>OY720443.1:103861851-105061851 GCA_963082915.1 Dolichopus griseipennis | reverse complement strand
CAACCATCTTTTTATTAACACCAAAATGGAAAGTTCTGTCAAATGTCAAAAATTCGGAATTAAATGTATAAGCTTACCGATCACTTTAATAAACTTTGATATTTTGACTCTAGTCAGCTTAGTTTAATTTGAAATACATATCTTATAACTGACTGGAACATTTTCAAATTTTTTTTCAAAATTTCATTTTTATTGCATACATTATAAAATAATGTTCTGGACTAATAATGACAGACTGGTCCATATTTAAATATATTCATAATTATTTGCTATATAACAACTTCAATTTATCATTTATCTCTTTCTATCTTTCAAAATTAGCAACATATTTAAAAAAAAAATAAAAAAAAAACAAATTTTTTGTCTCTCTCTTTTATTTATTCAAAAAACCATTTTTTTTTTTTGTATGATCCTAAGAGTGTTATAGCAAACATTAAAAATAAATTTGAAGCTTTTTTGACATTTTGTTTTTGTTGTTTTGCTTCTTTTTTTTTTTTGATAAAATTTACATACGATATTAACATGAAATAGAAATAGTGAATCCCAGTGAGAAGATAAGAATAATATTAATATGTCTATATTATAAATATATATATATGTATATTATATATGTATATATAAAAACATATTATATACATATTCATAAGTAGCTAGGATACGATGTCCTAAAGCAGTTTATGAAATATAAATGTTTTTTTTAGCATAATTTTTAACGATTTAATTTTATTAGAGAAACTTTATTTTAGGAAGGATGGCTAAAATTTAGGAGGGGATGATGAAAATACAGAACTGAATTTAAAGATAAAACTTTAAAATGGTTTTTTTGTTGTTGTTGTAATAATAATTCTAATGTCATTTATGTTCTATTATATGAATGAGAATTGAACTCAAGTTAACCATCCAAAAATTGAATAAAATTTTAGGTTTAAAACTGAATAAAGGGACGGGAAATAGGAGAACTTTTTAAAAAATTTAAAGTTATAGATTTAATATAGAGAAATTTTAAAGTTTTTTTCAGTTTAATTTGTAACATTTTCAATTGTTATGATTTGAATTTAAATTTATAACATATGCAAGTGATCCAGTTAAATAATAAATTTGTAGAAATATCAAAATATCAATATGATATAAGCTTAAATAATATTTTTAAATTCCCCATTAAAATTTAAAATTTTTTAAATAAATAATTAAAAAAGTATGACTTTCGGGGAATTTTAGAACAGTCTAGTGATATTAACCTATTTATTTAAATTACATATCATAAATATTTATGTAATATTTTTAAAACCATCGGTGATACTGTTTTATAAATCTATATTTTAAAAATTTTGCTAACGCCAATGCAAAATAATTATCGTCTATAATAATGGAAGTATGAATTGGTAATATGACTACTTCTTAATAGTTGGAGATCTTCAGTCTCACTAAATCAAACTTCTTTCAGTAAGGAGAATAGTGATATAAGCTCCCAATCTATTTGGTGGCGTAATGATTGAGAAGCAGAGTTTTGATAGGGAGAGATATAGGGATTCTTTTATTTTTATCAAGAAATTAATGAATTAAATTTTTGTAAATGCATAGAATTAGAAAGTACATTTCATGGTAATGCTTTCGAAAATTCGATGATGTCAGACTTATTAAAAACTTTCAATATTTCGAAAGTTTACTTCGGATAGACACTACGAAGAATGTGAGTTTACACTTTAATAGTAATATTCATTAAAAAATATTATAACTTTGTCACATACTATTAAGGTACAAATAGCATTACTGTTAAATTCGCCAGGAGGAAATAGGCTCAAAGAAATAAAGTCTAAAAAGACGTAATTTAAAGTGAATTAATTCCCAATAATTTTTTCTAAAATAAAAAAAATAAAGCCTAACAAGGAGCTAACCAGAACGTAGAACATTTTAAATTTGGAATAGGAATAATACTATAATAGTATAAAAATCCTGAAGGTAGGCGAAATTTAGCAAATAAGGCCTAATTTCTTCATTTTTGGTATTATAATTCTAGGACTTATTTCCTCCCGCCTTAAATTCTTTTAAAATAAATTAAAATTTGTTTTAAAAAAGAAATAACCATATGAATTTAAAGAAATACCACAGAAACAGAAAGGCTTACTTTTATTGTTTTTAATTGTATCATATGGAACCTTTATTTAAAAACATTGTTGAAGAATTTCAATTAAATAAATATATCAAGCTTTTACTTGGACTTGGACTATGTTATAGGAATTGATGATTAAAATTCAAGACACAAATCATTTTATTTGTATAGTAATTAGATATTTAATATGTTTACAGATTAATTTTGTACTCATTTTTTCAATTTTAATAAATTATTTTATTTTTAATTCCAATTACCATTATTCCATTATAACAAAAATATAAATTTAAAATATTTTCTATTAATTTTTTATTTTTCAGAGCAATCATTTATTGGGTTTATAATTCGGTAATGGTTCTTCCTAGTAAGAAATATAAAACAGAGTATACGGAAAATTCTTACAGGTAAAATATTTTTTTAATTATTTTCATTTCTGTAAAACAAAATTATATTAAAATATATTTTTAGCAATTATTTAACTATTCTCCTGAAGATTAGTCAGAATCAATAAATATTAAATACCTATATACATAATAAAAATAAAATCGTTTTTAAAACCTTTTTTTAATAAATTTAATACAAGGTTGTTTCTCGCTTGTATCACCAAAGTTTGAAATGAATTGAAGCGATGGTTTGAGATCTTTTCACACACCTCTGAAGACTTTAAAGGATATCTTCGAAATTAATGAAGATATTAAATTGATATTTTGTACATGGTTGTTCTGCCTTGCTTGCATAATGTTGTTAAGATTTAGGATGGATTGGATTGGTGGTTCTGGTTTCTTCTACGCACCTCCCAAGATTGAACAAGCATACCTTTCGAATTAATAAAGTTTAAAAACTGACAGTGAATTCTCCTGAAATCTGAGATCAGTGAGGGAATTTGTAAATGGGAAGTGAATTAACTTTTAATTGAATTTGACAGGTTCAGAATATTACTAAGTCAGTTGCATCGATTTACTACGCTTTTATTACTTCCAAAAAATTAACTTACTAATTACCACAATACTTTAAATAGTGCGGGTCATGTTTAAAGGCTTGGAAAAAGGGATTCTAAACAATGAATTATATAAGAGACACAAGAAAATTAGAACGAATATTGTGACAGCAGATACTAATGATTGTTTAAAATTTCTTTGTTTCTGTTAATCCAATTTTAATGATAAATTTTTATTAACAATATAGCAATATATAGCTCCATTAATATTTAATATTGATTTTAAAAAGTTAAAATTGTATCTATAACAGATAGCTATAAAATATCAGTATCTATTTATATCTATCTATTGTTATTTTTCATTTTGCTCTTGAATCAATAATGATAAAATCTAAATTTAGATTTTAAGTAAATAATGTTTTTGTATTAACAAAATAGACAGAGAAAAGAAAAGAAAGAGAAAGAAATGCAAAAAAAAAAAAAAAAGGAAATGAAAAAAAAACTAAAAATCATTTCTATACCTCTTTCATTCCAAAAATGAAACAAAAGATCCAAAAAGATAATAATAAAAGTAAAATGTGCAATAAGGATAATATTGTACTTACTAGAATACACAAAAATAATATATTTGTTTATTTTTATTTAATATAAGTTACAGGGTGGTTCACGAGTAAACTGAATCTTTATAAGAGATGATATGGGGGATAAAAAATAGCAAAAACTTAGAATTAAGTGAGGTGTATTCCTGACAGTTTTGGAGATAACGGTATAATACTTTAATTGAAAGCTGCATAACTTTTTATTTAAAAATCACCTGGCATTTTTGCATATTGCGTTAAATAACTAACTAATAAGCTTCCAAAATTGCTATTAAGGTTGATCTTACGTTTGTTAGTACCTATAAAACAAAAAACTAGAAAAAATTTATAAATCCCGTTGTTTCGAAAACCGTTAGGAATAAACCTCACTTAATACTAATACCTTTTGCTTGTTTTTATCTCTCTTATTAACCCTTATAAGGATGCCGTTTACTCGTGAAACACCCTGTATATATCTAAATGTATATATATAGTTCATGTACCAAATTTATGTACCAAATATTCATGTACCAAAATATCAAATAAAAATTTTATACAATTGCTTTAAGGGAATATCTCAGATCAAATATTTTGTTTAGCCAAATCTATGTATTCACAAAAGTATGTAGACATGTATGTATTTACACATTATATACTACAAAAATAAAGTGCAATTTTGTTTAAAAAGAAAAATATTTACCAATTGGTAATTTAGTTGTTATTTACTTTAAAAAGAAACAAAATTTAGTAATCATATGTTAAATAAAAGACGAACCACAATACAAATTTCTGTTGTATATAACAAAAAAAAATAATAGAAAATTTTTAAATACTCGGTTTTAATGTCAAATAAAATTTAATTTATTACACTAAAAATTAAACAAAAAGATCATATTGTGATTAAAACAAATCTTGTACCAGTTTTTTACCAAAAATTATAAAAAAATTTAAACTCTTTAAACGGAAACAGATTTCATTTAAAATTAGACCAATTTTTATTAAAAAATTGAGATCAATTTAAATCAATTTAAATTATTTTGAATTTAAACCAGGGGTCCGGAATTAAACGAAATAAAAATATACATTTACCGGAAAAAAATTATTTCTTCTATTTAAAATATCATGCAGGAATTTTGATTGAAAAAAGGTCCATAAACTGTTACAATTTTTTGACAGAAATAAAAATAAAAAGTTCCCGTTTTTCGAAATCCAGCAGGTAGAAAAATTGGAAAAGTTCGACTCTTGATATCTTGGGGCGATAAAGCACTCAAAAGTGTTTATGTCAATTTTTGGGATTTTTCTAAATTTTTTCCGCCTTACTATTGTCGACACCTGAATCGATTATAAGGTTTCTTAAATCAAGTCGCCCCGACATCTGTGTTTGCAAAATACGAGTGCTAGAACCTTTTTTCAATTTTGAATTCGGAATTGTTCCGAGTGAATTCATTCTTGAGAGAATTTTGCTCTAATATTGGTTTGTTCCGAACCCCTGATTTAAGCCATCAAATTCACACATTTTTGTTAGTGTGTAACCCTAGAGTAATCAAATATAATTGTATATAAATACTGTTTGGTTTCAAGGATTTTGAGGATAAAGAAGTTGCTTCAAGGATATGAAAAATAAATTTGAGATTGAGAGAGAACGGGAAAATTTGAGTGCGATATTTGAAAAAGAGGGACGTTCCTCTTTAAATGAACTAAATCCTACAAATATTTATTTTGAACTGAAGGAAACACATTGAATCGAATATGGTTTAATTAGTGTGATCGGTGCTTGACAAATGAGCTACAATAGGCTGCATTGCACTACAAATGTGTATAGATTAACATATGATGCCCTTTCTGTTTCAATTTAGAAAAATTTTAAATGGAGACAGTTATTGTGTTTTTCAATTAGATTAGGTGTTTTATATCTATAATACCAGGTCTATAAAACTGAATGGTATTGGGGGTATGAGTGGGTATGAGTATTGCAATAATATTGGAAGCGTTATGAGACGTCATAAGATAAATATCAGTATAACTGTTTATCAAAAAATGCAAGCGTCGATTGAGGAATTCTAGCCGAAACGTGTGGGTCATTTAATAAATGTTATCTGATGAAAAATGCTATTAAATTTCTAGAAAGCAAAATCAGAGGTGTGAATTCTTAATATAAACCACAGTTTGGATCTGGAACCTTTTGATATATAATGAGAACCGGTTTTTGCAAAATTTTACGCCCCCTCCTACAGTAAAAGATGCACATGTATTATTTTTTTGTTAATCCTACTAGGGTCAAAAGTCTTCATTGCTGCAAAACAAACACAGTAACACGAACACATACTGTAGTGAATTTGATTGAGAATCTGAATGTTAGAAAGACGACTGGTCCTGATGAAATTTCTACGATGGTTGTTAAACCAATTTCCTCTTCAACTTCTAAACCTGAAGTTGTTGCTCTTGATATCTCAAAGGGTTTGGATCGAGCATATTGTATGGCATACTGATCTTGTAAATCCGTTCTGGAAATGGATTGAGAATTTTTTTCCGAATCATTGAATTCGTGTTCTTGTCGACAATTTAATGTCTGATAATTTAGAAATAAACGCTGGCGTTATATAATGGTTGATATATAATAGTTTATAATTTCAGTTAAAGTTAAGCTAATTGCTAGTTTTTTTAAACAAAATGTAAAATATAACTGAATTTGTTGCTCTAAGTTTAATAGATTTAAACTCTTTACTTCGAGTATTCTAAGTTTCTATTTTCAGATGTTGTAATGTTTTACCTGAGGGATTCTTTTTAAAATAATTGAAATAGAAAGTTATCAAAGATCCAAATTAAGAAAAACTAATAATATTAAAACCAATATGAATTCTAAAAGTTTTTAAATTTTTAATTTAATTTTATAAAACAAATCTTATGAGATTAGTAAATAACTAATATGGTAAATTCATTTATATTCCTCAAATTGAATTTAAATGCATTTTTTAAATTTAATATAAATTGTCATTTTAATCTATAATTGTTTTTTATAAATTGAAATTATGTTACATTGAAAGCATATGATACGTATTTCAAATATTATCATTATTATTTATTTTATACTTAAACTATTAATATAATTTTCTTATTTTATTTTCATTGCATACTTATAGGGCACATATGAAATTAACAATAAAAAATTTACAATATGGAGATTTTGGAAATTATAGATGTATTTCAAAGAATTCATTGGGTGAAACAGAAGGATCCATTAGAGTATATGGTAATATATATAAATATATTATATAATGTACGAGTATATCATGTTTACATATTTATAATATATGAATAATTAAAGTATTTTAAATTCAAAAAAAAAACTTTTAAAAATTTAAAAAACTAACTAAGAAATTAAATAAAAATACTAAATAAATACTAAATTAAATCGTTTTAAAATATGACTGCGTTTACTCGTTTCATGTTTGTGTACCCAGAAACTATATGGAAAAATATTGAGTTGTGTTGAACAATATTGTCATAAGTTACATAGATTAACAAAACAAGTGCAAAGGCTTTGTCATATTCAAAGAAATTCGAGATACTCCATCGTTTTTTAAGTAGAACAGGGTCGCTTCTGGTTGACCATCAAAAGAATAACATATCACATTATTAAATCAGATCGGTATAAGTAAGGGAGAGTACACCGGAGAAGAGTTCGTAAGACTGGTTGGTAAAACTCAAAACTACCTGAGGAAAATTATCTCTAAAGAAAATATATAAATTTCATAATCCTGTTAAGAAAATAACTGAAGGCTAAAATTAATGTTCATTGGTCCATAAAAATTTTAAAATTTGTTTTTTTTTTTACTTAAACTGCCATAAGTCACTTATAAAATTTGAACAAATTATCTAAATTCACTAAAGACAGCCAGGAGTGCACAAAGTTCCCAAAAACCAAAACCTCTAAGGACAATATCTCCACTAAAACTAGATCACCAAAAATAAAATCCTTAAATTTAAAATCTTCAAAAAAATAAAATCTTCAGAGCTTAAGAAGATTTTTTTTCAAGATTCTAGTTCGAAGGGATTTTAAATAGAATTCAAAAACAGGGTTATTTGATTTTTTCAAAATATTTTTATATATATCTAATAATATATTTTAATGTCAAATTCTGAATTAGTAGAGATTTTAAATTAGATTCTAAAGCTGAGCTATACTCGTTTTTCAGAATATTTATTTATATGTATGTGAGAAAATCTGTACTAGAAGGCGATTTAGTGACTTAGTTATTTTGGAATTTTGTTTTTAATTATTTTGTGTTGTTGAGGATTTTTTTGTTTGAAGATTTTATCTTGAGCACTTTGTAGCCAACGCAAGCGGGTTTGTTAACCGCATAGTTCAGTAATTGAGGAAATTAAGTATTTAAATTTAATTATAGAACCAAAAAAATTAGATAGTTGCTAAAATGTAAATCAATTAAAACAAAAGTAGAACTTTAGGTTCCCTATCATCGAATAGAGGCAGAGCCATATCTATTTTTGATTTTTCTTTCAACTGAATATAAACACTTTATGAATTAGATATATCTATAAATTTCACCCTTTATTATGTTGCGTTAGTCTTACAGCTGTGTTAACTAAATAATTCATTAAAACCATCTATATACCTACTCGAATATAAAAGATTATGTTTGTTTGTAATGTATGTAGACTTCAAAACTGTTCAGACGATTTTCATGATAATTTCGAATTCCTCAACCAGGAATTCCAAATCGGTATCGAAACACTGAGTTGACTCAAAAAAAAGTTTAAAAAATTTTTATTTGTCAAGTTCCGCCAGGCACAACTATTTAAAGATTGGTTCGTTACTTCCTTCTAAATTAAAAAAAGTTCGATCGATATATAGTTTCGAATTTTGTTATTTCCACATTTTCTGAAATTCCTTTAATCTGAAATAATTTGACAAAACTATCTCTGTTTGAGCTAGAAGGGCATCAAATCTATCAATGCTACACAAATAGTGCTAGAACAACTTGATAAAAGTAGAATCCTACATGCAAACTGTTGATGATGTTGCTCTCATGTTTTACCTCTTCTTACATAAGCTTGATCTATATGTAAAGTGAGTAAAGTTTTGTTTATTTCACTATAAAAGAGAGAAAAATTTATTAGATATTACATTAAAAAGAACCAACAATCCCGAATATACTAAATTCAAATCCCAAAATCCTTTCATATCCCCATCGCAGGAACCAAACTGTTCTGACATGTCCAACACTAAAGTTTTGTTCAAAAAGGTACATGGTTTTGATTTGTTATAGTCGCTCACTATGCGGGAGACCATCACACTGTTACAATGGGTCAATTTCGAGCTTTCTAATCTCCCACGTTAAAAAGGCCTTTTTTTTTAAGCTTTTAAAGATTCATTTTAAACTCAAATTTCAATCACAAAAAATTTGTATTCATAATTATTACCAAAGTTTTTTTACAAAATTGTGTAAATCTTGTATCGTTTAAAGGATTTCGTATTCTTCAGATAATATAAGAAGCCTTGTAGGAATAAAATCCAATTTTTGTTTTTTTATTTTTGTTCAAAATATTTCAAGGTTATCAAAGTGATCCAATTCGAACTCAATAATTTTCTTTGTCTTTGCTTTTTAATTATTATCCATTTCCCTTTCCTTGAAAATTTTGATACTCTTTCCTTAAAATCGTTTCCAGCCTTTATTTTTTTTTGATATTGCGTACTCTCTTTCTATTTTCACTTTTCTTTTTTTTGTTATTAAGAAATTGTTGATTCACAACCTTGATATGAATTCATAGTGAATTATGTATAAATATCACGCTCTAGTTTACAAAATTCCCATTTTTTAAAACAAGATCAGAACAAGGAATAGCAAAAATGAAATTGTAGTCCTTGTCATGTTGTTTATCTCATCTCAAGAGATTTGGCAACAACCATTTTGAATTTGAGCATTATTGTTCAAGTACATCTTAAGGTATTCTTAAACATAAAAATGCTATATTCAATGCTTTTACACTTCCACACCAAAAATAGATGTAAAAATCTTTCCAAACTAATTTTCTCTAAATGAATCTATCCAGTGAAATAAAATGATTTTCTTGTACTGGAAATATTTTGTACTTGGAATATTTCAAGAATTCGCAATTTTCGTTTATTGGAACTGAATCTATGGTTTTAATCTTAGATTGTTAATCATGCATGAAAGGCATTTTAAAATTAAAAAACAGTCATGGCAACTTACAAATTCCCTAAATTCTGTAACTTTATATTGGTGGGTAGAGGTCCGCAGAAAAGGCATATATATATATATATAAAAATGCTTGGGTTGAAACCAATTTTGCAAAATACCATCCGATCTGCAGATAAGAGTACCCACCCAAACTTGATTTATTTAAAATGTTAGAGAAGATTTCATTTTCAAATCCATAAAGTTTTCAAGGCTGCTGAGTAGTTTCTTGAAGTTAAATAGAATTAAGAAGTGGTATTCACAAATATTTCATCATTGGAACGATATGCGGATTTACAATTCATTACTCAAAGGCTGTACTTCAATAATTCAACAATTCCACGAAAACCAAAAACTTAAAACCCACCTGGATCCTTTGGTAAAACTACATAGATACCACTATAGTAAATTGTCCAAAACAAATTACAAGTTTAGATCAATAGAAATTCGTTAAATCAAACATATTTGTTACACCCGTCCTACATATAGCAACAGGCAAGAAATATACAAAGATGCTTCAAAATCCGAGCATGGAGTCGTCATCGCAACCACATCAACTGTTCAGTGGACTCCCATTGGCATAGTTTTTCTCAGTACAATAAATACAATCAAGACCACCAATGTTACTCCTACGGTTCTTGACATGGGAAACGTAAGTATCCAGACATATGGCAAAATATGGCTTATCTGGATAACAGACCCCGTCAGCGAACCAGGCGATATATTAACTAACAAAGAAGGGAACTGAGAGATAAAAATCCCTACATTTAAAATAAAGGTGTTCTTGCTGTCATCCTTCTACAAACAAATAAAGAATTACATCAATAGAAGAAAACAAGGAATTTACTCAAACATGAACACTTTCAGAAAACTTCATAGTCCGGACTTAACACAGACAAAATCCTTAAAATTTTTAGATTCATTCGCATTGAGTTAAGTAGAATTTGAATTGGCAAAACTCTCGCAACCATATTAAGCATTTTCTCGACAATTCGAATGAGCCACAGCGGATAAAAAATCGTTTCAAACGCGGGATTATGAATCCTTTACTCAAATTTAAAAGTCTGAAATTATCTGAAAGGTGAAAAATAAACCTCCAACCTAAATTTAATTTTTTCCAAATCTTTTTAGAACTTTTTTTGCGCAAAATAATTTAAAAAATAACAATTTATAAGGAAAAAAACTTATAATGAAACTTTCTGAAAAAGTTTTTCTTTTTAAATTTTCATGAAAATTTTTCAAAATGAAAATCAACTTTTATTAAAATACAGCAACAGAAATGTAATAATAACAAAAACATCAGCAAAAAAAAAAAAAAAAACCAACCATAACAATGAATAATGAAATGTTCAAAAATGCATAAAATTTGATTGCATTGTTTGAAAATTATTGCTTTGATGTTATATTGAAAAACTAAGACAAGTTTCAAAACTTACGTAGATTTTTCTTTAGATTTTATGATAGAAGTTATGAATAATAGATGCGATGGAAACATTTTAAAGATTTCTTTCATATAAAAGAATAAAAACTTAGAAAAATTTTAAAAAAAGAAACGAAGATTTCTTTAAAAACAGAGTTTAAATTTTTAAAGAACATTTAATTTTCTATAACAGTTATTAGAAACTGGATATATGTATTCATTTTTGAGGTTTGAGATCTAGAGTATAAGATAAGAAATGAAAAAAACAAGTGTTTTTAGAATAACATCATAATCACATTTTCAAAATTTAAATAATGTTCCATATAGATTTATATAAAGATTGTATTTTAAAACTCTTCTTAAAATTTATTTATTAAAGAGTAAAATTGTTAAAAAATCGAAGGACGCTTTCGACTTCCTACCAGAGAGTGATACAAAAATGTTTTCTTAAAAATCTCATTCTATTTTCAATCACTACTCAAAACTTCAGCAGTTTCTAAAATATTTATCTTTGGAAAACATCTACCCTATGACAACACTATATATTTGGGTTGGGTACGTTATCCCAAAACACAAAATCCCAATCACAAAATCACAAAATTCCAAATATAAAATGCCAAATAACAAAACCCCAAATAACAAAATCCCAATTTGCGAAATTTTACTCGGGTGGAGTACGAAAAACCAAAAAAGCAATTTATTTTCCAAAATACAATTTACATACTTTTATAATTCCAAAAAACAATTTATACTTCCAAAAAAAATTCCACAAAAAAAAATTTAAAAAAAAACTCATCTGCATATATTCTGGAAAAAGCGCCTAATCTTCATTTTGCAACTAATAATAAAATCTCTCTTAATAATTTCATACATGCATATTTCAACAAATAAAAATTTAAAAATAGTGGGGTCTACAACCCCCAAACCCACATTAAACAAATTATTGAAACCCTGATTTTGAATCCAACTCTAAAATCCCTCCTAATTCAGAATCTCACATATACATATGAATAAATATTCTGGAAAAATCGTATAATCCAAATTTTGTACCAAACAATAAAAATCCTCTAATTTAATATTGGGATTTTGTAATTGGGATTTTGTGATGTGGCATTTTGAAATTTTGGAATTTTGTTACTTTGGGATTTTGTGATTTAGGATTTTGAGACGTTCCCTATATATTTATAAAGCTTATAAAAGCAATTACTGTTCGGTGTTACCAGATTGAAAATACTTATATTTAATAGAACTTTTGTTATACAAATTTTAATATTGCCCTTTCCAATCTTTCGGGAAAGTTG
The DNA here is from genome assembly GCA_963082915.1 of Dolichopus griseipennis. Taxonomy (NCBI): domain Eukaryota; kingdom Metazoa; phylum Arthropoda; class Insecta; order Diptera; family Dolichopodidae; genus Dolichopus; species Dolichopus griseipennis. The sequence continues at coordinate 105,049,287 of OY720443.1, read as the reverse complement.
TTCCATGAAATTAATTCTTTTTTGCAATATCTACATCCGTAGTTAAAATTGTATTACTTTACAACAAACAAAAGTATAGAAGAATTTTAACAGACAGACGCACTTTCCAGGACAGACAGACGTTCAAACGGAATGAGTGTATCTGTATAGACGCATTCTTTTCAAAAATCTTTAAATAGGGGCTTAAAATTAATTAGACTTTACGAGAGACTTTTTTCAATCGGTTTGTTAAAATTTAGTTCCTAAACTGTATTTGAGATTTTCTGTGTATAATTGACTAATTTGTATATTTTTAACAAGCATTTTTTAATTTAATTGTTTCAGAAATTCCAATGCCATCATCACCATCAAAAGTGGTGCATACAACAGAACCAAAAGAAAGTAAGTAAGATATTTTTTTTTTTTAAATACGTCTTATTATTTAAAAATATTAAAATTTATTTATTGAAATTTTTTTCCAAAATTTAAAAAACCCTAGTGGTTACAAACAGTACTAAGAAATTTGTAATCACCGAAGACTCTTTGTAAAATTATTTCCATTTATAAATGAATAAACAAACAAATAAACACTTTATAAAATTAAATATGACATATGTATGTATGTATTATTATGAAAAATCCTTTTTATTTTTGGCAAATTACAAAATAATAAAAATTTGGGTCAAATCAATTGACATTCTTGATAAAGTCAAAGTCTACACAAAACACAAGTGTCAAAATCAATCAAAAACAAATAAAAGAAAATAACAAAAACCAAAAACAAATCAGACTAACATGACATATATCCTGTCTGATTTTATTGATTTTTATATCCTTGTTTGTTTATTGCTTACAATTTGTTTTTATTCTATTGTTCCCTTGTTTTTTTTTTTTAGATTCAAAGGACCTACCTATACCCTCCTGGTAAAGTTGTTTTTGATAAAAATCAATTTAATGTTCTGCACTACAGGTGCTAACCTAAATATATATATATATATATATATATATATATATATATATATATGCAAGATAATCTAAATTGATAAGTTATTAAGAAAAAATCAACTTGGATACAAGATTGTTTTTAAAAATAAATCTCCTCTGTTCCTTTAAAAAAAATAAAATTTTTATTTAAATTGCCTTCATTTTTTGTTTTTTGTTTCAAGGTTTGCATTTTTTTTTTCTAAAAATCAATTGTTGGTAATTCAAAGTTAAACACCTTAAAGACTGACATTGATTAATAGTTATTTATTGACTATCAATTAATCTTTACCCCAAAAAAAAAACGAATAAAATAAGAACAACCGGAAATATTTGAAAAAGGACTAACGGAATGAATGAAATTGAGAATACAAGTAGAATGGGGTGAACAATGTTGGTATAAAATTTAAATCGAAACCAAAATAAGAAATACTAAAATATCTATAATAACATCAGGTTTTCGGAGCTGTCAAATAAGGTACTGGGAGAAAACACTATGCGGTGCTATTCTCATTCTGGGGTTTTATTTCTCATATGAAATATTGGTATCCCGGGGATTTTATTTGTCAAACAAATTAAATTCCGAATTTTTGTGAAATTAATCTCCGACATGTTATTTCACTTTAAATTTAGTTTTCGACCTTTTGTAAAATGAATCTATTGGGTGTTATTTCTCTTTAAACTTCACTTTCAACATTTTGTGAAATAAAGCCGAGTGATATTAAAACTCTTCTAATTTAACTATCAAACTTTCTAAAAATATAGCTTCTTAGTTTGGTTTCTTAAATTGAATTTTTGCAAAATAAAGCTCCGAGATGTTATTTCACTTTAAATTTAGTTTTCGACCTTTTGTGAATTAAATCCCCGGGGGGTTATTTCTCTTTTTACGTACCTTTCAATCTCTTGCGAAATAAAACCCCGTGATATTAAAACTCTTCTAATTTAACTTTCGAACTTGAAATTAAATAAAGCCCCTGGTTTCTTACATTCTATGGATGATATTCTAGAGAGAGGTTAGATTTCGATTCAAAAACAGGTTAGATATTCCGCAGAATTTTGTATCTAACTTATCTTTCCTAATTCAGAACCTCATCCATAACTTATCAAATTTTCTGTAGGGATACCCTGATTGTAAATATAATTTTAAAATTTTTACTAATTTTAAAACCTTTCATACATAATGGTATAGCAAATAAAACTCCAGGGTGTTATTCTCTTTAAATGCGAAACTGCAACAACACCTAAAATTAAAACCCCGCGATGTTATTTCTCCTTAAATTTTTGACTTCTTAAGAAGTAACACCCCCGAAACCTTAATTCTCAATGATCCCGATGGTGTTATTCCTCCTTAAATTTTAAGTTTCTTAAGAAATAACACCCGAAGCTTTAATTTTCAAAAACCTTCCACGGTGTTATTCCTCCTTAAATCTTCAACTTAAGAAATAACACCCCGAAGCTTTAATTCTCAAAACGTCAAAGTGAAACTCAGACTTTATTTCTCCTTCAACATAACACCCCAGGGTCGTATTAATGGAAAAAATGCCCCTTGGGCTTTATTTTCCAGCACCTTTTGTCACAAATTTTTCTTCAGTTATTCTTTTCGCAAAATCATTTCATCCTTCTACCAACAAATAAAAATTAATTCAAAGAATTTTCAAGGATTTAAATTTTATTTCGTCCCCTATACCCTTCCAACCCGAAAAGTGTTTATGAATGGTTTAAAGTTGGTAAATGTTTGTTTTTCAAGTTTCTACCAAACTTTGATAGATCGATTCTATTTTTAAGATTGAACTGTGGAAAGTCTGGGATAAAAAAGGAATATAAAAGTGTTTATTTTCCATTTTTTATGGATTATTAAGTAAATTTAAAAATAAAACAAAAGAAAAAATCGATTTTCTTTAAGGTGTATACCGCAAATATATATTATATATATATATATATTGTATTTGTTTTTTTATTGTCAAAAAAGTTTAGCAACTTTTTTCTTTTCACTCTAGAACTTTGAAAAAACAAAACTTTTTTTTTACTTGACATTTTACTTTCAAAACATTTTTTTCACACAAAATAAAAATAAAAAAATTTAATTTATTTATTTTTTATATAATATTATTTTTTAAATCTTTATTAAATTTAACTTTTATATATATTCATATTTTTTTTAGATAATAATATAACACCACGTAATGAAACACCACGTACAGTTCAACCAGAAGTATTATTTCCAATACGTTCCGAAAGTCATGGTAGTTCTTCCCAAATAAATGGTAACGGTTTAGGTACAGTTGCTAGTGGTACAACAGATCGTAAAAGTGGTGGTGGTACAGTACCATTAGGACAAAGTATATTATATACAGATTATCCACCAAAAGAATATGGTCGTTCTAGTGGTAAGTAAATAAGAATTTTGTTAATTAAATATTTTTCGCCTAAAATTATGCAATAATTGTGAATATCATTTATGAAGCTACTTTAATTTTTGAAGCTCTTTTAAATGACTTTAAAGCCGTTTCTTGAACTAATATATTTGTACTTAATCCTAACAAAAAATCTGTCAAATTGCATGATTTCATTTTGATGACGTCACAATAATTTTAAACATATTACAATTAAAAGCACAAAACACTATACTTGTAAATTGGTACGTTATTAGCTAAATTTGCTGAATTTAGGATATTTTTGAATACTCTTAGGTTTTCTAAATAAATAATTTAAATATATCTTGGGAACCAGGTGTCGGACCACTGATGGGACTTTTTATTTTTATTTTAATTCGTTATATTTTATTTTTATTTTATTTTACATTAGAAAAAAGCCTTACAAAACTAATTTTAATTTAAAATCTTACAACTACACCTTAAAACTGTGGTTCGTTATTTTAGTTCGTACATCTTATTTATTATTTTGATACATTCTATCCTTTAAAATTTTTTAAATGGAAAATTTATTTAATTTTTTTGAATTCGAGGACCTTAGTTTTTATTTTATTGAAAACTTAAAACTAATTTAACCTACCCTTTAAACTATACCTAAAACTTACGCTAAACCTATGCTAATGCTAGATTTATTAACTTTTCATTGTGATTGTCCATTTAGCGACCAAATCTGACTATTTTGAATTTATTTTTATCCCTTTCAGGGATAAATCTGCCATAATTTAATGTGTTTGTCTTTACTTTATAAGGTTTTTATTCGATGCGCTTACATCTAGCTCGTCTCATATTGTGATATAACAAGGTGACATGTTCGTGGCTTTAAATATAACCTTTTGCATTGAGATAAATAAAATGTTCGGGTGCTATAAATCTCGTTTTTAAAGTATTTTTAATATATTCATCATTGTGGTAATATATATGCGATATAAGGCTATTGTTTTGAGAGATCTAATAAAGTGAGTAAGAATTAAATTTATTAAGGACTCCATTATACAGGTTTCCTATGTAGATTTACGTAGGCGCTTATTTATTTACATTTAAATTTTCTTGATTTTTCTATTAGACTTACCGTTAATTAGGTTGAGCCAAATTGGTCCAACATATGATATAACTGGTCTACTGAGAACTTCGTAAACGAAAATTTTTAATCTTTCATTGATAATTTGATTACAGAATACTGATGGGACTTAAAATACGTAGTGCCCGATACTGTAATAGTCTATAAATATATAGTTTAGTCTTTGGAAGCCTTTAAGCACCTTAAAAGTCTCTTAGCAGAAGCGCATTGAAACCCAGTTCCTTTTTAGCTATATGAATTCCCCTAAAAAACCAGTGAGTTTCATTCCCCATTATTCATTCCCAATGATACGAGGGCATTCATTATTCAAATTATTTTAATCAAGTTCAAGAGCAAATCTATTACACTGATACTAGATACTAACACTATCCAGCATCAGTTTGATAGATTCATAAACGGCCTTAAAATATTACTACTTTATTTAAATTTAAATTAATATTACTTTAAATTTTCTTATATTTTTAACAGGTTCTTCAATAGGATTATGTAATTCACCAATAAATTTTATTAGTAATTTAAATAATTTTATAATTTTAATAGCGCTATTAAAATTAACAGCTTCAATACGATCATAAGATTTAATGGTAATTCCACAATTTATAATTAATTAAAAAATAAATTAAAAAAAAAATCCTTAAAAAAATAATACTACTATATATATATATATATATATATATATACATATAACAGAAAAATAATACATTCATATAGCAACAAAACAAAGTAATAAACATTCATTTATACAAACATTAAAAAACACGTATTATCTTCATTTATATAAAAAAAAACATACATCCATACATACATACATACATTTAAAAAAAGAATATAAAATAAAAAATAATCCAAAAAAAATAAATGAAACAAATTTTTTTAATAATTTTATTGTGAAACATAATAATTCAGATTAATTTAAAACAAACAAAGTATAAATACACAAATACATATGTAAAAAGGATATTCGCATTTATTTAAAAAAAAAATTTCAAAAAAGGATAAAAAAAGCGTAAAGGATATTTTTAAGTTTTCATTTTAAAATAAAAATATTCAATTTAAAACAAGATGACTTTATAGTTGTTACATATATATATATATATATATACAAGGAAATATACATACACATTCAAATAAAATTATTTAGATATGTCAAAAAATTTAATATTTAAAAAATTAAAAGAAAATAAATATTAAAAAATTTATTTAATTTAATTTTTAAGAATATTAAAATTTAAAAAAATTGTATTTAAAATTTATTTAATATTTTTTTTTTTTTATATTAGACTTATACAATAAATATACGTTCTTTATATTATATACTATATAGATGTAAAATAATTATGTATGTAAATATCAAAATAAAAATTATATATAATATAAAAAAAAAAACGAAAATTAGTGATTTATTATCCTGTTAAATTAAAAATAATAAAAATAAAATATTTAAAAAATTTAAAAAAAAAAATAAAAAAAATAAAAATAGTAAATATGAAAAGAATAAAGAGAAATCCTAAATCCTGTTATTGTTATTGTGTGAACTATAAATATACATACATATAAATAAATTTCATAAATATATATTAAAATTAAAGTACAGTCAAAAATAATTCGAATTTATTGTTGAAGGATATCCTAACAAAATAATCCGTTATATTTAATTCACTTCAGACTCACTTAATTCATTTTCGACTTAGCTTAATCCTTGTCCTTGATTTTGCCCCTCTGTTTTGTTTCTTGTGAGAGAAGAGGTTATCATTTTACTTGCTGAATTGAGCTTGATTTTATGGGATGATGAATTCATAATCAGATTTGCATTCTTGTTAATATTTTTCTGTTGAGACTGTTGCAACAGTTTGACACCAGGTGTAATTAGGTCGACCTCATGTTAAGTTTTCCCGGAAGTTCCTATGCAAAGCAATTTTTGAAATATTATTTAGATGTTTGAAGTCAATAAACACAGAAAGTATATTCAGTTAAAGCGCGTTAGTGTGTTATGGACTCAATTCGTTTCTGGGACAGTGCTTGTTGGGCACTTTTTATTTGCCTCTTTTTCATGTGGTAAACTATGGTTCAATATGATGGGCATCGCATTTCATATTTAAGTTCAAATTTTATACAGTTTTACTAAATACTTTATTATGAAATTTATCTACAGTGCTATTGAAGTATTTTATATTGTATTCAGTTATATTTCTTTTTAACCTTTATAATACTGAGTAAATTAGTAATTCAGTAAAGTTCAAAACACCCGATATTCATTATTTTATCAAGTACCGGTATTACTTAGGTTTCGATTCATACAAAATTAAAAAAGTAATTAAATTTTTAGTTTTATTACCTTTGTAATTACTTTTTTACACTTAAGTACTTTAGAGTAATTAATTGCCAAGTAGTACTTAAATATCAACAATTCAATTGCTCTCCAAGTATTAAAGTATTTTGCAAATATTTTTAACTCATAAAGTCCAATACACTATGTAACAAGAATTAATAATAGAGTTAATTAAAGATTTAATATTATATGATACTTTAATATTTGGAGTATTGAATTCTTGATAATTAAGTATTTCTTGGTACTTAATTACACGAAAATACTTTAGTATAAAAAACTAATTACAAAAGTAATTTAACTCAAAATTTAACTACTTTTTGGGAATTGCAAATATTTTTTACTCGATTAATTTACTTATTAATTTTGTAAGTATTGAAATCTAAGTAATACTAGTACTTGATAAAATAATGAGTATCAGGCAATGGTACTTGTGTATCAGACAATGGTATTGGTACTTGAAATATACTGCTGCGTATTTTGTAACTGATTTTTTAACCCTTTGAAATGTTGTCAATTTTAAAAGACCATAGCGCTTTGAATTTAATTTTTAATACTCTGGTATATCTCAATAGGCGGTTCTCCTTAATACACGGATTATTATGAAGCTCCATATATTATGGATATTTAAAGTACTTTGTATAGAAAGTTAAATCTTACAAATATGCTCAATAAGACTTGAGAAAAGTTTAATATTATCTAAGAATTACCACTGACTCATATTAAAGTACTCGTATATAATTATTAAAATTATTTTGAATTCACAGTTTTATTTAAAATATTAATTTTTAATATATTATATTGTATTTTCATTCCTTAATGTTATTTATAGCTGAATTATTTTGTAAATACATAATCTTAAATATAATATGTATGTAAATCACAAGAGAACAAAATTATTAATTATATTAAACCTATTAATATACATTTAATATAAAAAGTAGTAAATGACTAAACTATACATTCATAAAATTCTGATCATGATAATAGAAAACATTAATGTATAAAACAAATATAATAAAGAATTTGAACATCCATTTATTCATAGAATATTTTCCTATCTATTTTGTAAAGTTAATAAATGCCTAAATATTAAATAAAACTTTAAAAGGATTCTTTACTACGTTTATAAAAGGACATTAATAATGATTATGTATTGTTTGATTTTGTAATTATTTTGTGTGCGTGCAACATTTTAATGAAATCCCATATTTGTTCTACAATTCAATTGAATTCAGAATTTTACGAAATTCCTACGAATTTCCAAAATATAAAATTTTTACTAGAAAACCTCATATATTTCAAAATCTCAAATTATCTCTATTTAAATTAATTCAATTATCTTTCTTTATAATTATAAAAATAAAATGATTAAGTCACACAAATACATTCCAAAAACAAATACCTATGAAAAGCTATGACCTTCTTATAGCCTCGCTGAACAATTGGTTGAAGTTCTGCTTGGAAGCCTTGCTATATGTTTTCTAAAATTATACTTCCGACTTGTCATATTTTAAAAATACATTTTATAAAATATAACAGCTAACATAACATAAATATAATAGCTACAGTATAAAATGTACAAGTATATAACAGCTAACATAAATGATAAGTACCAAGTACCTGTAAATGTACTCGTAGGTAAAAAATCATTCATTGATGTTTCATAAATTTGTTTTTAATGGAGGACAATAGAAAGCAAAGAAAGTCAACAGCTAAAATTATACGGAGTATCTATGGGTAACATGAGATTTTAACACAATCAAACCACGGTCCTTTTGTATGAAGTTTTACGTTGGGACGTTTGATATAAATCACAAGACACTCTTGAAATTCCCGCTAAGCAAATGATTGAAAGACCAATTATGAAACTAACTATTTAACTAGCAAGCCCTATTATGATTACTTTAAAATAACTTTAATTTGGAATTTAGAATTTTTAAGATTTTTTTGTGATTGCCTCACGTCTCATTGCCTGACGGGAAAATATATAAAAACTAGAAATATATTATTTAACCCTTTTAGAACTAAACGTTCTTAAATACTTCTATTAATTTATTGACCGATTGTAATTAAATCCAAATTTGTAACATAAAAAATCATGGTTTTTTTGAAGGTAAATTTTTCTAAATTTCAATTTATAAACACTGTATGATTTTACCTACATTGACTATAGTTACTATATAGTTACGAAAGGGTTAATAGCAGTTTTGAATTTTCAATATTCAGTTATTCATTTTCTATTATTAGGTAAATCAATAAAATTTTTTAATAAAATAATAAGTTCTCAATTAAAACGAAACAATCAATTTAAAAATTCATAATTTAAGGAAGTACAAAATGCATAAAAATATTATAAACTGGTTAAATGCTAAGGACAAAACAGGAAAAGCAACTAAGGGTTGATTATATAAGCTAAGGTTTTTAACTAAAAACGAAGGAGTAACAAAGGGTTTTTAATTTGTATTTAAATGTATCAAATTTGATACAATTAAAGTTTGTTCTACCCAGTAGATTAGGATCAAAAGGATAGTATAGCTATAATCCTGGGGTACTTTTTGATTATATACACATTCCTGACATTGGGGAGCACAAAAATTGGTTAAGATTTGAATTCAGATTGTTATTAAGTGTTCCAATTGCATATTCGTGACTTATTGTAAAACACCTTTCGCTTTTCTTTTTGGTACTCCCTTCTTTATTTTTATTTAATTAAAAATAATTAAATTATTTTTCATTTTTCGAAAATAAAAATCAAATAAAAACAAAACCAATCAACATGGAGGAATAAAAGTATTTTTAAAAGGTGTTGCCAACGTATTTCATTAAATCTTATTATCAATCTAATTTTATTTGCTTTAAATCTTTCTTTTGGTTCTGATTTTCATCTCTTGGTTTGCCTATATGATTTCTTAAGTGGCTCAGTAAATAGCGACAATAGAAAAAACATCCAAAAATTAATTAACACACACAATTCCTTTTTCATTGATTAAAGTATGAAATATTACCCAAATATTTGAGAGAAGATATAGATGGGAGCGATAGCAACTACGAAAATTATATAATGGGAACCAAAATCTGGATTAAATTTTTTTTCAAGAGTATATTTACATAATTCATAACTATTTTTATGTAATTTTCAAAATCCTTCTATTTTATGACCCCACTCCACATATACTTTCTTTGCGTCCAAATTTTATACAAATTTTGGGAACTTAAACTGTTTTGGGGACTAAATTCAAAAAAAACCTTTGGAAATCATGAAAGTCAGTACTTATCAATCATCTAAAGCAGCTATATAATAATTCGATATTAAAAACCGAATCATACCAAATGTATCAATTAATACGCAAAAAGCCAACAATCGATTTTATTTTTTTTTTCGATCTTAATTCGATATTTTATTTTTAGGCTTCCTATCCTATTAAAAACCTTGTAACTTTTATAAAAATCCTTAAATTTTCTCCCATTCCCTACGTTCTTCAACAATCCTTCATTCCAATTATTGATTTTTGAAATTAAAATTACACGACATTAACTAACTAATCATATAGTAACAATAATTAAAAAGTAAAAAATTTTGTAATTAATGCTCAATTAAATTTTTAAACGCTTTTTGAAATTTTTTTCCAGTTAAAAAAAAAAAAATATAAAAAAAAAAAAATGTTTTAACACATACACTTACATCATAGTTATGTAAAAAATTTAATCAAAGGAATTCAATCGCTGTAAAAACAAATTTAAAAAATGTTAAATAATAAAATAATAATTATATCATATAAAAAAACCTAAATAATATTTAAATTAATTTAATTAATATAAAAATAATGTTTGTAAATATTAAAAAAAAAATTTAAACTTAAAAAGAATAGAAAATATAAAATTAAAAAAAGTTTAAAAAATAAAAATTGTAAAATAAAAAAATTTATATAGAAGAATATTTAGGAAAATTTTAAAGTTTAAAAAAAATGTATTATGTATTATATTTAAAATTCAAATTGATTTTTAAGAAATATTGTTTTAAATGTAATTATTTTAAGTTAAAAGTATTTGTTTAATTTTGTAATATGTTATGAAAGTATGTAAGCTTTTTTAATTTCAATTAATTAAAGTCGATTTAATTGACTAAATATAATTCGTTTGTACAGTGGCGTAACTAAATTTACAGTGGCGTGACTTACATAAAAGATGCAATATATACTAGGTAAATTGAGCCTATATAGCGTAATTCAGCTGCATTATTTATTTATATAAACATTTATTTGATCTATTTATGTGTATAATATACAAATTACAATTGTATGGTTAAGTGATATTTTTTTAAGCTCTGTTTAACTAACATTTCTGATTTACATTTACAGAAAATAATTAACACGATCTGCATATCGGAATTATAAAAGTAAAAAAAATTACATTGCCTATACGACCGATGGCGGTAGCCGGTAAAGTAGTTCGAGTATTGGTCTTTTAATCGAAGGATCTCAGGTTCAAACCCTTGTCAGATCATTTTATTTTATTTTACATAGTATGTGATATGAGAGCGAAGCCAGTCTGTCCTTTTCAGGTCATATCTAATGAAAAAAATTTTAATTTATTATATACTTCTACACATACCTGTTACATACCTGCCACACATGAAAAAGAAAGACTGAGAATAGAACTTCTGAAATTATAGAATTGATTTTCGATTCATACTTCAATCTCAAATAACATATTAAGGCCTTGAACATGCAGAACAATATTGTGTACAACTCTAAAGAAAAACTTTACAAATTTGTCAACTTATCTGCGAATGCGATTGCTGAAACTATTCTAGTTGGATTTAATTCCCCATTCTATTAAAACTATTAAATATGAACCTAAGTCGCATTTGCAGGGAAGCCATTTTTAAAATAGCGGAGAACAAATACCCTTCAACAAATACCAGGACGTGGTTTGAAGATTCACAGGGCAAACTATATAGTGGTTCGAAACAAACGCAAGGGATTTATCAACAAGCACAAATTTTTCTTCAACCACAGCTTGAAATGAAAACTTAACCACACGCCAAAGAATATCAAATCCTTTTGGACATTTGCAAAAGGCTTAAAAGAAAATGGTAGCGAGTCTGTTTTTCTACCTCCTGTTTAAACAGCAAAACCGTTCCATACTCTCAAAAAAAAAAAAATTTGTTTGCTAAGTTTTTTCGTCTCTCTTTCTTTACTACTTGTCAACTCAAGGCGCCTTTCTATTCCAGAATTTGGATGATCCTCTGGTAGAATATATTTTAGAACGCAAGCGTTGATGAAAATCTTGAACAATCTCGATACAAAATCATCAGCTGATCCTGTAATTATACTCACTACCTTTTTTTTGCGCTTTCCCTTTAATTTTTCATTTCGGACATTTATCTTACTAAACGAAAGGTTGCACATGCTCTCCAATGCTTAAAAAAGGTAATAAAAGCGATCCCTCTAACAATTGATTTCATGGTATTACTTTCCAAAGTAATGGAAAAACTTGCAAACCAGAAGCTTTTGAATATCTAGATCGCAGGGTCTTGCTTCATGAACGTTATTACAAGCTCACAGTCGGATTTTGAAGAGGTGATCCCTCGTTCGGTGCTGGTATGTTATAGCCCTAATTAGGACGTTTTAAAAATGTACGTCAACCGACTAAAGAAGATTTTATCTATTAAATAATTGCGGCTGTTCACAAGGGAAACTAAACGTTAACATCTTTCTAGTTAGTAGGTCTAAACTCAAATATGTTTCAATTTAGCTTATCCTATATGATCAATATCCCCTTACTCTTAAAGCTGTAGATCCGAACAACATTTACATAAAAATTTTAATATTCCACTTTAATAATGCAACATAAGTTCACTTACAATTAATACATTTATCGACATAATTATAATTAACAACAAAATATTGTATTAAATTATTTATTTTGTTTTTTAATATTTTATAACAATATTTGAATATTCCTTTGGCTATTTTTTTAACAAATTAATGTGATAATCTGATAAAAAAAAATCTTTATTTATTTATTCAAAAAGTAACACTTTGATACTTTTGAAGACAGTAATGTGATTACATCTCGTGAATACAAAGTAGAGTTAATAAAGCACAGCAATCCAATTTTCACTTCCATGTGGAAAGAGAAATAAAATTATACAATTTTATGATATATTTTGTTGGTTTTCACTATTTACACAATAAACATAACTGTATGCATTCTAGTGGCAACAGCTTGCATCAACATCCAAATAGTAAGATTATAAAATTCCATCCATATCCTGTAAATTATAAATATTCTACATAAAAGTAAAATTATGTTTCAATATTGTATTAACTCAGAATGTGTTCATCGTTCCATATATGAGTTAATAAATTTTTTTGTAAATTCTTTTAATTTTTTCCAATTATTTTAACTCACATTTTTTATTTTAAACAGGTTAATAAAAAATATAACTGTTATAATATACTTATTGCCTGTATAAACTGAATGATGCAATTTATTCAGATGTCCACACGGAAATTTTCATTACTTTTACAGTGCAGAATTTGTTCTCAAATTTTCCGCGATAATTTCAGTAATCATTCAATCATTTTCTTTTATTAAAAATTCAAAATAATCCAAGAGAAAAACTTCTGCTCTCAATTGCTGCATTCTAGGATTTTATGTATCCTAAAAGTATGCAAATATTTTATTGACTTCAGTGGTATTATGACTGGTTTTCTTTCGTGCAATTTCACAGTGCAGAATTTGTTCTCAGATTTTCGACGGTAATTTCGGTAATCAGTCAATCATATTTTGTTTTCAAAATTTAAAAGAATCAAAGTCACGAAATTTCTGCCTTAAATTGCTGCATCCTAGGATTTACAATGTCCTAAAAGTATGCAAACTGACTTAAGTTTTATAAACTTTATTCCTTCGTGGAATTTCTTCTTAAAATTAACCAAAGTTTATTCAAAAATTAGATTTTTTATATGACAAACAGACAAATAAGAGTTTCCACGTTATTTATCAATTTTTAATGAAAAATAATAAATTACAGATAACTAAAAATTAAAACAAAATTAAAACAAAGAGATATTGTGCAGCAGATGTTTTTCTTACTAAGTGGTGATGTATTTTTATTAGCTCAACAAATTTCAGAAGTTTCCAAAAGTTTATCTTTAAGAAAATAAAGAATTTTTCTCTCTTTTTTAAAAGTCTACTGATCCTGTTTTTTTTTTTTTTTTAAAGGAACAGTGAAAATCTCAACAGTCACCAATTTCAGCTCTGTGATGTTCCTTTAGATAGTGTGTAACTTTAACAACGGATTGAACCTTGAATGTTTTTGGACCCAACTTTATGGTAGAATCTGTGATAAAAAAGTACAATCTGGTTAGGAGGATGGAGATATGACAGGATTTTCGAGTTTGGATTGCTAGATTATAGGGGATGGAGAAAATTTTATGTGATATTAAGAAGAGAGATGTTCATCTTCCTAAATTTACCTAAATCGTAAATGAACATGTGTTGTTGATATTGTTTTTCGTAGGAAATCCTGAGTGGAGGCATTAACTACTAGGCATTAATTAGTCCCCACAACATATTTATAAAACAATGTCAGTAATCCAACTGTACGACGATAGTTGAGTGGAGTCAGCTTTAAGGTGTCACTGGTACCATTTATAAGAAAAATAGCTTTATTTTCACCTAATTAAGATATGTCAGCCCTGTAATAGAATGATGAATGAACATATTGTAATCAAAGCACTGTTGAGAGTTGCATTCTTTCAGAACGTTTCGGTTTAAATGAAAATATATAATGAAGTCCTTCAGAACGCTTATAGTGCCTTCAACACTTTGCCTATACAATTAGCATAAAAACTCACAGAACATTAAATAACATAATAAAAATGCCTCTCAACATATTCCTATTTTCTTTTATAAATTTAATTTTAACCCGTTCATTTCAAAAATTTTAATTTACAATAAATTTTATTGAGCTCCAGAAACAAAATTTATTTTTTAATTACAGTCCGACATATGCTCAAAAATATATCAGATGCACCCAAATTAATATAAAAGAATAATGGACTTATCTGAAATTAACAAAAAAATATTAACAGGGTATGGAAAATAACAAAGAATAATTTTAATGAAATTATGAAAATGTGAATTTGTTATAAAAAATAAATCGCATGCAAATTTAAATTATAAGAAAACTGTCATTATATTCTGATAAACGAAATTGCTCTGATATATAATCTACAGATATATTTTGTATGTGATGCATAGTTGCTGTTCATCCTTTCATTATTACTATTTTTTGTATTTGAAGGACATATTAATATTTATAAAAGGCTTTTCTACTTTCATAATTTGGTATTTTATTAATTTTAATGAAAAAGTAATTTAACTGAGTATGTTTTCTTAAAACTTGAATTACTTAATTTTCCAATTAAATTTACTAACAAAGTTTTATACTTAAGATAGTAAAGAGATTGTCAAGTATCTACTGGGTCAGTTAAAATCAAAATTCTTTGAATTACGGCTCAAATTTTTTGAATTACCCCAAAGTATGCCAAAAATTATCTTAATTTATTGAGGGGCCTTGGTGGTGTAAAAGGTAAACATTTGACTCACTAACCGAAGGAGCGCGAGTCGGGAGTGAGACGCCGGCGTCAGACGAAGGGTTTCGGGTTATAATCCTAATCAGATCATATGTAATAAAAAAATAAAATTTATAATATAAATCATAAAAGCACCAGGCATGTTAAATGGCAAACAGGGGTTACAGCTACCTGGTCAATTCATGTACCATGGTACCTTGTAAATAAATACCCATGGTGACTAAATATAGTTAAAATATTTAAATCAAATAGTATTCCTTGTAGTTTAATAATAGTATCGAATCTATAATGGCCGTGGCAACTAATCGTGTTAGTAATATTCAAAACTTGAATGTGGTTTATAGTAATAAATATAAATGCAAGGTGACAATAATCCCTCAGAGGCGTCAAAAGTCTTAGAAGGACTTACTACCCGAAAAAAGGCATTAAAACTATGGGTATGACTCACGATTAATGGGTTAAAAATTCTCCGGGGTCTTTAGACTGAATAAACTGATTTAACTAAAATTTTTTAAACGAAGTTCATATTAAAAATCGTAAGTTTCCTCTTTTTCAAAATTTCACACTTTGTGATCAAGTTTCGTATAAACAAATTCACAACTAATCTGGAAAAAGGGATAACTTATTGTGTAATCAACTTCAATTTGCTTATATTTTTCATATAATATTTTTCGACAAAGTTATAGAAATTTTTCCAAAATGAAATTAAAATTCGACTTCTGTAAATTTTGGCTTTATGTCCTTTCAAAATGCAGTTCAAAACCTAATCAAATGTTTGAAAATATAATGGGCAATTATGATCCATTTTTAGAGGACTGTTGGCTCACTCATCGGAGTAAAATCTCTCGGAAACTTTTCAGTAATTTTTTGAGTCATAAATCTCTGAAAAACTTTGACTTCGGAACATTTGGCACCTCGCCAATACAAATAAATAAATTCATGAATTACAAATTAACATTAATATTTAAAATAAATATTATTTTTACTAACTTGGCATACTTTTTGAATAAATATTGATTAATATCTTTATAATAATTTAGTAATGATAATAAATATTTTTATTATTTTAACTATTTTTATTCTTAATGTATTTTTTAATTATTTTCTGGAATTAATTTTCAATTATATTAAAATTTTACAAGCAATTAATAATTTACCATTAAAAGCCATTAAAGCAAAAAGAAATTAAAAATATTTATTAAAAACTTTGTTATTCGGTAATAGCATTTTAAATGTCTTATATAAAAGTCAATACTATCATGCTAAAGTTAAATTTACAAAGAGGTTATTGTCTTTAATCTAATGAAATTTAGTTTTGTTTGCAATCCGAAAACATTAAGGTTTAGGATTTCCTCGTGAATTGTTTGTCGAGATATTTGATATTCCCTAGAGCAAACAGCTGAGTTGCTTAGTGGTTAGAGTGCTGAAAAAGTCTAGCAAATCTAATAAAAAATAGGATGCCAGTAACAGAGAAAAAAATTTCCAATGGCCCCTGGAATACTAGACTCCTTGGTAGTGTGTGATTCCTACTCACTAAAACAACTTTCCCACGTATCCAAATAATGGGATAAATACCCAACCATAGCTTAATCACTCAAATCTGAAGTAAGAACTTAGAAGGGGCCTCGGTATCTTAGTGGGTAAGCATTTGGTTAACCAACCGAGAGGGTGCGGTTTCGATTCCCGTACAGGTCAAGAATATTTGATAAATCCCCTTGGTGACCAAAATGTAATTTAAAATATACATATATATAATAAAAACAAAATAAATACTATTACTTATAAATTGATTTTAAGTATTGAAAGTAAGTACAGAACAGACCGCAAGACCTACGTGTAAGGATGGCACATGCAATCCCCCACAACAAACAACTACAAGTACTTAGAAGATATTTATAGAACTGACAATCATTTTCTATATTCCATGACTCAATGACGATGACTCAAAGTTTCAATATATTTTGACAAATATTAAGAATAGCAAAATTCACATATGACTGCTTCTAATAAGGCATTCCTTATAAAAAGTTAATAATTTCTCATTCGTATTATTTCCTTTTCATTTTAAACTTCAACTGCTTGTAAAATAAACCTTTGGAATTTTATTTCATTTTCAATCCAATTTCCGATCTCTTGAGAAATAAATATTACTTAATTCTAATATACAAGTCATATTCTGTTGGAGTCTGAGAGCTAGATTCAAAAACCAGAATCAGAATGAAATATGTGGGAGAGTAAACTGTGTCAACTCTGGGATACCCGTAATGCCGTATTATATGGACATTATAATATCATCCAATCAAATACTTTTAGCAAAATTTTAAATACATTACTCAATAGACTTTTGGGTTATGAACAAAAGAAAATATAAGTTGAAAGACAGCTCTTTGTACTTCTTCCACCACAACGACTATATTTTATTCATACGTTGGCCATTAAGGTTAACAACTATTGATAACATTTCAAACATCCAGCTTCATTTGGTATAGAATAATGCTCATATAAAAGATGAAGTTGTATGATGGCAGCTACTCGAATCCGTGGAGCAAACTGGCTGGATGACGACGGCTAATTTGTCGATATTTCAGAATCCTAGCTTCTTTAATTTTACTTTTCGATCAATTTATCTTTGGTTCTGATCCGATCCATCCCTTTGAGTCTAGATACACCTCCCGCCCCTCCTTGTCTACATCGCAAAAGTAATATCAAATTTAGTATACCCTTTTGATCTATAGCCATACGTGTATAAAAACTAATTCGATACTGTAAAAAGTCTCTTAACATATTTTGATGCATTTTTTGCAACATACTTTCATTTAAAACATTTTATTTAACATTTTATTTAACATTTTGAATTTTTTATATTTTTTTATAATATGAAAAATATTTTTTTATAATAAAAATAAATTCAGATGCCAAAATATTAACATACTAAAATTAATAACTATATATATTTATATAATATATTATATACATAATTTCAAAAAAAAAAACAAAATAACTAAATATGTATTAAAGAATATATTATTTATTAAAAAAAATAAATTAAAAAATGTAAAAAAAAAAAAAAGTTGATAGTATAAAGTAATAAAATTACATAAATAAAATAAATATATTAAAAAATTGCTTTATATTAATTTATATATAATAATGATACATATATATATAAATATATATAATATGTAAAGTACATTAAAATAAATATATTCAAAAAAACAAAACTGAGTTAATTATATTAAACAAGTAAAAAAAAAGATTGAATATAAATGAAATAAAAAACAATAAAAAGAAAAATGAAAATCAAACATGTAAATTATTAATATTAAAAAACAAACAAATATGAGGAAAAATTAAATAAAAAATAAAAAAAATGATAATTTGTAAAAAAAAAAGCGCATAAATCATTAAATTTATGGACAAATAATAAAAAAAAAACCAAAATAATATAATAACTGAAATTGTTTAATTCCGTTTTTTATTTGTTGCTTTTATTTCATATACAGGAAGAGTAAATATCGAGTATATCTGCTTTTTAACTGTTTTTGGCTGTACGAATAATCCCCACTTTTTAGAACTTATTTCATATGCTAAAGGTCCCCAAAAAAAAAACCTCTAAAAGAAGAAAAAACAGGTGATGGAAAAAGTCAATGGTTTTTAAAAAAGCATATTTTTAAAATTATTAGGTTGGCTGTCCCAAGCAAAAACACAGTAATTTATTCAAGTATACTTTCGAGAAATTAAGCAAAACACTAAATTTTGAAGCCTCACAACATCTTTTAAAAATTTGTGGTCTATGTAATTTTTTCTTATAAATTGAATGAGTATGCTCATTTTTAATACCATTTCGATTCGATTACTCTTAATTTTGGGTAATTCCGAAAAGCTTTTTTGTTTTAAATGGGTATTATTGAAAATTTAAGCGAAGAAAACAAGGTAAAAACACAGTATTTGAATTTACTGTGTTTTTAAAGTAAAGCAAGTATTAATTTAATAATTAAATCTCAAAACAAAAACACAGTAGGTATTGCCTCTTAGATTATCATAAAAGAAAAATTATTAAAATTTTTAAATCACTATAACAATTAAACACTTTATTAAAATATAAAAAATTCATTAAAATAAAAATTAAAACTAAACAAAAAAATTTCATTTGAAAATACAAATTAAAACTAGACAAAAATAATTCATTTGAAAATAAAAACTTAACAAAAATAATTCAGTCTTATCTACTAAGAAATTATAAAAAATGTAATTTAGATTAATTCGTACAAAATATTATGTAATTTGTTATTCTTCCACGTTATTGGTGTCAAAAGTAAATAAGTCTTTTGATGTTTCAGACTCATTTAGATTATTCCAAAATGAGCGCCTATTAACTGGCATTAATTGAACAAGCTCTTTGATTATTGTTTCCTTTTTTTTTCTGCACACCACGGTGTTCGATTAAGCATGGAACGTTGTTTATATTTTTTTTTTCTTTAGAAAGTCCAGTAACTTGAAATTTTCATCGAAATCGTTTTTATATTCAATTGTTCGGCATCCTTTTGTAAATTTTACTTCCACCAAATTGCACAATTTAAAATTTGTCAAGGAATCTTCAATATTTTTTTTTTTCATTAAAGACCGTTTACCTGACTTCCATTGATGAAACTGTTCCAATTTTAAAATTCGTAAATTTTTACGTGAACTTTCTATTACCTCGCATAGCTCTTGGAAATCATAAATATTTCGCTTCCTGCCCATTTTTTTTTCAATGTTCCCATGTACTCCATCAGCACTCATATGGGTATGACCTTTAGTAAGGAATTTAAAGCGAACTTCATCTGGACCGTTTGGTTGGTTTACAATATATTTTATAGCAGAGAAAATCACCCAGTTTTTGTTTTGCGCTGTACAATTTATTACATTAAAAATAGAGTACAAAAAACAAGTAAACATTGAAAAAAGAGAATTAAAAAAAAAAACAATTTAATTTTGTTAGTTACTGTGTTTTTGCTTGGGACAGCCGCTTTGTGATTACACAAAACCGAACTATTTTTCTCTTTTAAAACACAGTAAGTACAAACACCAAATTAGAACACAGTAACTCATTGCAATTACTGTGTTTTAATTTGGGATTTGTTTGTTACTGTGTTTTGAACTAGGAATCGTGATGTAAACAATCACTTACTGTGTTTTGGAAGCATCATTTTTACTCACTGAGGGTTCAGATCGTAAAAGTGACAATGTACAATGTTAGGAAACAACATAGTAACTCCATTTTTGCTCTTAACTCGAATTTGATCATATTGTTAGTTACTGTGTTTTTGCTTGGTACAGCCGAGGTGTTTCAGACTGAATATGTTGTCATATATTTTTATAAAAATATATGGTGGCCTGGATTAAGGCTCCGCGAAATAAATCCACCGTGGTATTTATGCCACCAAATAAATGATAATATTATAACGTAATTATTTCATCAATTTGTTATAAGTATTAATAATAGTCAAATCAATACTTAGAATATAATCCCAATGCACTCAAGGAAACCTGTTAAAAGTGAAAAATATAATGTTGGAGCTCAGTGTTAACTTGGAAAAATATACACTGATGAATAAGTAAGCTAAGGTTCCCAAAGTTTTGACTAAGTAAACTTATGATGATTCTCGAGGACTCAAAATATTTGCTGAATATCTAAATTCTCCCAAAATTTCAAGTGATTAGATTGAACGTTTCAGAAGATATGTGGGCCAAAATTTTTCAAAAATTAAGTTTATGGTAAGACTTAGTACCGTTGATAACCATATATATTTGCCATTGAAAAATTTATAAAGCTTATAAAAATTAGCTGTCTTTTACCGTTTTCAGATTGAAAATATACTTAACAGAACTAATGTTAAAACAATTTAAACATAGGGCTTTTTCTGAATTTGGGGGACTTTACTTCCGCAATTGGTGGGCGGACGGACAGACTATATAGACTCAATTTCACAAAATCTTTTGAATGAAAATGTGTTAGAAAAGGAATATTCCTTCTTCGGAATATTTATATGTATGTATATGTATTGTTAAAATCGGCTATTCAACTGCAAAAGTCCTGTTTACCAAATTACTTTTTAGAAACTATAGGTCTAATTGTTATTTTGAAAGGTTTTTAGAGTTTATTAAAAAATCTGGAATCCAATAAATTTTTGAACGAGGATTTGGGGCTATAGTTCTCATTTATTAAAAGCTACAATTGTCTGCTACGATGCAACAGTTGACGCTAAGATCTGCAGAAAATTTTTAGACATTTAAAGGGAATACTAACTTTACATAACGTTGCGACGCAGATAAAGAGAGGGAAGATATGGGTTCAAAGGTATGGTTCGGATCAAATACGTTAACTCAAAAACTAAAGAAGCTAGGATTTTTAAATTTTCACAAAATATGTTTTTATGGAAGAACCGTAATTGCTATTTAATTTCATACAATGGATCTAATTTCATATGGTTGGTTGTCATACAACTTCATTTTATATATCAGTGTTGCAGTATACATGATAGAGCAAATATTTGAAATTTTTCAAAATTCGCTTAGTATGGCAATAGTTTGTGCAAAATTTGGTTTTGCGTATCTATATTTGTATAAGCATGATCAAAAAATATAAAAATAACTTCCGAATGGACAAGATATTTTATTTATAACGAAAAAAATTTCCCTAGATTTTCTCTTAGGCATCAGGCATAACTCTCAATATACGTTTAATAAAATAATGTAGATTTAATCCGCTTTCTTTTTTTATGAAAGATCTTCCGACCAAAATTAAAATTTTCTATATTATTAAATATTACTATTAAAGAATTCATACTTTACCGCGAAATTAACAAAATTGTAATCTATAACCTCAAAGGGCTGCATAGTAAGAACCTGGTATAGGTTCATTAAAACCAATTAAATTTAATTAAATCCAAAAATTTGTTTATTTATTTATTTATGAACAGTTCCCTACTTCATACAATGTGATAAGTGAGTGATTCGGCCTTTACTTTTTAGGTGTGGCAGATAAATAGTTTACATTATAGTATAAAGATTTATGAAACTATGAATTATAAATTATTTTGATTAAAAATTAGAAATAAATTTGAAAAAATTGCTTTGTTTCTTAATTTTTCACAAATCGACTATAAAATTGCTTTGTAGTTTCATTTCATATTAAACGTACTCCAATTTTATTTTAATTTTCATTCTAAATTCAAAATGAAGAGGTATTAAACCCCCGAAGTACCAGATTAATTTAGACTGAAATGAAGGAAAGAACAAATTTCTAATTTTCAAATGTTTCGCAATAAATTCTTTGAAATGTTCAT
The DNA here is from genome assembly GCA_963082915.1 of Dolichopus griseipennis. Lineage (NCBI taxonomy): Eukaryota > Metazoa > Arthropoda > Insecta > Diptera > Dolichopodidae > Dolichopus > Dolichopus griseipennis. The sequence continues at coordinate 105,026,554 of OY720443.1, read as the reverse complement.
TTGTTTGTTTTCTCTATTGTTCTTTCCGAAGAAATTAATGAAATTGTTTTTTAAAATGAAGCATTTTCAATTTTCTTTTCAATTAAAATCAAAAAAAAAAAATGGCATTCTGTAAACAAACAATAGAAATTACTTAAGTGAAACACTTTCAATAAATTTTGTGGTAGAATTACTTAAAAAGAAAAGAATGGAACACCGTAAAATAAAGCTGTGAAAAAATAAAAACTAAATTAAACAACATGAAATAGAAACACCAATGCCTCAAAGTTTATTTTATTCTTATAATAAGCAACTCTTTCACTTATTAGACGTATCCTTGATCCAAATTCAACATTTTCTAAAAAAGAAAGAAATGAATTTTAAAAAAATATAAATTTTCTTTTTGTTTTGTAAAATACAAAAGCGCCATCTAGTTTCTTCACTTAACAATATAAACAATATACTTACGAGTGTTACGAGTGGTTCCTTCCTTGCAAAGTACCTATAAAAGTACCTCGAAAATGTGGTGGAAACAGTGATGCCCTAGATAATCCCGGTGATTTTTAATTAATTTTCTTCATTTCTCTTTCTTTCACAACTTTTTGGAAGTCACTATCGGTGTCGTGGATAAAACTTTCCCTTAAGAATACGGATCTTTATAGATACAATTTTCACTTATATAAGACATCTGATTTTGTCTATATCTCGACTTATTTCAGTTCTCATCAATTTTCAAAAATATTTTGAATCCTAAACTTTGGATTGTTGGCTACATAGGTTTCGCAGACCTTCTAAAAAAAGGAATCCAAAACGGCATTTCTAATTTGGGTCCAGGATTTGAAAAAAACTAATATGTATTGAAGCAATTTTTTACACGCTAACTAAATGCTAAGAAAAGATTCCTTTATAGATATGTCGGATTTTGAAAAATAGGATGTCCACGGCAATTTGTGGGAAGTTTCGAAAATATTCGTTTTGAATTTTTATTAATTTGTAGTATGGAACGCTACTAACAGAGCAGAACACATTAGGTGGAAACATATTCCATATCTTAGCAGTCCTCACAACAAATAAGTTTGCAACAAATAGCTAGTTTTATCCCATTTTGTGAGTTCCCACAGTGTAGAGTTAAGCACTTCCAGTTCCTTTGGTGTTATTTTGAAATTGTTTAGGAGGAGGTATAATTGACTATAGTTCAATGGATCAACAGTCATTACCTGCAATATATCTATAAAACAGATCAAGCGCTCCAATATCTCGACGAGTGTTAAGTGGAATAAGCTCTGCTTTTTTTAACAATTATAATTAATATAGTTGATCATTATTCTAAAAGGATTTGGGAAAAAGAGCAAGAATAAAATTATGCACCGTAGCCTCTTGAAGGAAAGAAATCAAACATCAGTTTAAACCCGGGGAATTATGACACATTACTGCTACTTCATTCTTATAAAAAAAATTAGGTAATTAAACTTTAACAACATTTTATGTTAGCGGAGAACGCCACATTTCGTGCACATAATGAGAAGAGGAACTATTAAAACTAGATCCAAGTAAAGGCTCTGAATAATCATGCTCCTTAAAATTTTTACAAAACAATTATTCCTTCCAAATAGGATCACTGTAAATTGCCAGCACAATAAAATGATAATATATTAAGCATTTTTATATTGTTTGCTATTGCTTGAGAGCTGTTAAGCACTTTTTTCTAATTTTTTTTTTTTATTTTTATTCTTATGTAAGACAAATAATGAGAAAACTGAAACAGAAAATGAATACATATATCTATGTATTTTTTATATGTAAATATATACCACATCACAAAAGTGGTGAATAAAAAGTTTAGTTGCACATTTAAAAACATGGCAAAAAAATTGAAATATTACAAAGGGATTTCTGGTAAATAAGTTTTTTACAAAATTTTACATTAAAAATTTAACGCATCTTTACTAATGTTTAATGTTTTGAGCATAGCTGCTGTAGAAAATAAAGAAATTGTATATCCAACATAATTAGGTTAACAATTTTTTAAATGCCTTTAAACTGCCACTGTTCCATTAACGCTTACCCTCTCTTCAAACTGGTTTCATCAAGGTAGTCTGTATTGATCGCCTTCTTCTATGATATTTATAATGCCCTCCCAACAGACATCGTCAATCAATTCCAATAGAATAAAAGAAAATCAGGAAATTTATAGAAAATTTTTTCAGTTTAGAACAAACTTCAAATCTGGATTGCCCTTATTTTATTTTAGCAATCTTGAATAAATTAAAAAAAAATTAGTTAAAAATTTCAAAGAAGTATTTTGTTTCCAAAGTGATACTTGGAAATTAAAGAGAGTGGTAAAACAGTGGTTTTCACTTGTTATCAATTCATACCAAAAAAATTTTGAAACCCATTTAAATTTAATATAATTTCTGGAAAGTAGTTAAAATCTGTACACAGTAAAACAACCTTTTTAACACAGAGAAACCTTTTTACCTATTGAGACTACTTACACTCATGAACTAAGTGATTGTGTGCGACAAAACTGCGCCTTATCACCTACTCTTTCTTTTGATTTTCATTCTCATTAAGACAGTCCACATATTCACCGATAACAGTATTCTGACTGCGTTCTGCGACAACTGAAGGAAAACGAATATGACTTCTATAGCAATCAGTTCAAAAACTAAAATTTGATGGCTAGTTCGACATCAGAGCCGAGTCATACACTTCTAAGACTAAAAGCTGCGCTATTCTTTGAATTAGAGATCAAACTAAAATCTCCATTTTGAGATTCTAGCAAAAAATCATACTGTGGTCTGAAAACTTTAAAATAAATTAACATAAGTTAGAATCCATTTCCTAGAGCCAGACGAGAATGCAAAGAATTGAAAATATTGAGACTTTGATTGAAAAATTTTAGTTTATGCTGAGAAAACAATGAATTAAGAAATACGTCAAAAAGTTAATAAATAATATCGGAATTCAATCAGGCCACTGCATCCGATGTACATTGCAAGTTATTTGATATAGTGACACCTTTGTGAAGTTAGAGTTTGTAATATGAACTGTGATTTTCCATTAAAACTCTTTCTTCCAGCAAATTTTGTTTTTGCTTCAGATGATCTAAATGGTAGGAATCTATACGCTAATGGTTTAGTGATAGTTGTCCTTTCATTGCCGTATCAAAGACAGTCTAATTGAAAATGTGAAAAAACAAGTATAACCTAAAGATAAAGTTATTATACTCCTAATTTGTTCTAAACTTTTTTAAACTTGAATTCAAAGCAGTGACTAAGTATCCAAATTCAATATAAATTTTTTTTATCTGATTTGTGCTTCGACTGTTTTGTTCTGTCCAGTATCCATTTTAATAATATTTAAAGTTCACCAAATTCAATAAAAAGCGTTGTATGAAAAGTTTTTTAAGTTTTCAAAACAAAAATAACCAATTAATCAAAATTTATTTAAAAAAATAAAATAATAAATTTCAAAAACTAATTAGAATATCAAGTCCGATATTTCTTAGAAAAAACAAAATCACTTATTTACATTAAGCAATTCTAATCGTTAATGGATGTAAAAAATTCATTAAACCTCAAGTGTTGCCTAACACTATATGAACAAAAAAGACAATGCGCTTTAGACACAGCTATATACAAGGATTCTAAGTGAACCTATTAATTTGCCAAACTAAAATTATCGCTCAACTTAAATTTCGAAATTTTGTCAACATTAGGTAACTTAACATACCAACGTTTGAAGAAATTATAGTCGATGTAATAGAAGAGATTCCAAAAGCTGGCTTTCAGCTTATACTTTCTTTTGTTCATAACTGAAAGCCTAATAAGTTGTGTATTTCAAATTTTGTCAAAAGTAATTAACCGGATGATATAATGTCTATATTACAGTCTTACAGGTATCCCAGAGTTTACACAGTCTACTCTACTACACTCTTCCTCATTTTAAATTAGATATGATCCGACTAGGGTTTAAACCCGAAAACCTTCGATTGAACTGTCGACTTCCTAACCATTGCGTCACTGATCGGGTTAGTTAATATTCTATCTTGTAAATTTCAAAAACTTTATAAACCGGTGTTATAAACTTTAAATAAAAAACTAAAGGATATTTTTCAATTTATTTATAAATTACCAAAAAAAGAATCCCCAAAATAATTAAAACAATGGAAAAAAAAAGTATTTGTAAGTTTAAAAAAATTCTCATGAAATCAATCAAGCGTTAGTTCCAGAGGGAAACATTAGTGGTAATGTAAGAGAGATGTTAGAATAAATATTATATGCGCAAATAATCCTTGAGCTATATAAAAATAACAATCTTCAGATTTAGGTTACAATTTTTTTTGTATTTTCGTGAAGAAAAAGTTTTTTCTTAAATCCAAAAATTTTTAAGCCATAATCAATCAAATAAAAAAATTTATTTTTACCATTAATAATCGTTTTTAAGGGACATTTTAAAAAAAATTCTGGGAAAAAGTTTAAGGATTAAGTAAGACAAAAACTTTTAATATTTTATGAATCATTATTACACAAATTTTTAATTAAAATTACATTAAAGGCACATTTTAATTCTAGGTTTAAAATGAATTAAAAGTTTCAACTTTATAATCTAAAGTCAAATACTACTTATTCCCAGCTAATTAAGATACTTAAAAAATGGACTCACACAGTTTTAATGTGATTTTAAATGACTTAAAGACTATCATCTTACTTTTCGCTAACTGTTCAAATGTTAGGCTTAATAAAGTACTAGGCCTTGTAACATGTAGAAACGTCTTAGATTTTTTTTAGATAAAATTCTATCTTTTTATATTGTAATATTTTGTATTTGCCTTATATGGTATTCTATATCTGTGAGTTATATTATTCAAATAAATTATTTGTTTATATTGTTATATTAATGTATTTTTTACTAAAGATAAATAATTATTAATTATTGATTAAGCCATTTATTTGAACCCAATGGCGAATGGTACCTGAGTCGGGTCGAAAACCAGAAAAATTTTTTCAATTTCGTGGGATTCGAATCCCAAGCTCTTTTGCATTCGTTTAATTTTTGATTTGCATTTAAAATTGAGCGAAATTGGCTTTTCACTTGTAATAGGAACCATTAATAAAATCTGAAGATCTTTAAAAAAAAATTAGAGTTAATTTATAAGTTATATGGTTATATAACTTATAAGTTATAAGTTATTTGTATCTTGTGTCATTTAGAAGTACAGCGATCACAAGAAATAAATTTGTAAAACCTTATATAAAATAATAGCAGATTTATAAAAATCCGAACTAGAGTAGGTTAACAAGTTTTGTTTTCAAAAGATACAAGTGAACTTTTATATCCTATCTATTAAATTCTTAATATTGTGATCTAGATTTCAAATTAAGGTGCGAAACTCATAATCATTCTTTTCTTAGGACCTTCGATAATGTACGGCTATTTTACTCTGTAAATAAAATGCATTTGGACTTAGTTACTATGGTTCTAAGCCCCTCTATAAATTTTAGTCATATTAAAATAGCTTAAATCGTTAAATCGTTTATATAATAAACTAGTAATGCATGCTTTACATGACATAATGCGGGATTTCATCACGTGACATTTTAAAAAAATTATTTTATTGTTGACCCTTATAGTAAGGGCCTAAAAACTACTTCATCACCCAAGTACGGCAACTCGGAACCATGACCCCCAAAAAAAGTTCTAATATTATGGCTGGCTAATATTATTTCAATGATGATACCTCACATGATAGAATATCACTGACATTTTTATCAGAGTCTTATAAACGATCTCAGCGACCAAGCAGACCCCAAACAACGTTGTAGATTTTGAGATCTTTGCAATGATACCCCACATGAAAACATTGGGGTATAATTAATAAAATCCCCGTACAACTTATAAAGGTCTAAAAGCACTTTTTTAACTTTAAACCAAATCTCTAGCCCATCCAGAAGTGCTTCATCTTGTTGATACAAAGTCAGTGTGTGAGTGAGTACATTTGTTAGAAGCAGCTTTATATGTATAATAATAATCATTGATTCATAAATTAATTTGTGCTTATTTATTTTCACTACTTCCTTAAATCTGACAAATCCCTAGAATTTATCGACATATTTAAAATTCTTTGATTAAATTTAATAAATTTTTCTTTATTTATATCATTTTCAATGTTTGTAACAAATCTTATCAACACTTTTGACCAATTAATAATAATAATAATAATTTTAAAACTGTCAAAAGCAATAACCAAAAGATACACCTCCAGTTAAAATGACACTTTTTTTAATATTTAGATTTTTTATTATATGCCAAAACAAAAATTAGCAGAAATATTAAAAAAAAAATTGTACTTTCTTACAACAATTATGAAACCGCCATTTTAAATAAAATGCAGACCTTAGACCTTTTGGAAAAGATTCAAATTATTTATACATTTTTTAAGAAAAAACAAGTTAAGAAACAGTCAGTCGGTGCAACCGACTTAGAAATACCCTACACCTATTTGGTTCAAATTTAAGAACATATCCATAAGTCATTTAAACACCATAAAAGCTGTTATTAATTTGATCGTAAGACATAGCTAACCAAATTAACTTTATAATACTAAAAACATTTTCTAATTACACTATCTATTAAAAAATATTACAAATTCTTACTAATATATCTATTTAAAAATATTAAAAAACAAACAAACTTGAAATAAATGAAAATATATTTATTCCAATTCAATTACAAAAAGAAAAAATTCTAATTATTAAATTTCGTTATAAAAAGGTAATCAAAGCATAATATATTTAAAAATCCAAATTTTTCAAAATTGCAATTATTTTAAATGGTTAGTTTATATACCTAATAGAAAAAGCTTACAAACCCAAAATATGCAATAAATGTATTTCTAAAATACAATTACAAATTTAGACCTTTTCATATAATTCATTTAAATATTCAAATAAATTTTAAATAAATGCAGCAAGTTCCTTTGAATATAGCTGAACCACTACAATTAAGTCTAGATTTCGGAGACACATAGGACATAGGAAATATATTCATTGGCTTTGAAATTAAATTCAACCAGAACCAATTCCCATGGTACTTTCATTACTAGTAACCTAGAGTTTAAATTTCATCAAAATACCGGCATTATTTTTTGAGTTATGGTGTTTTAAGATATATGTTTGTTAGTCCTTTAACTGTCAAGGGTTCCAGAAACCCAAACCATGGTACGATTTCGCCCATATGCAGTCCCGTCATACTTTCAATACTAGTTAACCCTTGTATACAATTGGAACGTTCTATCTTAATTTTAAGTTACTAGTTTTATTAATTTCGATGATAAGCTTTTACACATTTGGGGGTCTAAGAAAGCTCCTGAACCACCACTCCAAATGATCCCAAATTAGGGGGGCAGGGAATAAATAGTAATGAACACCCTGGTCCAAATTTGAAGCTTCTACATTTGTTTATAGTTACTATTTTTATTAATTTCGAAAATATGCTTTAAGGTCCCCGAAACTGAGTGCCTGGTCCCCGACCCACTAGTCCAATGGGGCCCAAATTTCAAAGACACTTACGCAATAGGAAGGGACACCCTGATACCAAATTTGGAGGTTATATCTTCATTGGTTTCGGAATTACGCTAGTTTGGCCTAAATTCGATCAAATAGTTCTCAGTTCCGAACCATTGTCCAATCCTCACCGTACGTAGTCGCCGCCGTAGTTTCATTACCAATAACCTACAGCACAAATTTCATGAAGATAGCCTCATTAGTTGTTGAGTTATCGTGAATTTTAATATATGTTCGTTATCCCTGACACCGACTAAAAGGTCCAGAATCCGAACCCATGGGCTGATTTCGCCCTTATACAGCCCGTGCTTTACTTATAGTATTAGTTAACCCTTGTACACAATTTAAACGGTCTATCTTAATTTTAAGTAACTATTTTTAGTAATTTCGATTATAAGCTTTTAAAACTTGGGAGGTCTGAGAGGGGTACTGAACCACCCAAATTAAGGGATTGATCCCAAATTAAGGGAACACGCAAGAGATAGTATAGAACACCCTTGTGGCAAATTGGAAGCTTCTACATTTTTTCAAGTTGTTATCTTTATTAATTTTAAAGATATGCTTTAAGGTCTTCGGAAATGTGTGGCTGGTCCCCGACCCAGTACTCCAATGGGACCCAAATTCTCAAGACACTTAGGTGATAGGAGGGGACACCCTGATACCAAATTTGGAGGTTCTATCTTCATTGGTTTCGGAATTATGCTCGTTTGGCCTAAATTCGATCAAAAAGTTCTAGGTTCCGAACGCATGGTCCAATCCCGACCTTACGGAATCCCCGAAGTAGTTTCATTACTAGTAACCTACAGCTTAAATTTGATGAAGAAAGCGTCATTAGTTGTTGAGTTATCGTAATTTTTTATATATGTTCGTTAGCCCTTCGATCGATTAAATGGTCCAGAATCCGAACCCATGGGCCGATTTCGCCCATATGCAATCCCCGCCGTACTTTCAGTCCTAGTAACCTACAGTTAAAATTTCATCAAGATAGCTCCATTACTTTTTGAGTTATCGTGCCTACGGACGGACGGACGGACGGACGGACATGGCTATATCGACTCAGGCGGTCACGCTGATCACAAATATATATACTTTTCCATATCTAGCTCGCTTCCTTTAGGTGGTTACAAACACCATACCAAAGTTAATATACCCCTTTACCTATTCTATAGGTGTAGGGTATAATAGATAAAATATTATTAAGTATCAAAAAAAGTCTGATTGTAATAACTTGTAAGATTACGTTGAAAAAGGCTCTGTCAAAAAAGTCCCCAAACTCAAAAATTTTAAAAATTTCCTAAAATTTGTTTGAAACTCTAGGGACTTTTTTATACCCGTATGACTATATAGTCCAAGGGTATAATAAATTTTGCCATTACGTTTGTGACGCAGAGAAGGAGGGGGGTAGATATAGACTCAAGTGTATGGATCGGATCAGAATCGAAAAATAAATCGATTTAGCTATGTATGCCCGTCCGTCCGTCAGTCCGTCCATCCGTCCGTCATCACGATAACTCAAAAAGTAAAGGAGCTAGGATTATGAAATTTTCACAAATTCGTTTTTATGCAAAAAACGGAATCGAGTTTTAAATTCAGCCATTTTGGTCCACGGGTTCGAGTACCTGCCATACAACTTCTAATTTTATATGAGCATTACTCTATACCTATGGAAGCTGCGTAGTAGTTTAGTATAATGGCCAAAGTTACTGCAAAATTTAGTTGGTCTACTGCTGAGGGTTCGAGTAGCTGCCATACAACTCCTTCTTTTATATGAGGATTACACTACACCAAATGAAGCTGGGTGTCTGAAATTTTGCCAAAAATAGTTTAATGTAATGGCCAAGGTTACTGCAAAATTTGGTTGGTCTACTGCAAAGGGTTCGAGTAGCTGCCATACAACTCCTTCTTTTATATGAGCATTACTCTACACCTAATAAAGCTGAATGTTTGAAATTTTGGCAAAAGTAATTAGCCGGATGATATAATGTATATGTTACGGTCATACGGGTATCCCAGAGTTGACACAGTCTACTCTACTGCACTCTTCCTCGTCTATATATAAAAAGCCTCTAAGCTTGGGAAAATTTGAGGATTTTTTTATTTTGCAGGTTTTTTGCATATAACGACAAATGTCCTTAAAAGTATTTTTTACAGCATTTATGCCAATTGGATACAGTTAGATGTGCGAAAACTTTGAATTTTTCTATAGCAAATTAAAGAGGTATCATTTTTCCCGAAAATGTTACAGAATTACAATTTTTTTTTTATCCCTATTGTAGTATTTAATAAAAAAGTGTCTGTTAGTCCCAAAAATTTATTGCTCTAATTTTCCAACCCTCTAGGAGTTTTGTAACGAACTCGTAATTTCTTTTCATTAAGAAGGCCCCGCTAAACAATTAAATGGTTTCCTGTTTTTGTAATCAACTCAACAAACTATTGGAGGTTTAGGACTAACAGCCACCATTATATCAAATTCTAGAAGTGGGATAGAAAAAAACATAGTTTTCTGCACTTTTCAATTTTCGACGCTCTTAACACTAATTGCAACTCCAACATAAACGCATGCTAAGACTATTCCTAAATTTTTTTCATAAATAATAAGTCAAGAACAAAGCATTTAATTTGGGGGTCTTTTAATTGGGAGGATTTTCATTAAAAGTGGATTTTGCATATAAAAAATACCCAAAATTGAATACTTTTTTTATTTTTCTTTTGGACTGTTTTGCTTAGGAACTTGTTTTATACAGCGCGTTAAAATGTTCTAAGCTTCCCCAAAAAAAAAAACCACAATTTTTCTCATTCCGCTAATCCAAAAATTTGATTTCCTAAAAAAGGAACTTTAACTTCAATTTAAGAATGATTTAGTACGTCTAACTTGCCCTAAAGCTGTTTTTGTTAAATTTCAACACTCTCTTTCAAATATATTTATGGAACCTCGTTATTATAAGAACCATTATCGTCGAAATCACCTTCTTCCCCTTGGTTTTGTTTTTTTTTAAATTTTTTTCTTGTAATGTTTCATTCTTGATTTTATTTATGACGTGGTCATACCTACACATTGAAAATTAATTCCGCCCCCAAAAATAATTTATATAACATTTAAAAAATTATGCAAAATCGGCACCTCAGGCAGAGAAAAAGTATCTTAAAGATATTTTTTGTGAAAAATTTTCGTATTTTTTCGTGTTTTATTAGGAGGAAAACCCAGAAAAAAACAAATAACTTTTGAAAGGAAGAGCAAGTTACAAATTTACCGATATAATTAAATTTATTTTGTTTAATTTCAAATTTCTGTTGAAAATATTAATATTTCTTTTATAAAAATTTTTTAAATCTTTTAAAAAAAGAGATAAATTTACAACTTTAATTACAAAAGATACCTTACAAATTTAATTGACATGAACTCCCACTTTAACTCCCCTCACAAAAATTAAGCAAACAAGCCAAAACTATCTTGTACCAAATTTCAGTTTTCTATCTTTATTAATTTCGAAGATAAGTTTTAACTTGGGAGATATGAAGGGGATTACCTTAACTACCAATTCATTCCAAATCATATGGATATAATATAGGCTGAACATAACACCAATGAAACAAATTGCAAATAAATATCATTTTCGAAAATTTTCGAACATTTATATTATTTCTAACATATGCTTTTAAGTTTAGGGATTTGTGTGGGAGTTTCCGAGCAATAGAGAGGAAACATAAAGTAGCAGCCTTGTACCAAATTTGAAGGTTCTATCTTAATTGGTCTCCGAGAAATACTCGTACAGCCTTGGTTTGATCAAAAGCTTCCTAGATCCAAACCCATTGTCCGCCGATTTTTCGCCGCCGAACTTTACTAATTAGTAACATACATTATAAAATTCACCATTCGGAAGGACATCGCTTAACACATTCGTCTTCACTAAATTTTTCGCAAGCCAACTGAAAAAATCCCTCAATTTTTCCATAAATACAGATCCATTCAAATCATGACGGGAATCGCCTCCATTATTCTTTCAGTGGAAACATTAATGAGAGGAACTCACGGAATTAAACTGTAAATACCACGGCAAAGTTAGTATAGTCGTTATATAAGTTAGCATTTACCTGTAGAGTATAATAATGGGTTGAATGCTTTTGTTGGTAATTCAAAAGTGTGTAATATCAACTTCTCTGCCTTGTTCATTATCATCTTCAAATTTCTTTGTTCTTAAATTTTACATTCATACATACACAGGTACATATTTGGTTTATATTTTAAATATTTATATAGCTAAATTTTGGAGGAAGTGTATTAGCCCGATGATTTTGAAATTAACATTTAAATATTTTTCCCCTTTTATTTATTTAGATGCAATCTGGCAGGTGTTAGATAAGACTAGAAACTTCAATAACCCCTTTAATAGCTTTTGCCTCATCCACATTCCTTGGGACATCAAACCTGGAACATATTTTCGCTCTGCATTTGGTGGAACTTTGCTATCTTTTTAGATTTTTAATAGTTCAGATCTTTATGTTCTAATGTATGCTTCTTTTTTTAGTATTGTCAGATTCCAACCACCAAAGTCGCAACGGGGTTATTTGCCCTACCTTCGTTTTTAAAGAGTTTCTCACAGGTTAATTTAATCGTACCTCTTTAAAGAAAATCTAATTTTCATTTAATTAAGTTATTACGACGAAAATACTATACAGAAACTAGATTTTGATAAAACCAGATTTCAGAAACATTCGTAGCCACTTTAAGAATATTTAAAGTATAGAAATTTTTTAAGATAATTTTTATAGAGTATAGTACCGAAAAACCCTAAAGCATTTTACTTCACTAAAAATCCCCTCAAAATTAAATAATACTTTCTACTTATTTCACATCTTTTATCAAGGCTACAATTTCATTTAAGGATAAAATGAGTCTACAGTCTTTAGAAACTTTCGAATATTTTTGTTTTTTTTTTTAAAGAATGCACTTAAAAACTATTAATTAAAAAAAAAGCTTTCAAAATTTCAAATAATAATAAAATTTTATTTTATTGTCAATATCATTGTTATGCCAATAATAGAAAAAGACAATTCCATTAAATTTTACCACCCGCTGATGGGGATAATTTTTTTTATATTAATACTGCAATAGTCATAAAAAATTAAGTAAAAAAGTTTTTTAAATCAAGTTTTTCAATTTCATTTCACATTTCTTCAGAAATTTTTAATTTTTGGCTTCATCATAAGAATCGAACGATTCCTTGATACTCTTACGATGTTCCTTAATACTGAAATACTTTTATATTTGTTGTTCTATTCAGTACCCATAAATAGAATCAATATATCTTGGACCAATGAAAATTTATATGATATGATGCAACTACGAAAATTTGAATTAAGCGCCCCTATCAACAAGAGTAGATTCATTATTCATAAAACATGGAGTAAGGGACATTTATAGACATTTATAAAAATAAATCTTAACCAAGAATTTTAAAAAAAATGTGCCTTAATGTGACCGGGGCTTAAAATGCTACTTAACCGGTTGGGATAAAGAAATTAAATCTTCACAATAGAAAGTTATTATTTACTCAGCAGTTTCTCTAAATCGTACGCATATGTATTACTAATTTTGGGGAACACAATTGACAGGATATGATTCCATTTAGTGCTTGACAACGAATTTCCATAGGCTGTGTTGCGGCACCTGGTTAGTGGATATGCCCTCCTTGTTTCTCATTGGAAAATTTTTAGTAGAAGTGGTTTTAGTCTTTTTAAGACTATAAGTTCAAATTTGCACTTTGTTATGATCTCCCATTGCCGTAATGGGGTTTATACTTAAATTTTCGACCAAATGTACGTTTTATAAACGTTAAGAAGATCAGATTGAGAGAAGTAAGTTTTGCAACGATACAAGAAACCCAAACACTTAGCAGCATCTTTAGTCATTCCAAAAATATGATTTAACCAAGGCAATTTTTAATTTAGCTCGATTCCCAAAATGTTGAAGTCTGCCGTATGATACAAAACCTCCTCCCGAAATAAGAGGTTCGGAACAGTAGTCGATGATTAGATTAGAGTCAACTCTGTTTATTTCACCCCATTTTTGGATTTAAACTATAAATATTTGTTAGTTAAATTTTTTACTATTAATCTGATACAACAAAGGTATTTTCGTCAGCGAAACCACGGATTGAATTCGATGTTATTAAAAGTATGTAATTTTTATATATTGAGACATCACTAGAAGATAAAACAGATCCCTAAGGCACACTAGTGTATATTTTAAATTCTTTAGATATTGATCGACAAAAGCACGAATAATGTCAAACTAGACTTTGGGTCTCTCTATCTCATCACATTGTTATTAAAGCAAAGGTAGGTGATATTCTTATAACATCTAGATCTTCTGAGAACTAACGCCCTGGGTAGTTTAGTTTGTTGGGTTTTGCATCAACTTTTTTTAATGATGGCACTTTTTTAATTGATTTAATTTAAACTCATGATAAATATAAACTTGGCTATTTACTAATATATGCCAAACATATTGTTGAACAATACATATGAACCTTTAAAACTAATAGTACTCTGGGGTTAATTTCAATAATCACCATAGATATTTCTGAAACAAAAGATCCTCTGTAAGGACCTGCGATGTTATACAGAAATACAGAAATTATTTATATACAGAAATTATTTAAGGAAAGGACGCTGTTGAAGGAAAGTTTGAATTGGTTCGGGCCAAATTTTTGGTGAAAAAAATAATTGTTGTTGAAAATATTTAAACATTATAAAAGATCTATGTAGGTATTTTTCTGTATGTGCGTTTTATAAATTAATTAAATTATCTGTTTATATTATTAAATATTCTATTAAAAAGAATTATTAACTTTCAATTATGCCATTGATTTGAACCAATGGCTTAGACGTTACATTGTAGTTAAAACACTGTAATGGGTGCGAACAGTTATTAGAGAGTCCACAAAAGCAAAAAAGACTGAAAGTTGAGATTTTCATATATTTTAAAAATTAATTTCGGATATAGAATTGAACATTTCGTGTTTTGAAAACATTTTAGTGAGATGTCACTACTCAGTATTCTATATGAAGACATTTTCTATTTGGAAATTGGATTTTTCCATTCAACCGTTCCGAAAATAAAATAAAGAAATCAATGGCGTGTTCTCTTTTTTATTTCTCACTTTATTATTCTATTTTTATATTTACAGTTTATTTTATTTCATTCTTTTTTATTTTCTTAAATTTTTAAGATTCTTGGAAATTTTTTTTTTTCTTAATTATTTCAAGGTTTTTTTTTTAGTTATATTTTCATGGATAAAGTCTCCAACAACAATATCTTGGTTTTATTTATTTAATTTGACAAAACAAGGTCTGATTCATAAAGAATGAATTATATAAAATTATAATTATATAAATTTATATATATCCAATTATATCATTTTCCGTGTGTAGTTTTCATATTTCCAGTGTTATTAGTTTAGAAGATATTCATATTGGTTTAAAAAACTTGTATGGTAGCTGCCGGAAGCCTTGATTCGATTTTAATCAAAAACATAGAGAACCTCAAAACTATCTAAAAATTCTTTTGTGTGAATTTCCAAACCCTAGCTCTAATTTTTAAATCTATCTATTTTAATTATTTAGTGACGAGTATATTTAAACCTTGACGAAATAAGCATTATATTCATATATGATCACCATTTTAGATATTGATTATCTACCCATCATCCTATTCATAAAGACTATTATCTATCAATCACAAAATGCAAGAAACACATACAAAATATTACACATATACATATTGCATAAAATTAATTTGGAGTTAAAAGGTTAGTTGTTTGAGAGCTAACCAAGGTTTGGTTCGAAAAAGGATTTAGTTTTGTTGAAATCTATAACTTGTTTGAAAAATATTTTCTGAAAATTTCTAATCTCTAGCCCTTTTAGTTTCTGAGTTCTCTTGCTGACACACAGACAGACGGACGCAAGGACACATTCTGCGGAATAGATTTATTTTTCGATGCTGATGCGATACATACCTTTGACACTATATCTAGCTCGTCTAGAACGATGCGTTGCCAACGGAGGAGTAATTTTAATATACCCTTAGCCTAATTAGTATACACGGAAATTAACAGGCAAAATCATTGGCCGAATTCGAATTGGCTTGAACTATGGCCGAAAGGAACTTCCACACAATGATTAGGTAATATTCCAAAGCATGAACATTGTGCAAGTTTTCAAGTATTTGAATGATATTTTTAATTAGGTGTGTTCTTGTTAGGTGCAAAGGCCCAAAACTTTTCCGTTCAATAGATAAGAACACTTTTATTTTCAGTTTAAGCAATTTGATTTGTAAAGGCCATTATAAGCAATCATAAAAGTTTTTGAAAGCAGTTTTCATATTAAACCGATTCTTTATTGTAAGCAGTACGAAATTACCAAATGCAATTTTTCTAAAGCGACTGTATAATTTCAGCTCTAAATGATAATGAAAAGATATTTATCTGCTCTGGATAATTTGCAGGTTGCAACCTTGTATTTCTTAATTTCATACTACAAAGGCTTCAAAATCAAATTAAAGAGAACTTATTTTAAAAATATCCAGATTTCCTTAATAATCGAAATTTCATTTAAATTTAAAGTAAATTAACAAAAGGGTTTAAAAAATTATACATAAAAATTGTAATTGTATAAAATTTCTTTGGTAGTTAAAATTTTCATATTTTTAAATCTTAAATACTTATAAATACCCATCTTATACAAATTACTTTATGATTTAAATTCAAATTTAATATATCTACATACTGTATTAATTTAATAGAATTCAAAATTAAAAAGAATCCAAAGGATGACACAAAAAAAATGTAAGTCAACAATAAAAACAAAAATAGGGATTCTTTAAAAAATTGCATTGCAAAACCTTCAAAACCAAACTGTTCTGATTTGTTTTTCCAATATTTCCCTCTTGTTTTTTTTTTTTTAATATCCTGCAAAAATCCTTATTATTCCTTTGCTGCTGCTTTGCTTGATGAAAAGAAAAATTACAAAATAAAAAACACAAGTGACAAAAAAACAAAGGGTATTCCAAAAAGCACATTTTTAAAATTATATAGTATTTCATACTAAGTTTAATCTTAGGAGTATATATGCACTTGTGAATAAATTACTGATTTAAAAAAATGGAAAATATTTAAGTCCTAATATCCCTTTAATGTTGAAAGAACTGAAATTTTTAATAGAAAATTTATTATGATTCTCGAGGATCTAGTCCCAGCTTCGCCAGCCTAAAATTTTCATGTTCTAGTAATTAAATTGTAATGTTAACCAATACTTGAAATTTTTTTAAGAATTTAATTATTTAAACAAAAACTGTCAAAACTATGAGACATTTCTTCAACCTTAATCAGCCCTTTAAATTTAAGAAAAACCTTTGACACGTGTTAAAACAAAATGTTGGAGCTTTGAGTTTTGTACAATACTAAAAAAAATTTGAGCGGGTATTCAAATTACAGGTCCTTAAGAACTCCAAGTTTGAATCCTTTACAGCTCCTAAACAGGGGCAAAAAAATGTTCATAAACGGCTCCTACTAGTTTTGGAGGATCTAACTTCCCTCTAATTATTTTAAGTCTCTAGCTTGAGGTGTTCTGAAAATATGTGTGCCAAAAATATCGGAACAATTGAGTTTAAACATAACGGTAAATTTATTTACCGTATTTCAACCTTAACCATTTGCTTTTAAAAAATTTTTAAAACTGAAAGGGGTTTGACAGGGGCCCTGACAAAAAAAATTTTTTAGGCGACTTTTATTATTTTCTAACGATCTAAATTCTCCCAAAATTTCAAGTGTAGACACTTAACCCATTTAAAAGACATGTGGGGCCAAAAATCTTGCAAATTAGGTTTTACATAATGGTAAATTGTACTACCGTATGGAAAACCTATACACTTGTCTTTTAAAAATTTAAAAAGATTATAAAACAAAATGTCTTTCACCGTTTTCAGATTGAAAATATACTTAACAGAACTGTTGTTACAACAATTTAAATATAGAGCTTTTCCCGAATTTGGGGGGCTGTAGCTCCCTAACGGGTGAGGTTTTTTTTTTTTTTTTTTTTTTTTCTTTTTAAGCGCTAATTGTTCAACTGTTAGGCTAATAAGCCTGTCTATACCATAGGTACATGTTGGAACAGGGGGTCATATTATATTCGTGTTATTAGAATTGGTCTTATTGAATTTCACATACAATTTAAACATGAGATAGTACTAGGCCTTATAACATGTAGAAACGTCTTAGATTTTCAATATTTACAATTCTATTTTTTGTTTATATTGTAATATTTTATATTTTACTAATATGGTATTCTATATCTGCGAGTTATATGATTTAATTAAATTATTTGTTTATATTTTGCATTTGTTTATATTTTTATATTAAAGTATTTTTTATTAAAGATTTATAATTATTAATTATTGATTATGTCATTAATTTGAACCCAATGGCGAATGGTAGCTGAGTCGAGTCGAAAACCAGAAAAGTTTTTTCACTTTCACTAGAATTCGAACCCGGGCCCTTCCGCATGAAAGGTCGGCACTCAACCACTGTGCCACCCAGCTGTTCAGAAAAAACGGCTCCTGAAAAGCAGTTGGGTCTTATCGTTTTCAGATTACAAATAAATCTTATACAACTCTTTTTTTAACGGTCTAAATATAGGGTTTTTCCGAATGTAGCTTCTAAACAGGTTCGGCTACAAAAAAATGTTCTTGGATTAAATTATTTTTTTTTGGACTATATACCCGTTTTTTGGTGTAAAAGTTTTGTAAACATAATGATGGAAAGACGGACGGGCAGAAAGAGTGAAACTATATAAGCTTATTTATTCAAAATTTTGAAAAATGTGCTTAAACCGAAAAATTATCAATATAAATAGAACCATAACATATAAGGATTTTTTCAAGGTTTCCCCTCGAGAGTATATAGTTTTCCTTCGTTTCTCTGCATTTTGTATAATGGAATTTTCAAAAAAAAAGTTTTTCTTTTATATTTACTTTGCTTTGATACAAAAAAAAAAAGTTCAAATTCAATCATGATTTTTTTTACGAATATGGAAAAAAAATTTTAGAGCGTTTAAAATGAAAATAAACAATAGAACGCCAGTAGCTCAATACAATGTACTCTATATATACTTTTAATAAATGAAATGAAACAAAATAACTAATTGGATTTCTAAAAGTTTAACAGGATCTGTTCCAAACAACAAGTTTTGCGATTTTACAAAAATCAAACTTTAGTTTTAAACTTTTTGTGTACTGTAATAAAAGTTGCACACTTTTTGGCTTTTGATTGTTTGGGTGTGAAATAAATTCGAATCGAACTTGTCACCAAAAACAATGGCCAAGTAACAATAAAGTCGAATTAACAATTTGCAAAAAAGCATTCAAAATAACTAAGGCTATCGCCCTAAAGCACGCACAAAACAAATTATTGCAACTTTAAATTTATAAAATTCTATATTTTTAAATTACTAAAAATTAATTTTAAATTACTAAATTACTTTAAACCTGAGTTGTAGTTCAATTATTTTATATTAACAATTTTATGCCGGAAAAGGCGATAATCCAAATTCAATAACTGTATATAAAATCCCTTCAAGTTTATTCATATTCGGGAAAAAGTTTGCCAAAAATTTAAATTTTTAAGAATTGGAGAAAAATGTTAAGGTATTCCCCTTTTCCAGAACATTTATTCGCCTTTATACCATCTAATTTAGAACATATTTGCCAATTCCACTTTATTTCGTTTCTTTGTAAAAATAAATTGCTGTTATAAGAAACAGTTCTTTTAATGTTTGAAAACTTTAAGCTTAAAATGTTGAAAATTTTCATTAACCAAAAATTGATGGTAGATCTTTTGCATTTAAAAGTGTTTTAATATAAAATATAAAAGTAAATTACTGAAATGAAAGATAGTTCTTCTTTTTCTTAAAATTAATCCAAATGTTTGTAAATACCTAGTTCTTTGTATATGGTCTTTTATAATATCTCTGCGTACATATACATATATATGCTCATAATAATATAACAATAACATGATTGAAAATCTAATTCGAAATATTAATGTCATTAATAAAAAATATTCACTTAAATATTTTTTGTTTACATTTGCATATACTATATACCTACATCAAAAACAAAATACGCACTCGCTTTTTCGTATAAGATTATTATCTTACTTATTATCTATAATTTATACATATATACATACGAGTATATTGCATATTATTACAAATTAATAAAATCATATTTCGTAATGAACCGTTACATTTTGTATTACGCAGAATATGCTTTGATTTTAATATACACATACAGAAAAGTAAACAAAAACAAATCAGCCAAGCCACATGGCTATTTACATACGTTGCATTGACGTCATACTGACGTAATCGGTTAAAATCCTTTATGCACCAAACCGGTTTCGTAAATATTGTTGTCAAAAAAAACCGGTTTCATTGCAACCAAATTTTACTTGTAAGACTCGATGTACTAACCAACACAAACAAAAAAATGATTTTTTTTTTCTTTAATTTTTTTGTTGTTTTTCTTTTTTTTTCATTATTTAAAAATTTTTGAACTGTGCGCATCTTAAACAAAAAAAATTTGGGACCGGACAAAATATAAAATATTTCTGGTATTGGAAATTGATAAAAATCAATATAAGATTACCATATTAGGTTTTATTTCTATTTGTTATTTTTTATCTTTTAAACTACATACTAAAAAAAAAACAAAAATGAACAAATATATGTATTTGTATTATATTAAATATATAAATATATTTTGATTGATAAAATATAAAATTTAGTTAAAATAAATAATAGCAAAAAATAATTAATGATATAAAAGACAATTAGTTTAAGGAACAGATTTAGAACCTAATTTTAAAATTGTATAATTATGAATGTTTGCTCAGTCCCACAGATGTTAATTAAAAAAATAATAATCCATTTTTAAATGACCTAGATATGATATAAGTAAAATAAAATTACCTACTTACTCAATGTAAAGGAAAAATTAAATTTCTTATATTATCTACAAATCCATTTTTTTATTTAGGTAGCTACAAACCTTTTTTTTTTTGTATATGAATAAAAAATTACAAAAACTTTCCGCTTTTGAAAAATCAGTTGACTAAACATTCTCCGACCATAACTATCTTCGAATGAACTAAATTTTACATATACATTCATAAGTTCATAAATTGATGATAACTGACAACAGTTGAAACTACAACTTACAACACTCTCGTGTGGCATTGAGCAATATTAACTTACGTTGTAAGATTACGTCAATGCAACTGTTTATCACCATTCATGTATGGATAGGGAATGACTGATAAATTTTAGTTGCATCTTAAAAATTTGAAGATGAATAAGTTACGTATTTTACTTTTTGCATGTTTTGTATTTTATAAAATGTTGAGATCGTGGGTTCAAATTCCTATCTTGGTGAAATTTTTTTTTTCATTTCAATCTAAATTTTTTTTTATTTAAGTACATACTTGTATAACTTTTAAATTAATGAACCAAAAATGTACGCACTTACTTTAAAAAAAACCCTAAAAAATTTTTATATGAAACTGATCACCTCTATAATTATTTGGTCTATGTTTTTATATTATAAAAATGAAGTATTTTAGTTCTTAAAGTTAAAAAAATTTTAAAGAAACTATACAAATAAATTAATTTTATTTGTTTTTTTTTTTATTATTTTTGTTGAAAAAAATTTTTGTCTTTGAAGGAGGATCGAACTCAGATCTACTTACACTCTAAGCCACTTTGCTAACCACTGAACCATACACTTTTTTAAAAATTAATGTCAGATTTCTAATATAAATGTATCACTAACTGACAGAATGAAAAATAAAGCCATAGACACAGGCAAGTTCAATTAAAAGTATATAATAAGATAAATTTTCTATTTCGACTTTATTTTCACTAATTTTGGTTATAAAGTCGAATCGATTTGATTCGACCTTATTATATACTTTTATATTAACTTGCCTGTGTCTATCCGTTTATTTTTCATTCTGTAAGTTAGTGATACATTAATATTAGAAAATTGACCATAAATTCATAAGAATTGTAAAGTGCAGTAATTACTGTAGTGGCTTCGGGTCTAAACAAATCTAAGTTCGATCCTTCTTCGAAATTTTTTTATCAAATTACAGAAATAATAACAATAATTACAAATAAAATTAATGTTATTTATATTATATTTTTTTTATTTATAAATTTTTAAAGTTACAAATTTTTAAACAAACTATCAAAAAGTAAATTGCTGGATTAATGTTAATAAAAAGAACAACCGTCTCTCATTTCAGCAATTTAATTAAATACTTTTAAATGTAAAAGATCTACCATCAATTTTAGGTTAATGGAAATTTTAAAAAAAAATTAAGCTTAAAAGTTTTCAAAAATTAAAAGAACCATCTACAATCATTTTGCTATTTTCTACATTTTAGGGGGCTAGTTTCAATTAAATTAAAATTTATATTAAAAAAAATATTTTATTTTTTTTAGCCCCTTATTATACCCGTATGACTATTAGTCAAAAGGGTTTACTAAATTTGCCATTACGTTTGTGACGCAGAGAAAGAGGGGTGGCAGAAATAGACTCAAGTGAATGAATCGGATCAGAATCGAAAAATAAATCGATTTAGCTATGTATGTCCGTCCATTGGTCCGTCTGTCCGCCCGTCCGCACGATAACTCAAAAAACAATGGAGCTAGGATTTTGAAATTTTCACAAATTCTTTTTTATGTAATAGCCGTCATCGCTATTTAAATCCAGCTATTTTGGTCCACAGATTCGAGTACCTGCCATACAACTATTTTTTTTATATTAGCATTACTCTATACCTATTGAAGCTGTATGTTTGAAATTTTGCCATATATATTTAACCGGGTGATATAATATTTATAATACGGCCCTGCGGATATCCCAGAGTTGACACAGTCTACTCTACTACACTCTTTCTAGTTTTTAATTAGATTAAAAAAAATGTTTGTATCTAAATTGAAAATCTTTTGCTTTTAAAGTTTAAAATTTATATCCACAACACTAGTTTGATAATTTGAACTTTTAGTATCAAACAATAATTGACTTTAATATTATTTACATATTCATTTATTAATGAAATACCTAGAACCTAATCGAACTCAACAAGCAATTCAACATGCATTAACACGTCCTAGTCAATTATAATGACAAATATTGAAACACTTATACAAATTATTAATATACTTATCATGTTTGTTAATCATTTCATATTTTTGCAGAAATTAATTAAAAAGGTATGAATAGAAGGTGTGTGAGAAAGAGAAGATGTTTTCAAAACGAAAATTTAATTATCATTCAAATGAAACCCATTTTCAATTTCCCAAACACCTCAATGATATTCCAAACATATAGGAAAATATTCACAAACTATTCTATTGTTTGTTTTTGTTTTGATAAGTTTTAAAAAGTCTAGAATAATTTTCTTCTTTTATTATTAACAAAATTTCTTATTATTCTATTGTTTACTATTCTATTCTATTATTATTCCAATTTCCTTCATTTTGTTTTTTTATTTTTCAAAGAATTTATTCAATTCACAATAGTCTTTAGTATATACGTGTATATAAATTGACAATAGAATGAATGAACCAACAATAAAATTTAACGGAACTGCTGTACACAAATAAAACAAAAGTTAAAAGTCTACAAGTTCAAAAAAAAAATTGATATAAAAGATTAATGCGACACCAAAACATAACAATAGTGTATCAGCAATAAATGTTGCTAAACAATAGAAGAAGATATGACTTAAAAGCAAAAAAAAAACATGACATTAACATGCATTTATTAAAACCTCAATCCTAAATGTACCTACTTAATATAATAGTAATGAGTACAGAATAATAAACATCTCATTATTTAAATTGCAATATAAAGATGATACGTTGCAATATACTTAAAGTTCCCATAGATTGCACCAAAAAATTTTCATGTATAATCATGTTATAATTCTGACAATTTCCATGAATTGAAACACCTACATCGTCGCAATCATTATGTATAGTACTCGTATACATCTATACTTCAATTTCATTCATTTAGGTACATTTAAAATAAACGAGTACTTCATTATAACTAAATACAATATTTAGGTATAAACAGGTATAAAATGTCATTCAATTATTGTAATACGTATGTATTTAAATTTTCGTTTTTCTCTCGTAATTTTTATTTAATGTGAGTGTCAGAAGGCTCTTGACTAGAGTACTGGACTGAGGTACTTGTTTCTATTTCTGCATTTACACACTTGCATTAAAAAGTAAAAATTGACATACATTAAAAAATGCAATAA
Source organism: Dolichopus griseipennis (assembly GCA_963082915.1). NCBI lineage: Eukaryota > Metazoa > Arthropoda > Insecta > Diptera > Dolichopodidae > Dolichopus > Dolichopus griseipennis. The sequence continues at coordinate 105,002,616 of OY720443.1, read as the reverse complement.
ATGAAAAACTCTCATCTGCAATTTTAATGAAAATCGAATGCATATATATATATGTACATATATGTTTTATATCTTTAAACAACAACCTAATGTTTTGTTTAATCTCATGAATAAAAGAACTATAATGGAATAAAGTCTCTATCATCTCTATCTATTCGAAATATGTTATGAAGTATAGAATTGATAGTGATAACTTATATCCTGGTAAATGTCATTCATATTTTATACTTTTCTCTACATACATACATATATTGTATATAGATTTTAAATGGAAATTGTATAATACTATTATCTGGGTTTCTATTATATTTCTGCATCATACACAATCTATTCAAATAATTTTTAAAAAGAAATTTTTAAAAGCTATTGGATTTTGTTGTATTTATGGACTCCACCCCTACCCCACCCTATGTCGGATTTACTAATATCAATTTCTAAATATTTGAAAATATTGTAATAAGAATAGTAATCTACATTATCTATTAATTTATTTTGTTTATAGTAATGATGATATTAGCTTTATAATGTATTATAGATTTTTAAAAATCAAAATTTTGGAAATTCTTAAAGATTGTATAAAATTTTATTTTAGTGTGTTAAAAATTGAGTCTATGTGTATTGTTGTAATAAATATTCATTGAAGTGTAAGTATCTTGTAAGTGCAAAAAATTACATTTTTTATGTTGCTTTCCATTAATAAAAAAAAAGGTATTTTCTTATTAAAACTCAATTAACTGAATGGAGTGGGGAGAGTAATTATTACACGTAACTTTGGTGAATATACAGGTACTTATATAAGTTATATATAATCCTTAATTAATCGGTCATTTGTAAAGTTTTTGAGGACATAATCACATTCCAAAAGAAGTCCTCAACAAAATGTTTCATAATTCAAAATTAAATACAGTAAATTTGTAAAGAATATGCCATTATCTAAAATTAAAAGATCTTTGTACGAGCTGAAATCAAATAAGTATAGAAATACCTTACTTTGGAGGAATCAAGGAATAATGCTACACCACTGAGTCTCATCGATTAAAAAATTTTGGGTAAATGAATGAATTCATAAATTTTAGTTTACTGAGGTACTAAAAATTTCCTATTGATTAAACAATTTTTGTCCAATATTAATCGATAAGTACTTGACAAAATTATTAACTATAATGGAAATTGAGAATACTTAACATATATTAGAGCCAATATATAGTATTTAACATGAAAATTATTAAGATTTTTTAGAACTTGTATAGATAATATTAAAATCTTTGAGATTTGCATTTAAAATAGAATAAGAAATGAGATTACGAAACTTTTTAATGAATCCTGAAAAATTGTTATGTGTTAAAGAAGTATTCTGATTTAGTTTACATATTTTACAATTAAGTTCATTAAATCCAGTTCATATTTAAAATTTTTAATGGAAATTGAATCGATAATCTTGTCAGTTAACATCTAATATAAGACTATAAAAAAAAGCAATAACAATTTTAAAATTAACTAATATACAACTAAGGCTGCATTTGTTCCTCTGGGTCGAATGAAGTTATTTTTAAATAACACTTAAAAAAACTTATATATAACTGAACTTCAGATAGTTCTTCAAGTTATAGCATTTTGAAGTAAAATATTTTCAGTCAAAGTGTTAAAAAAGGTTTATTAGAAAATAACTCTGGCTCAAAATTATTACACTTAGTAGTAGTTATTTACACTTAGTAAAAAACACTTTAAGTAAAATATGTTACTAACAGTTAAAAAAATTATAATCGGTTTTGTAGTTTTAGCTTCCAAACTAAGTAGAAAAAGTCCACAGAAAGAGTCTATATTGCCCCCTACTCCAGTTATAAAACTTTAAGGTCATAGAGTGGTTTTCAACGGCCGACTCTGAAAACAACGTATAAATCGATGAATGATTTGCTTTCTTTCATAAAAATTCAACCAACAGTTTTGCCGACGAAAAATTTTTGCTAACATCTTACCACATCTTAAAAAGATCCGACGGCTAGATCAGTCAACCACAACCTAACAAAAATAACTGATTGGGGTAAAGCTAGCAGAATTGAGTTTAATACTTAAAGCTGTAGCATGTCTTGCAAAAGAGATCACATTACCCATATTTTGAGATTCCAGTAAGTCATCTTGCGAGGGTTTGAAAGTTTGAAAATCTTAGGCACACATGAACACATTTTTAATGTAGCTAAGAACTCTGCCAAATGTTTAGGATTTCTCTCTCGTTGTAAGAAATATTTTTCTCTTATCAATCTGCTCAATATCTAAAAGCCTACATACGACTCAAGATGGAGTATAATTCTCTTAAATGGTGCTCTCCTCCAACTTCACAAAGTCAACTGGAAAAATTCCAAAATTGCGCCTTACGCCGAATTGGCGATCTCTCCGTGCAGGCTACTTTCACTCTTCCTAGCACTCGCAGTAATATTGGATATTTAGGTATTGATATTGATAGGTATTGATAGGTATGGATATTTAGGTATAGGTATTGACACTTACTTTATTGAGCTAAAATCAATAATGCCTCCGTTTAAATTATTCCAGTGTAACACCATGGTGGTTTCATCCCATGTATTTCTCTCTAATAAAATTTACCATACAATATATACCATACGCAGCTTGCAATATGTAAGTTCGTTTCTAACCCACCTACCAACTCTACTCTTCTATCCTACTTACCTTCAAATTGCCTAGCTTCCATAGTCAAGCCTACATATTCATTCACACAGTTATGTACAAAGGAATCCTATCTTAGAGTTTGACTATAGTATGTAAAATAAAAAACAAACTTTTTCATCACTTAATTTATATTTTTCTATTTAATTATTATAAATTTTAACAAAAATGGCCAGAACCTTATTTTATAACCTTCACTTTTTCATGTAAATGAATATTCCCAAAAGTCTTTATTTAATATTTTATTAAACACATATTATAAATTCTTCTACCTGATTAAAATCTCATTTAGATATTATCATTTTTTTTTTAAGTCAATTTCAATATTTAAAAAAAAAACGTAAACATAATAACCATTTATAAGTAACACAAAACATACATTATACAACTAACAAAATGAAAACATATTTAAACCACTTAATTTTAATGTTACATAAATACATATACATACCAATAACAATATAAAAACAAATTTGAATTAAAGAACTACCACCATTTTATTTTTATATATTCCGTTATTTTCTTTCCAATTTGAAAAAAAAAAATAAAATAAAATAAAATTTTAAAAACGTGCCTGACCTCAACTCTTCAGTCCAGTTGTGTTATATTTTGTTTGAGATGCTTTAAAATATTGAAATGAAACACATGGGACTTACGGTACATTTTGTTTTTTTTTATTTCTTAATTTGCTTTTTTTACTCATTATTGAGTCAGTTGCTTGTTTTTGTAATTCTTTAATTTAGTCTCTTTACATTTACTACCAAGTACAAGTACCTACAATTTAATCTCTTAAGAGACGACTCGGATACTAACAAAAGTAAAAAAAAAAACAAAAAAAAAAAAAGAGTATCAATACCAATTTCATTATTCCATTAATATAATTCACGGGTTAAAATTTATTCTGTGTTTTTTTTTTTTTTTTTTCTATCTCTCATCTCTTCTGTCATACTTTTTCTTATTACATCACGATGGTCTCTATTAACTTAGATCATTCGTTAAAGAATTACTTTTTATATAATATTTTTTTTTTTTATACACCCGCACGTGTCCCGTCCAAATAACAGACCCACCAATCTAATTTAAAATTTCATATTATACACTCGATGCTTTTGAGAAAAGGCTGGAAAATTTTACTCAATATCAATTTTGTTGTTGTTATTTTTGTTTTTTTAATATGCAAAGAAACAAAAAAAAAATAAAAACAACAACAATAACAACAACAACAAATATAATATCCTTTTCTGATAATAATTTTGTGTGTTTTTTTTTTAACCAAAAGGATCATTGAATTGAAGTGTAAAAGATGAACAGAATAAACGTATACATATACAAAAGAGATGAAGGGTATATACTTGTATTTATAATATAGAAGAGAATATCATCATCATGATATAAAAGAGTATTCACAATTAAATATTTATACTTCAATCTACTTTTACTGATACGTTTTTACGAATTTATGATTGTAATAAATATAAAGTTGTTTTAAAAAAAAAAAAAAAAGAAAAAGGAAAAAAAAAACAGAAATTGAGGAGCTCCTTTCATTGGGAGTAGAGCGAATAACAACATCAATATATGTATACTTGTATTCCCATTCCATTCCGTTTTTTTTGTATTTTTAGTACTTATAATAATACTCATTTTAACATAAATTACTTGCTTGCCTGTTTTACTATATTTCAATGTTTATGTATGTTATAAAATTATATATATACAGATATATTATTTCATCTTCATCTTTGTCTTCAGTTTTATTTTCATTTTCATCTTCATCTTAATCTTCATCTTCATGTTTTTTTTTTTTTTTTCAAAAAATACTGTATTTTAAATTTAGTTGATATTATATTAAACATATATATATTTATGATGTACGTACGAGTATATATATATATATATACAGACATTTTAAAAGTTAGAATGCTATCACCTTACGTCTTTATCACTTTCTTTTCATATTTGATGGTGTTCTGATAGTTGTTGTTTTTTATTTTTTTTTTTTTATTTTACTGTGAAAAGTACTGTTATACCATTACTGGGTTTTCTGGATGGTGGGATTTATATATTTTGTCGTTATAAGTTTATGTTTTGTAATCTATAATTAATTGTAGTATAGTACTGGTGTACTTGTCACCTGTCTGTTTGTTGTGGCATTGTCTAATACAAATTTTAGAAATTTAAGTTACTTGTAAATCTGGAAGATTCTTCCGAACACAAAATCTTTAAAATAAAATTTTTAGACTTTTAAAAATAATAGTACTGGATACTGGATACAGGTACTGATAAAGATGTACTTTAAAATAAGAAGTAATCAGTAAAACTGAAGATATACTAGCAACGTATTTAAATGAAAAAATAATTCTATTGGAACAAAATAGGGATCGTATTGTGAATAGTGTACTCTTAAAAAAAATAATAAAAGAAATCTTGATATAAGTTTAAAGTTATACTTTATATTATAATTGTGATAACGGTATTAAATTTATTTTCCGTTATGTTTTAATAATTTTTTCTATCTTTTTCTTATGGTTAAATATTTATATCAGGTTTTTAGTTGCTTACGATGATACCTTTAAATTTGATTATACGTTTTGTTCATTCACTTTGTTATCCTTTTTACTATATAACTGTATAATAACGCTTTAGAATATTTTTTTTTTTTTGCTTTTTTGTTACAGTTATTATTATTTTGTGTTTTTTTTTTAAGATTATATTTGTACAATTGGGTTCATAAAAATGGAAGTACATTCCATCTTAAGTTTAAAAGTAATTTTACTTTTTTTGGTTTGGGTTTTAAGTTTTAGTTACTGAAGAGTGGATTGTTTTTTGGGGCTTCAGATCTACAGTTTCTGAGGAGAATTACTTAAAGAGGTTGTTCTTGAGGAGAATGCAATTCGCTCACAGATAGTTGGGAAAAGTAAATTATTTACTACCATTAGATAAAACTTCAATATCAAAAACTTTACGAAATTTAATTTAATTAAGCTTTAAGATTTATTATTTGTCAAGCCCAGGTCTTAAATCTTAAATCTTGTTATTTTATTGATTTTATGTTTTTAATCGATTAATTAATTAATTATTTTATACAAGCATCGGTTGCTATGGCAACTGCAAGTTAGATACAATCATATTTTTGAGTGCAAAGCCAATTTCCTTTACATTTCAAAAAAACGTTCTTGGACCCTCTACAGTATGTGAATCTGTTAAAAGGTTTTAAAGAGCCCAGTTAGCTCTATTTTTACTATCAAAATTTATTGAATTCAAAATAAAGGTCAAAAAACAATTTCTATTTGTAATATTTCATATTAATAATCACTAATTATCATCATTATCATATATGTATAGTCACTGTTTTGACGACATCTGTATATAAGTATATTTTTGTATGAATAAAACAAAATTAAAAAAACTGATAAATTGATATTAAATAAAAAAAAAAACAGAAAACTTGATAGAGTTGAAGTTGGTATCTGCTGCAGTAATTCTTCATATGAACAGCATTTCTTTTTTTTATTTGACAAAACGTCATGTTTTTATTTTTGCACTTTTTCGTATTTATTATTACGTATTATTTTATAGATGTGTGTATACTTGTATAGTAAGGGTATTCCACTTATGTAAGAGTCTTAGATGACCGTGTAACTGTGAACTGTGATTTTAATTTCATCGTTAACCAAAATTCGTTATGTTATATCAAAAAAGAGTATCTGATATTGGGTTTTCTGAAAAAACAAATGCAGTCTAAGTTAATTAGTGGACCTTTCAACTCTGCCAGATTAAGTTGAAAAAGTGTTCACTCTATAACATCCTTTCCCATTATATCCACAAAACACCCAAAGAATACTTTTTGATACAATTACATATCTGTTTAAAAAATTCCCTTCTGAAGCATCTTGTATAAAAAACATATAAAATAGTATCATAATATGAATAATAAATTTGTGGTACTTGTTTTTATACTTATGATGTATAGTACATGTATTGTATAGAACCACCGCTGGTACTTAATCTTCTTTTCTTATTATTATTTTTGTTTTTGTTTTTCTTGAATGTGGGATGGATGGTGAAAATGAATTTGTGGTAAAATCTTTAAGATACAAAAAGCAAAAAAAAAACAAAATAAAACACAAAAACATAAAAGGTGAAGAGATATACTTAGAACAATCTTTAAATGAAGTTATTTAATGCATAAACATTCATCTTAGAGTTATTATAACTTTCATTCCATTTTTAGCTCCATTTTTACTCCACCAAAAATATGATAGAAAGTAATAATAAAAATATTATTTGTTTGTGTGTATGTATTTAAGAAAAAAAAACAACAACAACAGCAACAACAAAAATATGTATTTAAGAGCATTAAAATATCCGTTATATACAATAAAGAAACAAGTGATGAAAAAAAACCAAGGGTTTTTAAAAAAGCACATTTTCAAAATTATATTGTATTACATACTGAGTTTAACTTTGGAAATATTTACTTGGAAATAGTTACTGCTTACTTATAAAATTTACTGCTAACAGTAAAGTTTTTATTTTAAAGTTGTTATAGCCCTTCAATGGGGAAGGTTGCCAAGTTTCTCAAGGATCTAACTTCATCCACCCCCCCCCCCCCCCCTCCGTCCCTCTCTTTGTTTTTAGGTTCAAGGAATTAAATTGTGAATTTCACAAAAATTTGGAATTTTACTTAGAATTATACAATCTAACCAAAAATGGGTAAAACTGAGAGACACTTTCTTCAATTTAAGGAACCACTTTTAAATTTAAGAAAAACCTTTAACATATGTTAAAATATAATATTGGGCCTTTAAATTTTGCATATTAATAAAAAAAAAATTGGACAGGTATTCAAGTTACAGGTGCTTAAATATAGCAAAATTTAAATTTTCGAGCTCTTATAGCTCCTAAACAGGGGGCCCGGACAAAAAAATTTTGTTAACCGATTCCTACTAATTTTTGAGTATCTAACTTCTCCCAAAATTTCAAAACCCTAGCTTGAACCGTTCAGAAGATATGTGTGGCCAAAATTTTTGCAAAAATTGAGTTTTGTGTAATGTTAAATTTTAGTACCGTATGGCAACCCTAAACATTTTTCTTTTATATATTTATAAAGCTTATAAAACCAGCTATCGATTGCCGTTTTCAGATTGAAAATATATCTAACAGAACTCTTGTTATAACAATTTAAATATAGGGCTTTTTCCAACTTTGGGGGGCTGTAGCCCATGGTTAAAATGTTTTTACTCTATTTCAAACGGTGTAAAAGTTTTTGTAAACATACGGACGGACGGACGGACAGAGTGAAGCTATATAGGCACATTTTTACAAAATTTTTTGAAAATGTGCTAAAAAAGGAAATCTTTATTTAAGATTTCTTTTTGTAATACAGTGAAGGTATGCAGCTATCATCATTTTTGTATGTTAATATTTTTAGGAAAGGTGAATTTGGAAAAATTAAAGTTGGTTGGAGTAATTCTTATTCTGAACTCATTCTATTTTGATGTTATTGTTTTGTTATTTTCAAGGGTTTCTGAAGTGTATAAATAAAAATATAATGTTTTGTTAGTCAACTGTTTTTGTCCTTTTGTTCTTTTTTAGTACTCACATATACTGTACTTATTATCTGCTTACTTTTAATAAGTTATTTCCGAGGAAATGTATAGTCAATTAATTAGATTATCATAATTACTTTGCTATCATTAATTCAATTTAGCCTTGATTCTTTTCTTAAATTTGCCCACAATACCATATTAGGGAATTTTGTTTACTTCCTTGTTACCCCACTTCTTGGGAGCATAGAGCTTTAACTTGAAGTCTCAATTTCTTATCAATTTTTGTACTAATTTATTCCAGTATATGTATTTTGTTTGTACTTAATTGAACCACCACAGTTCTTCTCCATGTTGTTCTGAGTCTAAATATTGATCTCTGAATCCGTTTGGAGGATTCCACTTGGAGAATATTAGGGAATTTTGTATTCTTCTTTGTTACCCCACTTCTTGGGAGCATAATACTTCAACTTGCAGTCTCCATTTATTTCTACTCACCTTTTCTACTATTTCATTTCTGAATATTTTGTGTCTACTTAATTTAACCAGCACCGTTCTTCTCCATGATTTTCTGGATCTAACTATTGACCTGGACTCGCGTAGAGGATTCCAGGCGTTTGTTAGTGTCCATAAGCCTATATTTCTTATTTACTTCAGCCAGAATATTCAGCATATTTATCTAAAATGTTTATTTATATAGACTTGCAATTTATTCCTAATGAAATTAGTGAGCAACCATGATTTGCAGCCATATGTTAATGTATGTTTTACTTACGAATTGAATATTGTTAGTTTGGTTCGTCTAGGTACTTGATAACTGTTCCACATGAGGCGAAGTCTACAGCAGACTGTTCTAGCTTTATCGATTCTGTTTTGTACATTTTTCGTAAGTGGCACTTGTAGGCGAGATGATACTCCCTAAATAACAGAAACTAGTTGTATTCAATGGCTCGATCGTCTAATTTGATTAGATTTAGTCATTTTCAAGGTGTACAAGCATAACTTTAGTTTTATTCATATTTAATCTCCACGCCTATTTCACAGGTTGTAAGCTGTTGGTGATTTAATTTAAATTGTACATCTTCTTGGTAATTGGACAGAAAAGCTTATAACCCTTCTTAAAGATTGAACAAAGTTCTTGCTTTATTTGGAAAAGTGTATGTCTGTGATGTCTAAAAATATTAAAATATAATGAAGCAACCAATATTTAACCAGATCTAAATTCATATCCTGTTGTATTCAACACGTTATTATAAAAATTATGAGGTGAGAAAAATTTAGTTTGATGGATGTATAAACACATACCTACTTGTAATTACGTTTATATTACTGCCCTTCTCCGCCACACTTTCCCAAATTTGTTTATATAGAAATTGATTTCCGTAAGTTGTTTTTTTTTTTTTAAATGACAACATCTTGTAAATTCTTAAATTTAATATAATTTATTATATAAGAGTCCTTGTTTATAAAAATGTCCTTTTTCAATTCTTCTACTCTGTATATAAAGTTATAGATATGTACATAATATAACGTTATAAAATGTATCTTTAGATAATTTTTAATATCTTTAACAAAAAATGATAATGATGATAACAATCATAATGGCATAATTTTCAAAAAAAAAGATATTTCATTTAACAATAATGTTCTTTATTTTTTGAATCAGCAAAATCATTAAAAAAACTTAAAATGGATTAAGACCAAAAGAAAGAGATGACAAAGAAAAAGATACTTTTATTTAAAATATATAAAACGATGGCATTGAGCATTACTTTTTCATTAAATTTTTAAGCTATTTCAAAAGAAAAATTTTAAATAAGAGACTAAGTAAAATATATAATTTTGTATTTTGTTACATAATATCATAATACTCGTATCTATTAAGAAAATTTATCTTGAAAATAGTTAAAATTATATTCTTAGAATTTCCATAGCAACAATATAAAATTAAATTCGAAATATTTTTGGATTTTAAGATTTAGCTAAAACTAAATTTACCTTTTTTTCAGATTGAGTACATTATCCCAAACCACATAATTCCAATCACAAACTCCCTATACACAAAATCCCAGATTACATAATCTCAAATTACAAAATTTTAAATTGCAAAATCTTATTCGGACTGGGTACAAATTTCCAAAAAATAATTAACAAGAGGAAGAGTGTAGTAAGAGTAGTCTGTGTCAATGCTGGGATACCCGTATAACCGTAATATAGACATTATACTATCCAGTTGATTACTTTTGGCAAGAAAATATAAGTTGAAAGCCGGCTCTTCGAAATTTTTCCACAACACCTACAACATTGTTCATCAGTAATCGTGGTTGCTCACTAATTCCATTAAGAGTAAATTACATGTCAGAATAATATTCTCTAGAGAGGAATCCTCTGGAGAGATATAATTCAAGAGGTAAACCCAGAATGATATGGAGAAGAACGGTGCTAAACGAATTAGAGAGACACAGCATATCCTGGGGTGAAATAGTAGAAAAAGTTATGAATTGAAATGATTAATAGATGATACCGTAATTATTAATAACAAACCAATGGCCTGAAAAAGGAATCAAACGAACTGCCGGAAAATTAAAGTTGAATTAGTAAGTGCAGAGGATCAAAGGTAATAAAATCTATAGTTGTTAAAAGTTTAAGACGTGCTGTCTACTACATAAAATATTTTTTTTTTAGTTTTTATAATTTTACTTTTAACTCTAGTATAGTATCTATGCAGTCGTATATAGCAGTGTACTTAATTAGGAAACACCCTGTATATCAAAAATAATTAGCTCACATTTTTTAGTTGGACTCGAAACCAGAGTATTCCCTAAATTAAAAAAAAAAAAAAAATGTACATATAAACTACATTTTCAAAAAGCAATCCAAATTTTGTAACCAAAGTCTCGTATAAATACTACTGAAAAGAGTCAACTTTGATTTTTTAACCAACTTAAATATGCTTCCTAATATAGAATCTCGCCATGGACAAATATAAAAATACGTATGGAAGGGCACAGTGGTTAGAGTGCTGACCTTTATACTAAAGGCCTGGATTCGAATCCTAGTGAAAGTGAAAACAACTTTTCTGGTATTCGACTCGACTCAGCTAAAATTAACCATTGGGTTTAAATTAATGGGCTTAATCAATAATTAATAATTATATACCTTTAATAAAAAATACATCAATATATCAATACAAACAAACAATTTAATTGAATAATAATAAAGAATATATCACAGATATAGAATACCATGTAACTCCAATACAAAATATTACAATATAAAGAAAAATAGAATTGTCTCTATTGAAAACTTAAAGCGTTTCTACATTTTATAAAGCCTAGGACTATCTTATGTTTAAATTGTATGTGGAATTCATTAGATCAATTTTAATAACACAAATATAATATGACACCCAGTTCCAACATATACCAATAGTATAGAAAGCCTTGTTAGCCTAACAGTTGATCAATTAGCGGTTACAAAACAAAAAAACAAAAAAACAAATACATATTAATTATTTAATTTAATATTTTACTTATATATTTTTATATTAACATCATAATCATAAAGTTTAGAAAAAAATTTTAGAAATTATTTCAAAATCAATTTCAAAATCGATTTAAATACCTATATTAATATATGTTTATGCAATATATGTTTATGTCAATTCGGTACTTGATGTAGTAATAAAAAGAGCAACAACCACAGCAAGAGGAATAAAATGGAATCTAGCACGTAGACTAGAAGACCTGGAATACGCGGACGATATCGCCCTACTCGCACATACCCACAGTGAAATGCAAGCGAAAATAAGAAGTCTCGAGGAAAATGCCTTAGAAGCTGGTCTCCGAATAAACGCAAACAAAACAAAAAGCCTAAGAATAAACACAAGAAATAACACACCGCTCAGCATCAACAACAAAAATATAGACGAGATAACAGAATTCAACTACCTTGGTAGTATAGTTACTACAGATGGAGCTACTGAAAAAGACATAGAAAACCGTCTAAAGCTAGCGAGAATGGCATTCGGAAGATTATGGGGCATATGGAAACAACCTCATATAGCCAGAGGTACAAAACTAAGAGTATTTGATGCCTGCGTAAAATCGGTACTCTTATATGGCAGTGAAACATGGCTTGTTAAGAAATCATACATAAACAAAATCCAGGTCTTCATAAATAACTGCCTACGAATAATATGCAGGACATTCTGGCACGAAGAATTAGAAACACAGAACTCAGAGAAATAACGAAACAAGAACCCATAAATAAACAAATAAAGGAAAGAAAGTGGAAATGGGTAGGGCACACTCTTAGAAGGCCTATAAACAACATAGGGGGTAAAAGAAAAATAGGTAGACCGCGTGAAACATGGTGTGGATCAGTCCAGAAAGTGCTAGAAAGCAGTGGAAAAACATGGTCAGAGATTAAACAACTGGCCCAAAATAGAGTCAGATTCAGAAGCTTTGTGAAAGCCTTATGCTCCCAAGGGGAGTAGAATAAGAAAAAAAAAAAAAAATATATGTTTATGCAGAATCAAACAATTTTAGATATAAATGATGTTATAACTCAAAAAATAGTAAAGGGAGTTTTGATTCCAAAATGAGTTTATGACACACTTGCCAAGTGACTTATGTCCCACATAAATATTTTAAAATGTGTCAAAGTTATTTCAGGAGCTTATGTCCGACTACATGACCTTGCAGGACTTATTATTATTACAATATAAATATATTTTTGAAGCAACATTTTTATATTAGAAAATTTAAATTTAAATACAAATTTTATAAAGTCATTATGAATTATTATAGAATCTATTTCTAATACTATATTATAACTTATCATATTTCTACATAATCAAATTACAAAAATATAATCATAATGAAATCACTTCTTTGCTATTTTTAAGAAAACTAAAAGAAAGACAAACTCAATTAAATTATACCTATAAAATTAATTCTTTCCATTTATATGATAAACTAAACAATCATTCATTTATATCATTATTTTTATACCCGTGCATACATATATGAACATCGGGTATATTAAAATTACTCCTCCGTTTGTAACGCATCGAAATATAAGAGCTAGATATAGTGTCAATTGTTTTTTGGTTCCCTATTGTTTTTTGATAAATCGGAGAAAGGCTTCGGGTAGCTGCCATACAAATTTTTCGATATTTTATGAGTATTTTCTAAATTAATAACGAAATAGAAACCAAATATAAAAATAAACAAATTGTTGTTTAATTTTTAATCGATTCATGGTGTAGTGGTTACGACATGTTACTTGTAGCAAAAATGTCTCGGTTCGAATTCAGGCTAAGGAAAAATTTTTTTTTTTTTAAATTCATTTTTTTTTTAATAAAATATATGTATTTATTTTATGTTTGAAAAAATTTTATTTTATAGAAAATTTGACATAAGACTCTCATTTATATTAAAAATTATTAATTTTTTTTAATATTTCTATAAAAAAATTCAAAACTGTTATTTAAAACAAACAATTGATACCATAGAAACTACGATTATTTAAAACTGTTATTTAAAACAAACAATTGATACCATAGAAACTACGATTATTTAAAACTGTTATTTAAAACAAACAATTGATACCATAGAAACTACGATTATTTAAAACAAACAATTGATACCTTAGCAACTACAATTATTAAAAAAAAATAATGAGATAAATAAAAACTCGTTTTGTAGAAAAATTACTAATTGTTCTATGGTATAATGGATAGAACATGGGACTAGTAGTCAAAACGTTTCAGTTCGATTCCTGGCTGGGGCAAAGTTTTTTTTTTTTTTTAATTCATCTTAAAATTCTCATTTATAAATTATTTATTGTTTTTAATACATTTTTAAAAAAATTCAAAACAGTTATTCAAAACAAACAATTGATACCATCGCAACTATAATAATTTAAAAAAAAAATTGAGATGAATATAAAGTCGATGGATTAGTGGTTAAGATGTCGACATTTTAATTGAAAAGTGTGGGTTCGAATCTAGTTGAGAGCATCTTTTTTTTTTAAATTCATCTTTTTTTTTAATTCATTTTTTTTTTATTAATTTTTTTTGTAATTAAATATAAAAAAACAAATATTTTGAATTTTCTGTCAAACAGTTCAATTGCAATATAAGAATTTCTTATTTATTTAATACACGCACGGGTATCTAAAAGTTGACAAGGGCAACTATAATCTTTCTCGTTTTATAATGTGATAAACATATATATCTGAGATATTTATCTTTTGCAGATTCTTCTAATTTTTTAATAAAATTTATTTAATTTGAAAGAAACTTATTTGACAGTCTACTTGTCAAATTACTTTTCTATATAATCTACATTTTTTTTTATTCTTTTCCACTCCTTTTTAAAGAGTAAAGGGCATTCACCAAGTTGGTTTAGACTACGCTTCCGTTTCTTTAATCGTTATAGCCAGTAAGCCGTTGAATACTCAGCTGTAACTATTGCATAAGATTAAGAATACACAAATGGTAAATTTACGCGCCATCTATTATGATACTCAAGAATTTTTTATATATATTATACTTAAATCTTTTCTTATAATACGATATAAACTATTACGATATAATTATAAAATTTTACGATATTTTTTCTATTAGATATGATCTGACTGAAGTTTGAACCCGAGAATTCGACATGAAAGGTGAAGTCTTTACCACTTCTAGTATAAAAAAAAAATAAATGTTTAAATAACACTTTCTAAAATGAATAAATAATAAAAGTTCCCAGTGAAAATAAAATAAATAAAAAAAACTTTTCCGGTAGTATTTAAAAATACTTTATAAACTTCCACAATTACTGTAACTAAACCTTCAACACCTTCCAAAGATCAAATTTTCTTTATTAAATAATAAAACTAAGGCCGCGAACACACAGACAGCGAATATTTTTTTATTCAAATAAAAAAATTTCAAACATATTGGTTTTCAAATTAGTAGCTATATAAAAGAGCAACAAGTAAGTGCATTTGTTTACAGAAAATACGGTCTATATATGCGTGTTCGAGGCCTCACTCTTTAAATTATTATAACAAACGTCATGTACAAACAAAACATTTTATAAACACTAATGTGTAATTGTATTTTTTTGATCACTGTGTATCAACTCTTCAAATTATTTATTATCTGAATTTCAATATGGCAAGTGGAGGCTTGTTTTAACACTTGCAGTGCATATTAAACCAAACATAAGTTCAAATTAATCAAAGTTCAGATCTAATCAATTTAAGAACAATAGTGTTAAGAGTTTCTTATCTCATTCCCATCATTATTTCTCTTCACGCTTCCTAATTCTTCCCATTTCTATACGCTGCTAAGTAACTTAAGTGACCAAAAGCTTCCCAAAACTAAAAACCTGTATTTTCTTCAAAGTCCCCACTCCTGAAAAAAAAAACCCTTGAATGCATACAAAATTTTTTCTTTTAAAAAAAGCAAACAACTGAAATCATAATAACGATATACATTATAATTATGTTATATATTACTTTTAAACTTGATTAAAACAGCCCCAGAGAAGAGATTTATCGTTAAATATACTATTTTCAACTCATAACAATTTTTGTAACTCTATACATTTTATATTTAATAGACACTATAAAATAAAAAATCTGATAAATTAATTACAATATTGTTTTCACTTCGACCAAAAACTACCAACACACCAACACACCAACACACATACCAAAACCCTGTAACGGTATTAAATTACACAGTTATTCATTTCAGTTATAATTCATTTTTAACACACATTTTATGTTCTTTTATTTTACAGTTTTTTTAAAGATTTTCGAGTCTTCGCACCTATCACACCTACGAAGCTTAACTCTGCTGGAGTTATTTTATGTCTCTTTCTTTTTCATTTTTTCATTGTAAATATTGTTCCAGGATGGAATTGAAACATATAGAAAAGTATAGTTTATTCCAACTTCAGAATAACGAATATATTTGTAAATGTGTATGTGTGCATAGAGTATTAAAAGAAAATTAAAGAATCACTAAAATGAGAAGGAAAAAGTCAACAAAAGAAGATAGATATATATATATAGAATGGATAAAGTTTTGGATATAAAACAAAAATGAAACAAAAAACGAAACAAGACAAAATGAAATACTCATTGTTTTTTTTTTTTTTATTTTGAATAAAATTAGATTACAAACGCTTTATAAACTTATCAGATTAATGGTTATACATTAAGTTGAAATAAAAAAAACAGCTCATTAAGATTATAATTCTATCTCTTTCTAATCACATAATACCTACTATTTTATATATACATTTAATTTCATTATATTATTGTTTTTTTTTTGTTGTTGTTGTTTCACTCTTTATTTCACTTTTTATTCATGTTATCTTGTCCTTTTCTTTTAATATCTTAATTTTGTTTTATTATACACCTTTACTTCTTACCTTTTATTAAAATGAGTATAATTTCAGATAATCCGTTCTCTTGTTTAAGAAAATTAGATACGTTTTAACTATAATAAGGATCTGAGATATATGCTTTATATTTTGTAATATTTGCAGAATAAATGGCATAATTGATGGTAATGTAGCCGTCGATGCTCATTGGATAGTCATTGGAAATCGTTGCCGTTGCTCGTTGAAAGTTATTGGAAATCACCGGTACACATCCTCGTTAGTTCTAGAACTCCGGATCCAATTGACGCCATATTTCGAACACAAGATGATACTTTCTGTGTGTAAGTAAATTTTGAACTTTCTATTTCCATGGTATTTCTGTCTTTAAACACTTCGATGGCTTATATTTTATATATTATAAGGATTGGCTTTTTAAATTTAAATGCTTCAAGAGTTTTCCCACAAAAACCATTGTCCGAGTGTCTATAAATTTGGTAGGTGCATATGTTACTTCTTAACAGAAAAAGTTCAGTGAACTAAGAATACTTGGATTTATTAACTCTTTTAGGTAGGTACGACTTTGTTAAATACTTTGTTAATGAATTATGTTAAAGTTTAACTTCTAGGATAGATTTCAAAGATCCAATTTTGGAAGACATTCACTGACTTCGAAACAAATTTGATAAAAATACGGCGAGAAAGTTTTTTCGTAACTTCCAATTTTCTTCAAGCAAAAGTCTTCCAGTATTGAAATATAACTATCTATAAGAAATTGAAAGTATCCTTAAGTAGGAATAATAACTCTTTTTTAATTATTACGATATAATTATAAAATTTTACGATATTTTTTCTATTAGATATGATCTGACTGAAGTTTGAACCCGAGAATTCCACATGAAAGGTGAAGTCTTTACCACTTCTAATATAAAAAAAAAATAAATGTTTAAATAACACTTTCTAAAATGAATAAATAATAAAAATTCCCAGTGAAAATAAAATAAATAAAAAAAACTTTTCCAGTAGTATTTAAAAATACTTTATAAACTTCCACAATTACTGTAACTAAACCTTCAACACCTTCCAAAGATCAAATTTTCTTTATTAAATAATAAAACTAAGGCCGCGAACACAAAGACAGCGAATATTTTTTTATTCAAATAAAAAAATTTCAAACATATTGGTTTTCAAATTAGTAGCTATATAAAAGAGCAACAAGTAAGTGCATTTGTTTACAGAAAATACGGTCAATATATACGTGTTCGAGGCCTCACTCTTTAAATTATTATAAGAAACGTCATGTACAAACAAAACATTTTATAAACACTAATGTGTAATTGTATTTTTTTGATCACTGTGTATCAACTCTTCAAATTATTTATTATCTGAAGTTCAATATGGCAAGTGGAGGCTTGTTGTAACACTTGCAGTGCATATTAAACCAAACATAAGTTCAAATTAATCAAAGTTCAGATCTAATCAATTTAAGAACAATAGTTTTAAGAGTTTCTCATCTCATTTCCATCATTATTCCTCTTCACGCATCTTAATTCTTCTCATTTCAATACCCTGCCAAGTAGCTTAAATGACCAAAAGCCTTCCACAACTAAAAACCTGAATTTTCTTCAAAATTTCTCACTCCTCAAAAAAAATTAATATCCTTGGATATTAAGTCTTCCAGTATTGAAATATAACTATCTATAAGAAATTGAAAGTATCCTTAAGTAGGAATAATAACTCTTAATCTGATAATAAAACTCCTTTTCTTAGAACCCATTTTTTATGGAGTTATCCTTCTGAGTTATCCTTCTGCACCTTTCAAGTTCGAACCACCTTTCAAACTCCCTCCATTTCCCATTTTTAATAAATTATTTATTTACTACTGTTATTATTATAAATTACATAAGAAGTTTGTATAGTTTTACTTTGGATTTCTGATCTCTCCTACAATACATTTTATTTGTAACCTACTCAGTTTAATTCTTAAAATTAAAGTTATACTCATACATACATAATCACATTTGTTATTAACAATGTTAAATAATATCTAAATGTAGAAAAAGGAAAATTTTCCACTTTTCCATTTTCTTTATTCATAATTTATTGTTTTTTTTTTTTTTTTTTGTATTTTTCAGAAAAAAATGATAAAAATAAAAAGGTTGTAATTTCAAAGTTGGAATGAAAAAAGATGATGTTACTTAAAGTAGTAATTAATCTTCTCTCCACTCTTTCTTTTATTCATGAATTTTGTTTTTTGTATCTTTAGTTTTGTTTTTCATATATTTTGTTGTTATTGTTGTAGAATTATATATATATTAGTATATATGTTACATTTGTACTTATAGATGGGTTTTATTGTATCTTAACTCCTAACAATTCCTAATATTTCATAGTAATTGTTTAATTTAGTTCAAGAACCAATCAAATGTTAAATTAATTTTAGAACTTTATTTAATTTAATTTTAATTAATAATTAATTTAAAGCAATGTTTACGGCAAATGTTATCTAAGCTCTTACTAAATTGAAGCTGAAAATTAGTTTTAAATTAATTAGATCACAAATGATTTCAAAATACGATTATTTATACTTAGGACCTTAGGAAAACTAATTTCGCCTAAAAGTATGCAATCTACTAAAATAATTAAGCCTGTTTTGTCAACTTTGTTTTGTAGGTTAAAATATTTATATAACTGTAAAAAAAATAATAACAGAATAAAAATTTATTAAAAAAAACAAACTTTGTAAAATAGTTTATTTTTGAGCAACCTACTGGGGAGTCTGAGGAATATATTTATTGTAGTACTTAGGGATTTTCATGTTGCTTTACTCTCTATAAACTTTATTAAAAACTAGCTAATACCCGATACGCGTTGCTAAGCCTCTCAAAGGAGGTTTAATTTAAGTTGATGTTACTACAAAAAGTTAACCCAAAAAACTACATATGATATAAATGTTAAATTTAGAATGTATTAAAACAATTTTTTTAAAACGATTTTTCTAGGATTATTGTTGCAATTTTTTATCCTTTCTATAATTCAAAAAAGTAGTAACTACTTTCCAAAATTAGACGTAATTTACTTCCAAAAATTTTTTTTTGAGCAATCGTAGGACTAACAGGAGGAAAATTTTTAAACCATTTAAACCATGTCTAATTTAGAGTAAAGTAACGAAAAAATCTGTGAATAGCCGCTGTGCCGCAATGGATTAACGAAACTTAACAAACAATTTTTTGAGACTTTCACTTTGCCCAAAAAGAACTGCGCACAATTTGACTTCAGAAAAAATCCATTTTTGGACAATCGTCGGACCGACATGGGTTAAGATTCCAAATCTTTTAATAGAGTTAACTCCATTCTCAAAACAGAACGCGTATACAATATTTGAAAAAAAAATTTTAAAATATTAACTCTTCGCTGACATTGAGCGTGTACTTAGTGTTACGAATTCTTATAAAACAAAACTTCGAAATAGATTGGTTTTAAATTCTATTTTAAACTCAGTTCTACATAACAAAAAGATTGATAGATTGGTCATTCATGGATAACTTAGGGTATACAAATATTACAAATTAATTAGTTTTATATTTAATTATTTCATCTAAGTTTATAAAATCACAGTCATGTATCTGACTGATGGCGTAGTCTAAATGACGTCTACAATTCAATCGGAGGGTTTCGAATTCAAACTCTTGTCAGATCATATATTATAAAAAAAATTAATAATTTAAAATTTATGTTGTAATAATTTGTACTTATCATAATATAAATTAATAACTTGCTTATAACATGGTATGTGGCGGAGACTGTATTGTACTCTTACATAAATAATAGTTATTCAAATTTGAGCAAACATCTAAGGGTAACCCTAAGGGTAAAGTAAGGGTAACCCTAATTAACCCTAATATCTGCCACGCTAGAAATATTAGATTAGATATTATTGTTCAAGTGTAGAAGTTAGAAGAGAATCAAAAACTGAGTCGATTTGGCTGTGTAAGTTTATTCAGGGAGTTTCAAAGATATGTTTTATCAAGAAGATATAATATTAAAGTATGGATATGGATAAGAAAATTTATTTTCTTGTGAATAGTAGTTAAATTTAATGGCACACGCCTTAATAAAATATAGTCCAACTGGTAAAAGAGGTTCGAAGAGTTGCCTTTCAACTTATATTTTCAACTTTTGTTCATAACTGAAAGCCTAAATAATTGTGTATTTAAAATTTTGCCGAAAGTAAAACCGGATGATATAATGGCTATATTACGGTCATACGGAGGGTTTTGAATTCACGGTCAGCCTACTATACTGCACTCTTCGTCATATTTAATATTAATAGGACTAATTTTTAAGTTTTTTAAATATATTTTCAAATCATAACAAAATGATTTCAATAAAGTCAAAACTTCATTCAATAAAGTCAACATTTTAATTAAAACTACAAAAACCCATAGGCATCTGTTTAAGTTAGATTTTTAATTATAACTTTTTTTAATTTTGAATTAAATTTCAATAAAACATAAATTAAAAAAGTAAACTTCCTGTTTAAAAAAATGGTATAAAGAAATTTCATATTATAAAAAATTTCACAAAATTATTTAAAATAGTTTATTAAATTCTGTCGAATTTGATTAAAATCACATAATCAGCTAATTTTTAGAAATTTTAATAATATCTGCTTTTTCCTTTAATTCTGCTCTGCATCCGTCAGTCTTTTAGGTTAAAATAAATTATTTCAAATCAAATAATGCAACTTTTTTTTAACTAAGTCCTCAAACTAATTTTTAATTAAGTCCTCATAGCTTAGGCTACCTGGCTTTTTCCAATTAATTTTGAATATGCTTACTTAGCTCTTTCAGAATCTGATAACTTTCCGAATATTCAAGGAGTACTACAATCAAGTGCTTTAACTCTTATAGTTCAATCGTAAATATTTGTGTGCCACACTTCATGAAGTGGACCTTCAATTTGGTAAAAGAGGAGTTGGTACTCTTTCTACGAGGAGTTGGTACTTACAAATGTTTTCAAATTTGCATATTATCATAATTGGTAGTTAGTTATACTGAGATTAAGCTTTGGGGAAAATGAATAAATAGAAACTGAAAAACGAGAATTCCAAATATTTATTTAGTATGGTTTTATAGTAGCCTCCTTAAAATGGCTGCGTGGCTCAGTGGAGTGCCGACCTTTCATGCGATAGACCCTGATTCCAATCCCAGTGAAAGTGAAAAACTTTTATTTAGTTTTCGACTCGACTTAGCTACCATTCGTCATCAGGTTCAAATTAACAGCTTAATCAATAATTAATAATTATATGAGTTTAATAAAAACACATTTATATAACAATATGAACAAATAATTCAATTAAATAATATAACTCACAGATATAGAATACCATGTAACTCAAATACAAAATATTACAATATAAACAAAATAGAACTGTATCCATTGGAAATCTAACATTTCTACATAATATAAGTCGTATAGTACTATCTCATGTAAATTGTATGTGGAATGCATTTGATCAGTTCTAATAAGAATATATTTCACCCTGTTCTAACAGGCACATATATATTCAGGCTGTTTAGTTTATAACAGTGAACGTAGCGACGCCAGTAAAAAAACTACACTACAAAGGCTTTTGATTTGCATATTTGTATATGGAAGACTCTGTATTTATTACCATAATAAACTTGAATTTTTTAAATTCGATTCCCCTTATTTTTTTAACAAAACTAATACAATTTTATTTAATTCTCGATATCGACCATTTTTATTGAAAAAGTCTACATTAATTAAATGGATTATATTACTATTATAAATTAAATAAAAAATCTATAAGTTTTTATTCCACCCCCAACCGTACGATTCTGATATTTTAATTATTTATAGGTTAGAGGTTAAGCAATCGGTCGAGTAATACAATTAATCTTATCTCGTACTTCAAACATTCAAAATGAATCAAAATTTATTCAATAATTATTACATTTTTTACATTTTTAATTAAAGTGTTATTTTCTTCAATTTCCAAAAGTAAATAACTAATAACTCTTCAAAAAAAATCTAAAATGAAATCATATTTTTCCAATTCATTAATTTTTATCAAATTTAAAGTTTCTGATAACAACAGATCGAACATAATAATAAAGTGTAAATGAGTTTCTAAGCAAGGGTTGCCAATACATTATTAATTATAGGTTTAGCTTAAATTTGTTTCAGTAAATTGATTAACTAAATTAAAATTTGTGCTAAGTAGGCGCAATTTAAATTAGGCCCTGTGAAATAAGGTCAAAGTTATTTTTCTATAAACAACCTCGGGGACTTTAAAAACAACGGGGTTTAAGTTCCCAGGAAGTTCTAGACCTCGCTTTATTGAAATTGAAAACTCCCTTTAAATATAAAATAACATTTGTGGGACTTCATTTCGCAGTAATTTAATTCACGGTGCCGTCAAAATTGTTTAAAAAAAAAATTTATAGAAAATCACACAACCCATTTAAAATTTTTTCTAGAACCTGAAAGACCAGTGATTTACTGGAACATCCAAAGTTTATTTGAATTGAAAGAGCTGGTTTTATTGCTGGACAGGTTGAAAAGCAATTCGGATGACTTCTAATTGCGAAACGATTTATTTTTTTCCCTTTCGCGAGGGAATGGAACGCTTGAAAGACAGAAACTGTGCGATCGATCACTCATGGTGTGCGACTTTAATCAAAACAACACCCTTAAAACGCTCTAAAGCCACCCGTTGAAACTGTTCGGTGTTTCGTTAAGTAGTGTGCGACTTTAAAGCCCCAAAACCACACCCTTTTTGAACCAAGCTTTAGGCAGGAGCCTATGATACAAATGTACAGTTTGGTTACATGGATGGGAATATGGAAGGATATGAAATTTTGTGGGCAGGTTATTTAGGAATTAAGGATTATGGCGGATGGAAAAAATTTGGAGGGATATTGAGGAAAAGATGTTAATATTCTTCTTAAATTTAATTAAGTCGTACACATACATTGGGCAGAATATGGTTCCATAATCTCGACATGCGCATAACTAACGAATTTCCATAAGCCGTGTTACCCATCTTAACAATTCGACGCAATAGGGATGAGCATCTGTTGCACTCCTTGTTTCATGTTGGAAAAACTTTGGAATTGTTATTAATAACTTTGTAAAGACTATAGTTCATTTTTTACATCTGGCAACCTTAATATTAAATTTTTATATCATGTATTTGAAAAGTAATTATTTGTTTAGTAAGGAAATATTTTACTAGTTTTTTTTATAGTTTTAATGATACTTTATCAAATATTTATTTGTTTAAAAAATTTCTACATACATATTTATTCAATACAATATATATATGTATATAATATTTACTAATAAACAATTTTATTTAATTTATTTATATTATTTTAATGTTTTCAATTTTATTTAAAATTTTATTTGAAAATTTTATGATTTAAATTTTTTTTTTAACATAAAATTATGATTTTCTAAATAAATTAAAGATTATTATTAATTAAATGATTAATATATTTATTTAAAAATTTAATATTATCACAATAATTATTATAAATATACAATAAATTAATAATTTAATATTAAATTTCAAAAATTTTTAAATATGAATAATTTTATATAAATAGAAAATATAATAATAGATTAAATAATTACTTTATTAATTATATTAAAATAATTTATGTTTTTCAATAAATTTTAAATTAAAAGCTTTATTAGATAGCCCTAAAGCTAAATAATAAAAATGAATGTATTAAAATGACCTAAATTAGTTTTGATTTGAATAGTTCATACATCAAATACGTATTAAATTGATTAGAATAAAAATATTAAATTGTATTTTAATGGAAAATTCATCATAATATTTAATGGGATTATTTTGTTCCATACAAACTTCTAATATCCTGTTAGCGAAAGCTTCTGAACCAATCTAAATGAACTAACAAAAGGAGGTTTTCTTTTCCTTTATAGGCTCAACGCATATTAATATCAGTCCGTATACGGTTTTAAGGATATCCTGAATTCCCCATTATATTTGTGATGCTGTAAATAATGGTTGCTAGATTTAGATTCAAGTATAGGGATCTTAGCATAACTAAATGTTTAATGCACCTAATTAACGAAATCTCCATCAAAAGTAAAGAAGTTTGATTGTCAAATGTCTGGCGTTCGAATAGCTGGCAACAATATTAATTTGCTTTTATAACTCAGAGCCTAACAAGTTGTGTATTTAAAATTTTCAAAAGTTGTTTACCAGATGATATACTTAATGCTTGTAAGGGTTTTGTTCATGTGGGTATCCTAGAAATTGCACCTCGTCTACTTTACTCTCCTCCACATTTCTTCAATTTTTTTTTTTTTTATAAAATTAACAATGATTTGATTCTGAAGGAAAAAAATATGTAATAGTAGTGAAGCAGCGGGAAATATCACTTTTACAAATATTTAGGTTTGTTTTTCTGTTGTCCATAGAACATGGAGTGCAAAATCCTGCCCACCTTGTCTTTGTACTTGGTAAAATAGTAAAAAAATAATGCGATTACAATTCCAATACAAAAATAAAAAGTACAACCAACAAAAGATTTTCGGCAGACTACTTACGATTAATCTATATGCACTAATTAGGCATTTTATTATAACCATGCTCTCAAAAGATACATGAACCCCCCAAAAGAAGAAGAAGATCTAGTCATTTCCTATAAGTTAAAGCTATCTGTCTTAGAACCTATAATGTAAATTATCATGAGGTTCGCTCAACAAGCAAATATTATAATGACCAAATGTTGGTTAAAATTTTAAATATTTTTTATCTTAATATAGAAAGTACACTTCAATCCGACTAAATTATATTTTTGATTTAAAATTTAATGGTTTTGACAAGTTTGACGAGATACATATGAGAGAAATGTATCGAGTTCTTCTTGGTAAGTTTTGAGCTCATGAACATATGTGCTTTCAACACTACCTAGAGCTCAATTGTGCAAAATATTTCAGCATTTTATGTATAAGCTTTAAATACATGAATATTTATCCTGACAATCTTCAGACTCATGAACGTTTTCCCTTTCATTTTGGAAAATTTAACGCACAGATTCTTTTGTCTTACTTTGAAAAACATGAACATTTTCTTTAAATATTTGGAGTCCTGGTTTTCGAAATGTTTCAACATTTTTTTCCCAAACTCGGAACACATGAACAGTTGTGCTTTTAAGTATTTCGATTCCTTAGGTCAGAAATCTTTTTCAAAAACTTGAAACAAAGAAACTGTGGCTATCTTTGAAAGGATGGAGCCATACTGCCTGATTTGCAGAATTTATTAAATCACCAGTAGCTAGAAGAACAATTATTTCTATAATAAGTTTTACCACAATTATTAAAGAAATAAAAGTATTTTTTAAAAATATGAAACTAGACTTCTTCTTACTAATATGAACTCACTTCAGTCACGCCGTCCGGTGGCGGACTTAATATTTATTCAGCAATATATTTGCGGTGAAAATAATTCACCTGTTATTTGTGAATAAATACGGTGTAGGGAAAAATTTGAATGATTTAAGATCGGTTGAGCTCTTTTCCGTCTCACACCATTCTACAGATTACGGAAAATTCGAGCCAATTTCCGTCAGACTAGCTTAAAGTCTGAGTTCGTTGATACTAACATAACAAATAAATTAACAATTTAACATTGAAGTCAGACTGTACACTAGCATGAGTAGTTCTCGTAGATTGTATGACTGATCTAGCATTTGTAATTTAACTTGCATGTTTGTAATGTTTAGCTCAGTGGTGTTGGCATGGGTCTTAAATGTTTGTTTTCTTTTTGTTAAAATATAACTTTTGGACTTGTTAAACATTTGGATACTAATATTATTAATTTTATTTTGTAGTCTTTCAATAATATAGTAAATTGTAGTATTTTGTAGTATTAAAAGCTTTTCTGAACATTAAATGAGCAGGATTAAATTTAAAATATTTGAAAACTTTCTGAATAAGTTATTACAGCTTATGAAGAATATCCAATTTACAAGGTTTCCCTTTTTTACAAGATTTTGTTATTGTTTCAAAAAATCATGTAAAAATAAAACTAAACAAAACTCTAATAGTAAACTTTTATGACTATTATATGAAATTTTTTTTATTGAAAATCAAACACAATTGAAACCTATTCAAATCCCAACAACTAATAATGTTACCCAAACCCATAGAAAATTTTAATCAGAAGATTTTTATTTTTTAATCCTTCATGTATTTTTTTTTTTACAAGAAAATAGAAATTTAAATCAAAGTAAGACTCTGTTATTTATGTTACTTAAAAACACTAACAAATATTTTGTATCTATAAAAATATATCTGAAAAAATCATTTTATTTTTCAAATTTTCATTTCGAAGGACAATTAATTTTCCAATTAGAATTACATGTAAAAATTCATTTAATCTCATTTTTGTTTTATATTTTAAAAGAATTTAAAGGATTCAATGTACCAAATATAATGTCAGAAATAGAAATAACAAAACAAGGTAATTTCCTTCAAGAATAATAGGTCTTCTATGACCAATCATTTCAATGTATCGAAAATCCAAAAATTTTTATTTTAAATTATAAAAGCTTTAAAAGTATAGAAAATTAAATTTTTTTTTTTTTTTTTTTTAATTAGAAATCTGATGTAGGAGCAACAAAGCCATTTATTGGATACTACCAAAGATATATTTGGACATTAAGAAACTTAAAAAAAACTAAAAGGACATTCAATTTGTTGTATTAAATCTATAGATACTCTGGTTATTCTGAAAATAGAATAATGAAAAAAAAATTAAAAGAAAAGTATCATGAGTAAAATTAAAAAAAACTTGTACAAAAATTCAAATTAAATCTTTTCTTGTTTTTTATATTTTGTTTTTATTTTTGTAAAATTCTTTAATTCAAATTTCTTATTTTTCAAATACAAATGAAAAATAATCAAAATAAAATAAGTCAAAACTTTTAACAAATTTTTAAATTGTATTGCACTTTTCAGGACCTCAAAATTAATCAATGATACTTTAAACATATACATATATACATAAAAATATTGTTCTCCTTTTTAAAAGCATATAAAACATATTGTCCTTTTCTTTTAATCCTTTTCAACTTTGCCTAATTTATTATTGTTAAGTAGTCGGATAGAGACAAATTTGTAGTAAAGAAGTAATAATGCGCCTAAAAATATGCAACATGTCAATAATTTTTATTGAGCAGGTATTTAAACAGTTTTAGGAGGCCTCAGTTATGTAAAAACTAAAAAATAGCAGAAATTACTTTAAAACAATTTCGAAATCAAGGCATTAGTACGTGAGGTACACGTTGATGAAGTAATTAAGAGCTTGGTGAATGAAGCATTGATGATGAAGTGATTAAGAGCTTGATGAATCAATCAATTGAATGGGGGTTCGATATTTTACATATTATTAGATTATACTAATACAATAATTGAATTAAATTAGGGGATGGTGCTGTGGTTAAGTACATGATACGTCAGTAACTGAGTAAATTCAGCTTCGAAATAAACCGAGTGAACTTGCCTTCTCAGAACTTAATTTTTTTTTTTTTCAAGGAAAATTACTGAAAAAAAGCAATGTTTATTATAATTCCCCTTACGATCAAATATGATAATAGTATTAATCTATTCAAATAAATATAATAAATAGTATTGGTATAATCTAATAACAGTATCCAAATCTATAGTAGCTTCAGTAACCGATGGTGGTTTTAATAAATAAATAAAATACATTTATACAGATCTCTGGGGCGTATGAATTAAACTAGATAATACAAACTTTTTAATAATCAATTAATATTAGTATTGCATCTAGTAATAATATCGAATCTTAGGTGCATAGTTGCCTATATGGTGTTAGAAATATTGCAAAATCGGATTGGGTCTAAAGCGTTTTAGAAAATCTCGTTTAGAAAATCTTGCTTTTAAAAAATCTCGGCTGTAAAAATCTATTTTTAAAAAATGTCCTTTTTTTTATATTCTGGTAAAATTCCTAATTCTGATTTTTTATCCAACTCTAAAATCTTAAAAATGAGTGAATATTCATTATACTTCTTCTTCCCCTTAAATATTTGATATTTTGCATAGAACTAAAACAAAGTCTTGGTAGATATTAGTCCAATATTTAGACTCTTCTTCACTGGCTTCCACTTTTAAACGGACAAGTTCGAAGTCCAAATACGCGTATGCTGAATTCAACAAACAATTTAAAAAATTATTAGGAACGATGCTCTTTTGAAAATTAAAATTGAATATTTGGCTATACAAATTTACAAACTATAGAGCAGAATTAAATAGAATTCAAAGGATCTTTACGATATACCGTTCTATTCTATATATATATATACATACATATATAAGACAATTTAAAATTTAAGATGAGTTTTTCTTTAAAAAACAAAATTAATTTTCTTTGCTTTTTAGCACATTTTCAAAAAATTTTGTAAAAATGTGCCTATATAGCTTCACTCTGTCCGTCCGTCCGTCCGTCCGACCGTCCGTATGTTTACAAAAAATTTTACACCGTTTGAAATAGAGAAAAGAAATTTAACCATTGGTAGCTTTTGCAAAAAAAATGATTTCGTAGAAGAATTTTTTTCTGTAGCCCCACCTGTTACGGGGCTACAGCCCCACAAAGTTGTAAAAAGCCCTATATTTAAATTGTTATAACAAGAGTTCTGTTACATATATTTTCAATCTGAAAACGGCAAATGATAGCTGGTTTCATAAACTTTATAAATTACAAGGCAAATGTTTAAGGTTGCCATACGGTACAAAAATTTAACATTACGCAAAACTCAATTTTCGCAAAATTTTTGGCCACACATATCTTCTGAACGGTTGTAGCTAGAGTCTTGAAATTTTGGGAGAAGTTAGATACTCAGAAATTAGAAGGAGTCGGTTAACAAAATTTTTTTGTCAAGCTCCCTATTTAGGAGCTATAAGGGCTCGAAAATTGAAATTTTTCTATTTTTAAACACCTGTAACTTGAATACCTGTCCAAATTTTTTTTTAGTGATAGACAAAATTCAAAGCTCTATAATTATATTTCAACATGTGTCAAAGGTTTTTCTTAATTTTGAAGGGTGACGAAGTTACAGCCCCTGAAAATTCCAAAAAAGCCCTATATTTCAATTGATATAACAAGAGTTCTGTTAGGTTTATTTTCAATGGAAAAACGGTATTAAAGAGCTGTTTTTATAGACTTTACAAAAATATGTCGCTTAAATGTATAGGGTTGCCATACGGTTCTAAAATTTACCATTATAAAGAACTCAATTTTTGCAAAATTTTTGGCCCCACATATCTTCTAAACGGTCCAAGCTAGAGTCTTGAAATTTTGGGAGAAGTTAGATCCTAAAAAAATAGTAGGAGTTAGTTAACAAAATTTTTTTGTCAAGCTCCCCGTTTAGGAGCTATAAGGGCCCGAAAATTGAAATTATGCTATTTTTAAGCACCTGTAACTTGAATACCTGTTCAATTTTTTTTTTATTAATATACAAAATTTAAAGGTCCAACATTATATTTTAACATATGTTAAAGGTTTTCCTTAAATTTAAAAGGGGTTTCTTAAATTGAAGAAAGTGTCTCTCAGTTTTACCCTTTTTTGCTTAGATAATAAAATTCTAAGTAAAATTCCAAATTTTTGTGTAATTCACAATTTAATTCCTAGAACCTAAAAAATTAGTGGATGTGAAAGGGGGGGAGGGGAAGAAGTTAGATTCTTGAGAAATTTGGCAACCTTCCCCATTGAAGGGCTATAACAACTTTTAAATAAAAAATTTACCGTTAGCAGTAAATTTTATAAGTCAGTAGTAACTATTTCCAAGTAAATATTTCCAAAGTTAAACTCAGTATGTAATACAATATAATTTTGAAAATGTGCTTTTTTAAAAACCCTTAGTTTTTTTTCATCACTTGTTATCTTTGCTTTTAGATACAATATACAACCAACAGATACTTTTGTATCCATACATTGTGATACCAGTAGTGCATATATTTTGATTTAAATAAAATATAAAACACAAAATAAAATGGAAAAAATATACAAAAAAGTTGAAAATAAATTCCTATGTAATGAAAATGTATCTTTTAAGGACGAACATTATTTTTTCGAATCTAAATTGAAAAATTCTAAATTCTAAAATCTAAAAATTGCAAGTTTGGGTGTATTTTATTTTAAGAAGACCACATAAACTATTTAATTTTTTAATTATTTAGTTCGAGTATCTTTGGTGTGGCAATTTTAAAAATATTTCGAAATGTTATTTTAATTGAAAATAATTTTATTAAAAGCAGTTATTTAATAGAATCTATTCCAAAAGTTTTTCTCAAAGGGGGAATTTTTTGAATAAATCAGATTTGGTATAAATGTTTGATCTAATTTGAAACAAAAATTAGATTAAGGTCATCATAGGGTTGCTTTTTTAAAGCATGTATTAAGTTTAGTAAGTTCAACTATAGTTTAAGTTTTAATTGTATTTTTATGTAGGAATTGAATAAATTCAATAGAATGTAATAACTTAAACCGGAAATTGAACTGATTATCTGCAAATATATCTTTAGATTTAATCCAAGAGATAAGTAATATTTAATTCACTTTTGTGTAAATTGAACTTCCCGATATAATTTGTGAATATATAACTTCAAATTGAATGCAACGGAAAACCACTGAGGTTAAAATAATTGGAATTAGATGATAAGTTGTCTAAAAATCTCACTAAAACTAAAGGATAACGTGAGAATCCTTGGCCTGATATAAAAACTCCTACTGTCGTTATCTAACTAAATTTAATTTTTAAGGGCTTAATATTAGCTAAACTACAACACATTTAAAACTACTTAAAAACACGGATTCTACAAATTTTTTTTCAATCAAATATTGCACGATCTGTATCGGGATTAGACCCACATACTCTTCGTTAAAAATCTAAATACTGAATAAATAGTATTGATAAAATCTATTAATAGTATACAAATCTAAAAAACCTTCAGTAACCTATATTGGTTTTAACATTTTCATTACCCTATGATCGGATTGGGTCTAAAATATCAGATTTGTATTTACTTAATCCCCGAAGCCTCAATTTCGATATACGTTTACAAATTCAAGATATTTTTTTATTACATAGGATCTGACCGGGATTAGAACTATTTTACATGAAAAATCGGTGCTTATAACAACTACACCATATGTTAGACTCAATTAACAATGTACTTAAGCAACATGTTCAAAGTTTCTAAATTACTTTCTTAATTCACTATTGAAACACACTGTAATTAAAATAAATTACGAAAAATGCAAGTAAATCAACAATATTTATTTGGTTGATCTTTGAATAAAGGATGAAACCATTTCTATTCTTTCTAATCCAATTTTACATGCACAAGTTGAAGAAATCAACCTGTCTAATTTTTGACAACAATTACTCTGGACCAAACGAAATTAATTTTGTGGTCAAAGATTTTTTGGATTTTTTTTATAAAGTTTTGAATTGCATGTATGTACAAAAGGACAACAGATTTTTTTATAAAAATATAAAATAAAATAAATATTTAAAATACAAAATAAATCTTTTATTTCAAAAAAAATAAAAATGAAACAGACAGAAGGAAAATAATTTAAAAACAAGAAAAGGAAAGAGAAAAAGAAAGCAATGCATAATAATAAAACAAAGAAAATGCAACATACTAAAATAAGTTTACAAAGAGTTTCAGGGAATTATTGAAATGTTGTCACAAATAACATTTTATTTAATTTCTTGAGCTTGTACTCTGCTATATACTGTTTTCACATGAATTTGGTCCTTTTTCAAATGAAATTAGACTTTTTTTAATTGAAATTCATCTTTTTGCGAATCAATTCGGACTTTTTCAAATGAAATTAGGATTTTTTAAAATGAAATTCATCTTTTTGCGAATCAATTCGGACGTTTTCAAATGAAATTAGGATTTTTTAAAATGAAATTCATCTTTTGCGAATCAATTCGGACTTTTTCAAATTAAATTAGGATTTTTTAAAATGAAATTCATCTTTTTTCGAATCAATTCGGACTTTTTCAAATGAAATTAGAATTTTTTAAAATGTACTTCATCTTTTTGCGAATAAATTCGGACTTTTTCAAATGAAATTAAGATTTTTTAAAATGAAATTCGTCTTTTTGCGAATGCCCCTTTTAAAGATTAATCTTATTTTTTTTAGTTTCTATTACTGAATCAAGGAAATCATTTCAGTTCGACTTCTCGGTTGCATACTTCGCAAGTCCGTCGATTTTAGTTTGCATATCTCTCTGTGTGGGCAGGAAAAATATGTCGTCAGCGTTGTCTAATTTATTGCTTGAGTTTAAGAAGGATTACATGTGGAATCTTTTTCGAAACTTTATTAAACGACAAATGATTTAAAATTTCATTATCATTAATCGCGTCCTCTATAAAATCTCATTACAAATTATATAAGGACATTTTTAAAATAAAAAAAAAAATAAAACAAAAGATACAAAAAAATCTTTTGAATTGTACTTGTAAAACATTTAAATTTAATGATACTTTAATTTGGCCAAAAATCGGATTAAGTTACAAAATAATATCGATATCATTTGCGTATTTAATACGTAATGCAATAAAATAAAATGTAGGTATAATTACACGTACATTAAGCTAGGTAAAGGTAAATTTGAAATGTTATAGCTGTATACTTGTATACAAATAATAATAAAATATAAAACAAAATTTACAATTACATACAATTTCATATAAATACACAAAGGCGTTTAAATATACTTGTAAAGAATAAATTACAATGCATTTTTAGAGTACTTTATAATAAAGTAATGCAGATAAAGGGTATTTTAATAATATGTAGAAGACCTCGGTAGAGGAGTAGTTTTCCTAAAGTTTATTCAGTGATTCAGTGATTCCTACTCATAGCTTAAAAAAAAGTGTAAGAGTGATTTTGCATCTCCTTATTTTACAAAGGAATTATTCTGTCTTCCATCACGTTTCAAAAAGACACTGCAAGTTTGAGAGAGTCTAATATTAATAAAATAATATAAAGGTATTGTAACAATGCTTCGGAGGAAAATAAACTTGAAACATGCTTCGTTATGTGAGCGACATAGGGCCAAATATAAATTGGAAATAATTTCTAAACTTTAAATAAATTTTAAAACTTAATATGTCAACTAATATCAAATAAAATGGCGAAAGAAACTTTGCACCGATACCCCGATTCGCAAAACTAAATATATCCCACAATTACTAAAGCCAAAGTTAATTCTGAAGTAATTATACTTTTTAAATTAAAGTTTTAATTAGCATATAAATACTTGAAAATGAGGAAGAGTGTAGTAAAGTAGACTCTGTCAATTATAGGAAGCCCGTATGACCGTATGATAGACATTATACCATCCGGTTTAACTTTCGGCAAAAATTTAAATACAAAAATTATTAGACTTTCAGTTATGCACAAAACAAAATATAAGTTAAAAAGCAGCTCTTCGAACCATTTCGAACACACTGGCTATATTTTATTCAGATGTTTGACAAAAAAGAATTGGTGTGGCAACTAATCGAACGCATTGCAATACCTAAAAATAACTTGCTGCAGTGACAGAATTGCAGCAGAACTGACATTCATCTCCACTTTCATTGAAATTAGAGTTCAAGTATAGAAACGTCAGTGAAAATTACTTTCAATTCAACATTAAGTCAGTCCATTTAATTATTCCACTTTATTATTAAATAAGTTCAAATCACCATGACAATAATTTTGCAATCAACTGTGTTTTTTTTTATTATACTGTTATATACATATTAATTTTAACATATTAGTTTTAATACAAAAAAAAATGACAAAATATAAAAAATTCAAAATAAAAGACTAAGAAATGTTTTTCATCATTTGCACAATATGCTTCAAAACAATTTTATTACCGTTATTTCGTTTTTTTATTTTTCAGTTATTTTGTTGTTCAATTTTGTTCAATCAAAAAGCCTTCAAGCTTTATTTTATTTTATATAATGTTCTGTTTGTCTCCAATCCAAAGAAGTTGAAGGGGAAAAAGAAGGATAGAAATTCAAAAAAGACAACTGCCTTTTAAATAACAACAAAATAGAAAAATAGTAAAAGGATTGACTTGGCAGCAGGAGTAGAGTCATTTTGTTTTTCTTCTTCTTTTTGATAAAACAAAAATCAGATCGAATTTTTTTCTTTTACAAAAACGTTTCCTTTTTTGTTTGCTAGGTGCTTCCTTTGAAAGTTTTTTTATATTTTTTATTG
Organism: Dolichopus griseipennis; assembly: GCA_963082915.1. Lineage (NCBI taxonomy): Eukaryota > Metazoa > Arthropoda > Insecta > Diptera > Dolichopodidae > Dolichopus > Dolichopus griseipennis. The sequence goes on along the minus strand of OY720443.1, from coordinate 104,967,676 downwards.
AACGGTACAAAATTTGAAAAAAGGTAAAATAGGGGAAAAGGAAGTTTCGAAAAGGAATAAATAACAGTACTTTACATATACACTTTTTGTTTCGATGTCAAAATGATTTTGTCATTTACAAAAAATAATGTTAGGTTGAAAACTGTATAATATTTGAAGCTCCAACCCTGCAACTTCTTAAAATTTAGAACCTCATTAATAAATTTTTTTTTCTTTTTAGTGGCACCTCTACGTGCTAACTGTTAACTGTTATTAGCTAAACTGCCAAATCTGACTATATTATATGCATGTCGGAACAGGGGAAACATATTCATATTTAGAACTGATCAAATGAATTCCACATACAATTTAAACATAAGATAGTATAACCTTCGGTAGAAGCCAATTGCTTATTACGTCAACCACTTATTACTAATCAAATAATCATTTTTTATATAAACTTGAGTGCTCGTTACTTGTTAAACTGCATTGCCTTGGTTTGCTGCCAAATTTGTTTTTGTTGCAACAAAAGTTTATGAAGCATCAAAAGCTCTAAATTACTTCCAAAATTTACGCTTTCATAGACATTTTCAGGAATAAATATTTAACGAAAGAATTTATGATTTTGAAGTCCACGAATTTCGGTAAATGACAAAAGTTGAGATTTTAAAAATAGTAGTTTTGTAGGAAACCAATCTACCTATAGCTAGAAATTTAATAAAATTTGTTTTCTATTTTTCTAACAATTTTGGATCATTAGTGGGGTAATTGTTAAGTCGGCAGTCTACCAATCCAAAGGCCTTGGATTTAAATCGAATTCTGTGCCGATCATATTCAACATACAAAGATATCTTGGTAAAGTTCATTCTAATATAAGTTTGTACTACGTCTTGTTAAAGTTCGAAAATTGTTAAATTTCGTACTAGGGGTAGTTGTTGGTACAGCGGTCTATAAACCCAATGATCTTTGGTTCAAATCAGATTCCGTCCCGATCATATTCAACATACAAAGAAATCTTGTAAAAATTCGTAAATCTACTAAAAGTTCGTAAATCTACTTAAAGTTTTTACTAGGGGTAATTGCTAAGACAGCGGCCTATCAACCCAAAGCATTCGGGTTCAAATCGAATTCAGTTTTGCTACAACTTACAAATATTATCAATATCGCGTAATTTTAATTGAGTTTTACAACTTTTGTACGTGGATGTAAATGTGAAATGAAAGAAAACCTGAGGAGTAAAAGTTAAACAAATCAGTTCAAAATACTGATCCTATTTTAGTTATGATTTTATTGTTCATATGGAATAAATCTGATTTTAATAGGTTTTCCCATCTTTTGATTTTTTTTTTTGGTTTTTATTTCTTTTGTTGTAAGAAAAAACTTTTTTTTAAAAAGAAGAAATATTTTATAACATATAAGCATTATAAAAGTTCGATATTTATTTATATTTTAAATATTTAAAAAAAAACAAAATTTTATTTTTTTTTTCCTTATTTAAAAATTCAAAATTATGATAAAGTCGTGTTATAAAGCTTAAAAGAAATCATAGACCATACGGATATGAGAAAATGTTCGTTAAGATTCATTTACAAAAACAAAAAATGTTAAGGAATAACTCCATCAGGTTTGTGAAAAGATCAAATTTCGACTTAACTCATCTTTCTACTAAAAGTTTGAGTCCGTTCATTTGAGAGATTTACATGAGTTCCTATATAGAGTGAACTCATGACTCATGACTGTGTAACTTAACTTAATTGTTACATGACTTATCATCAGAGTTAGTTTAACATTTGAACAAATCTGTATCTGGAGTTCAAATTGGAATATGATTTCACTCATTAAGGAACCTGAAAAACTTAAAACTAATGTTTTGAATACTTCTTTCAAGTGCCATGGTAGGGGATTCACCATACTTCTAATTATTCAAAAGAGTTATTTTTTTTATTAAATTATGTTGTGATTCCTATGCACTAGAGTAGCGCATGATGATATGACAAAAGTGTCTGCGAGAATAAATCTCCGATGAATGCGCCTAAAAGTCTCCAAAAAAATAAGATATATCTTCCAATAATATTTTCAAACCATGTGATTAATTTTGAAACTCCAATTTTCTTCAATTAAAATAGAATTTTACTTACTTAAAATAAATATTTTTAATTTAAAACTTAAATGTTTTCAATTAAAGCAAAATCCTTCAGTAAAACCAAAAAAAGGTTCACTTTAACTAAAAATGTGTTCACTTTAAAAAAAAATGCCTTCACTCAAAATAAGGGTGTTTTCACTTAAAAAACAAATGTGTTCAGTTAAAGTAAAAATAGTATATTTAAGTTCTTATAAATTATATAGTAAAGTTTATAAGGATTCAGATCCAAGAGCTCGGTAATTTTGAAGGGACAGCGTCCTATCCAATACGCCAATGGTCAGAATTTATAAGTTAGATGCATTTATATTCTGTTAAAGATGAATTTCTTTTTACTCAAATGAAGAGGAGGCTTATATTTACTCAAGTTTTAGTAGGAGTAAAAAATAAATATTTTACCGAACACATGACATGAGGTTGTAAAAAATTTTCTAAAGGAATATAATTATTTCGAAACTTTAGGAGAATCGCTAAGATTTGTGGAATTTAAGGCCGAAGAAAAGTTAATGAAATTTGATTTGAATTTGGACCTAAACTAACTTGGAGTCAATACTTCAGAACCTATTTTTTCAATGGAAATGATTCTTAATTTTAAATATTTATGAGAACTAAAAATGAAAAGAGGGGGAAAAAGTGTCAAAGAAAAAAATTTCTCCATAGAAACATTATAAAGAAATACAGTTAAAGTTACAAGAAAATAAAATTTAAACAAACCTCAATATTTTCTTCATTTTCTTATTTTTTTTTTCAGAAAAAACATGTTGCAGTAAACGTTTTCCTAATATATTTTAAATTAAATTTTTTTTTTTTTTTTTTGAAAAAAGAAAGAAAGAGAAAGAAATATAAAAAATTTTGTATTTATATTATAATAAAAAATACATTTTTTTTTCTATACAAAAAATCCTAGATCTGTGTTTTTTTTTTAAATCTTCCATTTAATCCAGCACGGTTTTATAACCATATAACAGTTATACCCTTAGATATAACTTAGTAGATAGTATTTAAAATAAAACGTTTACTTACTTACTTTTTACTCTATTATACTGCCAATAAAATTAAATATCGATATGCTTAGAAAATATTATTTACTATTGCAACTGCTACCAACATACTAATAGTATCTATCTATATACATCCAATACATATTTTTATGTTTATATTTTATTCAAATTTAATACAATATCTTTTATATTAAAATATAGTATCTATGTAGATACGAATGTACATGTGTTTAAGTAAATTTTTGTTATTGCATCAAATGTAGTCATCTAAAATGTAGTTTTTCTGGCATCTGATATCATCATCAGATGCAATTCAACAAAAGTACTAAATATTGTAAAGTTGAATCAATTCAAATCAATAAATTTTAAAATATTGCCTAAAGGATCATAATAGATTTTGTGAACCACAAAGTAAGTAAAAAAAATTCTATTAGATTCCAACACAATAAAAAATTAAGATAGACCACAATACACACATATATATGTATATAGATAACGAGTACAAGGATTCATTCAGTTCAAGTACTTTGTTTCTGAAATTGTGGAAATGGAACAGTATGGGACATATGATTTAAAGTAGATTATATTACATTGATGTTAATATATTAGACCAAGATGTTGAACCTTTTTTGTTGCAGATATTAAGAAGATTTCACATTAGTTAGAAGTTTTAGTAATAAGGGGATGTGTGTTTATTGCTGTGCGTTCCTGGAGTTTGTGCGTTCTTAACCTAAGCCCACTGATCTTAACGAAGCTAGGGTATACTTTTGCGTAAGTTTTTATTTCCAGAAGATATAATCGAGAATTTCGCTTATATTGTCCCAATAACTCCACTTATAAAATATTTTTTTTTAAATTGGTTTGTTATTTTTGAAAATATTCTTTGACCATCTCTCCAATTCATCTCAAATTTTTGGTCATAAATGGAAATAGGAGAGAACACCGTTGTATTAAATTACAAGTTTCTACTTTTCAAATTTCTTTCCAATTTATCCTAATGGATGATTCCATTATACCAATCCCAACTCTTAATTTTTCCTTTCCCAATTCTCATCCTCAAAACCAAATTGTAAATTTGTATCAAAGGCTCCATCTTAAAATTTTGTTTTAAGAACTTTAACGTTTGGTTTTAATCTGTTAAAGTCACAAACTACCTATAGAAGCAGCATACAGTTTCATTGGGTGACTTTCAATGATTTCGCAGCATGATTACCATAAAAACAAAAAAAAAAAAAACTCAAAAGATATGTTTGTTAGGTTTCGGAAGGTGTGTGTTGAAAGTACCCGAACTTTCACTCCAAATCATCCTGTATTTAAGGCGACAAGTGATATAGAAAACAAAATTGAAAGTTGAAGGTTCTGTCTTAATTGGTTTAGGAAATATGATTATTTTCTTTTAGCTCGATCGGAAGTTTCCCGAATCTAAACTCATGCTTCGATTCTGATTTAATTAAGATAGCATAATTAGTTTTCGAGGTATAGTACTAACAAACAGACAAACACCACTAAATCAGCTCAGGAGGTGGCAAACACAAGGTTATTATGCTCCAGCTACAATGAACACACTTGTGAGTGCTCACAATGTAATTAACATATGACATACAATTAGTTTATTGACATTGTATTTATTATTATTTATTTATTTGTAGTAGTAAATATTGCCTGACATTATAATAGTCCTTTGCCTATTTGGCATTTGGACTTTTTTATTAAACTTTTATAACATACACTACATTATTTTTATACCCTTATGACTATTAGTCAAAAGGGTATACTAATTTTGCCATTACGTTTGTGACGCAGAGAAGCAAGGGGAGTAGATATAAACTCAAGTGTATGGATAGGATGAGAATCAAAAAAAAAATCGATTTAGCTATGAATGTCCGTCCGTCCATTCGCACGATAACTCAAAAAATAAAGGAGCTAGGACTCGTTTTTATGCAATAATCACGGGTTCGAGTACCTACCATACAATTTCTTTTTTTTTTATGAACATTACTCAGTACTTATTAAGCCTGGGTGTCTGAAATTTTACCAAAAGTAGTATAGTTTTATGGTCAAAATTTCTGTAAAATTTGATTGTTTTACTGCAGTGGGTTCAAGTAGCTGCCATGCAAATTCTTCTTTTATATGAGCATTACTCTTCACCTAATAAAGCTGTATGTTTGAAATTTTTCCAAAAGTTATTAACGGGATGATATAATGTTTATATTACGGTCATACGGGTATCCCAGAGTTGAAACTGTCTACTCTAGAACGCTCTTCCTCGTTTTTTTTATTAGGTATGATCCGACGAGGGTTTGAATCCGAAACTTTTCGATTAATATTGTTTCTTCTATTGTAGAAAGACATTTGTTATACATTTCAGTACATTTTACTTTATTTTGACAGATAACCTCGTTTACAGAACGTCATGAGAGCTTTCATTGTAGATGAGTTTTTATTTTTATATTCAAAATTTGTGAACCTACTACAACTGTAAATACACTCAAAAAAAACGTCTTTTAATCTTTATAAAACTACAACCAAATATAAATATCCATGAATTTAAATTAATATAAAAGAGTTAAAGTAAGCCAAAAGGAAACTATTTTTAATTATATGTCAGTACATAGAATAGTATACAGTTTTACATACATACATAATTTAAACATAAAACTTTCATTTAGCGAAATGATAAATATACATTAAAAAAATAAAAAATAAATAAAACATATTTTTTTCTATCTTTAAAATCACAATACAATTTCCTTTTACATTTCCATGTTGTCCACCATATTGTTTGTGTGAAAATATTCATGTTTTTTTAAATAGTTTCTGTTTCACTTTATTCACATATCGTATTTTTTTTTTTTTCATGTTTTACAATTATTAAAAAAAAAAAAACAACAAAAATAAAAAAAAAAATATTTTTTTATAGACAATACAAGTATTATCCTATTGTAATAATAGTGTAAAAAGGATAGAAAGGACAATTCTTGTGTTCAAATCATATATCATTTTTAATGTGAATGCCTTCAATACACAAAAAAAAACTTTATTATACTCGTTCCATAGTATATGACATGCCAATGCATGTCATTTCAATGTATTTTAAGTATAGAGTACTCATAACAGCCAATGAACGAAATTCAATGAATTTATGTATGCATGTATGTATGCATGTATGCATGATAAAACAAAACAGATATCATATGTATTTATATTATGATGATGATGATGAAGAGACCAACAGTAACAGCATTGAAGCATTAAAATTATACAAAGTTATGAACGGTTTTAGTAAAATAAAAAAAAAAAAGCAAAACAAAAAAATGACATAAAATTTGATATATTACCAATATGAAATTTTGGGAATAATCTGTTTCATATGATGGTCGTAGCCATTTAAAATTTGTATCATAATATATAAAAAAATAAGTTTTATTTTATTTTTCTACTTTTGTTTTTAATATTAATCCATGTTAAATTAAGAATCCGATTTTAAAGTACATTATTAATCTGCGCGTTCGTTTGAGATTATTACTTTAAAGAATAGGATCCTTCAGATTTTATTGAAAGTTCTTTTTTGTCAAATCACATAAATATCCACCTAAAAATACAATAAACCAATTGTAAGGGTTGAGATCACTTCTTTTCCCTTATCCCTTTAAAATTTTACCAGGACCAAACCTAAGTATGCGATAAAGTTCTTTTTGTAAAAAGTAAGAACTTAAATCATACACCCAAAACAAATTAGAAGAATTATACTTGGATAAGTATGTTGAATAATAATAAAAGCAGCAAGAATACTCCGATCCTTTAGAAAGTAGTTTGAGTCAGTAATTGTGCTTTTTGAAATATATAAACAGACACCTTAAGTTGGATAAACAATTGGGTACTGAAGAACAATTTCTAATTTATAAAAAGCCAATGACAAATATAATATCAAATATAACAACTTATTCTTCGAAATAAAATTTAAAGAAAGATAACGTGCTGAAAGAAAGCAAATGTTGAACGATGAGAAAAATCAGGTAATAGCTAGCCCTTCAAATGGTGGGACACTTTTACATGCAGCACAGGAAAGATTAATCTTCGGAAGTGTGATCCCATGAACCTTATTTTAAAAGCCCCCGGTCGAACCGCACTAAAAGTGAAAAAAAAACTTTATCTAATTTTCGACTAGACTCAGCTACTAATCGCTTTAGGATCAAATAATCGCATAATCACTAATTAGTAACTCGCACACCTTATAATTAAAAAATAAAATTTTTATAAATAGAATTTTAATATTTTGATAAACTAAGAGGTTCCTACATGTTACTAGGGGGAGCGTATCAAAATCATAATCTTACATAACAAATCTCGTGTTTCAAAATCTCGTATTTCAAAATCTCGTGTTGCAAAATCTCGCGCTCTTTATAATTTTAAGGATGAAATACTATATAATATATGTAAGAAATATAATTAGAACCGATTCTACAGTTGGTTTCAGGGTTTTAACAATTTGTTTAACGAGAGCTTGGAACGGCAGCCCCCACAATTTTAAAAGTTTTGTAGTTGAAATATATAAGCAGGAAATACTGTTAGGAAGGATTTTCAGAATCAGAGTTTTAATAATTTGTTTAGCGGGGGCTTGGGGGTTTTAAGGTTGAATTTATAGGCAGGATTATACGCTTTTTCCAGAATATTTATATATATATACGTGGTTGTAAATCAAAAGAAGTTTTAAGTTGGATTTAAAATTAGAGTTACAAGTCTTGAACTAAATATGTATATAATAAGTAAAAGTTATTTTTTGGAATTTTTTTTTTGGAAATTTTAAAACGCAAGATTTTTTAACCAGGACAGGCCAACATGTACCTATAGTACAACTTAGACTTATTAGCCAAAAAACATCCTACTTTACTGTAATTAACTACATTTTTTAGACCTAAACCATAACCCGATTTTCGGAACTATTTCCTTACAAATTATATTTTAAAATATAATACAATAACTCATGAAGAAAATTACATCTCATAGTTAAAGGGATGATTCATTATTTATTTTCCATTCACAATTTATTTTCATTTTTTTTTTCAAAAGCAGAACGAATGAATGAAGAAACGTATATAATATTTTAAAATAAAATAAAATAAAATATAAAAAAAGTAATTCACTACTTTGTATATATCTTCAATATTAAAATAAAATAATAAATAATAAATGAAATATACAAAAAAAAAAAAAAAAACTGTAATGGTGTTATTTTAAGTGAACGTTATCATTCTACTGCTACTTTTACTACTGTGGTTTATTTATATATTAAAGGATTAAAACAAAAAAAAAGCAGGACATTTATTTCTTTTACTGCATTCATAATCGTTAGCATGTGTTCGTTTCTTTTACAAATACACAAACATGAACGAAAGTCCAAAAAAAAAAAAAACAATAAAATATTGTGAATACTTTTGTGAATAAAAATATGATGAGTAGTAGTTACTACAATATATTTATTGAGAATGAGCATAGGTTGCCGAACTCTATCATTTAAAGTTAAAGGGTTTAATTTGGGTTTTTTCTTGTTTTTTTTTTTTTTGTAGGTGGATCTAGTGAGAGCACCATTTGGTTGCCAATTCCAAAAAAAATCTATATAAAAGTTAATTTTCTTTTCATATGTGAGTGGTGTTTTAATATTGATCAGAGGTAACATACTGCGGATAAATTTGATTAAATCACGGATGGGATAAGAGATGGAAAAAAAAAGATAATCATTTGAATGTATCAAATTATATTCAAAAATTGCAGTAATGATTTTAGTCATCAATAGGAGCAGGTGTTGAATAAATTTTTATGGTTACTTGTTCCTACTTCGATTTTTTTCATTTTGATGGCTTTTCTATGATTTATTACTTATAGTTTGAATTTTTCAATATTTTCTTTTCTTACATTACAATTGGAGACGTGTGGGGTAACTGTAACTGCGATAAATTAACAACTTTAAAAACTTTCGAATAAAAAACTAAATGTTATAAATATTATGGAATAGTTATTCCTTTAAAATCTAATTCATAATTTCTTTATGTTAAGGTTTTTTTGAAGAGTTAAAAGTTCACTTCTTACTTTTTTTTATCTCTTTCCCCGAAGGAGTATCGGAGATTCACTAAATCATTTGAATAGCCTTCAGTTTTTTTATTCTTTATATTCACTAAGCCGTTGATTACTCGGCTGTGACTTTTGTATAAGATTCTGAATACACAAATCCTAATTTTTATGGAAATTTATTTAGAAAATTAAAAAATTTATTTTGTTTTCCTTAAGATTGTTGAAAACTTTCAAAAACCCTCAGAAAACCTAAATCAGAGATGAGGCTACTCCCAGAATGTTACAACGTAGACCATACTCGGAGAATTAAAACCACATAAAACCCAAATCCTAAATTTTTGATGAGACTTCTCACACTATATTACAACGTAAATCTATATTCGGGGCATTTAAACTGGGAAAGGGGCGAAAGGGGAGGACCTATACCCTTAAATGGGCTCTATTAAATGCAGAATAGAGGCATAAGAATCCAAACGGCTTGCGAATAATAATTAATGAAGACTAAGACTGGCAAACCTCTCCTTTAAATATTTTATTAAAGATAGAATTGGAAATTTAGAGGTAATAATCATGGTCTGCCACCTTCTTTCAATCTAGACTTTGACTTATTTGAACCCTCCTATACCCCAATTAAATGGAAAACGACATAATCCTACAAAACTGTTTTGAATTTTTACTAAGGATTCAATAGGGAATATAGACGCAATAATCATACTTTGAAACCTCTTTCAATCAAGACAAATTTGGGATTTAGGAACTGTTATAATTGCATAGCTAAATTCGAATTATAATTATCTCTTCTATTCTAAGATTGATTGTAAGTGAACTAAATATATTTTAAGATATTAAAAAAAAAATATTATTTGCAATTTTTAATTTTAATAAAACAATTGACTGAAATATAATGGATTCAATTTATTATCCTTTAGTAAATTCTAGGATTCCTATAGGATTCTATTATCCTTTTATATAATATTTTAAAATTTTTTTTTTTTTTTTTTTTTTAATTTGAAATAATTATTTATGTAATTGATATATATTATAATTGATATTTTATAATGATATAAAAGACAATTTAAAGGATTTCAATTTATCTAAAATTACAATGAAATATATTATTAATTTATTTTAAGTCCTTTGAACTGATCGTTATTATTACTAATCCTTCTTTAGTATTAAATATTTAATCATTTTCTATTTAATATTATTATAATATTATATTATATAGTCATTAATGTTATTATATTTCACTTAATTATATAATCTATATATAAATTCATTATATATAGTACATTATAGAAGTACATTATTAAAATAAATTACAAATATTTAATGTTGATTTAAATGAATTAGTATCTATACTTTTTTAAAATTTAATAGTAAAAGTATTTATAATTTATTACATAGTATTATAGATAAAACTAATTAAAAATTTCTTAAAATTTTCAAATAAAATTGTAAAATGTTTAGAATTAAAAATTTTCTTAGTAAGTTTATAGAAATAGATTTCAGTATATATAATGATACAAATTAATTGAATTAAAAGATTTTGTATTTAACATTATACTTAAAATAAGATAAGATATTAGATAATTTATTACTATTGGTTTTGACCCAAATATAAAATTTGCTTTTAATCTAAAGTTTATAAAATAGCCAAGTAATTTAATTGAAATAAATATCTTATTAATAATGTTTATTATAAAAAAATGTTTTTTAAAATAAATAATTTAAATGAAGATGAAATGAAATAAATTAAATTAAATTAAGATTGTATATATAAATAAATTGCTAACATTTATATTTTGTATTTTAAATAGAAGAATTGTTTTAATTATATAACCAATAAATAGGACGAATATCATTTCATTTACAGTTTTTCAATCTAAAAGGTCGGCATATGATTTGTTAATCTTATACCAACTGTTCTGGCCAAGCAATATAAGGCCAACCTTGTACCCTTCAATAAATGAATAGCCCATAGGAAAGTGAATGACTAGAAAAAACGAAAGTGGATCGGCCATACACTAAGAAAAAATCAAGATGGCGCTAAGTTAGACCCCTAAGGAAAAATTGAGAAGAAAATGCGAAATAGATGAGAAATATCCATAAACAAAATAATACAGGATGGGTTTATTTCAAATAAATTTAAATTACATAAACGCTATTTCTCTAATCTCTCGCGGTATGAGCAAGAGTCATATGCAACGATTATTGACAATTACCACAACTAGAATAACCATGGCAAACCGTTACTACTTCAGAACAGTTTGGTTCAGAACCCCTAAGACGAAATACTAAAGTGCAACATTATAAAATGCTCATATACCTGCTGTACGATTCAAAGAGCGCGGTCTAACAGAGAAGATATAACACCGAACTCTATGAACTTTATAATGAACTTGATGTAATCACAAAAGTCAAAAACAGACTCCATCACCTCCTCTGTCACATCGAGCGAATGTCAATATGCTCCACTTAAAAGAATATTTTAAGACAGAACTAAAGAAAGGCGACGTTGAGGAAGACTGACCCTCCGAGAGGTTAAACATAGGCAGAATTAAAAAAAAATTGTACATCACTAATTAAAGAACATATGCACAAATTTTAGTGGCCGAACTTTAAAAAAATTGCCAACCGCTAAGTGTCAAATTTTGAAAAATATTGAACCAATAACTCTATCAAATATAACTCTATACCAAACTGTTCATCTTAGAGGGTGTAATTGTCGCTATCGGAATCTTCGTACCCCAAACTGCAGTTTTGTTTATGAACATATTCATTTATATGAAAATGTTCTCCATCGCTCTTAATGAGATTGTTATAAAAGTTGACATTTTCTGAACTTAATAAAATTTAACAATTTTTAAACATTTTTGCTCTGAGTGTAATGACATTACAAAATTTTATAGAATTCTTTATTAGCTGCAAAAACAAAAAATTAAAAAATACTAGAAAATAAAAAAAAATATAAGCATCTAAAATCTGTCAGTCTAAGGTGACCCACTCTGTAGTAGTGGTAACACTACTTCAAATAGCAATTCTATCCACGCCATCAAGTATCAAGACAATAGAGAAAACTAATACGCCTAACTAAATCCCGATACATGAAACAACTTGTCTATTTCTATGAGTTAAACATAACCATAATAACGCATCGGTTTTAAATTATTTTTTTAAAAACTCTTTCTTAAAATTTAGTATGTATTTAATATTTAAAAAAAATAGTTCTTGATAGAGTACCTGCCATACAACTCCAGTTTTCTATACCTATTGAAGCTATTGGTCTGAAATTTTGCCAAAAATAATTTAGTTTTTTGTCCAAAGTTTGTGCAAAATTTGGTTGATCTAGTGCAGTGTGTGCGAGTAGTTGGCATGCAAAATTTTCTTTTATTTGATCATTACTCTGTGTCAATAGTAGTTAAATTTAATGACCAACGTCTGAGCTGCCTTTCAACTTATATATTCTTTTGTTCATAACTGAAAGCCTAATAATTATTTAAAATTTTGTCAAAAATAATTAACCGGATGATATAATGTCGACATTCTTCACTTCAAGTAAAAAAGGTACATTAAGAAGTATACTTTCAATAAGATTAAAAATATTCAAATGCATCTTTAACAAGTGATGAAAAAAAACCAAGGGTTGTTAAAAAAGCACATTTTCAAAATTATATTGTATTACATACTGAGTTTAACTTTGGAAATATTTACTTGGAAATAGTTACTGCTTACTTATAAAATTTACTGCTAACAGAGAGAGACACTTTCTTCAATTTAAGGAACCGCTTTTAAATTTAAGAAAAACCTTTAACATATGTTAAAATATAATGTTGGGCCTTTAAATTTAGTTTATTAATAAAAAAAAATTGGACAGGTATTCAAGTTACAGGTGTTTAAAAATACCAAAATTTCAAGCCCTTATAGCTCCTAAACATGAGGCTGGACAAAAAAATTTTGTTAACCCACTCCTACTAATATTTGAGGATCTAACTTCTCCCAAAATTTCAGGACCCTATCTTAAACCGTTTAAACATTTTGCAAAAAATTGAGTTTTATATAATGGTAAATTTTAGTACCGTATAGCAACCCTAAACATTTTCCTTTTAAATATTTATAAAGTTTATGAAACCAGCTATCGTTTGCCGTTTTCAGATTGAAAATATATCTAACAGAACTCTTGTTATAACAATTTAAATATAGGGCTTTTTACAACTTTGGGGGGCTGTAGCCCCGTAACAGGTGGGGCTACAGAAAAAAATTCTTCTACGAAATTATTTTTTTTGCAAAAACTACCCATGGTTAAAATTATACTTTTACTCTATTTCAAACGGTGTAAAGTTTTGTAAACATACGGACGGACGGGCGGACAGAGTGAAGCTATATAGGCACATTTTTACAAAAAATTTTGAAAATGTGCTAAAAATGAATGAGATAACCTTAATTGCTGAGTAATTTCTACATTGGTTAAACCTAATTCATAGGGTGTTCCTGCGTCAAGTATCCGCTCTTTACTCCATGATTAGCATTTAAATAAACAAAAATTGTAAAGATGGGGGAGTCCCATTCTTCTCCGTTATCGAGATATGAGACTTCAGAGAATTGTTTTAAAAGGCTTTATATAAAAAAAAATATATTTAGTAGAGTCGGTTGACAGCTTTAAATTTTAGGCACTACTAATCCCCAAATACTTAAACATCAACAATTACCTAATTATGAACACAATTTTCTTTTGCACTACTCTGAATTTAAGGCACTTAAGTATATTTCGAAACAACTTTTGGAACCCTGTAAAGTACCCCCAATAACTTTTATTCTGTCTCTCATATTTTTCAATTCAAAAACAGCTACAGACAGATAAAATATTTTTGATTATATTACTTTTCTGAAATTAATAAGAGATGGCAACACTGTATAATATTTTTCAAATAGATGGGTAATTAAAAAATTTTTTTTCTAATAACTCACACTATTATTAAAACTTTTTTTATATTTGAAAACAAATATATATACATAAATGTGCACATATATATATAATATAAATGTATATTTAAATAAGACTCATAACCTACCTTTTAGAATAGAGTAAAAACGAGGAAAAGTGTAGTAGAGTAGACTGTGTCAACTCTGGGATACCCGTATGACCGTAACACATGCATTATATCATCCGGTTAATTAATTTTGGCTAAATTTCAAACATACAGCTTTATTAAGTGTAGTGTAAAGCTCATATAAAAGAAGGAGTTGTATGGCAGCTACTCGAACCCTTTGCAGCAGACCAACCAAATTTTGCTGTATCTTTGGCCATTACACTAAACTATTTTTGGCAAAATTTCAGACACCCAGCTTCATTAGGTGTAGTGTAATGCTCATATAAAAGAAGGAGTTGTATGGCAGCTACTTGAACCCTCTGCAGTAGACCAACCAAATTTTGCAAAAACTTTGGCCATAAAACTAAACTACTTTTGGCAAAATTTCAGACACGCAGCTGTAATAGGTACAGAGTAATACTCATATAAAAAAAAGAAGTTGTATGGCAGCTACCCGAACCCATGGACTAAAATGGCTGGATTTAAATAGCGATGACGGCTATTGCAAAAAAACGAATGTCCAAAAATTGCAAGATCTTAGCTCCTTTAGTTTTTGAGTTATCGTGATGACGGACGCACGGACAGACGGACGGACAGACGGACGGACTGACGGACGGACTGACGGACGGACATACATAGCTAAATCAATTTATTTTTCGATTCTGATCCGATCCATACACTTGAGTCTATATCTACCCCCCCCTCCTTCTCTGCGTCACAAACGTAATGGCAAATTTATTATACCCTTTGACTATTTAATCATACGGGTATAATGACTATTTAGTCATACGGGTATAATAATAGGAAGAGGAACAAATTCATATAATCTTTTTTAGTATTAAATATTTTTGAGAAAAATAAAAGATGTTCCAGGTTTTGACTGTATTATTCGATTTCCAGGTTTTGGCTGACACTTATTCGATTTAGAAAAGATTTTGTTTACTTAACAAATAAAAGTGTTTATTTACCCTTTTTGTAATAATATTATATACACACAATATTATACATATATTTCTTAAAAAATTAAATTTTAAAATATATATACGAATCACACATCAACGCACACGGCGATTAATATATGCACACAATACTTAACCATTGCCCGTTACACATTTTCTTAAAAATGAAATTTAGATACATGACGTATAAGATTAGGGGATCTTAGATTAAAATATAGGGTTCAAATTGATTCATATGATAATAATGAACATGTTTATGTGTAGGGGTAAAAGAACGCAAATTCATAAATAATGTTTGTTCATAATTTTACAAATATTATTGGTAATCATAATTAATAACCATTGATCACAACACAACCATTACCATGTGCTTTGCTGAGTGATTTGTATGTATATTTCAAAATTTTATTTTTTAGGAAATGTATATGAGAAATATATATAATATAATATTATTTCAAAATGAGGAAGAGTGTAGTAGAGTAGACTGTGTCAACTCTTGGCTACGCGTATGACCGTAATATTAACATTATATCATCCGGTTAATTACTTTTAGTTTTTACAGCAAAACTTCAAACATTCAGCTTTATTATGTCTAAAGTAATGGTCATGTGAAATATGAAGCTGTATGGCAACTACTCCAACCTACTGCAAGCAAACAAACCAAGTTTCGCAGAAACCTTAGCCATAAAACTAAACCATTTTTCGCAAAATTTTAGACACCCAGCTTCAATTGGTATAGTGTAATGCTTACATAAGTGAAGAAGTGCACTATCACAACTAAATTTTCCAGCTTCAATATCTATACTCAAACAGGTACTCAAACTCGTGAATGAAAAAGGCTGGATTTTAATAGCGATGACGATGTTTTATTGCATAAAACTGAATTTGTGAAAATTTCAAAATCGTAGCTTCTTTATTTTTTGAGTAAATAATCGCTTTTATTTATTAAGTAAACAAAATCTTTCCTAAATAGAATAAGTGTTCACTAATACATTCAAAACCTGGAACATCTTTCTCAAAAATATTTCATACTAAAAAAATTTTATATGAATTTGTCCCTCTTTCTATTCCATCTTTACTCTTTGCTTATAGTTATTTACATAAGTCCACTTCTAAGAATTTCCAGAGGATCTTTCAATGAATATTTTCAATTTATCTCAATTGTGGTGAATATTTACTGTAATCACCTTTTAATTTATTTTTTTTTTTTTAATATTGAATATTATGAGAATTCATAAGAAAAACAAAATTAAATAAATTTAAAAAAAAAAGGATATTTTTTTATGATGGTTAATTTTATTTTTCCCATTAAAATATTTAAAAATAATTAATCTAAAAGATATAAAATTTCGTTGAACACGGTTTTAATGATTGTGGTGTAATTAAATTAAATATATTTTTGTAATTTTTTTTTTTTTATATTAAATTAAATTGAATTATTCTTCAGCTCTTAAGAGATTACGAAAGTTCAAAAAAAACAAATACAACAACAACTACAATCCATTACTACATATTTTCAATTTTAAATGAATTAACCAATATTATTATGTATTTTTTTAAACTTACGATTGGTTGAATAGTAAAATGTTAATAATATTATCTGTGGTTATTATTACAAGTGAATTTGGGAATACACAAAGTGCGGGGCAATAAAATTAAATTACATTAAAATGTATATATATATATATACATTATTTATACTGCAAAGTATAAAGAAAAGTATGATTAAATTTTTGTTTTTTTAATAATATTTTATTAAATTTTGTAGAATATTCATCAGGTGAATTAAAATTGAATTGAAATGGAAATCTAACGGTATTTTAACGTTACTTAAATTTTAAAAAATAAAAAGATGTAGTAAAAATTATGATACTTATAATATTAAAATATCTTATCAATGAAATTTAATATACTTAATGGCTTGTACACCTTTTATTAGTGTAAGTAAATTTTAAGGGATTGAAGTTTAGTAAACTGAGAGAGGAAGAGAGAGAACGTGTTGAAATATAATATAACTGTATAATGAAAAAAAATGTATTAATTTTTTTGTTATTATTATTTTTAATTTAAAACAAATTTAAATATTAATTTTTTTTCTATGATATTTTACGATTAATTTTAAATGTAAGTGGGTTTTTTTAATAAAATTCATATTTTTTTTTTAATTGAGTTTATTGGGTTTTAATATTAACTAGGTTTTTTTTTATGTGGTTATTAAAATATTCGTTTCTTTCAAAGAATTTTCAAGGTTTTAAATGGGATTCAATAAAAAATGATAATTGAATGAAATTTTCAAGGATTCCAGTTATTAGGTTTTTTTTCTAAAAAATAAATTTTTGGGTGTTAATAAATAAATTTTTTTTCCAATAAAATTTACATAATTAATTAAAAAGTTGCATAATATTATATTTATTAGAACTTTTCTATTTTTTTTTGTCTTTATCACTCTTCGTTTTCAATTTTCTTCTATTGAAGATGAAACTCGCAAAGTGTGTTAATGTATCCTATTCTTAGTTAGAAATATGGTAGGGACTTTCATTTAATAACAGTTTTCTTTGGTCAAAGCGAAGGAAATTTTATCTTATCAAATGCGTATTAAAGAAATATATTTATCATATTACCATAGGACAATAATTACTGAAAGATCTAAAAACCCTATATGTGTAACCTTCCGCAATATAGGTTCTCAGGAGACAGCCTTTATACATGAAGGCCTTACCATAATACTATAAGACCAACTATATGCTTTTTGCACCCTTGTGAAAATTATAATGTATATACTAGATTGGCAAATTATGTTTCTGTAGATGAAAATTGCAAGATAAAGTCTATGCATCGGATCAGAATCGAAAAGTAAATGGATTAAGCAATATGTGTCTCTGCACCCGTCTGTTCAATTTTTCTCGCACGATAACTTGAAAATTACAATTACATTCTTTGTTATTGAAATCCAGTTAATTTGCTCGAAGGATTCGAGGAGCGGCCGTACAAATTTTTTTATGTTGATACCACTGGATATCACTGGATATTTGAAATTTTGCCAAAAAATCTTGAGTCTTATAGCTAAAATTCTATCCATCTAGTGTAGGGAATTCGAGTAGATGCCATATAACATATTTTTAAATATGAGCATAACGTAATATCTAATGAAACCGAGTATTAGAAAATTTTGCACAAAGTAATTAGTCAGATCATTTAATATTTATATTGTGTACATGTGGATAGTCTATTGAATTGGCACAGTCTACTCTACACTTTTCCTCGAAGACATAGAAAGGAACTCAATTTAATAAAAGACGAAAGGAATTAAGTTATTTTAATGGAACCTGGTATTATATTATAAGATACGTTCCCTTCAATTTTAATATTTTAGATAACAAATTAATTTCTATTAATATCAAATATAATTTGTTAAATATAATACAAGGTTTGATTCTTATCCATTGAAGATTGAATTTTTTTAAATTAGAAAGCTGCATTAATTTTTAAATATGCAAATTGACAAAAATTAAAAAGTTCGAATGTTATATTGTCACGTTATTTCAACAAATAGAAATTTCCGTATATTTTTTTTCTAAGAGAATTCTGAAAAAATATTTGCATTTTTCATCTCTTAAGGAAGAAAGCTTTTATTGTCTTCTCAGAAGATTAATTTTTTAGTATTTTACTTTCAAAATAAAAACAGTCAAACATTTTAAAAAACTTGAACTAGAACCGTTTATTTTTGGAATTTCGGAGAAAAGAAACTTTCAACTTTTAAATTATAATTTGGGATGTAGGAATCAAATTAAAACGAGGAAGATTATAGTTGCCCTTGTCAACTTTTAGATACCCGTGCGTGTATTAAATAAATAAGATATTCTTATATTGCAATTGAACTGTTTGGCAGAAAATTCAAAATATTTGTTTTTTTATATTTAACTAGCTAATACCCGGTGCGCGTTACTGCGCCTCTCAATGGAGGTTTAATTGAAGTTGATGTTACTGCAAAAAGTTAACACAAAAATTACACACAAAATGTATGAAAGCAATCTTTTTAAAACGATTTTTCTAGGATTATTCTAGAATTTTTGAGACTTTCTGTAATTCAAAGCAGTATAAACTACTTTCCAAAATTTGACGTAATTTACTTCCAAAAAAATTTTTTTGACCCATCATAGGGCCGACTGTTAACATACTCAACTCCATTTTTAAGTTGCTTCACACATATAAAATTTGAGGTCAACCGGTCAAATCGTTTCTAATTTAGAGTTAAGTAACGCAAAAATCTATAAAAAGCCACTGTGCCCCAATGGGTTAACGGAACTACACTTTCTCTTTGGTAAAGCAGTATTGCGCAAAATTGGACGTAATTAGCAAATTACTCAAATTTCAAGAAGCATCCAAATCTTTTGTTTTGTCAATCGTCGGGCCGGCAAGTCTGTTAAAAGAGTTAATTTCATTCTCAAAACGGAACACATATACAAAATTTGAAGAAAATCGGTTAAACCGTTTCTAATTTAGAGATAAGTATTGAAAAAACCTATAAGAAGCTGTTGGGCCGCAATGGGTTAATGCAACTCAATAAAAATTTTTTTGGGGCTTTCTTTTAAGCCAAAGCTGAATTTCGTAAGATCGGACAAAATTCGGACCCAACATTTTTTTTGACACCCCGGCGGCCCGGCATGGGTTAACAAATTCCAAAACTATTAATAGTGTCAACTCAATTCTCAAAGAGCATCATATATACAAAATTTGAAGTCAATCGGTCAAACCGTTTTCATTTTAGAGCAAAGAAGTTTAAATACTTGCACCACAGCCCCAACTTGGCGGTCCGTTAGAGCAAAATTTTTGGGCCACGATTTCTTTCCGTACCCAAAAACCTCTATACACAAAGTTTCATGAAAACCGGCTGGGCAGTTTAGGAGTTTATTCGCTACATACAAACAAACAAACAAACTTTCGCTTTTGTGCGCGTTGATACGCCTCTCAATGGAGGTTTAATTGAAGTTGATGTTACTGCAAAAAGTTAACTCAAAAATTACACACGGTTAATGCATGTAAATTTTAAAATGTATGAAAGCAATATTTTTAAAAAGATTTTTCTAGGATTATTCTAGTAATTTTTGAAACTTTCTGTAATTCAAAGCTTTCCAAAATTTGACGTAATTTACTTCCAAAAAATTTTTTTTGATCAATCGTAGGACCGACTGTTAACAGACTCAACTCCATTTTCAAGTTACTTCACACATATAAAATTTGAGGTCAATCGGTCAAATCGTTTCTAATTTAGAATTAAGTAACCCAAAAATCTATTAAAAGTCACTGTGCTCCATTGGGTTAACGGAACTACACTTTCTCAACTACAGTTGGGCAAAGCAGTATTGCGCAAAATTGGACGTAATTTGCTTCCAAATCTTTTTTTTTGCCAATCGTCGGGCCGG
The DNA here is from genome assembly GCA_963082915.1 of Dolichopus griseipennis. Classification (NCBI taxonomy): domain Eukaryota; kingdom Metazoa; phylum Arthropoda; class Insecta; order Diptera; family Dolichopodidae; genus Dolichopus; species Dolichopus griseipennis. The sequence continues at coordinate 104,947,015 of OY720443.1, read as the reverse complement.
CATGGGTTAACCAATTGCAAGTCTGTTAAAAGAGTTACTTTCATTCTCAAAACGGAACACATATACTAAATTTGAAGAAAATCGGTTAAACCGTTTTTAATTTAGAGTTAAGTATTGAAAAAACCTATAAAAAGCTGTTGGAACGCAATGGGTTAATGGAACTCAACAAAATTTTTTTATGGGGCTTTCCATTTAGCCAAAGCAGAATTTCGTAAAATCGGACAAAATTTGGACCCAACATTTTTTTTGACCACCCGTCGGCCCGATATGGGTTAAAAAAATTCCAAAACTGTTAATAGTGTCAACTCAATTCTCGAGGAGTATCACGAATACAAAATTTTAAGTCAATTGGTCAAACCGTTTCGAATTTAGAGTAAAATATTGAAAAAACCTAAAGCTGTTTGGCCGCAATGGGTTAATGGAACTCAACAAAAAATTTTTTGGGGCTTTTTTTTAAGCCAAAGCAGTATTTCGTAAAGTCAGACAAAATTTGGACCCAAAATTGTTTTTGACCCCCCGTTGGCCCGGCAATGCGTTAACAAATTCCAAAAGTGTTAATAGTGTCTACTCAATTCTCAAAGATCATCACGTATACAAAATTTTCAAATGATCAAATGATCGAAATGATCGAAATGATCGAAATGATCGAAATGATCAAATGATCAAAATGATCAAATGATCGAAATGATCGAAATGATCAAATGATCGAAATGATCGAAATGATCGAAATGATCGAAATGATCGAAATGGTCGAAATGATCGAAATGATCGAATGATTGAAATGATCGAAATGATCGAAATGATCGAAATGATCGAAATGATCGAAATGATCAAATGATCAAAATGATCAAATGATCAAATGATCAAATGATCAAATGATCGAAATGATCGAAATGATCGAAATGATCGAAATGATTGAATGATCGAATGATCGAAATGATCGAAATGATCGAAATGATCGAAATGATCAAATGATCGAAATGATCGAAATGATCGAAATGATCGAAATGATCAAATGATCAAAATGATCAAATGATCAAATGATCAAATGATCAAATGATCGAAATGATCGAAATGATCGAAATGATCGAAATGATCGAAATGATCAAATGATCGAAATGATCGAAATGATCGAAATGATCGAATGATCGAATGATCGAAATGATCAAAATGATCGAAATGATCGAAATAATCGAAATGGTCGAAATGATCGAAATGATCGAAATGATCGAAATGATCGAATGATCGAATGATCGAATGATCGAATGATCGAAATGATCGAAATGATCGAAATGATCGAAATGATCGAAATGATCGAAATGATCGAATGATCAAAATGATCAAATGATCAAATGATCAAATGATCGAAATGATCGAAATGCTCGAAATGATCGAAATGATCGAAATGATTGAATGATTGAATGATCGAAATGATCGAAATGATCGAAATTATCGAAATGATCGAATGATCGAAATGATCGAAATGATCGAAATGATCAAATGATCAAAATGATCAAATGATCAAATGATCAAATGATCGAAATGATCGAAATGCTCGAAATGATCGAAATGATCGAAATGATCAAATGATCGAAATGATCGAAATGATCGAAATGATCGAAATGATCAAATGATCGAAATGATCGAAATGATCAAATGATCAAAATGATCAAATGATCAAATGATCGAAATGATCGAAATGATCGAAATGATCGAAATGATCGAAATGATCGAAATGATCGAAATGATCGAAATGATCGAATGATCGAAATGATCGAAATGATCAAATGATCAAAATCAAATGATCAAATGATCAAATGATCAAATGATCGAAATGATCGAAATGATCGAAATGATCGAAATGATCGAAATGATCGAATGATCGAAATGATCGAAATGATCGAAATGATCAAATGATCGAATGATCGAAATGATCGAAATGATCGAAATGATCAAATGATCAAAATGATCAAATGATCAAATGATCAAATGATCGAAATGATCGAATGATCGAAATGATCGAAATGATCGAAATGATCGAAATGATCAAATGATCAAAATGATCAAATGATCAAATGATCAAATGATCGAAATGATCGAAATGATCGAAATGATCGAAATGATCGAAATGATCGAAATGATCGAAATGATCGAAATGATCGAAATGATCGAATGATCGAAATGATCGAAATGATCGAAATGATCGAAATGATCGAAATGATCAAATGATCAAAATGATCAAATGATCAAAAGATCAAATGATCAAATGATCGAAATGATCGAAATGATCGAAATGATCGAAATGATCGAATGAACGAAATGATCAAAATGTTCGAAATGATCGAAATTATCGAAATGATCGAAATGATCGAAATGATCGAAATGATCGAAATGATCAAATGATCAAAATGATCAAATGATCGAAATGATCGAAATGATCGAAATGATCGAAATGATCGAAATGATCGAAATGATCAAATGATCAAATGATCGAAATGATCGAAATGATCGAAATGATCGAAATGATCGAAATGATCGAAATGATCGAATGATCGAAATGATCGAAATGATCAAAATGATCAAATGATCAAATGATCAAATGATCGAAATGATCGAAATGATCGAATGATCGAAATGATCGAAATGATCGAAATGATCAAATGATCAAAATGATCAAATGATCGAAATGATCGAAATGATCGAAATGATCAAATGATCGAAATGATCGAAATGATCGAAATGATCGAAATGATCGAATGATCGAAATGATCGAATGATCGAAATGATCGAAATGATCGAAATGATCAAATGATCAAAATGATCAAAATGATCAAATGATCAAATGATCAAATGATCAAATGATCGAAATGATCGAAATGATCGAAATGATCGAAATGATCAAATGATCAAAATGATCAAATGATCAAATGATCAAATGATCAAATGATCAAATAATCGAAATGATCGAAATGATCGAAATGATCGAAATGATCGAAATGATCGTATGATCGAAATGATCGAAATGATCGAAATGTTCGAAATGATCGAAATGATCGAAATGATCGAAATGATCAAATGATCAAAATGATCAAATGATCGAAATGATCGAAATGATCGAAATGATCGAAATGATCGAAATGATCGAAATGATCGAAATGATCGAAATGATCAAATGATCGAAATGATCGAAATGATCGAAATGATCGAAATGATCGAAATGATCGAAATGATCGAATGATCGAAATGATCGAAATGATCGAATGATCGAAATGATCGAAATGATCAAAATGATCAAATGATCAAATGATCAAATGATCAAATGATCGAAATGATCGAAATGATCGAATGATCGAAATGATCGAAATGATCGAAATGATCAAATGATCAAAATGATCAAATGATCGAAATGATCGAAATGATCGAAATGATCAAATGATCGAAATGATCGAAATGATCGAAATGATCGAAATGATCGAATGATCGAAATGATCGAAATGATCAAATGATCGAAATGATCGAAATGATCGAAATGATCGAAATGATCGAATGATCGAAATGATCGAAATGATCGAAATTATCAAATGATCGAATGATCGAAATGATCGAAATGATCAAATGATCAAAATGATCAAAATGATCAAATGATCAAATGATCAAATGATCAAATGATCGAAATGATCGAAATGATCGAAATGATCGAAATGATCAAATGATCAAAATGATCAAATGATCGAAATGATCGAAATGATCAAATGATCGAAATGATCGAAATGATCGAAATGATCGAATGATCGAAATGATCGAAATGATCAAAATGATCAAAATGATCAAATGATCAAATGATCAAATGATCAAATGATCAAATGATCGAAATGATCAAATGATCAAATGATCAAATGATCAAATGATCAAATGATCGAAATGATCGAAATGATCGAATGATCGAAATGATCGAAATGATCGAAATGATCGAAATGATAGAAATGATCAAATGATCGAAATGATCGAAATGATCGAAATGATCGAATGATCGAAATGATCGAAATGATCGAAATGATCAAATGATCAAATGATCAAAATGATCAAAATGATCAAATGATCAAATGATCAAATGATCAAATGATCAAATGATCGAAATGATCGAAATGATCGAAATGATCGAAATGATCGAAATGATCGAATGATCGAATGATCGAAATGATCGAAATGATCAAATGATCGAATGATCGAAATGATCGAAATGATCGAAATGATCAAATGATCAAAATGATCAAATGATCAAATGATCAAATGATCGAAATGATCGAAATGATCGAAATGATCAAATGATCAAAATGATCAAATGATCGAAATGATCGAAATGATCGAAATGATCAAATGATCGAAATGATCGAAATGATCGAAATGATCGAAATGATAGAAATGATCAAATGATCGAAATGATCGAAATGATCGAAATGATCGAATGATCGAAATGATCGAAATGATCGAAATGATCAAATGATCAAATGATCAAAATGATCAAAATGATCAAATGATCAAATGATCAAATGATCAAATGATCGAAATGATCGAAATGATCGAAATGATCGAAATGATCAAATGATCGAAATGATCGAAATGATCGAAATGATCAAATGATCAAAATGATCGAAATGATCGAAATGATCGAAATGATCGAAATGATCGAAATGATCAAATGATCAAAATGATCAAAATGATCAAATGATCGAAATGATCGAAATGATCGAAATGATCGAAATGATCGAAATGATCGAAATGATCAAATGATCAAAATGATCAAATGATCAAATGATCAAATAATCGAAATTATCGAAATGATCGAAATGATCGAAATGATCGAAATGATCGAAATGATCGAAATGATCGTATGATCGAAATGATCGAAATGATCGAAATGTTCGAAATGATCGAAATGATCGAAATGATCGAAATGATCGAAATGATCGAAATGATCGAAATGATCGAAATGATCGAATGATCGAAATGATCGAAATGATCAAATGATCGAATGATCGAAATGATCGAAATGATCGAAATGATCAAATGATCAAAATGATCAAATGATCAAATGATCAAATGATCGAAATGATCGAAATGATCGAAATGATCGAAATGATCGAAATGATCAAATGATCAAAATGATCAAATGATCGAAATGATCGAAATGATCGAAATGATCAAATGATCGAAATGATCGAAATGATCGAAATGATCGAATGATCGAAATGATCGAAATGATCAAATGATCAAAATGATCAAATGATCGAAATGATCGAAATGATCGAAATGATCAAATGATCGAAATGATCGAAATGATCGAAATGATCGAAATGATCAAATGATCAAAATGATCGAAATGATCGAAATGATCGAAATGATCGAAATGATCGAAATGATCAAATGATCAAAATGATCAAATGATCAAATGATCAAATGATCAAATGATCAAATGATCGAAATGATCGAAATGATCGAATGATCGAAATGATCGAAATGATCGAAATGATCGAAATGATAGAAATGATCAAATGATCGAAATGATCGAAATGATCGAAATGATCGAATGATCGAAATGATCGAAATGATCGAAATGATCAAATGATCAAATGATCAAAATGATCAAAATGATCAAATGATCAAATGATCAAATGATCAAATGATCAAATGATCAAATGATCAAATGATCAAATGATCAAATGATCGAAATGATCGAAATGATCGAAATGATCGAAATGATCGAAATGATCGAAATGATCGAATGATCGAAATGATCGAAATGATCAAATGATCGAATGATCGAAATGATCGAAATGATCGAAATGATCAAATGATCAAAATGATCAAATGATCAAATGATCAAATGATCGAAATGATCGAAATGATCGAAATGATCGAAATGATCGAAATGATCAAATGATCAAAATGATCAAATGATCGAAATGATCGAAATGATCGAAATGATCAAATGATCGAAATGATCGAAATGATCGAAATGATCGAATGATCGAAATGATCGAAATGATCGAAATTATCAAATGATCGAATGATCGAAATGATCGAAATGATCGAAATGATCAAATGATCAAAATGATCAAAATGATCAAATGATCAAATGATCAAATGATCAAATGATCGAAATGATCGAAATGATCGAAATGATCGAAATGATCGAAATGATCAAATGATCGAAATGATCGAAATGATCGAAATGATCGAAATGATCGAAATGATCGAAATGATCGAATGATCGAAATGATCGAAATGATCAAAATGATCAAATGATCAAATGATCAAATGATCAAATGATCAAATGATCGAAATGATCGAAATGATCGAATGATCGAAATGATCGAAATGATCGAAATGATCAAATGATCAAAATGATCAAATGATCGAAATGATCGAAATGATCGAAATGATCAAATGATCGAAATGATCGAAATGATCGAAATGATCGAAATGATCGAATGATCGAAATGATCGAAATGATCGAAATTATCAAATGATCGAATGATCGAAATGATCGAAATGATCAAATGATCAAAATGATCAAAATGATCAAATGATCAAATGATCAAATGATCAAATGATCGAAATGATCGAAATGATCGAAATGATCGAAATGATCAAATGATCAAAATGATCAAATGATCGAAATGATCGAAATGATCAAATGATCGAAATGATCGAAATGATCGAAATGATCGAATGATCGAAATGATCGAAATGATCAAAATGATCAAAATGATCAAATGATCAAATGATCAAATGATCAAATGATCAAATGATCGAAATGATCGAAATGATCGAATGATCGAAATGATCGAAATGATCGAAATGATCAAATGATCAAAATGATCAAATGATCGAAATGATCGAAATGATCGAAATGATCAAATGATCGAAATGATCGAAATGATCGAAATGATCGAAATGATCGAATGATCGAAATGATCGAAATGATCGAAATGATCGAATGATCGAAATGATCGAAATGATCGAAATGATCAAATGATCAAAATGATCAAATGATCGAAATGATCGAAATGATCGAAATGATCAAATGATCGAAATGATCGAAATGATCGAAATGATCGAAATGATCGAATGATCGAAATGATCGAAATGATCGAAATTATCAAATGATCGAATGATCGAAATGATCGAAATGATCGAAATTATCAAATGATCGAATGATCGAAATGATCGAAATGATCAAATGATCAAATGATCAAAATGATCAAATGATCAAATGATCAAATGATCGAAATGATCGAAATGATCGAAATGATCGAAATGATCAAAATGATCAAATGATCAAATGATCAAATGATCGAAATGATCGAAATGATCGAATGATCGAAATGATCGAAATGATCAAAATGATCAAATGATCAAATGATCAAATGATCGAAATGATCGAAATGATCGAATGATCGAAATGATCGAAATGATCGAAATGATCAAATGATCAAAATGATCAAATGATCGAAATGATCGAAATGATCGAAATGATCAAATGATCGAAATGATCGAAATGATCGAAATGATCGAAATGATCGAAATGATCGAATGATCGAAATGATCGAAATGATCGAAATTATCAAATGATCGAATGATCGAAATGATCGAAATGATCAAATGATCAAAATGATCAAAATGATCAAATGATCAAATGATCAAATGATCAAATGATCGAAATGATCGAAATGATCGAAATGATCGAAATGATCAAATGATCAAAATGATCAAATGATCGAAATGATCGAAATGATCAAATGATCGAAATGATCGAAATGATCGAAATGATCGAATGATCGAAATGATCGAAATGATCAAAATGATCAAAATGATCAAATGATCAAATGATCAAATGATCAAATGATCAAATGATCGAAATGATCGAAATGATCGAATGATCGAAATGATCGAAATGATCGAAATGATCGAAATGATAGAAATGATCAAATGATCGAAATGATCGAAATGATCGAAATGATCGAATGATCGAAATGATCGAAATGATCGAAATGATCAAATGATCAAATGATCAAAATGATCAAAATGATCAAATGATCAAATGATCAAATGATCAAATGATCAAATGATCAAATGATCAAATGATCAAATGATCAAATGATCAAATGATCGAAATGATCGAAATGATCGAAATGATCGAAATGATCGAAATGATCGAATGATCGAAATGATCGAAATGATCAAATGATCGAATGATCGAAATAATCGAAATGATCGAAATGATCAAATGATCAAAATGATCAAATGATCAAATGATCAAATGATCGAAATGATCGAATGATCGAAATGATCGAAATGATCGAAATGATCGAAATGATCAAATGATCAAAATGATCAAATGATCGAAATGATCGAAATGATCGAAATGATCAAATGATCGAAATGATCGAAATGATCGAAATGATCGAATGATCGAAATGATCGAAATGATCGAAATTATCAAATGATCGAATGATCGAAATGATCGAAATGATCGAAATGATCAAATGATCAAAATGATCAAAATGATCAAATGATCAAATGATCAAATGATCAAATGATCGAAATGATCGAAATGATCGAAATGATCGAAATGATCGAAATGATCGAAATGATCAAATGATCAAATGATCAAATGATCGAAATGATCGAAATGATCGAAATGATCGAAATGATCGAAATGATCAAATGATCAAATGATCGAAATGATCGAAATGATCGAAATGATCGAAATGATCGAAATGATCGAAATGATCGAAATGATCGAAATGATCAAATGATCAAAATGATCAAATGATCAAATGATCAAATGATCGAAATGATCGAAATGATCGAAATGATCGAAATGATAGAAATGATCGAAATGATCGAAATGATCGAAATGATCGAAATGATCGAAATGATCGAAATGATCGAAATGATCGAAATGATCGAAATGATCGAAATGATCAAATGATCAAAATGATCAAATGATCGAAATGATCGAAATGATCGAAATGATCAAATGATCAAAATGATCGAATGATCGAATGATCGAAATGATCGAAATGATCAAATGATCAAAATGATCGAATGATCGAATGATCGAAATGATCGAAATGATCGAAATGATCGAAATGATCGAAATTATCGAAATTATCGAAATGATCGAAATGATCGAAATGATCAAATGATCGAAATGATCGAATGATCGAGTGATCGATATGATCGAATGATCGAAATGATCGAAATGATCGAAATGATCAAAATGATCGAAATGATCGAAATGATCGAAATGATCGAAATGATCGAAATGATCGAAATGATCGAAATGATCGAAATGATCGAAATGATCAAATGATCGAATGATCAAATGATCGAAATGATCGAAATGATCAAATGATCAAAATGATCGAATGATCAAATGATCGAAATGATCGAAATGATAGAAATGATCGAAATGATCGAAATGATCAAATGATCAAAATGATCGAATGATCGAATGATCGAAATGATCGAAATGATCAAATGATCAAAATGATCGAATGATCGAATGATCGAAATGATCGAAATGATCGAAATGATCGAATGATCGAATGATCGAAATGATCGAAATGATCGAAATGATCGAAATGATCGAATGATCGAATGATCGAAATGATCGAAATGATCGAAATGATCGAAATGATGAAATGATCAAAATGATCGAATGATCGAATGATCGAATGATCGAAATGATCGAAATGATCAAATGATCGAAATGATCGAAATGATCAAATGATCGAAATGATCAAAATGATCGAAATTATCGAATGATCGAATGATTTAAATGATCGAAATTATCGAAATTATCGAAATTATCGAAATTATCGAAATTATCGAAATGATCGAAATGATCGAAATGATCAAATGATCGAAATGATCGAATGATCGAGTGATCGATATGATCGAATGATCGAAATGATCGAAATGATCGAAATGATCAAAATGATCGAAATGATCAAATGATCGAAATGATCGAATGATCGAATGATCGAAATGATCGATATGATCGAAATTATCGAAATTATCGAAATGATCGAAATGTTATAAACTACTATAAAACTGTGAAATTAATGTTCACAAAATTTGAGAACATTAATTTCACAGTTTTATAACAGCGACTTTACTATCCCACTTGGTCCTAACCAAATTTTCCAGAAGTCATAAACTAATGACACCCTAAGTTATGGATAGCAAAAAAGGTTATATGACAGCTATTCGAACCTATTCTAACAGACAACTTAAATAGTGTACAGATGTTGGACTTAAAATTTTATTTCTTTTGGAGAAATATCAGATACCTGGCTTTGTTACGTATGGAATAATGCTCATATAAAAAAAAAAAGCTGTATGGCAGCTACTCGAACCCACTGAAGTAGATCAACCAAATTTTGCAGAAACTTTGGCCATAAAACTAAAATATTTTTGGGAAAATTTCAGACAGCCAGCTTCATTAGGTGTAGTATAATACTCATATAAAAGAAGGAGTTGTATGGCAGCTACTTAAACCCTCTGCATTAGACCAACCAAATTTTGCAGTAACTTTGGCCATTACACTAAACTATTTTTGGCAAAATTTCAGACAGTCAGCTTCATAAGGTGTAGTGTAATGCTCATATAAAAGAAGGAGTTGTATGGCAGCTACTCGAACGCTCTGCATTATACCAACCAAATTTTGCAGTAACTTTGGCCATTATACTAAACTATTTTTGGGAAAATTTCAGACAGCCAGCTTCATTAGATGTAGTATAATGCTCATATAAAAGAAGGAGTTGTATGGCAGCTACTCAAACCCTCTGCATTAGACCAACCAAATTTTGCAGTAACTTTGGCCATTACACTAAACTATTTTTGGCAAAATTTCAGACAGCCAGCTTCATTAGGTAGAGTGTAATGCTCATATAAAAGAAGGAGTTGTATGGCAGCTACTCGAACGCTCTGCATTATACCAACCAAATTTTGCAGTAACTTTGGCCATTACACTAAACTGTTTTTGGCAAAATTTCAGACACCCAGCTGTAATAAGTACCGAGTAATGCTCAAATAAAAAAAGAAGTTGTATGGCAGGTACTCGAACCCACGGTCCAAAATGGCTGGATTTAAATAGCGATGACGGCTATTACACAAAAACGAATTTGTGAAAATTTTAAAATCCTAGCTTCTTTAGTTTTTGAGTTATCGTGCGGACGGACAGACGGACGGACGGACAGACGGACGGACGGACAGACGGACGGACAGACGGACGGACGGACGGACATACATAGCTAAATCGGTTTATTTTTCGATTCTGATCAGATCCATACACTTGAGTCTATATCTACCCCCCCTCTTTCTCTGCGTCACAAACGTAATGGCAAATTTATTATACCCTTAGAACTATGTTCGTACGGGTATAAAAAAATAAAAAATTATATAAGGAAAACATTTTAAACGATTTTTCTTGTTGATATAGTTTCATATATAGTTTTTGGTTTTTTCTTAGAACTATTAGATATTTGGATACCCCAATAATTTTTTAAACAAGTGATGAAAAAAAACCAAGGGTTTTTAAAAAAGCACATTTTCAAAATTATATTGTACTAGCTAATACCCGGTGCGCGTTGCTGCGCCTCTCAATGGAGGTTTAATTGAATTTGATGTTACTGCAAAAAGTTAACACAAAACTTACACACGGTTTACACATGTAAATTTTAAAATGTGTGAAAGCAATCTTTTTAAAACGATTTTTCTAGGATTATTCTAGTAATTTTTGAAACTTTCTGTAATTCAAAGCAGTACGAACTACTTTCCAAATTTTGACGTAATTTACTTCCAAAAAAATTTTTTGAAAAATCGCAGGACCGACTGTTAACAGACTCAACTCCATTTTCAAGTTGCTTCACACATATAAAATTTGGAGTAAACCGGTCAAATCGTTTTTAATTTAGAGTTAAGTAACGCAAAAATCTATTAAAAGCCACTGTGCCCCACTTGGTTAACGGAACTACACTTTCTCTTTGGGCAAAGCAGTATTGCGCAAAATTGGACGTAATTTGCTTCCAAATCACTCACAAAAAATTTTTTTGAGGCTTTCTTTTTAGCCAAAGCAGTACTTCGCAAAATTTGACAATATTAGCTTCCAAAATTATTTTGACCGACATGGGTTAACAAATTCCAAATCTGTTAATAGTGTCAACTCAATTCTCACAGGGGAGCACGTATATAAAATTTAAAGAAAATCGGTCAAACCGTTTTTAATTTAGAGTTAAGTATTGAAAAAACCTATAAAAAGCTGTTGGCCCCAATGGGTTAATGCAAGTCAAGAAAATTTTTTTGTGGGTTTTCTTTTTAGCCAAAGCAGAATTTCATAAAATCGGACAAAATTCGGACCCAAAATTTTTTTTGACACCCCGTCGGCCCAACATGGGTTAATAAATTCCAAAACTGTTAATAATGTCAACTCAATTCTCAAGGAGCATCACGTATACAAAATTTGAAGTCAATTGGTCAAACTGTTTCGAATTTAGAATAAAGTATTGAAAAAACCTATAAAAAGGTTTTGGGCCGCAACGGGTTAATGGAACTCAACAAAATTTTTTTTGGGGCTTTTTTTTAAGCCAAAGCAGAATATCGTAAAATCGGACAAAATTTGGACCCAAAATTTTTTTTGACCACCCGTCGGCCCTACATGGGTTAACAAATTCCAAAACTGTCAATAGTGTCTACACAATTCTCAAAGAGCATCACGTATACAAAATTTGAAGTCAATCGGTCAAACCGTTTCGAATTTAGAGTAAAGTATTTAAAAAACCTATAAAAAGCTGTTGGGCCGCAATGGGTTAATGGAACTCAACAAAAATTTTTTTGGGGCTTTCTTTTAAAACAAAGCAGAATTTCGTAAAATCGGACAAAATTTGGACCCAAAATTTTTTTTGACCACCCGTCGGCCCGACATGTGTTAACAAATTCCAAAACTGTTAATAGTGTCTACTCAATTCTCAAAGAGCATCACGTATACAAAATTTGAAGTTAATCGGTCAAACCGTTTTCATTTTAGAACAAAGAAGTTTAAATACTTGCACCACAGCCCCAACTTGTCGGTCCGTTAGAGCAAAATTTTTGGGCCACGATTTCTTTCCGTACCCAAAATCCCCTATATACAAATATTCATGAAAATCGGCTGGGCAGTTTAGGAGTCTATTCGCTACATACAAACAAACAAACAAACAAACAAACAAACAAACAAACATACAAACAAACATTCCCTTTTATATATATAGATAGATTACAAAAAAAATTAATAAAAAAAAAATGAATTAAAAAAAAAGATGAATTTAAAAAAAAAATATGCTCTCAACGAGATTCGAACCCACACTGTTCAATTAAAATGTCGACGTCTTAACCACTAAGCCATCGACTTTATTTTCATCTCAATTTTTTTTTTAAATTATTATAGTTGCGATGGCATCAATTGTTTGTTTTGAATAACTGTTTTGAATTTTTTTAAAAATGTATTAAAAAAAATAAATAATTTATAAATGAGAATTTTAAGATGAATTTAAACAAGTGATGAAAAAAAACCAAGGGTTTTTAAAAAAGCACATTTTCAAAATTATATTGTACTAGCTAATACCCGGTGCGCGTTGCTGCGCCTCTCAATGGAGGTTCAATTGAAGTTGATGTTACTGCAAAAAAAAATTACACTCGGTTTACACATGTAAATTTTAAAATGTATGAAAGCAATCTTTTTAAAACCATTTTTCTAGGATTGTTCTAGTAACCCAAAGTAACCCAAAAATCTATTAAAAGCCACTGTGCCCCACTGGGTTAACGGAAATACACTTTCTCTTTGGGCAAAGCAGTATTGCGCAAAATTGGACGTAATTTGCTTCCAAATCACTCAACAAAATTTTTTGAGGCTTTCTTTTTAGCCAAAGTAGTACTTCGCAAATTTTGACAATATTATCTTCCATAATTATTTTAAGCAACCGTCGGGCCGACATGGGTTAACAAATTCCAAATCTGTTAATAGTGTCAACTCAATTCTCACAGGGGAGCACGTATACAAAATTTGAAGAAAATCGGTAGAATTTCATAAAATCGGACAAAATTTGAACCCAAATTTTTTTTTTGACCACCCGTCGGCCCGACATTGGTTAATAAATTCCAAAACTGTTAATAGTGTCAACTCAATTCTCAAGGAGCATCACGTATACAAAATTTAAAATCAATTGGTCAAACCGTTTCGAATTTAGAGTTAAGTATTGAAAAAACCTATAAAAAGCTGTTGGGCCGCAATGGGTTAATTTTTTTTGGGGCTTTCTTTTAAGCCGAAGCAGAATTTCGTAAAATCAGACAAAATTTGGACCCAAAATTTTTTTTGACCACCCGTCGGCCCGACATGGGTTAACAAATTCCAAAACTGTTATTAGTGTCTACTCAATTCTCAAAGAGCAACACGTATACAAAATTTGAAGTCAATCGGTCAAACCGTTTCGAATTTAGAGTAAAGTATTGAGAAAACCTATAAAAAGCTGTTGGGCCGCAATGGGTTAATGGAACTCAACAAAAATTTTTTTGGGACTTTCTTTTAAGCCAAAGCAGAATTTCGTAAAATCGGACAAAATTTGGACCAAAAATTTTTTTTGACCACCCGTCGGCCCGACATGGGTTAACAAATTCCAAAACTGTTATTAGTGTCTACTCAATTCTCAAAGAGCAACACGTATACAAAATTTGAAGTCAATCGGTCAAACCGTTTTCATTTTAGAACAAAGAAGTTTAAGTACTTGCACAACAGCCCCAACTTGGCGGTCCGTTAGAGCAAAATTTTTGGGCCACGATTTCTTTCCGTACCCAAAAACCCCTATATACAAATTTTCATGAAAATCGGCTGGGCAGTTTAGGAGTCTATTCGCTACAAACAAACAAACACACAAACAAACAAACAAATAAATAAACAAACTTTCGCTTTTATATATATAGATTACATACTGAGTTTAACTTTGGAAATATTTACTTGGAAATAGTTAGTACTGACTTATAAAATTTACTGCTAACAGTAAATTTTTTATTTAAAAGTTGTTACAGCCCTTCAATGGGGAAGGTTGCCAAATTTCTCAAGTCTCTAACTTCAACTTCCCCCCCCCCCCCTCATCCTCTAGTTTTTTAGGTTCTAGGAATTAAATTGTGAATTACACAAAAATTTGGAATTTTACTTAGAATTTTATTATCTAAGCAAAAATGGGTAAAACTAAGAGACACTTTCTTCAATTTAAGGAACCCCTTTTAAATTTAAGAAAAACCTTTAACATAATGTTAAAATATAATGTTGGACCTTTAAATTTTGTATATTAATAAAAAAAAAATTGGACAGGTATTAAAAATAGCAAAGTTACAGGTGCTTAAAAATAGCATAATTTAAATTTTCGGGCCCTTATAGCTCCTAAACAGGGGGCTCGACAAAAAAATTTTGTTAACTGACTCCTACTATTTTTTTAGGATCTAACTTCTCCCAAAATTTCAAGATACTAGCTTGAACCGTTTAGAAGATATGTGGGGCCAAAAATTTTGCAAAAATTGAGTTTTATATAATGCTAAATTTTAGTACCGTATGGCAACCCTATACATTTAAGCGACATATTTTTGTTTATTTCAGCTCTCTAATACCGTTTTTCGATTGAAAATAAACCTAACAGAACTTTTGTTATATCAATTTAAATATAGGGCTTTTTTTGGAATTTTCAGGGGCTGTAGCTTCGTCACCCTTCAAAATTAAGAAAAACCTTTGACACATGTTGAAATATAATTATAGAGCTTTGAATTTTGTCTATCACTAAAAAAAAATTTGGTCAGGTATTCAAGTTACAGATGTTTAAAAATAGAAAAATTTCAATTTTCGAGCCCTTATAGCTCCTAAATAGGGGGCTTGACAAAAAAATTTTGTTAACCGACTCCTACTAATGTCTGAGTATCTAACTCCTCCCAAAATTTCAAGACCCTAGCTTGAACCGTTCATAGTTAATGTTAAATCTTAGTACCGTATGGCAACCCTAAACATTTGCCTTGTAAAAATTTATAAAGTTTATGAAACCAGCTATCATTTGCCGTGTTCAGATTGAATATATATGTAACAGAACTCTTGTTATAACAATTTAAATATAGGGCTTTTTCCAACTTTGGGGGGCTGTAGCCCCGTAACAGATGGGGCTACAGAAAAAAATTCTTCTACGAAATTATTTTTTTTGCAAAAACTACCCATGGTTAAAATTTCTTTTCTCTATTTCAAACGGTGTAAAAGTTTTTGTAAACATACGGACGGACGGACGGACGGACAGAGTGAAGCTATATAGGCACATTTTTACAAAATTTTTTGAAAATGTGCTAAAAAAAAGAAAATTTTGCCACAGCCAGGAATCGAACCGAAACGTTTTGACTACTAGAACAATTAATAATTTGTCTATAAAACGAGTTTTTATTTATCTCATTATTTTTTTTTTAATAATTGTAGTTGCTAAGGTATCAATTGTTTGTTTTAAATAACAGTTTTAAATAATCGTAGTTTCTATGGCAGCAATTGTTTGTTTTAAATAACAGTTTTGAATTTTTTTATAGAAATATTAAAAAAAATTAATAATTTTTAATATAAATGAGAGTCTTCTGTCAAATTTTCTATAAAATAAAATTTTTTCAAACATAAAATAAATCCATACTTATATTTTATTAAAAAAAAAATAGATAAAAAAAAATGAATTTAAAAAAAAAAAAAAATTTCCCTTAGCCTGAATTCGAACCGAGACATTTTTGCTACAAGTAACATGTCCTAACCACTACACCATGAATCGATTAATAATTAAACAACAATTTGTTTGTTTTTATATTTGGTTTCTATTTCATTATTAATTTAGAAAATAATCATAAAATATCGAAAAATTTGTATGGCAGCTACCCGAAGCCTTTCTCCGATTTTAACCAAAAACAATAGGGAACCTACAAATTGTCTAAAAATTACTTTGTGAAAGTTTCAGAACTCTAGCTCTTATAGTTTTTGAGTTATCGTACTGACGGACGGACGGACGGACGGACACACATAGCTAGATCGATTCACTTTTCGATGCTGATTCGATACGTACCCTTGACATTATATCTAGCTCTTATATTTCGATGCGTTACAAACGGAGGAGTAATTTTAATATACCCGATGTTCATATATGTATGCACGGGTATAAACAACAGAATAGGAAACATTAATGTCAACTAAAAATAAACTAAATTTTTTCTGTAATCTCTTTTCCAAAAAATCAATCCATATTGAATGACCTAAAACCTTAAGGGCAACTTTAGTTATTTTGGTTCCGAAAATGAAAAGTTTTTTTCTTCCGTTAATTTTTAAACACAAAGGTGGCGGTAAATCAGAGATTTGTAGTATTAGTTGCTTTAAATTGTTTTAAAATAACTAGAAATTCACTATTCTATGACTATACAGTACTTGATTTATTGGAATTTGTATCAAATCAGTTTGTTACATACAAAGCGAGGTCACGAAGTAAAATTATTTATTAAATATGAATAAATTATTAAAAAAAAAGTAATTCGATGCAATTGAGAAATTTAACTGCCTACACCAGACAAATTCAATTGACGGTTACACAAACCCCACTACATATTCATACCAGCAACATTAAACAAACAATACAGAACACCCCTGTACCAAATTTGAAGGTCTTTATCTTTATTTCAAGTTATTATATTTTTTAAATTCGAATATAACCTTGTATAGCTTGGGAGGAGTGTGAAAAGTCTTTGAAGCACAACTCAATTTGATCGTAAATTTAAAGAACAAAAGCAAACTAAGAAAGAACATCCATTGTGCCACATTTGAAGGTTCTATGTATATTGGTTTCGGAGATAATATACTCGTTTGGCCGTAATTCGATCAAAAGATCCCAGGCACCATACTTTTGCCATGTGTAACCTATAGTTAATAAATTTCATCAAGATAGCATGATAATTTTTGTATGAACAACACCGAACTGACTACGGTGGTGACGCTGACTAAAATTATATATATGAACAAGTATATTTAGTTTGCCCCCTCTTGGTGGTTACAAATACCTTACCCAAGTTAATATATCCCTATATATAACCATATTATGTAAAAAAGTGTTTTGCGAAAAGAAAATTGACGAATAATAATGTCCATTTAGCGTCCTGGAACATTTTAGCGTTTTACACAAATTTATTGCAAAATATATCAATTAGCTAGTGGTCTCACGAAGAAATCTCATCATTGACAGTAGATATATTGTGTTTCACTTTTATAATCCATTTAGAAATTCTTCTTCAGGGATTTAGTGATCATCTGAATTTTTCTAAATATAACATCGGGAAAAAGGGTGGTATATTCAACAACACTTATTCTTTAAAATTTAATTTTAATTAGTTGAATACAAACTTAAATTGATAGTTCTGAAGATTTGACTTTGAAAAACAATTTAAAAGCGTTTTAACAATAAGTATATGACCAATTTTTTGATCCACAGCATAATTAAACATTAAATTCAATTATGAGTTTCTAAGTTTGAGGTTTAATTTCTAATTAAAAAAAAAATCATATAAAAGAAAAATTCTTTTGGCAAAGTGCCCAAGTATAAAGCAGAACATAAAAATTAATTTTTTTCTAAGATTTTTATTTGTTGTTCTTGTTATTGTGGTGGGTTTCTTCTTTTCATGTATAATAGTTATAATTGAATATGGAGAATAGAAAAACAAATCCTTGCAAATGACAGTTAATTTAATTATATTTTCTCTCTCTTCCTTGCATGTTCTTTCATTAACTGCTTTCTATTACTCCATTCCAACACAGCATAGAGAAGAAAAACCAAGAAAATAACCTTGCAAAATAAACTGTGGTATTTTCTAGATCAAGTTCTACAAAACTGCTTCGTTAGGAAATTGAAAGAAATTAATTCTTAATAATGTTTTCTTATCAATTTTTCTTAAAACGTAGTTTTAATTTTTGGATGGACAAATTTACAGTTCTTTGTCTTTAAATTGATTTCAACAGGTTTAAAAGATAGTTCTGTTTTAACTTACGACTTTAAACAATTCTGTTTTTGGGTTTTGTTACAAACTATCTAAACTCTACAAAGAAGTTACTCTCCAGAAATTATTTTAATTTTGTTTAGGTAAAGCGGGTTTAAAGAGGGGTTACTATTAACTTTCATGCAATCCTCATAGCAATAGGTAAGGTTTCAAAGATTTTTGAAACCTTAAAAGCAACAAGGCTTGATATTTTAGTCTTATAATGCCAAATGTCTTGCCTAAAATATTTCTACGCAAGATGTTCAATTTTTAAAATATTTATTACGTGCTTATGGGGAGGCTTGAGATAATCAATTAGGTCTTAGGGGTTTTTTATCCCTTGTTTTAAGTTTGACGAACTAAGTAAGTTAATAAGTAACCTAATAAAGTTTGGCGAAAGGCAGTCCATTCTAAGAAATTTTTTCTATCTTAGTTCAGTTGGATGTTTAATAAATCTTTTTGAGAAATACAACCTGTATAATATTTAGCAGCTTCCTTACTAATGTCAAAAGTATGCTATGCTAAAAACGGTCCACAATTCCTCCGCTGCACAACCGCTGCATAATTTCTCCTTAATAAATAATCGGACGGCTTAGGCAGAGAACGAAGAAAGAAAGAAAAGGGAAGAAGATGGGATACTTTTTTTTTAGCATCCTTAACAAGGGGCGGGGCAAAAAAAAATTCAAAAATTTGACTTTTACTTAATTCTGAGGATCTAACATCTTCCGAAATTATAAGTGTCTTACTTAAACTTCTAAATGGATATAAGGGGGCAAACATTTTACAAAATTGGAGTTTTACATAACGGTTAATTTTAGTGTCGTATGGCAATCCTATACACTTAGGTTATGTATTTTTATCAGCTGTTTTTACCGTTTTCAGATTGAAAATTTACCTAATAGAACTCTTGTTATAACAATTTAAATAAAGGGTTTTTTCCAACTTTTGGAGGCTGTAGCTCTGTAACGGATGAGGCTACAGAAAAAAGTTCTTATATGAAATTATTTTTCTGCAAAACTTCCCGTAGTTTAATTTTGTTCTCTATTTAAATTTTGAAATAGTTCAAACTGTGTTAAAGTTTTTGTAAAAATACAGACAGACGGATAGATAGAGTAAAACAAATAAACACATTTTTTCAAAATTTTTTGAAAATGTGCTTAGAATTGTGCTCAGACACTTAAAGATTTAAAAATACCTACAGATACTAATATTTAAATTACTATAATATATGAAAATCATTATTACTGCGTCATTTTTATATTTCATCTTTATGTTTTTTTACTCAACCCAATGTCATTTTGTCACCCCATTTTTCAAATTTGATTATGCAATTCAGTTTTTTGATCATGGCTTTATTAAAGCATTGATTACTCTTTAACATATTAATACAAGTTAAAAGTCCTTGTTTTTCATAAAATAACTACCACACGAACTTGCTAAACCTGTTTTAATTGGATCTTCAGCTTTATGTGTATGTGAGTGTACGTGATTATATTTGTCATGGAACTTAAATATTACACAATCCTCTTAATAAAATGCTTTTTTGACTAAGATTAGTTGAGAAAGTTAATCCACTTCACCTTCATGAAATAAGCTTTGTTCAATTGTCAGTGTACATATTTTAAATCCCACTGTTTAATGTTTTATTGTCAAAGAGATTGAAATAATTATGTCTGAAGTACATTTAAAAGACTGCTATCAAGTTTGAGAAAATTTTTTAGTATAAAAATAGCAAAAGTAAATAACGTAAGACCGTAAAAATAATATTGTATTTTATTTACTTGATTTTTATGTTTCTAAACAATAATATGCTTCATTTTCCAAAAAAATTTTTATAGGTAACATCTTATACGTGACATGAAAGGATAAAAATGACGTACAGGTGATGCCATTTTAACATATTATGAATTTTTATGTATTTTGTATAATATTTAAGATGTTTGTATGTATATTAAAAACATGACGTAATAATGTTAAAAATTCTATTTTGCTATTTAAGCGCAACAGTAAAGGTGAATTAAAGAATATATTAAATATATATATATAAAATTTAACCAAAATTTTATAACGTCGTTTCCTTAAAAATGGAGGAAACTTCTTTATTAAGAACATCCTCCAAATGGTTCGTGAATATCAAATAACCCCAATTTTAAGTTAAACCAATATTTTTCAAGACTCATTATAGTCAAGCGTAATTTTGAGAAAAATTTATTGAAATAAAGGAAGTACCTTAAAAATTGATTAATAAAAATCTCTGAAGAATCTTAAAGAGCATGAAATCCCGAGTGTATTAGGGAACTGTATCTATATATTGGCCTCTTTATGCCACTTATCGCTTACCAAATAATCATTTCTGATAAGTAAGTATTTCCTACTAATTAAACTTAATTGGTTTGTTGTCAAAAATAGTTTTGGTGCAGTAAAAATTTATCATCAAAATAATTGTTTGATTATTTGATTATTGACTATTGATAAGGCCTAAAAAGTGCTGTAAATTAATAATTTGAAAGGGATACGCTATATAAATGATACGCTATATAATGCTATAATTAATTTTTATATTAAAAGCTTAATAAAGTTTCTACATCCGAACAGGAAACATGGATTCATGAAAATGGTGTTGAGCTCACCTAGACATTTTCAGTGATACGCAAATGATGACAAAACTTCCTTTGTTTTTATAAAATGATCAAAAATGCTTGCATTATCCAATATCTCAGAGTTGACGAATGTGACTAAAATTAATGTATTAAAGTTCGGTAAAAACTTTTCAATGATATCCGACTTTATGATGTTAGGCATCATTTTTTTTAAATAAAAAATTTGTACACAAGTTGACCATTTTGTAGGTTAAAAAGGTGATTTAAAGAAAATCAAAAAAATTTTATTTCTGTGGGCGGAGTCTTTAATTTGCATTTAAAATTGTATCGTGTATGGACTAGTTGACGAACTTGAATGTCATATTTTTTTTCCCAAATTTTTTTATTTTTTGACTCGAAAGAACGTTGAAATATTTTTATTTGAAAAAATAATAAAACTATAATGTATAAAATAACAAAGAATTATGTAAATTATTTGAAATAATTATAATATTACGTTAGGAAAATTTTAATTAGGAATTAATTTTGGAGGAAAAAGTTAACCCTCGGTTACTGTCCTCTATTTACGTTACATAGTTACTATCCAGGGGTGGAAAACACCCCATACATTGAAATGCGTATTTGAACTGCTATAACATAAATATCTTAAGGCATTTTTTTCCAGATTAAATCAGTAAAAATTCTACAAATTTAGATATATAAACTTCATTTTATTAAAAACTAAATAAATAAATATATAATAAAAACAAAAAATACTCCATTTAATAAGAAAATAAAAAAAATTAAAATTAAATACTTTTTAAATGATTACAAAATCTATAATTTTCATGCTACGTTCTTGCATTTGGTTGTTTTTGAAAGCAGAAATATAACAAATAAAAGTTTATTAACAAAATTTTTTTCAACAGGAACAATTTTTTAAAGAAAAATTTTATTAAATTAATGTAATTTATCTCACCAGTTTTCAGTATTAAAAAAAAAAATTCCAAAAACAAATTAGTGATATTGCCTCCTAATTGTAGCAATTCACACAAATTAATTTTGTACGCTTTTGTAGCTATGGCAATTCAAATATTAATTATTTTTATATAATATAATAATATTATGTTGATCAAAGTGCTAACCGAAAAAAGTTCCCAATTATAACTCAAATATCTACCATAATACAAAATTTCGTTATTATGGATAAATTTTGTGTCAAGATTACTGTCGGGGGTGTAATATACCCCATTTTGTAAAAAAATTTTGTGTCAAGTTACTGTCGGGGGTGTAATCTACCCCGTTTTGTAAAAAAATTTTGTGTCAAGATTATTGTCTGGGGTGTAATCCACCCAGACCCATTTTGGATTGCATTTTTCGAGGTCTTTTTTTATCAAAGCCCACATTTAATTTACACAAAATTAAAAAAAAATATCCAAAACGAGATTACATATTGGTTTGAGATCAACTACTACAATTTTTCGTATGTATTTTGTCTTGTAAACTTGATTGGGGTGGATTACACCCAATGGGCAGTAACCGAGGGTTAAATAGACAGAACAATATATTGAAATTAAAATTGTTAAAAATTCGATTTCAAAATTGTCAGATAATTTTAACAGTTAACATATGTATAAAAACAAAAAAAAAATTTTTGATGATTTTTCGAAAAAAGGATAAGTGTGTGCTATGATTTGTTAACATGTCTGCATACCAAATTGAAAACCTGGTCCACCGTCTATGGTATTTATTAAGTATAATTTTATTTTAACAGCTCTTTAATAAGTTTTGATTTGATAGCAACAATTCTTAGCTTCCAAATTTAACTGTCAATATTACAATATGTAACTTATATGTGTGCATAAACATTGATTAAGTTCATGCTGCTGTAACTGATTTGTCCATTTTTTTTTTTTTTTATTTATATTTAATAATGATTTTTTTATGTCATAAGATATTGCAACTGCTTTTTAAAATATTTTTAAGTTAAACTCGTTTTAAAGCTTGTTTTAGAAAATCTATAAGTGCAAAAAAGAAAGAAGAAATTTTTTAAAGTTTTAACTGTTAAAATTCGTTTTAAATGTAATGTGTGTAGGAATAAACAATCAAAACATATATTATATATCAGTATTTCGTTTATTGCATCAGTTAAAGGGTCCCTGAATTACAATCTATATCCACATTCCTTAAAGTATACCATACCATCAAGTATTCATAACACGTTTCACTAGTTTGTAATCTTTATTACTTAATATAATTTTATATTTAAAAAAAAAACAAAAACAATAAGTAAAAAAAAAGTTATATTGTTATGATATCACTGTTTTGATATCCTTCGTAATAGCTATTTATAGTCATAATTTAAAAGTGAAATGAACCTCATTTTCTCTAACAAATTTTTTTTTCTGATTTTTTCTTCTGTTTTAATCTTCGTCATTTCATTAGACCTCACATTATACAATGATGATACTCGTGTGCTATAATCACAACATGTACAAAATAAGAAATTATAATCCACCCATGAAGTACATCTCTATATCCTCCTACTATATTAGATAGATGGTAGGTCGTTTCTAGGCTAAAAAATGAAAGTTATACCTGGAAAAAGGAGTCTAATATAAAAAAAATAGAGAATCAAGGTGAGCAAAAATAACTCAAAGATTAGGTTTTAGTATAGAAATTACCTGTCATAATGCCTATTGCATAATGCCTATTTGTTATACCCGTATGACTATATAGTCAAAGGGTATAATAAATTTGCCATTACGTTTGTGACGCAGAGAAGGAGGGTGGGGGGGGGGGGGGGGTAGATATAGAGTCAAGTGTATGGATCGGATCAGAATCGAAAAAAAAATCGATTTAGCTATGTATGTCCGTCCGTTCGTCTGTCTGTCTGTCCGTCCGTCCGCACGATAACTCGAAAACTAAAGGAGCTAGGATCTTGAAATTTTCGCAAATTCGTTTTTTTTTGCAATAGCCGTCATCGCTATTTAAATCCAGCCATTTTGGTCCTTGGGTTCGGGTAGCTGCCATACAACTTCCTTTTTTATATGAGTATTTCTCTGCACCTATTACAGCTACGCGTCTGAAATTTTGGTAGTATTTTAATTTCTGCAATTTTTTGGTAGATAAAAGTATTTTAATTTTATGGCCAAACTTAGTTTCTGCAAAATTTGGTTGGTCTGATGCAGCGAGTTCGAGTAGCTGTCATACAATTTCTTAATTTATATGAGTATTTCTCTGCACCTATTAAAGCTGGGTATCTGAAATTTTGCAAAAAATAGTTTAGTGTAATGGCCAAAGTTTCTGCAAAATTTGATTGGTGTACTGCAAAGGGTTCGAGTAGCTGCCATACAACTTCTTATTTTATATGAGCATTACTCTATACCTATTGAAATTGGGTGTAATAATAAAGCTGGTATGTTTGAAATTTTGCCAAAAGTAATTAATGTTTATAATAATAATGATATAATGTTTATATAACGGTCATACGGGTATCCCAGAGTTGACACAGTCTACTCTATTACACTCTTCCTCGTTTTTATATTAGGTACTGGTAAAACATATAAAAATTCTTCAACAGAATTAAGAATATACGTTGGAATTATAAAAGATATAAGAACAACAACAACGAAGGCGAATGCGAATCAACTTAAAAACTACTGTTTTATGTCATATTTTATAACATACACGCAATTTGAATTTATAAAATAGAAATCTTCTCCTATATATTGTCTGGTAAACTAAAAGAACAGGTGTGACTTTCTATACGTACATATATAACTAATTTCTTAAAGTGTTATTTTAAATGAGATTTGTTTATGTTTTTACAAGTTAACATAATTATTAGGATAATATATACATATATTTATTATTTTGTTCCGAAGATTATGAAAATGCCATAAAATGGATTTGGACAAGTTGGGATTAAATAGTATCTTATTATATACTTTTATATGAACTTGCCTGTGTCTATGGCTTTATTTTTCATTCTGTCAGTTAGTGATACATTTATATTAGAAATCTGACCATGAATTTATAAGAATTGCATGGTTCAGTGGCTAGCAAAGTGGTTTAGGGTGTAAATAGATCTGAGTTCAATCCTCCTTCAAAGATAAAATTTTTTTTTGTTTTTTTTTTTAAATTCAACAGAAATAATAAAAACGAGGAAGAGTGTAGTAAAGTAGACTGTGTCAACTCTGGGATACCCGTATGACCGTAACATATACATTATATCATCAGGTTAATTACTTTTGGCAAAATTTCAAACATTCAGCTTTATTAAGTGTAGAGTAATGCTCATATAAAATAAGGAGTTGTATGGCAGCTACACGAACCCACTGCAGTAGATCAACCTAATTTTGCAGTAACTTTAGCCGTTACACTAAACTATTTTTGGCAAAATTTAAGACACACAGCTTCCTTAAGTGTAGTGTAATGCTCATATAAAAGAAGGAGTTGTATGGCAGCTACTCGAATCCTCTGCAGTAGACCAACCAAATTTTGCAGAAACTTTGTCCATTACACTAAACTATTTTTAACAAAATTTCAGACACCCAGCTACAATAGGTATAGAGTAATGCTCATATAAAAGAAGGAGTTGTATGGCAGCTATTCGAACCCACTGCAGTAGACCAACCAAATTTTGCCGAAACTTTGGCCATAAAACTAGACTACTTTTGGCAAAATTTCAGTCACGCAGCTGTAATAGGTACAGAGTAATACTCATATAAACAAGTGATGATAAAAAACCAAGGGTTTTTAAAAAAGCACATTTTCAAAATAATATAGTGTTTCATACCAAGTATTTTATCGGAATATAATGTTGAAGCTTCAATATTAACGTTTAATTTCGGAAATATATACGTTAGTGACTAAGTTACTGCTTACTTATAAAAACAGTAAATTTTTAATTTTTAAGCCCTATTAGCTAATCTATGGGGAAGGTTGCCAAATTTCTCAAGGACCTAACTTCATCTAACCAACCCCACCCCCCCTACCTTTCCACTTTTGTGGTTTCTAGGAATTAAACCAAAATTTGGAATTTTACTTAGAATTTTATTATCTAAGCAAAAATGAGTAAAACTGAGAGACACTTTCTTCAGTTTAAGGAACCGCTTTTAAATTTAAGAAAAGCCTTTAACATATGTTAAAATATAATGTTGGACCTTCAAATTTTGTATATTAATAAAAAAAAAATTGGACAGGTATTCAAGTTACAGGTGCTTAAAAATAGCAAAATTTCAATTTTCGAGCCCTTATAGCTTCTAAACAGGGGGCTTGAAAAAAAAATTTTGTTAACCGACTCCTACTAGCTTTTCAAGACCTAACTTCTCCCAAAATTTCAAGGCCCTATCGTAAACCGTTTAAGAGATATGTGGGACCAAAAATTTTGCAAAAATTGAGTTTTATATAATGCTAAATTTTAGTACCGTATGGCAACCCTATAAATTTGATCGACATATTTTTGTTGAGTCTATGAAAGCAGCTCTCTTATACCGTTTTTTGATTGAAAATAAACCTAACAAAACTCATGTTATATCATTTTAAATATAGGGCTTTTTTGGAAATTGCAGAGGCTGTAGCTTTGTAACCCTTCAAAATTAAGAAAAACCTTTGACACATGTTGAAATATAATTATAGAGCTTTGAATTTTGTATATCACTAAAAAAAAATTTGGACAGGTATTCAAGATACAGGTGTTTAAAAATAGGAAAATTTAAATTTTGGAGCCCTTATAGCTCCTAAATAGGGGGCTTGACAAAAAAATTTTGTTAACCGGTTCCTACTAATTTCTGATTATCTAACTTCTCCTAAAATTTCAAGACCCTAGTTTGAACCGTTCAGAAGATATGTGTGGTCAAAAATTTTGCAAAAATTGAGTTTTGTGTAATGTTAAATTTTAGTACCGTATGGCAACCCTAAACATTTGTCTGTCAAAAATTTATAAAATTTATGAAACCAGCTATCGTTTGCCGTTTTCAGTTTGAAAATATATCTAACAGAACTCTTGTTATAACCATTTAAATATAGGGCTTTTTCCAACTTTGGGGGGCTGTAGCCCCGTGTCAGGTGGGGCTACAGAAAAAAATTCTTCTACGAAATTATTTTTTTTGCAAAAACTACCCATGGTTAAAATTTCTTTTCTCTATTTCAAACGGTGTAAAAGTTTTTGTAAACATACGGACGGACGTACGGACGGACGGACGGACGGACAGACGGACGGACAGAGTGAAGCTATATAGGCACATTTTTACAAAATTTTTTGAAAATGTGCTAAAAAGAAGTTGTATGGCAGCTACCCGAACCCATGGACCAAAATGGCTGGATTTAAATAGCGATGACGGCTATTGCAAAAAAACGAATTTGCGAAAATTTCAAGATTCTAACTCCTTTAGTTTTTGAGTTATCGTGCGGACGGCCGGACAGACGGACGGACATACATAGCTAAATCGATTTATTTTTCGATTCTGATCCGATCCATACACTTGAGTCTATATCTACTCCCCCTCTGCGTCACAAACGTAATGGCAAATTTATTATACCCTTTGACTATATAGTCATACGGGTATAAAAATTACAAAAAAAATTAATTTTAATATAAAAGTAAATTGCTGGATTAAGACTATTTGAAAGAAGAACTGTCACCATTTCAGCAATTTACTTGTATACTAAAACACTTTTAAATGCAAAAGATCTACCATAAATTTTCGGTTAATGAAAATTTTCAACATTTTAAGCTTAAAAGTTTTCAAACATTTAAAGAACTGTTTCTTATACCAGCAACTTACTTTTATATTAAAACGGTAACAAACTCCCAAGATCTACCTTCAATTTTTTATTTTCTACATCTTAGGGGGCTAGTACTACTTTAATAAAAGTATATATTGAAAAAAATATTTGTTTTTTATATTATTTTATTTTTTTAAGCAGTTTGTCTACACAGACTATCAACGTTAGAATGATGACCATTAGCGTTGGAAAGATTAACATGGTGTTAATTAGTTCATATTAGCTGATCAATTTACGTTCCTTTCACCATGAGTTGAATACCAAAATATTTGTTTATTTATTTTATCTCATACAATGTGATAAAGAAGTGAAGCATGCCTTTCCTTTTCAGGGGTGCAGATTATACTATCTATTATTTTTATTAGTAATATATTTATTTAGTTTAAAACACATATTTTATATTTAAGTTAATATATTTGGTCACCATGGGGATTTGTAAAGAAAAATTATTTTACAATAATTTTTTTTCAATGAATTTATAATCGGGAATCGAACTCGCACCCTCTCGGTTTGTAAGAGGACCCTATACCAAAGGATACCTCAAAATTTATTTTTTGAAAGATGAGTGTCATATTACGTTTATATATTTTTATTGCTATTAGAAAAAGTTATATTTCGAGTCAGTGCCTCAATTATACCACACTTAAAAGAATTACCGTTATCATATTTAAACGTTTAAAAATTTCGATAGATTTTTAGGAACGGATCCAATATATTCATTGCAATTAAGCCTATAACGGTTAATTTTGATGATAGGAAAATTTTTAAAATAGAACGTTATTTAAGGGTGCAAACACATTAGATCGAAGCAGTTTTCACAAAAAAATTGAAAATTTAAATCCAGCTTAGAACAGTTTAGAAATTTCTTCAACCCCCTGCTTTGTTCAAAAACAGGAATAAATGAATTAAGTTCTGTAATGTACATGTAAATATTTAAACAAATATGTAGTTTTCGAAGTAGAAAAATTGCTCTAATATTTTGAAAAGCGTTACATTTTCGACAGTGTTGCGTATTAACCGTTATCCTTGGTTTTGGATTGTACAAAAGCCAATATGTGGCAGTTGTACTCATCTTTTAGATATAGACAACAGATCCTTTAAAGAAAACTCAGCTTTATAACGGGTCAAAGAGCCCATATATTTAAAAGTGCTCTTAGCTATTATTAAAATATAGAACATTTCCGCAAAATTTTTAGTTTTAAGCTATACGTCTAACCAATTTTGACACTCTTTTGAACTTTTATATTTTCTCGTCGGAATCGAAGAATTTATGATAATTTTGTACAGAATCGGAAATTTTTGAATTCTTAAGATGTTGAACTGAACTCTGTATGTGATACCTTAATCAACTATTTTTGCTAGTTCATAGACAACAGACGAACCGTTACAATCTCCTCAAACTTATTACAGAAACGATTACATTAGAATTTTAAAGAAATCGAAAGGTTCCATCAGAACCGCTGTCCTTATCCTTGACATCCTTTCAAACCCTTTGCAACCTTCTGATGATTAAATAACCTAAAATATAGTTTTAAAATTTTATCTATCAGTTAAAATTTATTTATTAGAAAAATTTCCAAACTTAATTTATTTCTTAAATTATTTAAATTTTAAATATAATTTTATTATAAGAATTTTACTATTATATTAATCGTCTATAAATATTTCTTATTATGTAACTTTGAATTTATTTTTAAATCTATTGTCCTTTGTTCTCAGGACTTTTTAGAATTTTTTAAAACAGTTAAAATTCCCATTTAACTGTAATATATACCGATAAAATGAAAGTATTTGGTTTTTTTTTTTATTTCCAATAACTCTTATATAATCTGATGAAAATTTTCGAGAATTCGATAACTAATAATTAATTTTTAGTTTTATGAACTAATTTTCTGTATTGTATCCTTAAAATATCCTTATTAACTGAATCTTTATTATTATCCTTATAAATATTTATAAAAAAGTGCAGGGTCACTAGTCCCATTGAAACTTTTGACTTAATACCATAAAACAAAAGTCTTCAGATGTACAGCATTAAACGAAATTGAGACTGCCACCTATTAAACAAGTTCTAAAGTTTAAAAGCACTTTACAACACACTAAAGAATATGGTAGTAAAATTATAATAACACCAAAATTACCAGTTTGAAAAGAAAGTCCATTTTGTCTAATCTAACAAAAAATAGCGACTACTATTCCGAACCTATAGTTTCAGGGAGAGGCTTTGAATCAAACAGCAAACCATATTTTTGGTGTAGCTATAGTTGCTCTTAAGTGGTTGGATTTCTTATATCGCTGCAAAACTTACTTCTACTCTTCTGATCTTTCTAATATCAATAAAATGTATATTAGGTCAAAAATGGAGTACAATGAATATATTTGAGTTAAAACCCTATAACGGCGTTTGAATATCTCGACAGGAGTAAAATAGAGCTGTTCGTTTTATTAATAATCCCAATGTCGCCTCAACGCCTACTCCACACTTACTTTAATGAATTAATATCCAATTAAAACTAGCCGCCAAAAATTCCATTAGATTTCCCTCGTTCACACTAAGGCAGTAGATCATGAGACTTTCTGCCCTGCACCATACATAAAAAATCTATAAAAAAGTATCTATTAGGTTATAAATATTTTTACAAATATACCCATTTTTCGTATCAACAACAAAAGTTCTCAAAACAAAGATAAAACATAAAATGGCAACGGGTTCTATAAAATTATGTACCCTACTATTTTTCCACCCCGTTTTCCTTAAAATCAATTAAAAGAAAATAGAAAAAAGAAAGTTTTTAAAATCAAGATAAGATTCACGCATTCGTGTACACTTATATTTTGCATCGTCCCCCTCTCGGCTTATATGTCGATTATTCCCTCAGAACTTTTGTAAAACATTTCTGCTATTGAACAGATGAAACTATAACAATGGATAAAATTAATTCATCTCTTTCTTTGTAAGCGAATAGCTGCTCTATTTTGGAAAAAAATAAATGAAATTTTTATACAAATTTTTTCTTTTTTATTTTTATTTTTCCGTGGAAAATGAAAATAACATTTAATTTTACTATTATTACTCCAAAAATTTTCCATTCAACTCTCTGTCCCCCGATTGCTATAAATAGAATTTTGTCTTCTCTATACTATTTTATATAATCTGTGTTACACAAACTATACATATACACTATTCTACATATACATATAAAGAATAATGCGCAACAACCCGTCCCCATCCTCCATTTTAAACTCTTCCACTTTAAATAGAACCGAGACAGAAAAAGAATAATAAAAAATTTTTTACTGATTTTTCTATGTTTTAAACCAAAAAAAGACTGCGACTGAAACAATTGTTCAGAACAACCGTGGAAATGAAGAAAGTATGAGATGCGGGTGACGACTACTCCTGCAAGATGTTAAAAAAAAGTACCCAAATAGTATTAATACTGATATTTCTGCTTATTATGGGTCAAGGGATGAAATGTAGTGGTGCGGTAGATTCTGAGGACTAAAGGGAATATATTTTATATTATTTTTATACTATTTTTTTTCGATTTTTATCTGTTGATGAGCTAACCATTACCCTTAATAACCTGATCATTTACAGAAGATACTATTACTAGCACTATCATTAAAGAGAAAAATAAAAAAAAATAAAAATTTTAAATGAAAAATTATATAAAAGAAAATTATACTTTTTTGACTGGGTCCAATGACACATAAAAATTTAAATAGAGTAATATAGTATCTTAGTTAAAGAAGTTACCGTTATACTATCATCATCATCATAACATTTGAACTGTATGACATTTTTTAGTGGAAATGAGAATAATAAAATCTGGTTACTTTTGATTCTATATTGAATGTCATACAAAAAAAAAAAAATTAAAATAAATATATATGAGATTCAAATATCATAATAGTTAAATTAGGTAACAAAAATTAAAGACATGTATGGAACGGGGTTAAGTAGGTTAAATGTTTTAACCAAAGGTATACCAAATTTTATTTTTATGTTGATTAACTTATTTTTAGAATTACCAATACGATTACACAATTATTAAAGTTTTAGTCTATTCACATTTTGACTTCAAATGTAGTTCTAACAAATGTTAAAACTCAAGCACCTTACATCTCATTTCCCAACCCAAGTTTATATTTAGATAAAAAAAATATTAAAATTTTAATATATGGATAATTCAGTTTGTAAAAAATAAAATCTAATGCTCTTTTAATTGGTAAATTTATAATGTACCTACGAATAACATCACTGTTTTGTTTTCCACTGCCACTCCCGTAGTTGGCGTAGGACTTCCACTTGAAGTCTCCAATATTTTCTTTTTAAAGGTTTCGTCTTTATAATCCACGACAAATTGGTATCGATTTATTTCTTACGCTTCCACATAATTCTTGTCTAAGTCTACGTCTTTTTCTAGAACCTCCTTGTGGGTTCTAATGTTGTGAGACTCTAGCTATGCCATTTTAACCTTTTCTCAGCGTGTGCCTGACCCACTACGATATAACAGTACGCTTCCACATAATTCTTGTCTAAGTCTACGTCTTTTTCTAGAACCTCCTTGTGGGTTCTAATGTTGTGAGACTCTAGCTATGCCATTTTAACATTTTTTCAGCGTGTGCCTGACCCACTACGATATTATTCCGATTATTTGTTTTGTTAAGGATTTGTTCATTTGCTTTAGGTTCCATCTTTTTCTTTAAATGTACTCTATCTTTTTCCTTGTATGTATTCTTTTGGTACTAATGCTATTCGGCCAGAAAATATTTAGAAATCCATTTAACTTACTTTTGATGCAATTTGTTTGTAGCTCTTCAGGCTCTTAATTAACATGATTTATTATAGCATGACAACAAGACGACATTAGGTTATTTAGGGTTTTTTACTTTGTTCTACAGTCTTAGGGTCCATATTATACTGTCTCATCTAAGTCGTCTCGTTTATATCGAATTTAATTTAAATACCTGCCTACGCAATGTTCATCAATACAATTTCCAATTTTTACTCCGATTTTTTAATTTTTAACAAAATAATTAATGGTCAATGATGGTGGCTGGATGGCTGGGTGGCTGATGCCGGCTGCGGAATATTCAAAAAAGATCAGGTCAGGAGTAAAAGAAGTCAAAAAAAATTTACAAATTGTTCTCAAATCAAAAGAAATATAATGACCTCCAGATGGTGTGGGAAATCATTCCGGAAGTTTTTATGGGGTCTTTTTAATTAACAGAAACCAAAGGTAACATGATGAGATTCAGGTGAAATTCTTCAATTTTAAATTTTAACAAAAAAAGATGAGATAAAACATGGATTCAAGAGAAAAATAAAATCAAAAAATTTATTTAAAGACTAATAGCATGAAACATTAATCACCTTCTTTCCAGTTTTGTATTTATAGTTGTTCTTATAATATCTTTAAGTCTATTGACTGGTTCATAAAGTTCCTCCCTCCTGAGGAAATAAAAATTTAAGAAAAACATTTAATTCTATTTATGAAAAAATATGATTGTTATCAAATAATTAAAATTTTCTCTTCATAGCGTGGAGGAGGGGACAGAGTAAAACCTTTTTAGTTTTGAGAAAAGCAAGGTTAAATGGCGAATTTAAATTATTTTGTGAACTAATTAATGACAAGTAATACATTTAAAGAAAAAGATTTCAAAAGATATAAAACAGAGAACAGAGAATTTTAATTGAATTTCTTTAGAAGGGCAGGAGAGGATTTTCTTATTCTTGTTAATTAAAATTCAAAATGATATTCGCTATTATTTTCATTTAATGATTTAAAATGAACACTGAATTAATTAAAGAAAAAACATTATTCTTTTAAATTTAAATTTGAAAATTTTAAAGAATACTATTATTATTTTATTAATTTTTCTTTACCGTTTTGTTGCCTAGTAAATAGATTGCCGTGACCTTTCATTCGATGGACTAAGCTTCGAATCCCGATAAAAGTGAAAAAAGTTCTATCTAAGTAAAATTTAACAGGTTTACATCTTATAAGGTCTAATACTTTCCAAAATAGCGAACCTAACTTCAACGACTTTTTAAAGTTCTTATTCTTTTTGAATTATTATACCCTACATTTTAACTTTGAGAAGGTGTTTGAATCCATTAAAAGGAAACAAGGCTTGAAATAGAAAATTATTCATATTTTTGCTCAACATCACCACTTGAGTGGAATAAGCTATAGCCGTCTCGTCCATCCGTAAACACGATTACTCAAAAAATATTGTTGTTATCTTGAATGAATTTATACTGTTTAGATCACTATTGAACAAAAGTAAGGCGGAGATTGCCAATGGAAGAGATGAGACTATGGATTCGAATTTTGCAAGTTTTCTATCCATAGAAAGCAATATTCTAATTTGATTCAAGAGTTTGGAATGAACTAGACAATGGTTTGAGTACTTCCCATACCTTTGAAAATATAAAAAGCATATCTTTGCAATTAATAAAAATAGAAACTTGATAAATGGTACAAGCGGGTTCTGGTATTTTTTTATTAAATCGCCGAAATTTGGAACGCGTAAAAATTGTATTTTCGATTTGGAAAAACTCCATTTGTGTCTCTAGACAAAACGGATTAACGGTGGGAACAAAGTTTTTCTATACGTTATAAAAAACAAAATATATTAAAAAGTTTTTTTAGTTTTTGAATATAATCATTGATATTTTTTTTTAAGTACTCATTTCTTAGAACAAATTCTTATACTACTAAAATTAAATCACCATTTCTGAATTTCACCTAAAAAAAACAAAAATTTAAAATCGTTTTCCATAAAAATTAATTAGTTGTTTTTATTTCATTTCAAATTTTTTATAATCCTTTGAACAAGAATTTCCACTTCGTATTGCAGCTTCCACTAAAATTATTTAGGTCAATATACAGGAAAAATATAGTATATAAATATTCTGCTGTGCACCTGTACCTGGTGCACGTTGTAAATGCAAAAACAGACTCAAAACATAAAAAAGAAATAAAGAGTGACAATAAAAACCAATATTTAAAAAAAAGGATGTTCCAAATTAACTCTAATATCGAGCAGAAGATGAGGGAGTTAAAAAGAAACTCGAGGTAGACAGAGTCTATTTCAAATCAGTTATATAGTCTTAAAGATTAAAACCATTTTCGAATATAGTTCTAGAATTAATCAATACTTAACTACTTAAGATATTCGAATACACTTCCCACTCTAAAGTGGGACACTTTGTATACATGGTGTTTGCACTTAAAATTTTTGTTTTGTATTACCTATTTGATGCAAATTTTAGATTTCAGAAAAATAATAATAATTTTCTCAACTCTTTTTTTGAAGATTACGAATACTAATCGTAGAACAAAAATTTTTATAAAGTATGTAGTTTCAAAATGTCATCTTTAATATTCGTTTTCTGTAAAGGTAAGTTCAAAGAAATAAGCTCCAAAAATTATATAAATAAATTTGATAACTCAATATAAAAATAAACTGATTGGTCCATGAACTTTTCTGTTGAAAAAACATTTTCAACCTCGCATACATGAAATGTCTTACATGCCTAGTTATTGTTTTCATATCAAAATTTAAACCTAAGAATTCGGCTTGAAGCAAAAAATATAACAACATACATCCCAACTACATCTGAAATTAGAGCCGCAATACTAATGCTGGAAAACAACTGAGCTGCTGGGCACGATGGATTACTAAGTGAAATCCTAAAACTACATACACAAATCGCTGCCAAAATCATTCATCCCAATCCTACAATATGAGAAAAAGGTATAATTGTCAAGATTTCTAAAAAAGGAAGCATCATACTATTTAACACCATCTATAAGATCTTAACCGAAGTAATTTTGAATGCCTCAGCATTAATAGTTTTGAAGAAATTCATATCGGTACAAAAAAGTTAAACGGCAGCCCTCCAAGCCTTAGTCCGAGAATTGTCTAAAAATTACTTAATATGAATTTCAAAACTCTAGCTCTTTTAGTTTTTGAGTTATCGTGCTGACACACGGACAGACGGACAGAAACACTCTGCGGAATTAATTTACTTTTTGATGCTGATCCGATATCGTTTCGGGCAGATCGGTGCATTACCAACTAAGAAGTAATATTAATATACCCGTGGCCTTATTAGTATGCACGGGTATAATTATTACTTGTACGGGATTCGCCTTGCTCTCCCTCCATAAACTATATCCATATCAACTACAAAAATCTCGAATCTTTTAAAGAAATATGTTTATCAAATAACTAAAATATTTCAATATCGAAGTAAAGTTAAACAGTTTTACAGAATATTCGAAAACAAATCTGTTCTCTAATTGACCGACTTAAATAATGTAGAGTTATATTAACTTTTAGCTCTCGCAGTTATTACCAAGCAGTCTTATAAATTTCGAATAAGCAAAAGAACATTATCTGTCAAAGCAAATTTTTAAAAACCGATAAAACAGAATATTGAAATATACCAAAACTATTTTACACCATTAATAAAGAAAATGTGCTTTCTTCTTTTATCTTCATATAATATAATTTCAAATTATGTGAACTCTAAACTGAAGTATAGTTTAGGTATATATAATTTGGATATATTTGAAATGGAGTATAGTTTAGGTATATATAATTTGGATATATTTGAAATGGATTCGAATCTTAATTGACATCAAAAAGAAAGAAAACTAAATGGCCAAAGATTTATGTGATTTTTTTTTGGTACCGATTTTTTTTCCAATACTATTTATTTCTCTTTTATTTCACTTTCACGTTTTTTTTCTACTAATAAAATTAACTTTTAACCTTATACTAATGATGAACATTAATTTCAAGATAATAAATTTTAAAACTTAGTTATGGTTATCGAACTGAAAAGTAAAAAAAACCAACAATTTATTAGAATACATAATTGAAGCAGCTTGAATAATAGCAGTAATTCGGTTCGAAAAATAATCTTTAATACTCTTTAAATCTGAACCCTCTGTACAAAGTTTAAAGAGATTGTGATCGATCGGAAACCCCTTTTACCAGAGTTTTTTATATCGCTACAACACCTCGTCAAACTTAATCTATGATAACCTTATAGTTATCTATATTATATATAACCTTATTCGCTGTATTAACATCGATATCAAGAAGTTTAGAGCAATGAATCTGCCTCTCCGAGTATTGAAAAAGTATTCTCTATTCAAATGTAGAGAACAATTAAACCATATATTAACTGCATTTCCCAATATACTAAAAGAGACTCTGTTTATGATGTATCATAATGGTAAAATTAACTGTCTAAAGAATCATAACGGTACTTCCTTTAAATTAATTCTAATACGTGCCGTCGAATAGGCTAGTTGTTAACAAGAAAGTTAAGCCTCATAAAAAGAAAAGCGAACTTTGCAGGGCAGAATTCGTAAGGCAAACGTTTAAAAATTTTATTTAAACTTGATTCATACAACACATATAAGATACTTTTTGGATAACATAACATAATATAAATAATTCCGGATAATAAAAGTTCCTCTGATTAATGAATTAATATAAAGATTTCTTGAGTTTGAGGCTATAGTAATGTATCTTAAATTTTACTTTTTAAAGGCACCAAGCAACTGGTAAGACAAACATTTTTAGAAGCTAAGACCATCATAAGCATTTCCAATAACTCACAAGAATAGCACTATTATCATCCTTAAGACTTAACTATAAAATGGTTTCTTCTTCATTTTAAAGAAAAAACTCTAAATACAATATTGAAGAGCAATTAATTATAGTTTGATTACAAAGTAAAGGTAAGACAGGTAATTAATTTTAACTGACCAAAGAGCTGAACTCAAAATACAAATGTCGTTTTTTTTTTGAAAATGAGAAAGGAAACAAATAAATTAATAGTTTTCTTGTATTTTGGGTTTAGTTCTGCGGTTTTTAAAATAGTAAAGTAGTTATTGGTTTCTCTCATTCTTATATTTTTTATCCAGCCTGCTATGGTCTTCAGTGCTACAAAACTATGAATATGATAATAGATAAATATAAATTTAGGTACATAGAAATCAAGAAACAAATTGAAACTTAATGTGATTTAGTGCGTTCAGGTACATTTGTTTTAATCTTCGATAGAATGGAAAATAACAAATTAATGTCAATTAAAATTAAGTTCCATAGAAATTTTTTAGTTAAATTGAACAGGTATAACAAGTTTTGTAGAATTCGTTTTTTTTTAAGATAGGTCTGGTTAAAACTAATAATTTATTTTTTTAACTCATTATATTTTATTTTTATTTGATTTTTAGAATTATATTAGTATATTATACCATTGGTTAGGTATAATTACAAAAGGACAATTAAAGATAGAAAAGATAGATTCCTCTGATTTGGAATCAAACTCGAAAATGCCTCGTCTTCGTTTCAACAAACTTTAATCTCAACTTATTTGAAATAAATAAACTTTCTTGTTGTCACTTGTCCGACCATCTGCTCATTTGTTCATCCAGCTGTCTGTAAAACCTTTTATCAAGAACTAAAAGAGCTAAAATTCCAAAATTTCTACAATATTTTATGTCATTTATATTTGAGAGATGCCATTGCTTCTAAAGTTCAACCAATTTGCTAAGCAAGTTTGAGGTCTTTCGAAAACTTATTCTTCCATATAAGAATAACTCTGTATTAAATATTTATGAGTTTCTGAAATTTAATATAAAGTAGATGAGTATTATGGCCATAAAATTTCGAAAACAACCAAAATTTTGAAATTAATTGCGCAAGAAGTTCGAACAACTGTCACATGCCTCCCTAGACCTAAACAATTTATTTTCGAAATTAATAGGAAGAAATTTAAAGTTTTGATACAAAAATGTTGTGTTCTGCTTCCTTAACTTTTCTCAAATGTTTGAAAAATTGGATTAGTGTTTCTCGAACCTTATATACTCCTGCCAAGACCGAATAGGTGAATCTCGCAATTATAAAAAGTAGAAAGTTAAAATGTTTTAAAAATAAATTTTGTTAGTCCTCCTCTTCATTCTTTAAATTCAAGCTAAGCAAATGAAGGAGAGATGACTCGTGAAACATTCATGCATTTCCAAAAAACTAACAAGCAGTGCTACTCCAGGTTATACCTATTGAGTTTAACTTTATAATTATTGTTCTGCGCTAGGTTTTAATCTTCCGACCACGTCTTCGGTAGCCCTGTGAGTTCTATTCAACAGCCATTTTCACTATATGCATCCTTGGTGTTTTCACAATTTGTGTCTTGACCACTTCCATTCATCAACCTTAATTTAAAAAATGAGTTATCCAACAACATAATCAAATTCTTTCCCTAATGAAAGCCTTTAGCCCCAAAACCATTTAAAGAGCTTTCCTCTTCTCTTTCACTACGCATTTCACTTCAAAAATATCCTATTAATTTTGAAAGGGCTTACAATATTTTATGTTTGGAAGATTTTTTAAAGATTTTAAAATAAATAATTTTTATATAATCTTAAATATGAGACAAGTATTATTATAAGATATATCTTTCCTTGTCTTTAAAAAAAAAAATATGGAATGAAGAAATAATAATTTACAAAATTCATATGTATAAATTTTTGATAACCTGTTTTGTTTTTTTTTTTTTATAACATATTATGAATGTGTTTTATGATTTAGATTAATGATTAAACATCATAATAAAATATATCTTTCCTCTTTCGTTATTTTTTTTTCCAGAAATTCCTTAGTCTTAATTTTACAGGTTTTTTTTTGTACTCCATCCCATTTTGTTCATTTTCGTCTTTACATGATTCTCTTCCAAGGTTTTTTCTTGAGATTTTTTTTATTCTTTTATTAATTTTCATTTTAAAGCCTTAAACTGCCATCTAGTTTTCATTTTTATTATAAAGTAATTTAAGTAAAGTATTTACTATGATATGTGAGAATGTGTTAAAAAAGTGTATATGTGTGTGTGATGTGGTATTTGAGTGTCAAATATTTATATAATTTACATCCTAAAAATTTGTTTTTTTTTTTATTTGAAAAGAATCTTTTTTGTTGTTGTTGTTGTTAATAATTTCCACATAATAAATATTAAGAAATAAAAAAAAAGATTGAATGGTGTAGGAGTTGCAGTAGGATGTTTAACAAGAAATAGAAGCTGGAATAGAGTAGAATATAACCCTTATCACTTAATTTAGACATTTAAAAACATTATGTTATATTTTATAACCCTTTTTTTTTTTGGTATGAAAATGTAAATAATAGCCCAGGTGTTCATGAAATACAAAGTGAAGTATTATGTGTAAGTAAATGTAAAGTATATAAAATAAACAAAATATAAAAGTATATTTGTACATGCCTTTTTTCATACAGGGTGAGCAAAAATAGGCTGATTGGTACAAAATGCTTAGCTAAGACTATGATAAGTCTCCGGGCAGATTATAACTCGAATAAGTGACATCTTCCTTTCCCCGTTTGTTCAAAGCTCAAAAACTTAGAAAAGTCCCTGGGGGACTTTGGTCATTTCGCCAATCAAGCATTTTAAGCGCTCAGCAAGCTGTTTCCAAATCCTTTAGATGCTTTATTACTATCTTACGGATTCATTCAAATGACGGAGGTTTACATTACAATACTACAATCAAACTGTTAAAACCTGCTCTTTCATTAATCTCACTGTTCATCCGCCAGAAGTGCAATTTAATGTAAGAATTCCAGGATTCGTTATGTGTATTCTTAGACGACTCTAGTGACATCGGTCGAAATTTGGCATTTAATCGTCGTTGCTCAGCTTCCTCTTAATCCAGTTCAAGTTTTTTAAGTCAATTATTGAACTGAATTAATAAATTTGAACCCATTAGTATTTTTCTGTATCAAAGGATTCTTAAAAATGCTGATAGTAAATCACAAATCACAAGTGTTTTTCAGACAGTTAAAGTTATTATGTCCCCAAAATTCACCTCAACTGAATTACTTTCAATTAATAACACCTCTGTATAATATATAATTTTTTTGGCGTGGAGTTGAAACTGCAAACACAAGACTTCGGTTATTATTTCTAATGAAATTGAAATTAAAAGCATTCAAAGGGTAGGTACTTATATTAAAGAATGGTCAAGATCTCATAGGTGTATGACGTTCCGAACAATGAAATTCTGTAAAGAATAAATATAAATAGTGAGTTGCTGAAAAGCTTTGAGAATTGTCAAAGCAAGGGCTAACAATTTTAACAATATGCGAGGAACCACTTAAGGTAGAATAGAGCTCAAAAAAGCAGATGCCATTATTTCGTAGCAATAAAAACTGTATCCGTGATATACTTGTAATTTTTAAAAAATTTGCTTTCTTTTTAGATTCGTCTTTAATTAATTTGAATTGGATATTCATACATTTTATGTAATCTCTGTATTAAAATTTAAATATCGTATGTAATACAGGTATATATGAAAAAGTAATTCTTCAAGATACATATAAAAAAAGAATACATAAAATCATACCTATACATAATAATATATTTACTTTGCCACATAAGCATATGATTAAATCTCTTGATTATGGTTGATTCTGAAAATGATAATGGTGTTGGTGATAGTATTTTTTATCTCATATGGTTTATATTTAAGGATGAATCCTTTACCTTTAAGAATACATACATGACATATGTAAACCCATTTATTGACTATGTATGTATTTCAAAATTGTTATATGCCTAAAATTAACTGAAGCATTAAAAAACTTGAAATCAAATAAAAAAAAATAAAATTTAAAAAAAAAATTTATAGGATCCCATTAAAACTCTTACATAATTACCTATAAATGTCTTTGTGGTTATAATTCACTTTTAAATTGAAATTTTTGAAAGTACTGTTGTTCCTTTCAGAAAGGAGTACATGTACAAGGTTATACATACAAACTCTGTTGATAGAAGAAAAAGGCTGTGTTGATAGAAGCTTTGTTGACAGAAGAAAAAAGACCGAACAAACGTCTAAATTGACGTTTGTTGTTTTGTAAATTTCAATATTGAAGCGATGGAAACGAAATAACAAAATAAAATTTTTTGATAAGTTTTTATTGCATCAAAACCATATTTTATAATAATCCAAAATGGGTTGGTGCAATAAATACCAGATCTTTGTTAATTTTTTAGTCTGTCAAACTTCCAAATCAGACACCTATTGCACTAATCACTTATCTATCAAGTAGCCATAAAATCGTGTTTGTGATAATCAAAACTTAAATCAAAACTTTATTACACAAATAAACACTTATCAGAAAAATGATTAGTTGATTATTTGAATAGTGACGTGTATTTGATAAAAAGGGGGTGAAAATTAAAAAAATAATAAAGAATTTTTTGATAACTCAGTGGTAAAGTTGTGGCATTTCAATCGACAAGTCTCAGATTTAAATCCTGGTCGGACATATCTAATAAAAAAATATAGTGTATATTAAAATAATTTATTAATAAGTCCAAATGTCAAATCGGCAAAGGATTAATATTATTAGGCAATATTTATTAGGTACTAAAAATAAATAAAATCTTAATTACAATTTATTGCGCTTTTATACTGCATTATAACTGTGGCAGCTGATTGAGCGTTTAGCTAACTGACAGCTTTGGTTCAATAAGTATTATAGCAATTTAGTAATTTAACTGAAGCTGTCAGTTAGCTAAACGTTTAATTAGCTGTCACAGTTGTCACGCAATACGAAGCGCAATAAATTGTAAAACAATTCTCTTGAAGATAAATCTTAAGTTTATAAACTCTTCTGCTTCCTTTTAACTATTTGCTTGGGCTTCAAAGACTTATCATAAACTTTAAAAATTCGGTCAAACTTTAAATCAACCAGAGATTAATATAAAAAAACTTTGTACAACACTTTCGAAAGGAATTTCTTCAAATAAAAATAAAAAAAATTTTAATGAAACCGAACGTTTTTATGTATTTTGTACACCATTTTTTTATGATATGGTATATTGGTATATGGAAAATGATGTCAAAGGACAAAAAGGTGTCATTTTTCTTTTATATATTATTATGTATTTTAAAAATGCTGGTATATATTTATTTAAACCAGTAAAATACTTTTTATTTTGTATGTCATAAATTTTATACATTTATGTATATAAATATGTTCAAAAAATTTGTATGAATTCTACTTAAAAGTGTGGTTATTCAGAAAGAAATATATCTATAGGATACCATTTTTATTTGATTTTTATACTTTATTGTTATCTGATATACAATGTATGCATTGTTTTACGTCATCCTTATAATTTTCATCAGAAGAACCATTTATGGACTTAGTTAATATTTAAGCAATGGTTTATTTTGAATACTCAAAGGATTTTAAAATTTGATGCCTCTTTCTAATGATTCTGAGTACATATCTTTAATACAAAATTTATTGTGCAAAATTAAATAGGTATATGTATAAGATAAACATATAAATGTATTCTTTGATATTTTCCTAATACATAGAGGGATAAATTCAAATGATAAAAATTTAATTTTGAAAAAGTTGGTAGGTTAAGAGCTACAATTTTTTAAAGAGGTTTGGAATAGTAATTTTGATCCACCTTAATGGCATTTTTAAAGTCTTAAGCCTGGCGAAATTGGATTGAATTCTTTGATCAACATAAAATTTTTATTTATTTTTATGAAAATTAATCTTTGGGTAAAATAATATTTTTAAGCTATTTAATTACATTTTTTTACATGAGTGCAAACTCAAACAAAAGAGCAATGGCTACACTCCACAGGATGTATATGTTCATACAGTATGTTTGAATCCCTTCTGGGGAGATGCAAGTATCAATAAAACACAAAAAATCCTAACACTTAAAAAAGGGGATCTCGGATTAATTACAGGGATAAGCACAGTCCATTTAATGCCCGGCACCAGCAAACTGTTTTCCATGTTCTATGCCTATGCTAAGCACTTGAAAACATATGAATAAGGGTCTTAAAGAGAAAGATAATGGAAGGACTTCAATGCTGTAAAAGAGTCAGGATAAGGAAAGTTAATCCAGTTCATCAGGGAAATTTATTGCCTCAACGAGGCGCTGAAGAATTATGGGCACCTCCAAGAGCAGGGATACACATCGGCCCAGTCTGGGCATCACTTTAGGAAGGAAATTGTTTTGTTTTAACAAATATTTACAATTTCTGGCGTTAAATCATTGCGTACTGGCTTTATTTCATTGCATTCTGGTGTTAGTTTTTTGGTTTCTAATATTAGTTCATTCTGGCGTTAGTTCGCAGACATATATTACTACATTTATAATGGAAGACCGAATTTTCTTCAAGTCTAATTTTAAATAATATCTTTAAATATCAAATTATTAGAAAACTGTTCCAGTATGTTGAAAATTGTGTTTCTTGGTCTAACTCAGTCAGTTTATCGAAGCTCTAAAGGTGGGAAAAGCTTTCGTTAACATGGTGATTCCTGCGAACTCTTTGTAGTATAAGTAT
This sequence comes from Dolichopus griseipennis, assembly GCA_963082915.1. Lineage (NCBI taxonomy): Eukaryota > Metazoa > Arthropoda > Insecta > Diptera > Dolichopodidae > Dolichopus > Dolichopus griseipennis. The sequence continues at coordinate 104,902,095 of OY720443.1, read as the reverse complement.
AGTTTAAGAATAATACTTTACATTTTCGAGTTTGGGTTTCGATTAGTTTTAGAATTCCCTAACTGTTTTTAAGTTTTGAAAATTTATCATAAAACCTCTTAGTAATGAAAATGGGTTTAGTATTTCTAAAATAATAAATGAATACCTCATAAGATCTTAACTTTGAATTAAACTCATATGGGACAGGATATCCTGAACGAATTATCTACAAATAAATATCTTCCTCACTTTTTATAGATATATGTATGTCGGTATAAAATAAGTGACATAATGAGGGTTTCTGTACAAAAACATACCTACTGAAACCAAATGTTTACAAATGCCTTTCTTTTAAAAAATGAAAAATTATTATTTGCTTTATCTTCTTCTTTCTGAATAATTTAATTTCAAATAATCCTTCACTTTAGTTAATTCAATCTTTACTAAGTAAGTGTGGTGCAATTGGACTTTGGTTAACACATTATCATGAATACAATATATATAAATACATTGACGCAGGATATCATCCTATCGTATCAAATAGAATTTTAATATAAATGTTTTATTTAAATGTTCATTTATTACCACTTATTAAAAGATAAATATAATTTTTTGGATTTAAATAGATTGTTTGCCATATGGTTTAGTTTATATTTTATTAAATTTATTTAGATTTGATATTAAATTAACTAAAATAAATAATAAATAAAATTGAATAGTACAATATTATGCTTTAATTAATTTTTAATTTTATATTCTTAAGATATAATTTGAAATCTTATAACAATTACAAAATTGGGTGAATTTTCTATGATATACCAAAAAAATGTGGGTATAAAATATCCCATAAGTATTTTTAAAAATTAATATTTAAAATATTTTCAAAAAATTTTAAAAATTTGGATTTTAAATTTTGTTTGGCTATACACATATTATTTCTAATTTAAAAACAAAAGTAAAACAAAAGGTTGAAATTAAGTAATGCAAAACTCAAATCATCGTAGAACTGAATATTTTATTCCACTTTTAATTTGAACGAATTTCATGCGCTTAAAGATTTAGCGGGTCAAGTGTGATCGAAAGCAAACGTGAGCAGCTTCACAATTTGAACGGACTTAATATATGAGCTAACATAAGGTATTATATATCATAAAAACTATCAGTGAGCTTAAAATTTCAGTTGAGAGTTAGTTTTTTATAACCTAAAAACCAATCTCTTAGAGTGTACTATCTTACATACTATTCCTCTTACTTTTTAGGTGTTTGTCACTAAACCCAAGAATTGAACAATCAAAAGAAATCATACTTTAAGCCAAAATCTCGAAATAAGAAGTACGACAGACTATAGACTTGTTTTTATCTCTTTGGATTGGAATTGATGGGATGGAATATTTGTTGTTTTTTTTGATTGAGATTGATGGGAAGATGTTAATGGTATTTTTAAACTTTTCTAATTCCTGCAAATATGTATCATCTACAAAATTTGGAAAACACATTTAATGCGATATGACAGCAAACGAATTTCCTTAAGCTGTGTTCCGCCACCTCGATAGTTGAATTCTCTCGCTTCTTGTTCGTCGCTCCAGTTAGAAAATCTTAATTAAAAACCTTTGCAGTTTTGTTTCTTTATGTTTTATTGAATAGGTTTTAAGTAAATTGATTTAGCTATGTATGTCTGTCCATCTGTCCGCCCTAGGATCTTGAGAAAGAACTAGTATTTTGAAATTTTCACAAATTCGTTTCATGCCATATCTGTCATCGCTATTGAATTTCAGCCAGTTTGCTCCATGGATTCGAGTAATTGCCATACAACTTAATATGAGGATTACTCTATGCCTATTAAAGCTGCGTGTCTGTAATTTTCCCGAAAGTAGTTTAGTTTCATGCCCTAAGTTTGTGCAAAATTTGGTTGTCTGATGCAGTGGGTTGACGGACGAACAGATAAACTATCTTTTCGATTCTGATCCGATCCATACCTTTGAGTCTACATATCCCCTCACCCTCCTTGGCAGCGTCACAAACGAATTGATAAAATTAGTATACCCTTTTGACCTATAGTCGGGTATAAGAACTTGTTAAAACTGATTACTGATTAAATATGGTACAATAACACCAATTTATTTTATATTTTTTTTCATTTAGTTGAATTGTTGTATTCTACAATGGCATTGTATTTATCTATTTTAAATGAAATATAAAAAATGTAATTCAATTAAATAATAATGATTTATTTATATTTGTTCATAATTTAATTTCATTGGAATAATTTGTATTATGTTTTCTTAATTTTTAAATTTTTTATTATATAGTATTTATATTATTGTCAAAAAAAATAATAAAATTATTATTTAAAATAAATTCAGATCAGAAAAAATCAATTATTATGATATTACTATATGAACTGAGATACTAATGAATTTATATATTTATTGTTAAAAATATCAATTTTATTTTAACGTATATCTGCGGTGATTTTCAAGTTCCAGTATCAGTCATAGTATCGACAAATAATTACCAGTACTTACCAGTATTAACCAATAATCAGCAGTGCTATATGTATTTACAAGTTAAATAAGAAATTATAGATTTACTTTAAAAATATTTAAAATGAGAAAGAGTGTAGTAGAGTAGACTGTGTCAACTCTGGGATACGCGTATGACCGTAATACTAACATTATTTTATCCCGTTAAGTACTTTAAATTACCTTCATCGCAATTTAAATTCAACCATTTTGGTTCACGGTTTCGACTACCTGCCATACAACTCCTTCTTTTATATGAGCATTACACTCCACCTAATAAAGCTGTATGTTTGAAATTTTGCCGAAAGTAATTAAGCGGATGATATAATGTTTATATAACGGTCATACGGGTATACCAGAGTTGACACAGTCTACTCTATTACACTTTTCCACTTTTTTCCAGTATCGTTACTGGTATTTAGGTACCAAAATACTTGAAAATTGTCAGCTCTGCGTTCCGAGAAGAAAAACGTTGTAAGATCAAATATCATTGAGAAGCTCTTGGCGAGATCTTCAATCTTTAGTTGTGATATATGGTTGAGATAGACATGCCGCTGTATTAAAAAGATTTAAAATGCTCTATGATAAGTATTTATTATCTAATTTAATAATTTACATATTGACACGCAAATAATGTTGATAGTGTTTTTGGTGAAAATTTTAATTAACTGCTGAAACTTTTTCAAGTGCTAAAAATTTACTAAATCATTCCTTTTTATAAAAGTTTTAATAATTTTATGTTAAATTTTATCCCTAACTAAATCATTTTTTTTCTCTACTTTTTCTTACTTATGAATAAAATCATTAATATGAATCCAACATAGAAGGGGAGACTTGAGTAAAAAAATATAATTATGTAGCTAATCCCATTCCATAATAAACCATCGAATTGTATGAAAATTTAATTATGAAATTCTTTGAATTAACACAGAAATCTTTTCAATTTCAGATGAAATAATTATATTTACTGCCTTGTTTAACAATTTATTCTTAATAAATTTGACTTTGTTTTGATTTTCTCATTTATTTTAATTACAGCGTTTCTTTAACTTTTATACATCAATTAAACCTTGGATTAAAAATGGTATTTTTAAGGTTGTAAAATTGAAGTTATAGGAGTTCATGTTGGATTTAATTTTTTTTTCTTATATTCAAAGTCAGAAATATTTAGATTATTTTCAGCTTTTGAAACCATGGTTACTTATTCTTAAGTTGGGTAAGCCAACTATTCTAAACAAATAATCTTTCCAACTGATAAAGATTGTTTAAGTGATTCCGGAAGGTTGCAATTAATTAGTTTTAAAAATCAGTGTTTCTAGACTAATAATTAAATCAAGATCTTAGGCAAATAGATTTAGATGATAAAGATTGCTAAAATTTACAAAAAATTGTTTTGTTTAATAGCTGCTTTTAGCACATTTTTAAATAGTTTCACTCTGTCCGTTTGTCCATCCATATGTTTATACGTATGTTTTTATCTTTTGAACGGCTCAATCTAGGTACTTAAAATTTTGGAAGAAGTTATATACTCCGAAATTAGTAGAAATTTTTTGTCACGACCCCATTTTTTAATTTAAGAGCTGTAAGGGAACGAAAATTCAAATTTTTCTATCTTTAAGCACTACAGTAACTTAAAAATCAGACATTTTTTCAGTAATATGCAAAATGTAAAGCTCCAACATTAAATCCTTAAATTGAAGTCGTTAAAATTAAAGAAAATGTCTCTATGTTTTAACTAAAATTCTAAGAAAAATTCTAAATTTTGGGGAAAATCACAATTTAGTTTCTAAGACCACAAGATTTTGTGCCAGATTTTTGTGGGGAGTGGGATTAGTTTCTTGAAAAGCACCATAATATAATTTTAAAAATGTGCTCTTTTGGTTTGGTTTTTTTCATCACTGGTTATATCCTACCCACAATCATAAAAAATTAATTTATAAAAAATTTCAACGGGAAAATTAAAATAATTATATAAATAAAAATTAATATAATAATAATAATTATATAAATAAAATAAAAACTGTGAGGTTGCTAGAAGTTTCATAACTTGAAAGAGCTTAAGAAAAGCTTAATCGTATTGATATAACACTTAAGTAAAGGTTTCCGAAAGTTTAAACCCACTTCATATTATTATAGCCAGTTGACTTAATTTATAATTCTAAAAAAAATAAATTTTCACCTGTGCTGTCTCATATGACAAGAAGAAATAATGCCCATATCAATAAGCCCTAATACACCTTATTTCACAATTGAGTTGGGAAAGATCTTATTTTTCATATCAAATAGAATTTACGATTAATATTGTATTAACATATCTGACTGATAGCTCATTAGGTAAAGTGGCGTCTTTTCAATCAAAAAGTCTGGGGTTCAAATTCTGGTCAAATCATATTTACCTAATAACAAAATATAATTTATAATTGATATCGTAATAGTTTATATCATAATATATAATAAATTTATCTGCCACACCTGAAAATGAAAGGCAGATTCATTCACTTATCACATTGTATATGGTAGAAGACTGCACATAAATTGATAAATTATAATATTTTTTCAATTCCAAATTTGTATGCATACAAAATCTTCGTCCATGCTCTTTTTAACAGAACTCCTTTCGTACTTACATTATGGGAATAGGAGCGACTGCCGTACTACCGCGACTGCGCAACGCACCACTTTCCTTTTCGTATACTCTTCGTCCCTGCTCTTTTTAACAGAACTCCTTTCGTACTTACATTAAGGGAATGGGAGCGACTGCCGTATTACCGCGACTGCGCAACGCACCACCACTGGCACCGCATAAGTGAGTGCGTGTGCTATGGTCATTTTGCGTGTTCCTACGATCGTAATATATGTCTATGTCCGCGATGACTCTATGAATTTTATTATGGTTGATTACAAAATAAAGGTCTTTTTATATATATATATATATATATCTATTTGAAGTTAATCTTGAAACCAGATTTGCCTCTTTTTTCCTGAATATTTATATACATTCTACAAAAGCGAATATCCAGATTTTGTAACAGGAATTAAATTCTTATTATTGAAAAAAGGCTTTATTTCCAATATTTAAAAAAAAAAAATAATCAGGCCTTTTTCATTTTAGAATGTTTGTTTCTCATTCTAATTAATTTCCTGATTCCTAATTCGCAAAGCTTAAAGCGAAATGTCGTGTCTTAGGATATATTCCTCTTTTTAAATAATATTATCTACGTCTTCTTTCCCCACTGCTTTTAACGTTATTTTCCTATATAAGCAATTAAATAAAATCTTTAATTCAAGTGATAGACACCTACGTTCAACGAAATGAATTCAGAGACTTAACATTTATAATCTCTTAAACTTTTTTAATATTATATCTCTAAACTTAATTATGGTCCAGTAATATCTACATTTGTATTATAAAGGTCTCCTCCACAAAATACCAAACTAAAACAATATTAATCCTGCTATTAATAATTAAGATAATTTCACATCTAAACTTATAAATATTATGTTTATTACTTATAAATTCTTTTACTTAATTCCAAAAAAAAATAAAATATAAAAAAGAGATTATATTCTACCTATCCATAATAATTACCTGAGTTTTCTGGCATTAAAAATCGTAAATTATAGTTTTATATCAAAAATAGAAGAAGCTAATTTCCGTTGAAAATGAGAAGAATTTACGTTTTTATGTTCAAAAATTAACTAATAAAAATTTGTCCTGAGTAATAAAAAGAAAATTAATACGATCCCTTGGAAACTTATCCACCACTTTTATATATTAGAAAAGGACAAGAATAAATAAGAACTTGAATATTATATCACTTCACTTTTAATACAAATAAACTTTGGGGGCTAATCCTTAAATAAAATGAATTTTTTTATTGTACATTTTGAAACAGAAACAAACACTCACCAATTATCACTACACTTCTTCAAAATAATTTTTATTTTAATATGTTATATATATGTGTGTGTGTGTGTTAATAAAATAAAATGTTCACTTCTTTCTAGTCACAATAAATTATTTTTTATCCTTTTAAGTTAATATAATTTTTAGCACATTTTAGAAAACTTTTGAAAAAATTCTACCTGGTTAGCTTAAAACTGTTCGTCTGTCCTAGCGTTTTACAACGAAAAACCCTTTTCGGTAGCCTCCCGTTATAGATTTACAGCTTTCAAATGCGGAAAGAGCTCTATATTTGAATTGTTAAAAAAATAAGTATATTTTCAATCTCCAAAAGTTAAATGATAGCTGTTTTTATAATATTTTTTTTGTTTTTTTTTTTTAGTACAAAAATATTTTCAAATTATCGATAGATTTGACTAAGATCAAACAATGAAATTACTCGAAGACTATTTTTCACTGGTAATACATTGAAAGCTTTCAAATACTTCAGTTTTTAGTTTTATTATTTGTTTTAAATAAACTGAAGTGGCAATTTGCATGTGAAACATAATGGCTACTATATACAATTCATATTTGCAAATATTAATGAAGCTTAAGAACCTTTGACTGTATAGTAAGTTCGTAGGAAAGTTGCTACGATATTTATGTATAGTTCTTTGATAGCTTTTTTGTGCATAACGCCAATTTTGTTGAGATACTACTTTGCCTATAAATGCCACAAAAAAATATTTGTGGAGTTCCGTTAACCCATCGTGGCCCAACAGCTTTTTATAGGTTTTTTCGTTGCTTTGCTATATATTAGAAATGATTTAACAGATTAACTTCAAATTTCGTATATGTGTTCTTCTTTGAAAATGAAGTTCAATTTACTAACAGACTTGAAAGTTGTTAACCCCTGCCGACGATTGTTCAAAAAAAAATTTGTAAGTAAATTACGTCCAATTTTTGAAAGTAGGTACAACTTCTTTGAATTAGGGGAATACTTAAAAAAAAGGTTTGTCGAGTTCTTTTAATCGATTGCGAAACAAAAACTTTAAAAAACAGTTTGCAAAACAATTTGAACGATTATTTCTAATTTTTCTATACATGCTGCTTCTTGACAATTTGGTGCTCCTTGACGATATAGTTGAGGATGGTAGGTTTCCGGTGAACAATGTTAACTGAATTAAAATGACTATAGGTCAAAAGGGGATTTTTTTGAATTGCCAACGCTTGAATAAAATATAGTCGATGGTTTAGAAAAGGTTTAAAAATTCGCTTTTCAACTTATATTTTGTTTAGTCCTGAAAGTTGTAATACGCTCTTCCTCGTTTTTTTATGATTTTATGAGAGAAATGTAGGCTTATTTTTTGGAAAAACTGTTTTAAAATACTATGTATTTAAGCATTATATATAACAAATTGAATTTTTTGATTTTTAGATTTCATTTGAAGAAAACTGAAAATTTCATTGAATCTTTGTTCAAAACGCACAAACAGGTCAAAACCAAATTAACCCAATTAATTAAAATGCTGGTACAAAATTTTCAATAAAATACTTTTAATCGTATAAGAAAATAAAATATATAGAAAACTTCATAGCGTCGTCGTGGAAAATGGGTTAATCGAACTTAACTAAAACTTTTTGCAGCCTCTCTTTTAGACTACAAAATCAACCTGTAAAATTGGACACAAATCGAAAACACAAAATTTTTTGAAAGTCCGCCAGGCCGAAATGGGTTAATTTATTCCAACCAAATTTATACAACTAAATGCGGTTGCTAAGAGGAACATTTGTGCAAAATTTCAAGTCAATCGGTCAAACTGTTTTGGCTCGACATCAAAAACATTGAAAAAGCTTCATTGCGCCCTCGTGCCCAAACGAGTTAACCGAACCCAACAAAAATTTGTGCCAGCCTCTCTTTTTGACTGCAAAACCACCCTGTAAAATTGGACACAAATCGGAAACACAAAATTTTTTGGAAGCCCGCCGGGCCGAAAGGGGTTAATTTATTCCAACCAGTTTTATACCATTAATTCCGTGTAATAAGAAGAACATTCGTGCAAAATTTCAAGTGAATCGGTCAAACCGTTTCGACTCGACATCAAAAAAACGAAAAAGCTTAAAACGGCTCTGGAGCCGCAACCTGCTGACTTATAAAAATGCGACATAGCCTATGTCACCCCCCGGACTCCCAAAATTATTCCTCTAAAATTTGGTGTCAATCGGACCAGTGGTTTTCACGTGAATCCTGGACAAACAAACAAACAAACAAATTTTCTTCTTTATATATTAGATATATTTGTCCAGGAAATGAGGTGTAACAAACGCATTCAATTAAATGTGTTTTGTTGGATGTATTTTATGTTAGAAAATATAATAAATTATAATTAGCAGGCCAAAAAATATGTTTTTTAATTTTTATAAAATAAAAAAAGAGTTTTTTTTTTTATTTTAAATTAATTAAAATGTTTATGAATTAATTCATTTCTGTTTTTAAAACTCACAGAGTATTTTTTGGAAATTTTATATAAAATATAAATAGTAAAACATTTTGATATTAAAAATTAAAACTATGCTTCACAGGATAAGTTCCGTAGTAAGTTTTCATTACTTTCAGTGAAAATCTGAATTGAAGATGATGGCACAGTATACGCTTTGGTGCTTTGCTTGCTTTGATTTAAAAATCAAATAAACCAAGCAAAGCAATAAATGTAATTTTAAATGTTCTTTGAAATATAGTCAAAATTTATTTTTTTGAAAAGTATATATGAGTTTTTAAGAAAACTTAAAAATTTAAGTGTCGAGAACGTACAATGTAAGAGTAAAAGCTGTAAAGAGTGTAAAACTTAAAATTTTTATTTTTAAACACTTATAACTTTAATACCTGTTTAAATTTTCAAGTTTTTTTGTTATAAGGATTAAAAATTTCCTTACTTATTAAAGATTTAACAAAAGTTCTAAATAGTTATTTAAAATTATTTTTCAATATATATACCCTCATCCAAAACTTATTAGATATAGAACATTGTCTAATTTAGAAAAGCAGCTTTTTTAAAACTCCTTGGTTGTTTTTAATATTTGTTTAAGTTTATTTTTTTAATTTTGTTGTGTTCTTTTATTCCAAACATTTAAATCCAGAATAAACAACTTTATTTATGGGAAAGTGTTTCATTTAACTTTTAGTTAACTATTTTTATAACTAGAAGTCCAACGATCTCTTATACTCTTAATTTGAATATCAGCATTACATTCTAGACAATTTTACTTAAAAACACCATTTAAACTTACTTTCGTTGCAGTTTTAGGTATCAAGTGTTATCAAGCTCCTATTAAGATGTTTAAAGAACTCTATTATAAGCCCAAATATTTAGACTTTATACTATTCTCTACTGATAATTAGAATAGACGAATTACGGCAGAATTGGTAACCTTCTTAAGCAATATTTTAATTATAGAACATCTGACCAACTTCTTTCAAAGTTGCTGACCAACTGCTTTCAAAGTTACCGATCAACTGCCCTAAATAAAGAACATATCGTTATCACAATTACGGTAAAAATATTTACCTTTCATTTTATTTTATATTAATACCGTTATATTATAATATTATTATTTTCATTATTTTGAAGTTTAGAAAGAACCACAACAACCACACAACCATCACCGCTAAATCATTTCATGAGCACAATTTAATTCTAAAAGTATAAATTATCGTTAGTTTTAATATTATTACTATTTTTATTATTTTTTTTTTAACAGGTACAAAATATTAACGGTAAATGAAAAAAAGAAATAGACACATAATTTATTTCTTGATGTTTGTTTTTTCTCTCTTCCACCATATTTAATTCAGTAAACTTTTACATAATTAATGTTATGAACACTTTATAAGTGATATTGAAATGTACCAACACATTCATGTGGTGTGTGTGGATGTTTATAAAAAAAATAATTTTTTTTTTAAATAAAATATATTACGTAACACATTACACTTATATTAATAAATAAAAAATTATATTTTAAAAAATATTCATTATAATATAATGTGTAAAAATAATAAACGAAAGGAGGTGAGGTGAAATGTCACTAGTGCTAGTGACAACCATGGTGTGTTTTACAACACCACAAAATATCAACATGATATGCTTTGGTTTTTCTTTTTTCTTCATATGTTCAATATATGAATACTTTCTACTAACTGTAACTAAATACCTTTTGCACGTTTGTGTGAATTAATAAAATATGTATACGTATATTTATGTATTAAATAAAAGAAAGACCGCAATTTTGTTAATTGGTTTATAAGGCTCTATTGGATATAATATTTTTAACATGACTGTTTAAAAAAAATATATGATACAACTATTGATAAAACAAAACATTGAATACATAAGTCAAGGTTATTATTCAGAGCTGTCAACGTTAACATTTTGCTTTTAGTTTACTCTTAATCATTGGTATAGTCATTTGAAAGGTTTTTTTTTTTAAATGCTCACTGTCACAGCCCTTGAGTTAATAAGCCCATACATATTGGATGCAACAGGAGGGAAACTATTGGGCATGCTTTATTCTTATAATTGCAATTGATCTTAGCGAACTCTATCTGAAATTAAAATATGTACTTGAAACGGCTTAGATTTTCAATAGATACAATTCCATTTGTTATATAGCTTTGGCCATGAAAACCCCAAGCAAAAACGCCAAAGACACAATTCCAAAAAACAAAATCCCCAACAAAAATACATAATAGAAATATATTATAAAAAGCTAAAATCAGGATTCAGAAAAAACTTTGATTTTTAAGTAATTTCGCTTTAAGGATTTTGTATTCGACGATTTTCTTTTTGGAAATTTTATTCTTATTCCGTTATTTGATTTATTTATATAATATTAGGTACTAGCTAATACCCGGTGCGCGTTGCTGCGCCTCTCAATGGAGGTTTAATTGAAGTTGATGTTATTGCAAAAAGTTAACACGGAAATTACACACAGTTTACACATGTTATTTTTAAAATGTATGAAAGCAATTTTTTTAAAACGAATTTTCTAGCATTATTATAGTAATTTTTGAAACTTTCTGTTATTCAAAGCAGTACATTTTTTCGAAATTTGGCGCAATTTACTTCCAACGATTTTTTTTGACCAATGGAAGGACCGACATGTTTTACCAAACACCAAGCCTGTTAACAGACTCAATTCCATTTTCAAGTTGCTTCACGCATATAATATTTGGAGTCAACCGGTCAAATCGTTTCTCATTTAGAGTAAAGTAATCAAAAAATTTATTAATAGTGTCTCCTTAATTCTCAAAGAGCATCACGTATACAAAATTTGAAGTGAATCAAACAAACAAACAAACAAACTTTCGCTTTTATATATATAGATTATTTATTTACGAACAGTAACCTACCACACTCAATATGATGAAGTATATTCAGCCTTTTCTTTTCACGTGAGGCAGGTATATGTATATTTTTTTTTAAATATGATTCCACCAAGGTTTGAATCTGAAACCCATCGATTGAATGGTATTCCGTTATATATTACGGTAATTATGTATTTAAATTATTACTTTGGGGTAGGTTTGCATCTGTGAGTTATGTTAACAATTAAATTATTTATTTACAATGGCAAATTTTAGCTGGAGACTCAGGCGAGGTTAGTTGAAAGCTGGATAAAAGTGTTTTTAACTTTTTCCAATATTTGAATTTGAGTTTCTCGAAAACAAGATCGACACTCTAATCACTGAGCTCATTCCATAACTAAACTTATCCCACAAATGTCATTGTCTCTACAGTGAAATAAACATTAAAATCTATAAACAATTTCGTTACCATAATAACCTCTGGATTAACACTTTTCTTTTATAGCCTAGAGTATAACAATAAAGATTAGAGTGTTACAATATTTTGTTAAAACATCTCACTCAAATCCTGGCTTTCAAATATATAATATAATATATAACTAAAACTAAAGTGGGCTGTACATTTTAAATACCTACTAGTTTTTTTTTAATAATTATGCAAATGTATATATATGTATGTTTAATTAAATCAAAGTAAAAAAAAAACAAAACAAACACAAAAGAAAACTAAAAACCTATGAAATTTAATATTATTTCCTACTTTTTAATTATTTCAATTAATTTTTATTTAACTTTGAAATAAAACAAAAAAAAACAACAAAAAGTTTCTTTTGATGTGCACTATGCGTAAAAAAATTCAAAGGAAACAAGAAACAGAAAAAACTTTATTTATTTTAACAATTAAAATAGGTACCAGCTCGGAAAATAACACTAGTTACAATACAGTAGTGAGTAGGGGAACTTTTACTTGTTTTTATTTTCATTTACTCCCTATTTTAATATCTCCATCTCTTTTTTTTTTAACCCATACATAAAATATTCACCTTTCTTTTATTTACAAAAAAAAAAAAGAAAAAAAAAAAACTTTCTTTATATCCTGAAGGACATTTTTCTATCACACACAGCTACTGTTACACATGCTATACAATATATAATAGGTATATAATGAATTTTTCTGAGTTTTTACTTTTGAAGTGATTTATTACATTTTACCAACACTTATATGGAAAGGTATATATACTATTTATATACTAATACATAAACATACATGTATGTATAGAATAAAAAAGTTTATGATATACTTGAAAAATTGCATAAAATGAAAAGTAAAAGTAGAAAAAAAAAAAAAATTTTTTTTATGAGCCAATTCAAAAATGAAAAGCTGATTTTACAACTTTATAAAAGTTTTACTCGTCCTTTTTTTTGTAAACTTGCATTAAGGTACAAGTACAGGTACATATTACTATAGTTATTTATAAATCATGAAGTTCGTTTTTTTTTTTAACAATTGTTAAAATAGTTTAAATTAAAAAAGTTTTTTGTTTTTTTCTGAGTAACAATTGTAAAAATGTTTAAAAACTGTTCAAAACGTGGACTATACGTAAACTAATAGATGTAATATAAAATTTTATTTCGATGAGTAGTTCTGTAGCAATACACCGACATCTAATAAATATTATATTGAATTCTTATCATAAAGGTGACTTCATGTCATCACATTAAAAACTAGTTTCAAGTTTTGAGGAGTGTTTCGTTCTGCAACTGAGTCCCTACTACTGACTTTTTAAGTAGACTTTTAGTATTTCATTAACTAGACAAACTTCAGCATTTCTTTCAGACTTATAGAAAACTTTTCGCGAATCTCCTATGAGTTATAAGAAACAGAACTTGACAACAATTGCTAAGCATTTGTTCAATGTGCAGTTGATAATACGATAAAATAGATGCATCGAATAAATTATTGTACTTCGTAATATTTATGTGTATATAATACAACTCATCTGACCAAAGGCAGAATGATAAAGAGGCCGCCTTTCATGTGAAAGATCTTGGATTCAAACCCCAATCAGATCATATCTAATATAAAAAATACCGTAAAATTGTATAATTATATCGTAATAGTTTATATCGTAATATAAACATAAGATTTAATAAAAATATATAAATAACTCTAACTAAATGATGTTAGATAATAGATGGCGCACAAAATTAAAATTTGTGAATTCAGAATTTTATATACAATAGCTACAGCTGAGTAATCAACGGCTTAGTGAAAGTAATGATTAAAGAAACTGAAGTCTAGTATAATATGGATTGGCGAATTTCCCACACTTCTTAAAGGAATAGAAAAGAAAAAAAAACACTATTTAAGGAAGTTTATTTCTAACGCTTTTGGCTATCTCTAAAATCGTTCAGTATCGCAATCAAAGCAATTTTGTAAACTTTTTTAAAAAAATAGCCCTGTACAATATAGAAGATTCGCTTACGTATCAATAGCTACCTGAAGTTATAGGCTTTCAGAATAATATTCAAGTTTTTTATTTTATTAAGACTTAATCCGAAAGATATTAATATGACTGTTTTTGTTTTGTCAACTAATTTTAATTTTTACATAACTTACCATTTACTGTACCAATTATTAATGTACCAATTTTACCTATTAAACCCAATAGCGAATGGTAGCTGAGTCAAATCAAAAACCACATAAAATTTTTTTTCACTTTTACTGGGATCTGAAGCTGCAATTGTCAAAAGAAAGGTCGACGCTCTGACCAAATGATTATTATCATACATCTTAAAATACACTTAATGAACGTCGCTGGAAAGGTCTTACAAACTTAGCATTGAAATATGTCGTTTAGCCACATTCAAATTGAAATGTACTCGTAAAATGGGAAATTTATTTCCATCTGATGTCTCTGATTATTAATTTGAATGTCAAATATTACGATTTATATGGCCTGCTAAAGGAGTGCAGCATTAATATAAGAATCATTTTCAACTAACCAAAATTCCAAACATATTTTAAGATATCTCTTGGTACAGAAACCTGTTCTTTAGGTTTATAATTTAAAATAAAGTATTCGTTTAAAATAACTTTCGGTGAAACTTCCGGAAAGGGGTTGTGAGCTATCAAGATGACGTCATCACATAACGGTACTAAATATCTCAAAGTTTCCGAATATATATACCATTAGTGGCGATGGCGCCATCTAGTGGTCGAAAAATGCATTACAAAATGTTCCTAAGATTTTGTAGCATTTTTATTAAAATGTTATATTTTTCCTGTTAGTCCATAAACTGGAACCAACATCTTACAATATTGTAGGGCATGATATTGTCTTTCATAAACATCTTGTTTCATCTGGATCGGTGCTACCATTTTTGAGATATTGCAATTTAAAGTGAAAATTAAAAAAAAAAAAAAAAAAAAATCCAACTTTCAAAAAAACTACTATAACTGTGAAATTTTCAAAAACACCCTGTATTATTATTATACCATTAGAAAGGTCTCTTAAAACTCTTTCCAACGGTATATAATAAGTATGTCATATGTTGACAAATAGCCCCACCAGAGAACATAAACGCAAAAATGACGCAACAATTTTATTAAAAAATACATTTTCATACTTTATTTGTCATAAATTTATTTTGCCTTTTTGTTTTCCATTTGAAATATTTATTTTAAAATTTAAGAATGTACTTTATAGTTTGATACAATATTGAGTTGGGTTTTGTTTAGAAGATTTTTGAGGTATTTATATGTATGTAAAGTATAATTAGAAAGGACCTTAGAGTTGGTTATAAAGTCAGAATTATACGCTTTTTCCAGAATATTTATATACTAAGATTTTGAAGATTGACAGGGTTTTGAGTTGGATATAATATTACGCTTATACTGTTCCAACAACCTGTATAACGTTTTATTTAGCCCTTTCGTTGGTTGGGCGAACAGGTTGTAAAGTGAATGCGAAATAAAGCCATATCATTTTCTAAAATTTTACGAAATAAAGCCATATAGTAAAATTGATACAAATTCTAACACTAAAATGAAAAGAACGGTATAAGAATTCGGATACCTAATTCATTCAAAAAATTAATAAGTTCCTAATTTTTTTTAATACACTGTAATAAAACATGTTAAATAATATTATATTTTCATTACGGGGGCTGCCGCCCCCGAACCCCTGCTAACTCAATTATTGAAGCTAGATTTTGAATCCAACACTAAAATGAAAAGAATGGTATAAGAATTCGGATACCTAATTCATTAAAAAAATTAATAAGTTTCTAATTTTTTTAATACACTGTAATAAAACATGTTAAATAATATTATATTTTCATTACGGGGGCTGCCGCCCCCGAACCCCCGCTAACTCAATTATTGAAGCTAGATTTTGAATCCAACACTAAAATGAAAAGAATGGTATAAGAATTCGGATACCTAATTCATTAAAAAAATTAATAAGTTCCTAATTTTTTTTAATACACTGTAATAAAACATGTTAAATAATATTATATTTTCATTACGGGGGCTGCCGCCCCCGAACCCCCGCTAACTCAATTATTGAAGCTAGATTTTGAATCCAACACTAAAATGAAAAGAATGGTATAAGAATTCGGATACCTAATTCATTAAAAAAATTAATAAGTTTCTAATTTTTTTAATACATTGTAATAAAACATGTTAAATAATATTATATTTTCATTACGGGGGCTGCCGCCCCCAAACCCCCGCTAACTCAATTATTGAAACTAGATTTTGAATCCAACATTAAAATGAAAAGAATGGTATAAGAATTCGGATACCTAATTCATTAAAAAAATTAATAAGTTTCTAATTTTTTTAATACACTGTAATAAAACATGTTAAATAATATTATATTTTCATTAGGGGGGCTGCCGCCCCCGAACCCCCGCTAACTCAATTATTGAAGCTAGATTTTGAATCCAACACTAAAATGAAAAGAATGGTATAAGAATTCGGATACCTAATTCATTAAAAAAATTAATAAGTTCCTAATTTTTTTTAATACACTGTAATAAAACATGTTAAATAATATTATATTTTCATTACGGGGGCTGCCGCCCCCGAACCCCCGCTAACTCAATTATTGAAGCTAGATTTTGAATCCAACACTAAAATGAAAAGAATGGTATAAGAATTCGGATACCTAATTCATTAAAAAAATTAATAAGTTTCTAATTTTTTTAATACATTGTAATAAAACATGTTAAATAATATTAAATTTTCATTAAGGGGGCTGCCGCCCCCGAACCCCCGCTAACTCAATTATTGAAACTAGATTTTGAATCCAACACCATAATGAAAAGAATGGTATGAGAATTCGGCATAGCTATTTCATACAAAAAATAATCAACCCTAATTAATAAATATAAATATTCTGGAAAAGGGGGCAATCCTGGTTTTGAATCCAACTCTAAAATCCCTCCTAATTGAGAATCCCACATATACACATATATAAATATTCTGGAAAAAGCGTAAAACCCTGCTTTTGAAACCAACTCTAAAACTCCTTCCTAACTATTTAAATAAAAAAGTTTGGAAAATTAAATTGCTTCTATTTTCACAAATAAAATTACTTCTGATTTTGTAGCCAAGGCCCTAAGGCTAATTATATTTTTACATACATATTTAAATAATATCCAAATTTGGATATTAAATATCCAAAATCCAAATATCCAATTGTATCCAAACCTAAAATGCATTCTTACATTTTTAAATTTGCTAAAAAGGCAAAATAAATTTATGACAAATAAAGTATGAAAATGTATTTTTTAATAAAATTGTTGCGTCATTTTTGCATTTATGTTCTCTGGTGGGGCTATTTGTCAACATATGACATACTTATTATATACCGTTGGAAAGAGTTTTAAGAGACCTTTCTAATGGTATAATAATAATACAGGGTGTTTTTGAAAATTTCACAGTTATAGTAGTTTTTTTGAAAGTTGGATTTTTTTTTTTTTTTTTTTTAAATTTTCACTTTAAATTGCAATATCTCAAAAATGGTAGCACCGATCCAGATGAAACAAGATGTTTATGAAAGACAATATCATGCCCTACAATATTGTAAGATGTTGGTTCCAGTTTATGGACTAACAGGAAAAATATAACATTTTAATAAAAATGCTACAAAATCTTAGGAACATTTTGTAATGCATTTTTCGACCACTAGATGGCGCCATCGCCACTAATGGTATATATATTCGGAAACTTTGAGATATTTAGTACCGTTATGTGATGACGTCATCTTGATAGCTCACAACCCCTTTGCGGAAGTTTTGCCTAACTTTCATTATATTTCTAAAAAATTTTTCGGTATCATATACATTCGAAACTGAACTGTACTCCCCAATACATTAAAAAAAAAAACTTTTAAAAAAAAATAAATATAACTGAATGTCTAGATTTTAAGAGAACAATAAATAAAGTTTGACAGTTTCGTATAATCTTCCTCCTTCCATGTATGACATTGCACACGAAAAATAATTGAACATAAATACTATTTTTGATTCAAATAAAAATTCATCATGGGCAAAAGGAAACTTCGTTGATATTTTATTGACCTTTTCTCCTTTTTGATTGTTTTTAAATCCAAACTGCTGCATATTGTTGGGTACAAAGTTCAATATCAGAGAGCTAAGAGTCTATTAATAGAAAGACAAATTTTATGAACTTTCATTTGAATTATCGTAGTCCTTGTTAAATTGATACAAGATTGTGCAAGATTGTGTAAATGGATAATATGTAAAATAAGGATTTTCAAATATATGGGATATTCGATTATTTTCACTTACTTTTACATATACACGTAAAATATGCTTTGGGTTTACAAAATTAATTGGTTGCAATGAAATGATTTACATGGAAATAACTTCAGGTCGTTATTAAGATTAGAATACTAGAACAATGCTAATTTTTATTAATCAAATATTTTTTATTAATCACTACTAGGAAAATTTATTATGAGTTTTTAAATTTAAAGCCAGCAATTGCAACTGTGCCATGATGGGTTGTTACACCAAAACCACGGTCCTTTTAAACAAAACTTTAGGAAGGTAGAAATAAGTTCTTCCTAAACTTAACTAACCCCTTCCCATATATGTTGTCAACTTTGAGGAATGCATTTGGTGGAATATTATGATTCCTTTAAAAGTGAAAAGCGCATGAAAAAAGAATTTCCATAAACTACGTTGCATCATCTGATTAACTCAACTGTGTAGGAATGAGCATCTGTTCCCTTGCTAGTTCTCCAATGGAAAATTTTGAATTGCTTAATTTCATTAAAACAGAGGTTAGTTACAGCAAGATATCTATAAATATAGGTCAGTGACTCAACTGTAACAATGGTGGCTGAGTGGAATGAACTTTAAGGGGACAATGGAATCATTTATTAAAAAAATAGTTTATTTTACACTTTACCAAGATATCCCAATCGACCCCATTGTTATCTCGTACCTACATAATGTTTTATCACTTGATCAAAATTATCTCTCAGGAAAGTTTAAAAAAGATCAGACAATGTTCCTAAAGTAAAGTATATCCGAGATAGCGGTTATTCTCACTAATTTAATATCATCTCGGACACTCCTTGGTTAATTAATAAGATTATCGTAAAACTCACATTGCACCACACTAAAGGGATTATAAGGATTTCATATATTCTTGAACTTGAAATTCAAATTAACTTTTCTAAACTTTCTGATTTCTTTCTGAATTATTTCAATTTCTTTATAGACCTACACTATCTACATATATAAAATCATATATAATACTAGTATTATATACTTTTACTACCAAAGTAAATTTGGGCGATCTAAATTGCATTTATTGCTTTAATATGTTTAAATTGCAATCACTTTATTTGGATTTTGTTGCCATTTTTTCTTTCTTTCCCAATCGGTTCATCTTTAAATGGATATCAATGAATGAGTTTCCAAAACTTCAACGTTTCTCTTTTTCGTTTTTTTTTTTTTTGAATTTTTTGCTGACAAACAAATTTATATTCCTCATATTTTATCCCAAACACTTTTCCAGAAAAAAATAGAATGTAATAAATCGCAATTCCAATAACTATGATGCAAAACACGGTGCAGTGCAGTGCTGAAATTTCAAAAAAAAAAAAAAATAAAAAAATGACAGGATCATTAACTGCCGCAAATATGCAGAAATTCTTTTTTTTTTTTAACTCATGGAAGTACGAATATTACGATAACTTTTCTCTTTTTTTTGTTTTTGTAATAAAGAGAAAGAAAGAAAAATATATATACATATATATATATATATAAATAGTACGTATAAACAAAATAGGATCGCATAGGCTTTAATAAATGTGTCCTTTGAACGAATAAAAAATACAAGTAAAAATTATTATAGCGGGTAGATAATAAATCTTGCATCATATCACATAGACCATTTTTTAAAAACTTTAGTTTTGGGGTAATAAAAATCCATTATTTTAGAATCATAAAAAAACAACAATAACAAAAATACATATTATGATGAAGTTCTGAAGATGCCTTGATATTACAACATATATCATAAAGCCGGAATGGTTTTATGATTCACTTGAGTGTGATACAATGCCATAATTGCGAAAATTTTTGATATGGGATTATAACTCACATATTGTGTTTCAAAAATATTAAGTCCTAACACCATTTGCAATTAAAATCGAGTGATTGAGTTAACATTTTTGTATATTGTACAATTACAGAAATGTTCAAAACAAAATTTTGAAAAACAAAATTTTAAAAAGCAAAATGTTGGAAGACAAGAAGGAAGAATCTTTTTGAAGAATTCTGAAATGAACCCAGTTTTTTTACCGACCTTAAAAAACCCCCCTGACTTTTTTTCATATTCATACTATATGTGAATAAAAAAACATTTAGTATAACGGGGGCTGCCACTACTAAAACGCTTTAAAACAATTTATTGAAACTCAGATTTTGTGACCAACTCTAAAACCTTCTCTGAAGTATTTATTCACTCTTATTAGACACCGAGTATTGTATAAAAGAGTTGTATGACAGCTGTTTCAACCTCTTACACTACATCAACTTAATATTATGCTAACAATTAGCATTAAAATTGGCTATTAATGAATAAATTTCACATACTCAGCTTTCTTTCATATTAAGTTACACTCGTATTGAAAAAAAAATTGTATGTTTCTCGAACCTGGAGTTCAACTTTTTTAGTTTTGAGTTAAATTTGTATGGCGAAGTCGTCTTTTATATAGAAAAAGCTTGAATTTATGAAAATTTAAAAAAAATCTAATTGCTCTAGATTTTGAGTCAGCGAGGTTGCAGAAGAACGGTCGGGTAGATCTACTCATTTTTCTATTCTGATTTGAACAATACCTTCCCGATCTTACAATACTGCATCCTAAGCGTAATGGCAAGTTTAGTATACCCTTTCTACATACCCTAATGGTGCAATCAAAATATCGCGGTTATGTCTTTACGATAATCTCAAGTAATTCATAAAGCCATTATGGTCTTATGACATATGGCGTTTTATTACGGTCCGATTCTGGATTCATTGCTATTTTTTATTTTTTTATTTGGTCATTTGGAGTTTATTCAGTTCATTCTCATGAAGTTTGCAGAAAATTCAGAGAAGAAAAAAGAACAATAAAATAGAATTGGAAAAAAAATAAAAACCAAAAACCAAACAAAAATATGAAAATTAATTAAAAAAGTTTTTTGTTGCACGTTGTTGCATTCCACAGCAAAAAATAAAAAAATTTTGTTTGGGAGAAAAAAATTTAATAATAGAAAAAAAACTGAATTTAAAAAAACATGAGTTGAAATAAAAAATTAAATTGCCCTATGGTTATTCTAGCGAATTGAACATAATATTTATCTTTTCTAGTTTTTTTTTGTTTTTTGTTAGAACAACGGTAATAATGACAATAATCACCCTTAAGGCTTGTTGCAAGTTTTTTGCCTCATAATTGCACTTCTTTTAAACCTAAACCTTGTTTAGTTAAGACATAAATTTAATCACAAAACCAATTTTTTATTTTTAAATTTTTTTAATTAGAAGTTGGAATTAAAAACGGTTTAATCAATTTTGTATATATATATTGTCCTTCATCAGACAAAATTAAAATTTGTTAACCCTTTTCGATTTAACGTTTGGGAAAAGCTTTTATATAAAGCCAATTATTTTAAGAAACGCAGGATACTCGCTTCGTCTAAGTGAAATTCTAATGACTTTATATCCTAATTCGGTATATGAAGGATTAACCGTTTTTTCGCTGTAAATTAAAAACGCATTGTTGGAATAAATTTTGTAAGTGTATTGTGATTTAACTGTTAGGAGGGGATTTTTACAGTACAGTGAAAAATTATGTATTTGTTAACATTTTGGCGACGACGACGACGACGACTCTTAAAATGGTTTGAGTGATTGAATTCCGTTATTTTACAAGATCATGGAAATAAAAAATATTTATTTCTAAAAACCCATTCCATGCCGATATTATCTGCTGGTTTATTATGTTATTATAATATGGAATCGGATATTTTGAATAAATCAGATTTATAATTATTATACTAAGTAAGCAGCCAGTATGCTTATCCTATTTTGGCTACAGGGATAGGTTATTTTTGTGAATAGGAATCTCACACTACCAGTGGGTCTACGATTCAAGGTACCTTTTTCTTCCCTCAGGAAAGTTTTAAGATTTACACCTATATGGTGTAGTTCGGCTTATTTAGAAGAATCTTATGAGAAGCTTTATATAAATAAGAATATGTTTTCAATTAAAGCAGATATCATCTTACATTCTTCCATTATTATATTAAAAAAATTTTAAAGTTAGATTTTTTTTAATCAAAATTACATTTTTTTTCAAAATTTCATTTATTTTTTTCTATAAATTTATATTTAAAGATTATTGCAATCAAATCAGAGGAATTCCCGTTAAGGTGAACGTACTAATAAAAAACTTATTATCAAAAAAACTTTTTTAACAAATTATCTAATAACTTTTAATCTCTTTATTATTTTTATACTTTTTTAATAAAATTTAATTCGATTTTATACTTTGGAATTAATATTCCTTAATATTCTTTTGTCTTAAAATATTCCACAATACTTTAAAATAATTTTTTGTGTTGTGTCATCAAATATTTTCTTTCGAAAGACATTTTTAAGGTGTTTTATTTTTAAGAAACTAAGCATTTTTAAAACATCAACAATTTAAATTCTTTTTGAATTTTTCGCAACCTCCACTTATTTTTTTTACCTATTAAAATATTTTAAAATTACTTGAAAACTTTTCGTAACTCTTTCATTTAAGTTTTCGAAGAAAGAAAGTAAAACAGGAGAGAAATTTACAATATCTACCGGTTCAGTCCGTCTGTTTGTAAATTAAATGTATAGGAACGAAAAATTTGAGCTTTTACATACTTTTCTTCCAGTTGGTTTTGTAAGTGTGTTGAGTAGTATCTAATGCTTAGGAAGTCAGTCCAAAAAAAGAAGTTCTGAAGTGTAGGTAGAGTGTTTCCTTGATGCTGTAATGATTGTTCAGAGCAAGTACAGTTATCGTACATATTAGGAACATTTTGATTTTTATCTTGGAAATAGAACAAAAACTTTAAACTTTGGGAGTACAACGCGAGAAGGAATGTACAATATCTGACGGTTCAGTACGTCTGTTTGTAAATTAAATGTACAAAAACGAAAAATCTTATCTTTTACATACTTTCTTCCGATAGGTTTTGCAATAGTGTTAAGCATTATCTAATGCACAAAACAAAAGATTCTTGGGTGAAGGTAGAGTAATTTCTTTGATGCTGTATTGATCGTGCAAAGAGAAAGAGGAAGTACAGTTATCGTACATATTAGGAACATTTTATCTTTGAAACGGGGGCAAAGTTTGAAACTTCGGTTCTCTAAATTACAGGTAAAAATTCATTGCATTAACTGTTTCTCGAGTCCAGATAATTGGAAATTTTTTTTTTTGCATCAATTCAATTATTGCTATCTGATGCAATTAAAAAGTGACATAAGTATATTTTATGTATATATACTTTTAATTTTAATAAGTGTGGTCTAAAAGTGCGAGATAAGATTTGCTACGATTTTTACTTATTTTTTTTTAATTTAATTTATTTTTTACCACCTTTAATAAAAAAATTTTTGAATTTCTATTTTTGTTATAAATTTTGCGTGGTATGAATTAATAATTAAAAACAATTGGTGAGGAATATTGTTTTTTGTTTTTGTATACAGGTGTGAAACTGGAAGGTGTTCAAAGTGTTAGAGCATGATTTAATTGTAAAAAGCCACAAGAAAAAAGCAAAAAATCAAATTAAAATTTGTTTTTCATGGTTTATAATTTACGTTGGCGATTATTTAAGGATCAAAGGAAAGTTAATATATTTGTTAACTTTCATTTATTTTTTTGTGGGTGAATAATTATATTTAGTGGAAAAAAAACAGTTTTTTTTTGTTTTAATATTGACTATAGGGATTTTTGTATTACATTTTATATAAGTGAACGCTAGTCATGTGTATATCAAATCATTCTGATGTTTGAAATACGTAAAATTAAAAATGATTGATATAGAATGAAGGTTTTAATATGGGATCAGTTTTAAAAAGAAAATCAATATAGTTAGACGTGTTCATCGGTGAATTTGCCTGTTTATAAATCCCTCCGTCTGTCAGCACTAGAACTGAAAGACTAAAAGAGTTGAATCCACAAATTTACCCAAAGTGTCTTTGAAGTCTTTTGCGGAAACCCTAAATCGCTTTTGGATAAAATCGGACGTCACCCCCGGATAGCTACCATTAACACAAAACAAATTTGCATATTTTCTAAAGTTATAAAACAAATAGGATGGTAATTTAACCTGCCAAGTAAAGTATATTTAAGAGTAAGTGTTATTGTAAGGTGTCAAATTATTAGAACTTAATTTTATTTAATTACATATATTAGATCAAAAAATGGAGTTGGGCTGGAGCTCTTTCACACTGGCGTTGGTATATCTTGGTAAAGTGCAAAACAGAGCCATCCGTCTTATAAATACTTCAACTTCCCTTCTTATAAATATATTGTATCAACGAAAACCCGTTCTAAAAAAATAAAACAATTAATGCATCCATTCCAAGTTTTCCGGAGTGAAACAAGAGTGCGACGGATGCTCATCCCTACTGTGTTGAATTGTTAAGATGCATTAAAACGGCTTATGGCAATTCGTTTGTTATTCGAAAAACCATATTCCCATAAGTTGGTAATTCGTATATGTACGGATTAGAATGATTTTAAGAAGAACGGTAACAACTATCTCCTTAATATCCCTCAATATTTTCTAATTTATCCTACATGGTCAATTATCGCAATCCCAATTTCTAAAGTTTGCAACTCCCTTCCTCAAAACCAAACTATACATTTTTATTGAAGATGCAATTCTTAAGTTGGTTTTTAAAAGGTGTTGTTTTGGTGTACATTTTACAAAAGAACTGCATACAAAAAAAATACAGAATTTCCATACGATATAATAACTTGGTATTACCCTGAAGACTAACTATAATTTTTGAACCTCGCTTATATAATTTAACAATTAATAAACAAACTATGAAGTTGCTAATAAAAATTGACAAGGTATCGTTACCATACAAAAGTATCAATTCGAAATCTTTAAAACTAATTTAGCTCCGATGTTGAAATTAAAAATGGATTAATTAAAGGAACATGGAAATATAGTTTAACTTAATCAAACAATATTTCATAGTAAAACCATAGTTGACAGGGGTAACTATAACCTTCCTCAGTGGTTTTAAAAACTTTTAATGGATTTTTTTTTAATTATAATTTTACAGCCCCTGATTAATTTCAATTGAATCAATTCATAATGAAACTAATGGTAATACTAATAAAATTCAAGGATTAATTAATGTAAATGGTCAATAATTAAAATAAAAAATTAAAAAGGTATAGAAAATTTCTGTGTAAAAACCAAAGTTTTATAATTTGTATACAAGAACCGGCAGACAACCAAGAAATCTAAGATAACATTTTTAAATGCATATTGTAAAGTGAAAGATCCAAATCCATTTTAATCTATTCCTCTTGTCTTTTATTTTTTAAATTCTTCTGTAAACTCTTTATTAAATTTAAAATTTATTACTTTTCCCCAAAAATAAATACAAACCATTTCTCAATATTTAATCAATAACATTAAAACCATACATACATAAATTTCAAATTAAATTAATATTAATCGTTATATCATCAGACATGAAACAACAAAACAAAACAATAAGAAAAAGACAATAAACAATTGTTTGTTGTAAAAATAACAATTGAAAATCAATTGTTGCTACAAATTCTAAACAAAGGAATAAAAAATTTCTTTATGAACGTATCAATAACAATTTGTATTACTAACAAGCCGCCGCCGTTTCAAATCAATGACAGCAGCAGGGAGGGAGGAAACAAATTTTATATTCGTATATTAAACCGCTATTATTATTATTTTTATTATTATTATAATATCTTTAGGTCATAAATTACATTGAAAACCTGGGGCAATTATTATCCCCCAAAAAAAAAATTTTTTTTTTTTTTTTTATTTATTTATTTGTTTGTTTATTTTTCTCCTCATACTTCAAATTTTTTACTTTATTTTTATCATTGTTTAACTTTATTCTCCGCCCCCTCTCCCTTCTCCTTCCATTCTTTACTTTGTTTACTCGAAACAAATAAAATTGTTGTCATTAATCGCACCTTTACTCATATTTTTCAATAAGGCTCACAAGGATAACAACGATAAGCCTAATACAAATTAAATTTTTATTTAAGTTAACGTGAAAGAGATGGAAATAGTGAAGGAAGAAAAGTCAAGTCGGGTCAAAATAAAATCGTAGTAGTTGTGTTGTGACTGAGTCTGCATACCTACAAACAAAAAAAAAATGTCAACAAAATGAAAGAAATTCACAAAAGTAATCACAATATAACTTGAAATACAAAAGTAAAATAAAAAATTAAAAAAAAATTAAATGAATGAAAGATCCCTTAAGAAAAATGAAATAAATATTAAGAAGCCCAAAGGCATTTCAAAGCAAATAAAAAAATACATGAAAAAAGCAAAAAAAAATGTAATGAGAACAATAGAAACAAAAGCTAAAAGTAAAAAGCGAACAATAAAATGAACAACAATTCTTAAGGTACAATTATCCTGCTAAATGAAGGTAAAAAAAAAGTGACAATAACAACAACAACAACACAACAAAAAATTAATATTGAAGTGTACAAAAATAAAAACATTGAAAAAAAGGACATGCAACATCAATATAATACAGCACTCAATACAAAATACGAGAACAAATAAGGAAACTCAATTGTTTGTTTTTCTTTTTGTCTTTCTCTCTTACTCTTTTTTCGTTTTTATTCATTTCTTCTGTGTCGTGTCTGGCAATTTCTTTGGTAAATTTTGATTCTAAATAAGATTTTTTTAACTAGAACCAATTGATCGAAAATTATTTAAGAAGCTTTTTAAACTTAACATGGCTACCAACTGAGTTGTAAATGAGTGAGCTGAAAATCGATACTCAATTCACACTCAACTCAAAGTTTTTGTCAGAAAAAGCACTCACAGCTTGAACGGAACGAAATATTGAGCGAATTTGAGTTCATCGAAAATGGATGCGCTCATATATTGATCGGACTCAAATTTTGTGTTGAGTGTGAATTGAGTATAACTAATGAGTAGAACTCATATAAAAATATGTCCATTATAAATGCGTAAACTTATCTATATATATAAAAGGGAATGTTTGTGGGTTTGTTTGTTTGTTTGTTTGTTTGTTTGTTTGTTTGTTTGTTTGTATGTAGCGAATAGACTCCTAAACTGCCCAGCCGATTTTCATGAAAATTTGTATATAGGGGTTTTTGGGTACGGAAAGAAATCGTGGCCCAAAAATTTTGCTCTAACGGACCGCCAAGTTGGGGCTGTGGTGCAAGTATTTAAACTTCTTTGTTCTAAAATGAAAACGGTTTGACCGATTGACTTCAAATTGTGTATACGTGATGCTCTTTGAGAATTGAGTAGACACTATTAACAGTTTTGGAATTTGTTAACCCATGTCGGGCCGACGGGTGGTCAAAAAAAATTTTGGGTCCAAACTTTGTCCGATTTTACGAAATTCTGCTTTGGTTTAAAAGAAAGCCCCAAAAAAATTTTTGTTGAGTTCCATTAACCCTTTGCGGCCCAACAGCTTTTTATAGGTTTTTTCAATACTTTACTCTAAATTCGAAACGGTTTGACCGATTGACTTCAAATTTTGTATACGTGATGCTCTTTGAGAATTGAGTAGATACTATTGACAGTTTTGGAATTTGTTAACCCATGTCGGGCCGACGGGTGGTCAAAAAAAATTTTGGGTCCAAATTTTGTCCGATTTTACGAAATTCTGCTTTGGCTTTAAAGAAAGCCCAAAAAAAAATTTTGTTGAGTTCCATTAACCCATTGCGGCCCAACAGCTTTTTATAGCTTTTTTCAATACTTTACTCTAAATTCGAAACGGTTTGACCGATTGACTTCAAATTTTGTATACGTGATTCTCCTTGAGAATTGAGTTGACACTATTAACAGTTTTGGAATTTGTTAACTCATGTCGGGCCGACGGGTGGTCAAAAAAAATTTTGGGTCCAAATTTTGTCCGATTTTACGAAATTCTGCTTTACCTTTAAAGAAATCCCCAAAAAAAATTTTGTTGAGTTCCATTAACCCATTGCGGCCCAAAAGCTTTTTATAGGTTTTTTCTATACTTTACTCTAAATTAGAAACGGTTCGACCAATTGACTTCAAAATTTGGATACGTGATGCTCCTTGAGAATTGAGTTGACACTATTAACAGTTTTGGAATTTATTAACCCATGTTGGGCCGACGGGGTGTCAAAAAAAATGTTGGGTCCGAATTTTGTCCGATTTTATGAAATTCTGCTTTGGCTAAAAAGAAAACCCAGAAAAAAATTTTATTGACTTGCATTAACCCATTGGGGCCAACAGCTTTTTATAGGTTTTTTCAATACTTAACTCTAAATTAAAAACGGTTTGACCGATTTTCTTTAAATTTTGTATACGTTCTCCCCTATGAGAATTGAGTTGACACTATTAACAGATTTGGAATTTGTTAACCCATGTCGGCCCGATGGTTGGTCAAAATAATTTTGGAAGCTAATATTGTCAAAATTTGCGAAGTACTGCTTTGGCTAAAAACAAAGCCTCAAAAAAATTTTGTTGAGTGATTTGGAAGCAATTAAATTACGTCCAATTTTGCGCAATACTGCTTTGCCCAAAGAGAAAGTGTAGTTCCGTTAACCCAGGCACAGTGGCTTTTAATAGATTTTTGCGTTACTCAAATTTTATATGTGTGAAGCAACTTGAAAATGGAGTTGAGACTGTTAACAGTCGGTCCTACGATTGGTCAAAAAAATTTTTTTGGAAGTAAATTACGTCAAATTTTTGGAAAGTAGTTTGTACTGCTTTGAATTACAGAAAGTTTCAAAAAATCCTAGGATAATCCTAGAAAAATCGTTTTAAAAAGATTGCTTTCATACATTTTAAAATTTACATGTGTAAACCGTGTGTAATTTTTGTGTTAACTTTTTGCAGTAACATCAACTTCAATTAAACCTCCATTGAGAGGCGCAGCAACGCGCACCGGGTACTAGCTAGTATATTATAATATTTAAATTAAATTAATTTTTTTTTTATTACATTTAAAAAAGAAAGTTCTTTAATTTAAGAAGATTTGAGTCGGGATCTACTCACTTTCAACTTAAAGTTTTAGCCTGGTCAAATTAAGTACGCTCAATCTATGAGCGTATGATATTACTCCAACCATGTACGTGTTCAAACTCAAAATTGAGTTGAGTGAAATTTGAGCTTTTTACAACTCTGGTTACCAAAAGTAAGAGAAAAGATTAAATGCATAATGTTAAGCTACCACTCAAATCTAATATTTTCGAGCAAAACTAAAACCTCTAGAAAGTCAGTCTTAAGTTCTAGTTCAGTTATATTTACTCAATCGAGTTTGTCAACTGTCTTAAATTAGAAAATGATTAATTCAATCCCGTAAATTCTCATCATCATATTTTAAATCAGTCAAAGTATTATTAAACTTTGTTTTCTGTTACCAGAAGAATGTGAGTGATCTTAAAATAACACATAGCCAGGTTCCCTCCATATACAAAATATTTAATTTTTCAAAGCTTCATATAAGAAAAGTAAAAATAGAAAAATCCGTTTGTGAAGACTTGAAAGCAAAAAAACACGAAACAATTACTTACTCTTAAATAATATTCTTTATATTTGGAAAATATATTAGACCACAAAATTTTGGACAAACGGCAGATATAGGTATGCAATCAAATAACTGGAAAATTCTTTAATATAAAGAAATAGTGGTAATATTCTTGTACTAATTCTTGGCACTTGACACACAGTTAAAGAACTTTGAGGTTAGGTACTTAGGTTGATTGTTACAACCATAAGAAAAACAAAAAAACTAAAAATCCACTTGGGAGCAATTACAGGTAAGAATAAAAATATTACAAAGTTAAGAAAATAGCGGAGGGGCAAAAAAAATTTAACTGAACTAAACAGTTAACTCTTTGAACCAACGAGTCTATCAATAATATGGTTTTTGCTAAGAAAATAATATTATTATCGATTTTTCTCTTTAATGTTTAATAATTACCAACTGCTTATATGAAATATAACAAGCGTTAGGTGTTTTCGCTGCAAAAATTGAACCCTGAGATTTTTCCAAAAACACATTACTCCACTGTGCAGAAACCCATAAAACGTGTTTTTAAATGATGCCCGCCTGTGTGAATTTATGTACGTACATGTAGAAGGTTTTGGTGTTGAGAATTGGAAAAATAGTAAATGAAAGTGGTGACACAAATAAAGAGCTAAAACCTTGCCATAGAAAGTGTTTTGATTCGACGAATTTAAAAGTACTATTGTTGACATTGCATTACAAAATTAAAACTAAAAAAAAATTATCGTCTCTTTAAATGATAGATAATAAAATTTATAAATATGTATGTGTTTTGGATTCTTTTAAAAATCTAGTTTTGATAAAAATTTTTACAAATGTAGTCAAAAAATCTATTAAAGAAATTAAGCTTTTCCTGTAATAGCGGTTCATTCGGTGGTGGACACAACTTATTTTTTTTTTAATATATCTATTAAATTTTATTAGTTTAAAAACGTTGATATTTGTCCAATCAAAATGTCTTTAAGATATTAATTTAGTTTTTAATATTCGTTCTATGTGTGTTCTACATATATTGTAGAATGTGTAAAATTATTTGATTACATTGTCCTATGGATACATAGAAACAATATAATGGTATAATAAATGGTATAGGTAACCCTTTTGAAAGAAGAATATCATTATTATAGGATAAATTCTGCCGCATCTAAAATTAAAAATAGAAGAGAGATTTTTTAAGTTCAAATCCGAATAAAGAATACAATATTTTTGTTAACAACCCAAGAGCCAGCTCAAACTGCTGCCTTATTCTTGAGTTCAAAATTCTAAATTTTTTCTCGAAAAAATGATTTCCTGCCAAAATCAAAATTCGGCTCTACAATTAAAACAACTGGGAAAGTTTAAAGTATTTTTTCAAAAACTTTAAAAGGTTTCCTTTTTTTTTACCAGTAAGATTGTTGTTTAAGCTGCTAATACATTAACGAGTAGTGAAGAGCGCTAACAAACCTGATGGAAGGTAAAAATGTTGGCAGCCTATTACGAAAAACTACAAGGTTTTCGTTGAAATCAAAGGTCTACCAATTTAAATCAACCGGATCACACTATTAAAGAAATTAGTAAAAGTTAGAAGCCAGCTCTAAGGCAATAAATGTTCAAACATGATAGCTTAACAAGGTAAAATGTAATTCGCTTCCTAAAAGGTAGCAAAAGCTTTTGGTAATTTGCCAAATCGGAATTCTCTTCATTTAAAGCTCCTTCGCCATAAATGCTCTCATTACTGACCCTGAACATAAGGCAAATTTGCTTGCAAAAATTTCTTCAAACAATTGCAGCAACACTACTTGCAGCAACTTCCACACCTCCAGTCGTCATTATTGATCGGTTAATTGAAGTCTTAAAAAAATATATTAAAGGTATCTTATATTCATAAATCAGCTGGATCTAACTATATTCCCCCAGCTGGTATCAAAATATACGCCATACATTCCTTCAGGTGGTATAAAAATACGCTAACACTATGGCAGGTTCACTATTCAAACTCTTCTAAATTATCCTATGTTTCTGAAATTCGGGTAAACCAGATTTAGCTGAATCAGGAAAACTAGATTTAGCCCCAAGATTTGAACTTAGCCTCCTTAAATAAAAGATCTCTCTAACCACTATAACCAAAGGTTACCTTACATCTAACTGTTTCAACTAGAAAAGAAAGTGTAATTTATTTTGTAAAACAATTCTAATCACAAATATTGTAAATTCTTCAGAAAAATATTATTTTTTTAGAGCTGAATCAGATTACATTATCGTTATCCTTTTTTGTTGATTAATTAATTTCATTGAATCCTTTTTTATCTGAATCCTTGAATTGCATGAGAAAAAAAATTAATAATAATGATAAGTTAAAGAATATTTCTTCTTATAATTCATTTCTTTACATTTTATTGTTAAAAACGTTCTCACAAACAAATGAATAAACTAAATTCAACCCTTAATAATTTTAAAAATAAAAATCTTTATCCGCAATCCCAATCTATTCCCTTATTAGTTCCATCACATTCATTACAACCAAAGTCTAGCCATTCATTTTTTTAAAAATTTAATTTGTTACATAAAGTATCTGTAAATTTAAACCACAATTCTTAACAAGGAAGTGTGATAATAAATGGCACCAGCAAATCATAACCTAATTTTTTTAAGTTATTTCCCCCTCCTTCCCTCTTTTGCCTTCAAAATATAAAGAAACTTCATTTCCATTTCGATAAAAGCCTTATGCAATATTTATACCCGTGCATACATATATGACATCGGGTATATTAGATTTGCTCCTCCGTTTGTAACGCATCGATCTAGACGAGCTAGATATAGTGTCAAGGGTACGTATCGGCTCAGAATCGAAAAATTAGTCGATCTAGCTATGTGTGTCTGTCCGTCCGTCCGTCCGTCCGTCCGTCCGTGTGTCAGCACGATAACTCAAAAACTAAAAGGGCTAGAGTCTTGAAATTCACACAAAGTCATTTTTAGACAATTTCTAGGTTCCCTATTGTTTTTGGTTAAAATCGGACCAAGGCTTCGGGGAGCTGCCATACAACTTTTTTGCACCAATATGAATTTCTTCAAAACTAATTATACTACGGGGATAAAAATTACACACTGTTAGTTTTATAATGACTCCGGCACTTATATGAAGTTTCAAAATGTTAGGGCCCCATTTTCGGGGGGCTGCCATACAACTTCTTTGCACTAATATGAATTTCTTCAAAACTAATTATACTACGCGGATGAAAATTACACATGGTTAGTTATATAATGAATCGAGCACTTATATGAAGTTTCAAAATGTTAGGGCCCCATTTTCGGGGGGCTACCATACAACTTCTTTGCACCAATATGAATTTCTGCAAAACTAATTATACTACGAGGCTGAAAATTACACACGGTTAGTTATATAATGAATTGAGCACTTATATGAAGTTTCAAAATGTTAGGGCCCCATTTTCGGGGGGCCGCCATACAACTTATTTGCACCAATATGAATTTCTTCAAAACTAATTATAGTACGACGATAAAAATTACACACGGTTATTTATATAATGAATCGAGCACTTATATGAAGTTTCAAAATGTTACGGCCCCATTTTGGGGGGGCTGCCATACAAAGCTTTCGATTCAATAACTGCGAATCTAATGAAGCTACAAGGTTAAAATTAAAATTGGGCAGGTAAAGTAATAGGGCAAGTTAGTTGGCAAAGTCGGACATCACTCGGACCATCGGAATTTTAGGGTGGGCCATTTTTTTTTTTTTTTGTTTTTTTTTTGTTTTTTTTTTTTTTTTTTTTTTTAAGCTAAAGTTATGGGACAATGAATGAAAATTTTGTTATTTTTTTTGTGATTTTTTTTTTTTGTTAATTTTTTTTTTTTTTTTTTTTTTTTTTTTTTAAGCTAAAGTTATGGGACAATGAATGAAAATTTTGTTTTATGTTTTGTGATTTTTTTTTTTTTTGTTTTACGTCAAAATTATGGAGTAATGAGTTAAATGTATAAGGGAAGTATATTACGGTTTATTTTATACACCATAGTGGGTATGCACGGGTATCTAAAAGTTGACAAGGGCAACTATAATCTTCCTCGTTTTTATTTGTTAATAACAACATTTTTGAGGAGAACAGAAACAACTTTTTGATACAACACAGTTGGAAAAAATTCATGGAAGATAATAAGAAGAAGGCAAAAAACCGGAAAATTGGCAATTCAAAAAAAAAATAATAATTTTCTTTAATGGTGTTTTAACTTTAATGGAGAACCAAATTATAAAAGAAAACCTAAATAAATAAATTAGATTGAGTTAAAATTTATATTAAGTTCGTCTTAAACATTAATTTCTAATGCCATATTTTTGGTTTTTAGTCTTTTTTTTTTGTTTTGTTTCATTTTCTACTTTGAATTTGGATTTATTTTATCATTTTATCGTTCCTCTAATTCTGGATAAGGTGGCTAAGGACACCACTTAGAAAGATAGAGAGTAAAAGTAAAAAAAACAAAAATTATTGCGGATATGCACGTTCTACCAAAGATTACAATTCAAGACACATAAATGAGAGCATTACATTAAACTTGACCATTTCTTTTTTTTGGTTTTTTTTAGTTATGGGGCTGATGGAAAGCATCGACAGGCACACAGAGTCACTGTACGCGTTTTGTCTGGGAAGTGTTGGATTATAATCAAATAAAACAACTCCCTTTTTAAAATAATACTTAGAACAGACCTTAAATATGAATGTATCGTTTGGTTGGGGGTTGAGAATGGAAATTGGAAATAGGATTAAGTTGAATAAAGGGAAAAAATTTGAGGCATGTCATCAAGATGAATGTTAATGTTCTTCTAAAACTTTTTTAGATCGTGCTTTGGAAAACACTTCACGTGGTATCTGATTCCATAATCGCGGCGTATACCTAAGGAACAAATTTCCATTAACCATATTTTGCCATCTTACTCCTTGCCGCACTCCTTGTGTCACGTTGAAAAGCATTGACAGGAGGCATTAATTGTTTGAATTCTTTGGAACAGAAGTTCGCCCATACAAGGTTTCCATAAAATACAGTTAATGAGCAGACGGTGCGTCGATGAGTAAGTGATATGATCGTTGAGGTAATGAGGTGAAGCGAACATTGGGTAAAGGAAGAAGAGACCGTTTATAAAACACATAGCTGTATTTTGCACTTCATGTGATATACGAACTATTAATACTTATTATTTATTTAAGATTTCTTTTTTTACAATTGGTTTAAAAAAACTCCTACAATCGTTTTTAGAGACAATATCTAAAAGAGATTTGGGAATTAACAACCGCTCATCATTTGAAATCTATATTGGTGGACTCTTGGAGTAAAGAAATTATTTTTAAACATTTTCAAAAAGTTAAAAATTATGAATTGCGAAATTTGTCAATTAGAAATTGGTCGCGATTTTGCTTATATCTCTTCTGATAATTGCTGGATCAAGTTGTGTTAACTTTACTCACCATTCACATTAATCAATATTCTAAAGTTTCCGAGCATAGTTATAAACTTCTTATAAGTAAGTAAGTTCACCATACCACCTTCAACATTTATTTCTTTGGGAAACACCTTCAATATATCAAAGCCGGAATATCAATGTCTTCTACTACTGATGTGTAGTCCTAACGAAAATTGATCATGTTTATCCACATAAATGTAGGTCCTTTCTTTTCTCATAATAAGATATAACTTATACATTTTATTCGACCTGATAGAAGAAGTTGGCTTTGGAGTCTGTGAAACTATTGATTAAAATATAATAAAAGTTAGTTTTACCATAATATATTAACGAGTTACACTTTTCTCGTCTAATGGAACCAAATGTTGTTCATTTTCGAACGTATTTAAAAAATTTATTCCAAATTTATTTACATTCATACTTAAATTCTATATAGAATTACAACTTTTCTAAATTTATTCAATTCTAATTCCAAATCAAATTTAACTAAAATTTCTAAATAAAAACATTCCATCCAATTTTATTTCCACCACTTTGTTTATGTCCAGAAAAACGACCTTATTCCGTAAAGATAAGAATTTTATCAAAGGAAGTGGAGGTTGAGGAATGAATGAAGAGAAAAAAAATGGATTATAATTTGAATTGATGCGTTAAACGAATTTGGGGTTATGGATAGCAAAAATAAGGTATATATTTATTTAAATAATTTCTAAAAATTATTTTTTATACTTACCTTGTGTTGATTTCCCTTTTTTTCCTAATAGGTCCAGCTTTCTTTAAAAGGTAAAAAGGTGGAAAAATTAAATTAAAAGGTGAGATTTTTAAAACAAAATCCCTTTTAATATAAAAAAAAATTCACTTTTATAATAAAGTGAACAATTTTGTGGTATATTAGAAGGTGTTATTACAACTGAAGATATTATTAAATTTTTTAATTTAGAAATTTAATTTTAGAATAACTACTTTAAGATTTAAGATTTGCTTTAGTTGAAGTTCATTTGATGGTTAGTTTGGCTAGTAGGGTAGTAAAATTTAATAATTTGAAGATATTGATGAATTTATAGGCAGAATTTTTCAACTGGGGGCTTCACAAGTTAATATTGTAATAAATCGACGTAGTCTCATAATAAGAATATTAAAAATGTAATTTAATTAAAACTTGAAAGATTAGCGAAGGCTTTGAAGAATATTTTAAGGTAGCTTTCATTTTTGTAGTTAGAGCTGTTTAGAATATATTACTTCTCAAAAATTAAAAAAATTATCTGCTAATCTGTTGGTTTGAATGTTCCTTTGTATGCACAATAGTAGTCAAATTGCTTAGTAGAGGAAGCAGACTATAATTTAAAAGCAACGATTGAACACCTAAAATTGACATTTTTCTGAATCTTCCTCTAAGTTTTGAAATTTTGTGTACTGAAGCAATTAAAGCCCTTTGTTATAAAAAACGAACAGTTATATATCGAATTGTAGCATATCACCAAAACGGCGTTAGCAAGCTCTACAATGTTTGTTTAGAAGTCATGATTCTGGGTTTTTTACTCAGACGGAGAAGCCTTTTTAAGTCTTTATTATAAAAGTCAGTTATATTAATCATGAAGTACATATTGAGTATCATTAAAAAGCCCTTGTCCTATAACTCTAGTTCGGTGATCAATATTTCAGATCTCTTACTAGAGATCGTCAGAACTTTCTTATGGGGGTGAAATAGCTTCTCCCTTGGGGATAAGCATAAAAAATGGAATTAGGACCCATACCCAATAAGTATTGGGAAACACATACGGTGGTTATGTGTTTCACTATTGGGAGGCACGCCTTATAAAAGAGTTACTATATTTCAAAGTTCTAGCTCGAGGTTCTAGAGTATATGAGTGAAAGTGATCTGTAAAGCGTGTATTACTCGTACAACAGTAAGGATGAATTTTTGGAATAATGTTTTTAAGTTCTTCTGAAATATTAACTAGTAGTGAGATTTTGTTAAGTTCTTATTTTTAGTCCTTTTTTTATTTGGATACAACAAATAAGCACTGATAAGCACAAAAGTTGTACCGTGACAAAAGCTTCATATTTTTTCCAATTTTTTAAAATTCTTGATACATATTTTAGTTTAAAAATGAAAATTCACTTTTATTGCACATTCTAGTTTTTTATCTTACTTGTTTTCTTTTTTTTTCCCCCTTTTCCACTCCTTTAAGAGGTATGGGGCATTCACCAAATCTATCTTGAATATTCCTCAGTTTTTTTAATTATTATATCCACTAAGCCGTTGATTACTCGGCTGTAGATATTGTATAAGATATTCATAATACACATGTGAATTTTGTGCGCCATTTATTATCTAACAGAAGAGTAATTTATATATTTTTATTAAATCATATTTCTATATTATGATATTAATATACAATTTTACGATATTTTTTAATCAGATATGATCTAACCGGGGTTTGAATCCGAGACTTTCCACAACTTTCCACATTATGATGATATATCTTTTCTTATTTATCATTTAATTTTTCTAGAACTTAAACTTATCTCAGTGGTTTCATTTAACTGTAACGTATTCTTATAGTCTGCAAATGCACGAGAAAGATTCAACATTCCCTATATCAACTTCTGCTTTATATATTGTTTGAAGTGAAAGACCGTATATATGGAAGTATGAATTTTTAAAAATTTCAACTCTTTTACTTACAATTAATTTATTAAAATCAAAATGAAAACCATAAAAACCAGGAAGAATGTAGAAGAGTAAACTGTGTCAACTCTGGAATACCCGTATGATCAAATTATAATGATATAATGCTAATTACTTCTGCAAAATTTCAAGTACACGACTTATTAGATTTTCAGTATAAATCAAAATATAAGTTGAGAAGCAACTTTTCAAACCTCTTCCAGTACATATTTACAAAGTTTTGGACATCCACCTTTATTAGATAAAGATCAATGCTTCTATAAAAAAAAAATGTACGACAACTACTCGAACCCACTGCACTACTCCTACTAAATTGTGCATAAATTTTGGTTATCAAACAAAACTGTTTTACCAAATACAGAGTTGTTTTCATTTAAAAAGAAAAGTTGTATGGCAGCTACTCGAACCCGTGGAATAAATTGGAACAGACGGACATAACTAGCTAGAAAGATTTACTTTTCTATTCTGATCCGATCCATAACTTTGAGTCTGGTCTATATCTACCCATCTCTTCTCTGCATCACAAACGTAATGGCAAATGTAGTCCTCTTTGAACTATAGTCATATAAGTACAACTAGTGCATGTCATTTAATATATTAGCATATAAGTCATATTTGATTTAAGTTGCTGCATGTAAATAATTGAGGGACTCAACATTATAAATATTACTTTGATCACAGGAAGAGCAAATCATTTTCATATTACAATCTCTTCAAGTTTCAAGACCACACAAATTGGTCATACAATATGACTCCAGTACAAAATATTCAAAGTCTTAAGATCCATAATATAAATTATAATTCAATTTAACTCAATGTCGATATCTTACAAGAAAATATAATTGAAAAAAAATTTTATATAAATTATCAATTAATTTCTTTTGTAATGTTAATTTTGTTCTTCCAAATTTTTCAAACGTTATTATCCTTACCTTAATTATATTATTCGCCTAAAAGTATGCAATAAATTCTTTCTTTTGTTTTAATTTATTAGAAAACTTTTCAAATAATTTCACTTTCTTTTCAAACTTTTCTTATTGGTTTTCATTTCTTGTTTTTCTTTAAATTATAATTAATATAATTAATTTTTTATTGAAATTTATTATTTTTAAAGACTTCAAACAAAAAAAAAATAAAAAAAAACACTAAAAATACAAAAACAAATACAATTGTTATTAAAAACTTATAATTTGTAGCTAAGTTACAACAAAATTTGTTAAAAAAGTTTTTCTGGGGCTCCTTGCTGTCGAATTAAGTTTCCTAAAGAATATATTGAAACAATTACTTTGTGATAAAAAAAAAACAAGAAAAAAAAAGGATAAAAGTCCTTTTAAGGATAATAATTTTTTTTTGTTAAATAATTTTATTAAAAAATTTATGGTGTTAATAGTTATAAATTTTTTCTGTACTTATTACCGCGTATTTTTAAGCGGGTATTTGTACTTGAGAGGAGGGGGAAAATTCATGTTTTTTTAGGGAAGTTAAACTTATTAAAGAATCCATTAACAGAATTATTATAGGTGGTTTTTATCCTTTAATCGAGAAAGTTTTAATAGGCAATAAATTTCATTGAAAAATATTATACAAAGAACCAAGTTGTTAAATATTTTTTTTTTTAATTTGATTTGATGGCTTTTAATATAAATTTTTTTAACAAAGAAAAAAGAAAGAGGTCAGCAAATTATGACCTCTATTTTTCACAAGTTTATTTTTTTTTGCAAAAAAATACTCAAGTGTTGGTTTTTAATGAAAAAATTACAATGGATGAAATATTTTTTTGATTATATAATTAAGATTACAATGTTAAGATAGAAATTGCAACACAAAATATTAATTGCGATCAGAAATTAAAATGCAAGCTAACGGCTGAAAGACCCTCCAATTAATGTACAAAAATATAACAATGCATAGAACTGAATTTGAGCTCATATTTGGTTTTTCATAAAAAACTACAAGTTCAAGCATAGCTTTTTCTTGAAATAATGAACAAGTGTTAACATAACAATAGAATGAATATATAACATAACAATAGAATATATAGAACTGAGCTTGCGCTCAAATCTCATTTTTTCATACAGAACTACAAGTTCACGCGTAGCTTTTTCTTGAAATAAAGTGCAAGTGTTAACATAACAATAGAATGAATATATAGAACTGAGCCTGCGCTCAAATCTCATTTTTTCATACAGAACTACAAGTTCACACGTAGCTTTTTCTTGAAATAATGAGCAAGTATTAACATAACAAAAGGAAGGATGAGTGTAAAGAACTGAGCTTGAGCTCAAATCACGTTTCTTTATACAAAACTACAAGTTCAAGCAAAGCTTTTTTTTTTCAAATAATGAACAAGTGTTGACATAAAAATAGGATGAATGCATAGAACTGAGATTGCACTCAAATCTCTACTTGTCTGTCCGACCGTCCCTTTTCACGATAACGTAATAACTAAATAAAGCAATAATCATGATATTCAAAAAATATATATAGAATATATTTTAAGGTGCTCAGTTAGTACAATTACGGGTACCCCCAAAGAACGATTTTTTTTTTTTTTTGTATAAGACATTTGCGTAAATCGAGCATCAGTAAAAGTTGCTCACTTAGTGAACCATCACAATAAACTGGAAAGTCATAATTTACAAGGATTAGTGTGTAAGTTAAATGATGCTACTCTACTATTAAAAAACTACAAAATGAAATTAATAATATTAGTATCAAATATTTTAACAAGCCCAAAAATAATATATTTTAAAAAAAGAGCCCAAATATTAAAGACCCATAGCAACACCTTTAAACCAAGCATTACAAAAATGCATTTTAAATTACAAATGCAAGATCAGTCATACAATCTAAGAGAAGATTAAATTGTTAACGTTAGTATCAAATAGCTCAGACCTTAAGTTAGTCTCTTTTAACATACGCGAAATTGGTTCAAATTTACAGACTACGGTAAAAAGGTGTGAAAGGTTAAAAAGCTCGCCGATCTTAAATTATGCAAATTATCCGTAAACCTCATTGACTCACAAATAGCAGGTGAATTAATTTGACCGCGAATAATTTGCTGAACAAATATTATGTCCCCCACCAGACGGCATGACTGAAGGGACTTCATATTAATAAGAAGAAGTCTAGCTTCATAGGGAGGAAGACGTATTAGATCAGCCTAAGCAAAATCGCGTAGAGTGAAACGGAGAAATTTTTTTTGTACTTAATAAATACGTGAAATGTCTATATCACGAGAGGGAAACCATAGCTCGTTTTCATATTCAAGTATATGTTTTACATAAGTAATGAAGAGTTGTTTTGTGATATAGGGAACAGAAAACTTTTTTGACCAACGCATAACAAATCCAAAATTTGACTTAAATCTATTTTACATCTCAAAATCTTTCATACAAAAATATAAATTCTGAATACATTTGTTGGACTCGAAATAACTCCAAAACTATTTTTAAGTTCCAGTCGAAATCCAATCAAAACTTCAGGTACCTTCCTTACGAACTTTTTCATATCAAAATTTTCATACAAACCAAAAAGTTAAAGTGCTTTTACAATGCATTTTAAATATTATCATGGATTCGGACGAATATCT
The DNA here is from genome assembly GCA_963082915.1 of Dolichopus griseipennis. Classification (NCBI taxonomy): domain Eukaryota; kingdom Metazoa; phylum Arthropoda; class Insecta; order Diptera; family Dolichopodidae; genus Dolichopus; species Dolichopus griseipennis. The sequence goes on along the minus strand of OY720443.1, from coordinate 104,860,276 downwards.
CAGAATTAACACAGTCAACTATACTATGACTCGTTTTATATTTATACCCGTGCATACATATATGACATCGGGTATATTAGATTTGCTCCTCCGTTTGTAACGCATCGATCTAGACGAGCTAGATATAGTGTCAAGGGTACGTATCGGCTCAGAATCGAAAAATTAGTCGATCTAGCTATGTGTGTCTGTCCGTCCGTCCGTCCGTCCGTCCGTCCGTCCGTCTGTGTGTCAGCACGATAACTCAAAAACTAAAAGAGCTACAGTTTTGAAATTTTCACAAAATATTTTTCAATCAATTTCTAGGTTCCCTATTTTTTTTGGTTAAGATCGGACCAAAACTTCGGGTAGCTCTCGAACAGCTAACTTTTTTAACTCCAATATTTTCATACAAAAATTTTAACATTAAGTATTTAACATGAAATTATATGAATTTTGTTTGTTTTTGTTTTTTTTTTGTTTTTTGTTTTTGTTACAAAAAGTAGATAAAGATTTCGGGTTAGAATTTCATATGATTTAAATGATGCGTAGTTTATTTAAGATAAGCAAAAAAAAAGAAGACAAAGATTTTTTTAAGTAAATGGCTTATTGATATTGATAGATAATTATGAATATATATGATGAATCATCTGATGATTATTATATGAATAATGATCATATGAAGTTGATTTGGCTTAAGTTTAATATATTCGTGAATTAAAAATTAATTATAAGAGATGGAATTGAAAAATTAGAGCAAGAGTTTTGAAATTCACACAAAACATTTTTGGGACATTTTTGAGGTTCCCTATTCTTTTTGGTTAAGACCAGATCAAGGTTTCGGGGAGCTGCCACACAACTTATTTAAATCAATATGAATTTCTTCAAAAGTAATTATACCAGGAAGATGAAAATTACACACGGTTAGTTTTATAATGAATCAAGAACTTATATGAAGTTTCAAAATGTTACGACTTCATTTTCGGGGGGCTGCCATACAACTTTTTTGCACCAATATGAATTTCTTGAAAACTGATTATACTACGAGGATGAAAATTACACACTGTTAGTTATATAATGAATCGAGCACTTATATGAAGTTTCAAAATGTTACGGCCCCGGGGGCAACTGCCATACAAAGTAATCAATTCGATAACTGTGAATCTAATGAAGCTACGAGGTTAAAATCAAAACTGGGCAGATAAAGTAATAGGGCAAGTTAGTTGGCAAAGTTGGACATCACTCGGACCAACTTTTAGGGCGGGCTATTTTTTTTTTTTTTGTTTTTTTTTTTTTTGTTTTTAAGCAAAAATTATGGTAGTATAGTGGAATTAAAAATTTAATTTTTTTTTTAAGCTAAAATTATGGGATAAAAAGGTAAATTTTTTTTTAACTATTTTACTTTCTTATATTTTTTTGTAATATTTATAATAGCATAGAGGAAATAAATAACGGTTAGTGGGTATGCACGGGTATCTAAAAGTTGACAAGGGCAACTATAATCTTCCTCGTTTTTTTAAGTATTTCCCCTGTTATCGTACTAAATTTTAATGGGTTTGATGATAGGCGCGAGTAATAAAATTTATCAAAGAACATTTTTTAATTTAAAAAAAAAACAAAATTTACCATTAAAAAATTGTTATTTATCTTACAAAACATGCAATAAAATAATAACAATAACAGAAATGGACTAAAAGGACCTCGGTTAATGAAAACAGAGTAATAAGATATTTTTTTTTATTGTAAATTGTGATTTAAAGATAATTTGGATTTATTTTTTGTTTATTGGTAAACCCAACAGGAAAAGTATAACTCTTCAACTATGTATTATACCAATTATTATTACAGACTTTTTCTGTTTAAATTTAATAAAAAAATTATAAATTTATTTAATATTTGATTTTTCTGCAAAAATAAGCTTTAAAAATTTTCGAATTATTTTATTTTAATTTCCTCGTAATACGCATAAGTCGCACTAAGGATGCAGTAAATATGTATTGGTTCAAGTATCTGCATATGCAACTGTTAAAAAAGTTTAATACTTAAAATAATAAATGGATCGCAACGCACATATTTGGTGAGTAGCCTCTTTCTCAACAATGTGCGAAATATAGTTATTCCTCTTATAAATCATCCTAATGTCACCTAAACGCTTAGTCCATTCAGCCATTGCAGTACAGTTGGTTCACTTACCTTGTTCTATCTTCTTCTTTTGTTGCCTATCCATAATTGAATGTCAGCGGTCATATGATATTAGCAACGATGTCCTAAAGATGTTTCGATCTGTTGCTGAATGGATTAAATCTCCAATGTTTCTGATGCCTGTCCAGTTTCTAATGTTACGCAACCATGATAATTGCTTCCTTCCTATACCTCTTTTTCCTTCAATTTTCCCTTGAACTATTAACTGAAGTAGCTCGTATTTGTTTCCACGCATAATATGCCCAAAGTAAGAGATTTTTATTTATTTTAATTGTTGCTGCAGTGTAAGGTGTTCTTTTTCTGCTTACGATCATTAATTTAGTTTTTGATATATTTATTTTTAAGTTGAACAATTCGCTATGCTGGTTGACTTTATCGACTATATGTTGTAAATCCCTTAGATTGTCTGTTATGAGAACTGTATCATCTGCATATCTGATGTTATTTATATATGTGCCATTTACTTTTATACCAACATCTAAATCGTTCACTGCTTCCTGAAAAATGGCTTCAGCATAGATGTTAAACAGTAAAGGGGAGAGAATACAGCCATGTCGAACTCCTTTTTGAATATCAATGCTTTGTGTCAGCACATTATTTATCTTTACACAGGCTGTTTGTTGCCAATATAAGCTATTTATACACATTATGATATTATTATCTATGCCAATTCTATTTAATACCTCCATAAGTTTTTGATGGTTGACCTTATCAAACGCCTTTTCATAATCCACAAAACATAAGAAAACATCTTTATGAACATCACGACAATTCTGTACAAGTACTTGAATATTAAAAAGTACTTCTCTGGTTCCAGTTCCTTGTTTGAATCCAAATTGCGTTCTGCCCATGTGTAACTCACAATTTGTGTAAATACGATTATGCAGCACTCTCAAGAAAATTTTGAGTGAATGGCTCAATTAATCGGTGGTCGTCGCATTTTTTGGCATTAGCTTTTTTCGGAAGGGCGACAAATGTTGACTTTAGCCAGTGTTGTGGGAAATTTCCGGTGTTATAGATATGGTTTAAAAAAAAAATTTTTTTCGAGCACAGTGAGGTTTTCGTCATTGATCAGTTTAAATATTTCTGACAGGGTTTCGTCTGGTCCTGCGGCTTTATTATTTTTGGCTGACATAACCGCTTTTTTGATTTCATCTTTGGTTATATGTGTTTCAGATGGTTCTATAGACGTTTCAATATTGTACTCGGGACGGGTAAAATCACAAAACAATTTCTTAATATATTCTTCCCAGGTCTTAGTTTTTTCATTAATTTCAGAAATTATTTGTCCGTTTTCATTAAGAAGTGTGGAAGTATGGGATTTTTTTAACACCCCTGCTGTTTCTTTGAGTTTTTTGTGTAAATTGAAGTCATCGTGCAGATGTTATAGTTTTTCAATTTCATAGCATTCCTGTTTTAACCAGTTTTCTTTTGCTATTCTTATTTTCGACCTTATTTCGCGATGAATACGTCTATATTCTGCAGGTTGTTTGTTTTTGTAATTGCATCTTTCATCCATCAACTGTAGTATCTCTATTGTCATCCATTTTTTCTTTGCCTTATATATTTTTGTACCTAGAATATGTTTGGACGTTTCATTTAGTACAGTTTTTGTGCGCTCCCAGATGTTATCATTTTCTTCTAAGACGAGACTTAACTGATCATTGATTGCGTCTGTCAATTGATTTTTCACTTCATCGATTTTTAGTTTTTCGATATCCAATTTCGGTTGCTGGTTACTTCTTCTAGCTTTAGATAATTTTATGTTTACTTTTGCTAAAAGAGATTGTGGTCAGACGGTACGTCAGCCCCTGGATATGTACAAACTTTTCTGATGGAAGAACTGAAGCGTTTGTTGACCAGAACATAATCAATTTGATTGCGCACAATGTTTGCACTGCTGTCCTGTGGTGATTTCCAGGTGTACACCTTCGTGATGGTAAACAAAACCATGTATTAGTAATTTAAAGCCTTCTTCTTGGGCGAATTCTATGAGACGTTCACCTCTCTCGTTTCTGGAACCTAGAGCAAATGGTCCAACAATTTCATCTACTTTTCGGTGCCTACTTTAGCGTTAAAATCTCCCATTATTATGGTTAACTCATGTGGTTTTGTTTGTTTTTGAAGATATGATACTTGTTGATATAACTCTTCTATTTCATCATCGGGTTTGTCAGCAGTGGGCGCATATATTTGTATGATGTTAAGTGCTACTGGTTTTGTATTAATCTTTATCAACATAACTCTGTCAGAATGTGGTACAAATTCGGTTATGTGATGTTTTATGTGTTCAGCAACTATAATGCCTACGCCATTTCGGTGGTTTGGTGTATCGTTCCCTGAGTAATAAAATTTTGCACCATTTGTATGGCACTCGCCACGATTCGGCCACCATGTTTCGCTTATTCCTAGAATATCGATGTTTAGGCGTTGCATTTCTTGGACTGCGTTAGCTAGTTTACCTGCTTCAAATAGGCTATTAACATTCCAGGTGCCTATATTTAGTGTGGTTTTTGTTTTACCTGCGGGGATTCTTAGCACCCTCTTTTTGCCGGAGACTGAGGGCCGTTTTTCTTTTTGACTTATCATATGATTTTTATAGGGATGATGATACTTCAGTGGTTTCCCGTTGCCTCCTGAAGGGTTTTCGGTAGTTTTCCTTCTTTATAACTCAGCCGCCCTTTTAGGAAACAGACGCTGTTTGTAGCCGCCTATTATAGGACAGACGCTACTGTGAATTAAGCTTCCAGTTGACGTTCAGAAACTTAACCCGCCAAATTTAGTTTGTTCGCTGACCCTAACTACACCACTTGGGTTGGATACCAAATCTTTCATCGGGGTTGCTCAGCTTAACAGGGGGGACCACGTGAAGGTAAAATTTGGCGTTGAGTAGTAGAGGCTAGGTTGATGTAACTGGATTCACATCAAATATATTCGCATACTACCCCAATTCCCTATTCACGACATATGTTATTTTGGTAAATAAAATGTGTCGGGAATCCCAACGATGCTGGTGTTGTCGCACTGTTGGCCCCCACCTTGTTCTATAGTAGGGATTAAAATCTGTTCTAAAGAAATAATGCAATTAATGGATGCACTCAAAGTTTTCCAAAGTAAAATCAGGAAAGCAGCAGATGCTCATCCCTAAATAGCTGAACTATCCAGATGCTGCAACACGGCTTATGATAATTCCTTTGTCATCCGAATGACACGTTTATAAAATTACCATTTCCATGAAAAGTGTTCCCCAATGCTGATATATTTTATGTGTACGAAATAGATAAATTTAAGAATCTTTCTTGACATACCATTCAAAATTTTCCCATACCACATTATCAAAAAATTCTAAATAACCTGAACGCAAATCCTTCCAAAATCCTATTCTTGCAACCAAACGTACTCTACACAAAGAAACATTGACCACCAATTTCCACTAGATAGCTTTTGAAGATTTCCATTCCCTCTTAAAACCCAAAAAAACAGCTTTCCTTAAACTGGATGACCTTATGTTCAGGTGATGTTGGTTGGCATATCTCAGTACTACTAGATCTATACTTTGCATTAACTTTTCTTTGTTTAATTAAATCTTACGTAATTAAACCTTACAAAATTAAACCTTACATAATATCCACGATAATTTACCGAAATTATTTTATATGAATGTTCAATTTACAAAATAAAAACCTTGAATTACTGAATACTTTGTTAGGGAAATTAATTTAAAATGAATATTGATTAATATTTATTAAAAATACATTTAGTCCTTGAAAAACAACTTTCAATATCCTTTTAAAATGCATATATATATTTACAAAATTATTTATTATATTAAAAAAAGAGGACAAAGTTACAAATTTAAAAATGCAAATTTTAATTTCTTTTGTTATGCAAAAATAACTATTTAATATTATAAAATATGCGTTAATGCATATTTCCTTTTATTTTCATTCGTTTCCACAAAAAAACAATTTTTATTCCAACACATTGGTTACAATCCATACTTAATATTATTATATAGATATGTTTGTATGTAAGTATAAATTATATTTCATTTCATATCCTGTTTATTCTGAAATCATGATTAAATTAACTGAATAAACATTAACAATGTTTCCTTGCACATATTTTAACTGGAAAATGGAATGTCTATTATTGTAATATGGTAACAAGTAAAATGTGGTGACATATCAGAAGTCCCATTGGGATTTTGGCCTCACTTAAATAAGATAAAAGTCCCATAAGACTTGCGACATTCTAAAAGAACTTTTGTCTCACCAAAATTAGTGAAAAACTCCAATTCAATATTTCATATAGGTTCGAATATTTCCAACAGCTACATTAAGTATTTTCCATACTCTAGCCGCGGTGGAGCCTCCAAAAACGCAACGCTCGCGACACTCGCCATGTGGTCGAGTTTTAGCGTTCTACGATCTTCGCCGCGTGTTTATCCGAAACCTTCAGACGCTCTAAAAATGCGCGCGGTCCAGACTCGGCGTGACGCGATTGAGTTCTTACGTAAATAACTATAGCCGGGCCCAACCTTATCGCAGGAAAGGAATATTTATATTATATCCGAAATTCTGAATTAAAACTGATTTAAGAATTTAATTCAGAGTCAAGGTTTTAAAGGACTCTTGCAGAATATTTTTATAGACTATATGTATATGTGAGATTTTGAATTAAGAGGTATTTTATAATTAGTTGCAAAATCACAGGATTATACGCTTTTTCTCTAAAGTATATATGTTAACTCATGGGAGTCTTAACTCTTTGTGTATGTATATAACCCTTAATTTCATATGGTATGTACCCATACTTTATGTATTATATTGTATCTGATGATGATTTTATAGTCGGCAGTAGTAATAAAGTTAAGTCTAAATTCAATGAGACAGAAGTCCATTTGACTTTTGTCCTTTTTTTATGGAATTTTTGTTAGACAGAAATGCCTGAAATGTGTTATACAGTGTTGATCATTACAAATATTTTTCTTTAATTGATATTAGAAATTTTGAAACTTTTACAGTTAATTAATATATGTACCATACATTACTATATTTGGGGTATAAATTCTAAGTACGGATATCTTAAAACTTCCAAAATCTTCACAAATTCTAGCTTCTATTAAACAGAAAAAGAAGTTTTTTGAAAATTTAAATCTTTCCAAATTCGCCCATAATTCTTAATTTAGAAAATAAATAACACTTATATTTTTTTTTAAATTTTTAAATGTTCCAGGCCTCAAAGAATTCAAAGAAATGCCTGTGGAAATGGTTTTGAGATACTGAAAATACCAATTTTTTTTGTATTAAGTGATCTCTATATAATCCCTTAGCATTCTCTTAAAAAAAGTAACTGATGGTTTGAATAAAAGTTAAAGGGTATGGGGGAAAAAGTAATGTTTGATAAAATTTCAAAGAAAAATGGTCCAGCAATACAGATGGTCTACAAAGCCGTTTTACCAGAATCCAGTTTAATCAAAATCTGGTTTTTTGGTGCACCAAATTTCGTTACGCCCCCTCTTTAAAAATTTGCTCATTATAAGATGAATAATATCAACAGAGAAAGGGTCTTTAGGTGTAAACATATTCACAATTTAGACGTTCTCAAAATGAATAAGTTTCCACAACCAGTTTTAAACCGCCTGAGAATTTGCACCGTGTAGCAATGTGCATTTCGACCTGCATTGGAAGATATTTGTTTTAAGTCATATATTAATGATTTCGATCCAATAAAACAAGGGTCCTTTTCTTTCACTTTTACAATAGAACATTATACTTTTCTTTAATTCTTTCTGATGTGTTCTAAGCGAACTTTGGAGTAAGAGTCAACTTATCTATAGAGTCAAAAAAAAATAGAGTTGGTTGAACTTGATAAAAATAATTTGCTGAAAGCTTTGCAGACATTATCATGCTTCAAAATGGAACGACATATTGCTGACATATCCTATTATCCTGCATCTATAAATATAAAATAATGATAAATCCATTTAATGTCATCTAGTAAAGAAATGAAAGAAATGAGAAAAGATATAAAATATGGAAAATAAGTAGTTTTAACTTTTATAAAGAATAATAAAAATATATTTATGGAAAAAATAACTGTTATTGTTAAAAGAGTCAAAATGTAATTTATTTAAATTTTCAACTGTTGTTTAAGTGCAATTTTTTTATAATAATATAAAAATTTTTTTAAAAGGAAATAAGTAAATGTTTTAACTAGAGTTTTAATCGGTCTTGTTTACTTGCTACATAGCTAATATTCCTTGCTTCTTGCAATATATAACACGCATGGACATAAACAATCTAAGGACTCCTAACGTGTAGCAATGTACATTTGGACCTACATTTGAAGATATTTGTTTAAGTCACATATACACATACCGACATACGACATTTCAAAAGTGTTTAAACGTATCTCCTTTAGTATTTTAGTCCAAATGTTTCTCTGTTGGAACCATCATAGCAATTAAGTGGTCATTGAGGTTTGTATATACTACACAAAATTGTCGTAACAAGGATTGGTTTTTGCCTTACAAATCCAGCCATTGGAACAGTGCGATGTTCTTTTGGGTAGTGCGTCATAAGCAAGAATGTGTGTCTTAAACAAGCAAAAAGCAAACCCTTTTTCAATTTTGAATGGAAACATAAATGGTTATATTTCTTTAGAACAGGTGTTCGTCTACACTAGATAAAAGAAGGTAGTTGACCAAACCCTAAGCCGATAACTAAGATGCGTTGAGGTAACACAGGGATCGTTTATAAGACATATAGCTCCGTTTTGCAATATATCAAATAACCAGTACCGTAATAGGGCCTCTAGGCCTTATATGTGCATCATTCTTCATTTATATTCCAGTATATTTTTTGAGTAATTTTCTAAGAAAATTATATGACACATTTGAAGCATCAGTTAAACATCCAACATTGGAATTATTTATTAAAGTTCCTACTATTTGTTCCAAGGAGTTCTTCAATTCCTTACTCATTTTCCCAATGTAAATTAGTTGAATATTATTGAGAAGGCTTGGGAGAGCTTTTGTTGTGGCACGTAGTCTAACAACCACTTAGTAGGGCACTTCAGTGATTCAGACAATGTTTAAACCCTGATTTACACCCAAAAACTAGAAGAGATACTTTTGTAAATCCTAAATTCGTAGCACTTATGTTAATATTAATATAAAAATAATACTTACCTTATTGTATTTGATTGGAGTTGAGTGTAATAAATTTTTAATTAACTCATCCTTTTTATTTCACATTTTTCATGCCGTCCCTTTCACTCTACTTTTTACTCCAAACCATTAAATTTTAATTTTCAAAAAAAAAGGTATGAATTATAAAAATTTAATCTTTCGAGAATAAAAAAACTCATAAGGTTTTAAATCTACATATTATCAATTCAAAAGAAATTAACCATAGTTAAATAAAAAAATGTAAAACATTAAAAATTTTTGCATTTGATTAGCATCTAATTAAAAAATTAACAAATGGGGCACTTGAAATTATTAAAAAGGGGACTATAGAAACTTGAAAAGCACTGCAAAAATAAAAATAAATCAATTATGAATGAAATATAAAAGTTAAAGGAAAATTTAACTTTAATTGCATAATATGTGAATAAAAAAACTTTAATATATACATTTGTCACGAATTCTATATAACATAGTTAGGAATTACTTACTAATTACTTTTTGTCCGAAGGAAACTATTCCGTCATCCATTCCAATGTTTGTTTAATATAATTTTTTTTAACTTTTCTGTGACCTTTTTCAGGAAGTAGCTTTCATCAATTTGCAAAAATATTAATGTAGAAGGAAGAATTAACTTTTTTTTCTTTTTTGTTTCCTCATAGTACTTACTTCTAGAGAGCATAAGGCATCCATAAAGCCTTTCCATCTATTTCTATTTTGTGCTATTGCCTTAACTTCTCACCATGTTTTGTTAATTTTAGCTATCACTTTCAATACTATTATTTCCCAGCCATACTGAGGTCGGCCTAGATTTCTTCACTCTTGTGGTTGCCAATCTAGAGCTTGTCCAGTAATCTTATTTTCTGGTAGTCAGATTATGTGCCCCATTAATCCGCACTTTTTCCTTCTAATTCGTATTTCGATAGGATATTCTCGGCATACTCGAGAGTAGACGACATATTATTTGGGGACCTGTAAATTATTAGTACTCCTGTTGGTGGTTAGCCAGGTCGACTTCGATATAACAGAACTGATTTAACATAGACGTATCCTTAAATTTGTATTTGTTGAAATTTGAGAGGATTCCCAGATATTTCTCAATCTTCCGAATACCATTCTTCCCTTGCCTAGTCTGTTATCAGATCCAAGTTATCAGATCTAGTTCCCCGTATAAGATATCTAGATTGTATCACAGACACAGATGATGACACATATGATGCCACTTAGATATTCGAAATATTCTACATCTTCAATTGGTGTATTATTTCTTTCGGACCTGTGTATTTATTTCTGGTAATTACCATTGCATCTCTTATATTTTGCTTTTGTAATATTTGTTCGTAGTTGTATACTTCTTTTGCATATTTGTTGAGTCTCTTTATCTGCTCTTTCATATCGTCATAGGTATGAGTTATTAGGCATATATCATCAGTATATTCTAAACCCTCTGAACTTATTTATAAGTCTAGGTATTCCAGTTAAACCCATGTCCATTAGTTGTTTTTCTCATAACTTAGATGAAGTGGACATCCTTCAATGAAACCTTCTTCTAATCTAACTCCATTAATGAAACTGAAGGGTATGTTTAGATTTCTTAGATTACATGGCCCTGATTTTGTTAATTATTTCTCCGAGTTGCCTTTGTTAGTATATTAAAAGTCTTACAGGATTTTGCAATATTGTTACTATTTGCTATCAAGGACATCGTATTTTAAGACCATATTAATTATCATGTTAAATATTTTTTTATTTAAACAACTAATATATAAAATTTTACCAACTCTTGAAAGTTGTAAATTGCAATTAATCATTCGAATCAAATATTAGATTACATAATTCTTAAACAGTTAGCATTGCTAACAAGTTAAGAAGCTCATTTTTAAGCCCTTAAGTTAAGTCACAATTACGATTTGTTAAGAAAACCTTTTTTTGTAATTTTCCTTACAAATAAAAATTGTTGTGAACTGTTCCAAAATCGCACTAGCTTGCGAAGTTCTTGTTGAAGCTTGGAATATTTACAGATACAATAGTTTGATTTGGATTTCCGTGTAAAATTGAGATTACTATTTAAACAGCTGTGCTTTTATTAAAACAATTTTATAATGATTGATGGTTAGTCCAGAAATTCTATTCAAATAAAAAGCTAGTCAAAGTTTTATTGAAACTCTCTTTGTGTTAAACTTTAAAACAAAACGAGACTTTCTCATCTTAAAGGTCTTGTAATCAATATTAAAATAACTTATACAAGGAATACATTGAAGAACCATATATTATAGTATAAAAATACTTTTTGTCTGCCTTGAATTAACCTCCCACATCCATTTCCATTGAATCATCCCACCTAAATACAACGGCATTTACATACAGAAATCATGAAAGCTTTATGTTATTACCGTATGAATATCGTTTTTCGCTACAATTTCTCACATAAAATGTAATAAAATCTTTTTCTGCATTTTAGTTTCATTTAACAGGATAGGAAACCACAGTCCTTTAATTTTTTATTTTTTAACATAATTAAATAGTTTGTAATAATTTTTAAATTGTTAAATAAACAAAAATTTAATAAAAACGAAGAAGAGTGTCAGAGAGTAGACTATGTCAGCTCTGGGATAACCGTTTGAACGTAATATAGAAATTATATCATCCACTTAATTACGTTTGGCCAAAATTTTCAAAACACAACTTATTAGGCTTCCTGTCATTAACAAAAGAAAATTTAAGTTGAAAGGCAGATTTTTAAACCTCCTCCACTACATCGACTATATTTTATTCAGATGTTGGCCATTAAAGTTAACTACTATTGACATAGAGTAATGCTCATAAAAAAGAGATGTTGTATAGCAGGTACTCGAACCCGTGTACCAAACTGGTTGGATTTCAATAACATTGTCGGCTATTGTATAAAAGCGAATTTGCGAAAATTTCAGAATCGTAGCACCATTACTTTTTAAGTTATCGTTCGGATGGACGGACGAACGAACGGGCATACATAGATAGATAAATTTACTTTCCGGTTCTGATCCGATCAATACCTTTGAGTTTATATTTATCCACCCTCCTTCTCTGTGTCGCAAACGTAATGGCACATTTCGTATACCATTTTGACATATAGTCATACGGGTATAAAATAACAAATTGCATTTTAAAAGGTCTAAATTTAAAAACTAAGTAACCCTACAGTTGCAACAATAAAAATGAAAATAAAACTTTATGCATTATGCAATTAAATATTAATAAATAAAAATTAAACAATACAATATAGAGCACGATATTTTTATTCATTCTAATTGCTGTTTTGTTTATAGTAATATTTTCCTTTGAATACAAACAGGACGAAATACAATAGTAAAATAATAAAAAAAACTATTATGACTATTATAAACGGAATTTGTGAATTAATTATTAAGTCTAAAAATTTAATAAATCAATTTTAGATTTGTTTATTTATTTATTTATTTATTTATTATTTACATTAATATGACATACTATAAGTTTTAATCCAATATTTTTAAACGTAACATTGCTTCTGAAGAAAAATTGCTTTTAGTCCGGAAAAATTGGAAATTAATCAGGAGAATTTTCAGACTAATGTTGATACTGAGCTTTAAAACCAAAGGCATTTCTTCCAACGAACTGCATTTCTTTTATGAAATTTTTCTTTACAAATCACCTTGGTGACCAAATATAATTTAAAAACTACAAATATATAATATAAACAAAAAAAAATTTTAAAATTTGGATGCATAGGCTGCAAGGCCTACGTATTAGGATGACACATGCTAATATTAATAAAAGTCATCACATTCCGTAAAATACAAGTAAATTAAACACAGACATATGACAGGGGCTTATGTCACAGTACAGTGTGATTTAATTCAAATTAACTTAGAAATCCCGATCCATTACATTTAAGATATGTGAGCTTTAATTCATTAACTCTTATTAATTATATTCTCCAATATATTGTGTAAAATATAATAACACTAATTAACCATAGTAACCATAGACAGTACAATGTTGCCACAATACTTTAATAATATATAAAACACATCTGTTTATTTGTTGCATATTTATGTTAACCTTCTTATTTTAATTAAAGTATTTTCTGTTAAATCCGTAAAGACTAAACATATCCAATTAATAATATTTTTAGGTATAGCAATATATACCTACGGGCTCTGGTACGATTTTTACAGCAATCTTCTTTAAAATACATTTTAGTCGTATTTTATTCCTTCCTTCTTCTCCATTTCCTTCTTAAGTTATACATAAATAATAATTCAAAAGAATAACAGCAAAAATAACAATAAGAAATATCCAAAATCAATAAGAATAACTGTTAAAATAAAAGATAATTATAAAAGCGAAACAAAAGACGAAGTTTAATTTGCAGCTGATGTTAATGAAAAAAAAAAAAAGAAAAATCAATAATATCAAAAGAAAATACTTCATAAATATTTAAATAATACAAACATTACAATCAGCAAAGTATTGAAGAAGAGGTGAGATAACGCCCGACGCAATCACACTCTTAGGCATTATTACATTTTTAAAGTAAGGATCTGTTGCGCTATTATTCGGGTCTTATTGCACTTTAATAAAATTAACTAAAACCCTTAGGCTTTCAAAAGTTCGCGTTGCCGTGCAAGTCTCCGCCGCACCAGTGGCCGTGAACTTTTTAAAATAAAACCAATAATTTGCAATGTTATGGCTAACTACCGAAACGATAGAAGATGGCTGAATTAGGATAGACATGGATTTAAAGTTAGGGTAATCCCCTTTTACAGATTATTTATACATGTGTATATGAGGGACTCTGAATTAAAAGAGATTTTAGAGTTGGATTCAAAATTTTTCAAAATATTTATATATACGCGTATATACGTAATTAAATCAAATATGGAAAGGAATTAAAGTCAATTGGCTTACCATTTTAAAATAGTATTAAGGTCAATAAATTCATGGGCTTATTGCCCATTTATTACTGAGTCGTCTTGTCCTTTAAAAATTGCAATAATGAATTAGGGCGTTATTTCACCTCACCGTTTTGAAGCTCTAAGCAAAATCTTAAAAAACGAAGGAAAACTAAAAATAAATAGTATACATATAGGTATTACTAGTATATTCAATAGGAAAAGCGGAAAATCAACAACAACTGCATCTTGCTTCTCTGATTATTAAAAAAAAATATACACATAGATGTATATAAAAATTATTATTTAACGTTCGTAGAGGTATATGATGCAAAAATATTCATTAATGTATATGATTATAGTAAATACAGTTATTTTCCTGTCTTTCTTGTTAATGTAGGTTTATTGAACTTTATTAAAAAAATTCGGAGGCATGAAATGAGGCCATGCGAATGTTAATTCTCATCTATAGATGATATTCTGCAGAGATCTTAGAAGTAAATTCAAAACGAGGAAGATTATAGTTGCCCTTGTCAACTTTTAGATACCCGTGCATTCCCACTATGATGTATAAAATAAACCGTTATTATAAAAAATATAAAAAAGTAAAATACTTAGTTAAAAAAAAAATAGCTCATCATCCCATAATTTTTGTTAAAAAAAAAAAAAAAACAAAAAAAAAATAAAAAAAAAAACAAAAAAAAACCATAAAAAAAAAACAAAAAGAAATTTCAATTCAATATCCCATAATTTTTGCTTAAAAAAACAAAAAAAAAACAAAAAAAAAAAAAAGGTCTCTTATGGTCCGAGTGATGCCCAACTTTACCAAGTAACTTGCCCTATTACTTTACCTACCTAATTTAAATTTTAACCTCGTAGCTTCATTAGATTCACAGTTATTGAATTGAAAACTTTGTATGGCAGCCGAAAATTGGGCCCTAACATTTTGAAATTTCATATAAGTGCAGAATTCATTATATAACTAAACGTCTGTAATATTCATCTTCGTACTATAATTAGTTTTGAAGAAATTCATATTGGTGCAAAGAAGTTGTATGGCAACCCCCTCTAGATCGATGCGTTACAAACGGAGGAGCAATTTTAATATACCCGATGTCATATATGTATGCACGGGTATAAACACAGATCTAGGATCTTTTCTGTAGAAAAAAAATGTATATTTATACATTTGTTAAGACCAGACAAAGGTTTCTGGGAGCTGCCACACAACTTATTTAAACCATGGAACCTATGGAAGCTGCGTGTCTGAAATTTTGCCACAAATAGTTTAGTATAATGACCAAAGTTACTGCAAAATTTGGTTGGTCTACTGGGGAGGGTTCGAGTAGCTGCCATACAAATCCTTCTTTTATATGAGTTTTAACACTACATCTGATGAAGCTGGGTGTCTGAAATTTTGCAAAAAATAGTTTAGTGTAATATCAAAAGTTACTGCAAAATTTAGTTGGTCTACTGCTGAGGGTTCGAGTAGCTGCCATGCAACTCCTTCTTTTATATGAGGATTACACTACATCAATGAAGCTGGGTATCTGAAATTTTGCCAAAAATAGTTTAGTATAATGGCCAAAGTTACTGCAAAATTTGGTTGGTCTACTGCAAAGGGTTCGAGTAGCTGCCATACAACTTCTTCTTTTATATGAGCATTACTCTACATATAATAATGATATAATGTATATGTTGATTAGGGTTTGAACCCGAGACTATTCGTTTGAAAGCCGCCACTTTAGTCACAAAACTATCGGTTAGATAAACTATATATGTTAACAAAAAAAATTTAAAGACCTATGCCAACACCCCAAGCTTTACAAACATTTTAGTTAAATTCTAGATCAAATGCTAGATCAATCATACAATTTACGATAACTATTCATGTTCGCATAAAGTCTGAATTTCAATCTTAATATTTTAAGGTTAGTATCAAAGAGCTCAGACCTTAAGTTAGTCTGTTTAAACATACGCGAAATTGAACAAAATTTATCATAGTCCTTAGAATGGTGTAAGTCAAGACAAAGCTCGGCCGATCTTAAATTGTTCAGATATTCGCCAAACCTCATTTTAGATTCTGAAACAATATCGAAAGGACAAGTTTTCATCAGAACTGAATAGGAACTGAAACAGCACTAAAAATATAAAGATGAGTTTTTCCCCCCACATCTCCTATTAATTTCAGTGAAATGAGGTGCTTTAATTCAATATTGCAGAAGTACTTTCAAAGTAAAGCTGAGTTACTAGGAATATGACTCAAAATAATTCTCAAGAGAGAATTCTAACTACATAGATCTTTTACACACTAAATTTGGCAACTTGAACCAGGGATCAGAGTACAATTATTTTATTAATGTGAACTTTGCAATAAAAAGAATCAAATATATCACTAATATTTTCATAAAGTATTAACGACATAATCTGATTCTAGAAAATTTCCAGCAATACTTTATAACCTTGCTTCGAGCAATATCAAACATTGTAAATTCGGTTTTTTACTTTAGCATTTATTTTGAATATATACTTGTACACCGTATTTTGATTAATTTGAAAAAAAAAATATAAGCAAAGGTCAAGGACTTTTATGTCAGTTTGCGCTTGAGTTCTTATTATTTTCAAACTTTCCTTTTAAATGTCATTATTTATTTAAATAAATAATTTTATTCAATAAGCAATTCTTAAATTTCAAATAAAACTGAAGAATAATATTAAATATTATATATACATATGTATATATATTAATATATATATATAATCACCAATTTCAAAGTTGCAATGTCAATTTAATTTTAGTACAGTTTAAAACCAAAAATTTATTCAAGCATGCTGCATATTTATTTAAAAAAAATATTTTATACCCCCTGTCTTTATTTAATATTCAATTACAATTTGATTTTTAAAATTGCTGTCAAATTTTGAGACATCAGAAGATTTTCAAATCAAAAAAAAAACATTTCGAAATAAAAACTTCAAAATCGTTGATATTCATTCCCTTATACTTATTGAGAAAAACGGATTTATAAAAAATATAAAAAAAATTTTTTTTTTAATAAAATAATAAAAATTGAACTTTTTATTTTTGATATATAAAATATTTTCAAAATGCCTGAGGGAACAGTAGGTCCATTATACTGTTCCGAACAGATACGTATACCAGAAAAATTACCCGAAATAATGAAGAATTATTGCAAAGGTAAACCTAACAAAATTTTAATAATGATGTTTAAAAATGTTTTTCTTGAAGCTGCTATCAAAACTCAACCCTATGATATTCTTAAGTGGTCAACAGCATATTTTAGAAGTTTAGCTGATGATTTACCACCAGTAATGAAAACATGTTTAGAAAAAGAAACAAGAACAAAATATTTAACGAAAGGATGTTTAAGAATGTTTATTGAACATGTAAGACATTTCGTTTAATATTGCATACTTTACGGATGATTCAATTTATTTATTTATTTTAGCTTGGAAAAGGCTTTTTTGTGCATAGGAGAATATTGAAAAAACTGTGGGAAAAAGTTCTTCCATTGGTATTTAACTTTAAAACCTTTTACTACCCAATTGATGAGAACTTAATATTGGTATTTCGGTTAATAATAAAAATATTTAAAAAAAGTACACATTTATATGTAAAGTTTTTAAAGTAACGTAGAAATTTATGATTTTATTTAAAAACGAGGAAGAGTGTAGTAGAGAAGACTGTGTCAATTCTGAGATACCTGTATCACCGAAATATAGACATTGGATGTTATAATGCTCATTAGTTTTGCAAAATTTTAAATATTCAACTTATTAGACTTTTAGTTATGTACAAAAGAAAATATAAGTTCAAAGACATATCCTTAAACTTCTTTCAATACACCGACTTTATTTTATTCTGATCTGTACTTTATGTTTTAAAAGTTAATAACTATTCTAAAAATAGAGTAGTGCTCATATAAAAAGTTTAAGTTATCGTCTGTACGGACGGATGGACGGACAGATGGATGAACGAACGGGCATATATTGTAGATCGATTTTTTTTTTTCGATTCTGATCCGATCCATACCTTTGAGTCTATATTTATCCTTGCGTCTCAAATGTATTGGCAAATAAGGTATACCCTTTTAACCTATAGTCATACGGGTATAATACATATAATATACTATTGATACAAAAACGTATTTAATTCGTTCTAAACTTTCTAATGTAATTTAATACAACCAATAGTTAAGTTTTTATCACATAAAATTTAAAATACCCATTTTTATTAATTGATTTTTGCAATTTATTTAAAATCAGGATGAATTCTATAAAGTTATAAGTCTAGGTAGAATGTTATATTGGAGAGAATTGCATTGGTTGAAATTAATTGGTATCATGGCAGGATGGTTATCAAAAGTTAATTATAGAGGCAACTTTTATTTTGTTTTCTACAATCAATCTCATTTTCTTTTTTAGGACTTACGCAGTACTATGATATTAATTTGTGATCTGTTGACAAATGAACTTGAAGGAGGAGTATCTAGTATACCAATATGGATGTTCCTAACAATTTATAAATATTTGGCTGAGCTTGATTGTTCAACGGAACAACGAATTGTTAACAGTCGTCGGCAATTGTAAATTTTTAGTTAAAATTCTTTCATATTTTGCATATAAACATATTTTAAGAGCTCTTAAAATTAATTTTTTTTTAAAATAGGGAAGACGGGACAGTAGAAGAATTAATCGAGCCAAATGAATTACCATACATAATGTCAGCAACTTCGCTGAATAAATGTTTAATTGAATCTTGTGTGGATAATGATGAACAATGTTCACAAAGTAATTCATCATATGAAAATGATTTTTTAACTGCTGATTTTAGAAGTTTCGACAATTTGGAAAAACAAAAATGGTTACAAGATTTTAAAATGCATGGAAAAATAGCTGATCCAGCTAGAATTTTTAAAAGATGTCAAAACTTTGATACGTTAATATTTTATATAAAAACGGTATTTATAATAATTTTTATAAATAATTATTCAATATAAATTTTTGATCGCTTTTGGTAGTAGTTAAAAAAGTTCGGTCCGAAATTTCTTAAACGGTCTTTCTTGAATCATTTAAATATTTACAGAGATAAAAGAAATTATACAAATATTTAGACTCCTTATAACCGGTTTTATATAAATTTTACAACAGATTTACGACATTTTAAGCCTGTACGGCCTATACGGCGTATCCGGATTTTATTTTAGTTAATAAATTTTTTTTAAATATCAAAATAAAGTCAAGATCATTTTTAATAATTTTAATTTTAATTCTCAGCATCAAATTAAAAACCAATGTCAAGTTATTCAAGGACCCCACTATATTAAAGCTAAAACAGCTAGTAAAGCACGTGATAAAGATTACGAAGCTGCTATAACTCGGGAACAATTTGATACAATGTATAAAGAATCAGTAGCATATGAAGAAGCATTCCAAGATAAAATTGATATTATAAAAGATTCGGGTCCACCGTGGTCATGGGTTTTTGATTTTACAGCATGTTCTGGTTATGATAAATCATTTAATTATTTGGATAACATTTCAATTTTATCTGATAAAACTCCAGATACCTCATCAGATGAAAGTTTTGATTTCCTAACTGAAAAACCAATAACAAATTGTGTAAATGTATATAAACCTGAAACGTCAAGTTTAGCAAGCGCCAGTACTTACCAGTCATCATGCGATGAAAAAAATGTTTCCGAATTACTACTAAGTCGTTCCAAAGACTTCATGCCAAAATCGATTAGCAGCGTAATAATACACGACAGTGACATATCATTAAAAAAAAAAGATACAAAAAATGATGCTGATCAGACAACAACACAATTATCGAAAAAACCCCAACTATATCAATTTGAAGCTGTTGTTAACGAATTTGAATCATTGTTACAAGAAAAACATTTTGAATATGAAAGTTCGGATGATGCAAATTCATATCTTCCGAATTTAGAAACAATATTAAAACAAGCTGGAGATAAATCTGACTACAGTTTCGAATATATGTATATTGTTGATATAATAAAGATTGCAATGCGACAAGAAATTAAATTTAATACATTAGATGAAATTTTAAAATATATTCGGGCTGAATACAATAAATGGTTTAAAAAAGAAGATGAAAATAAAAAACCAGATGAAACATGTGCACATACTGAGACAGATACCGATACTGATCGTAATTGGGTAATCAATGAAAATGTTTCACAAGTATTCGATGAATCGGCATCAAAGGCATATAATTATGGGGTTGGTGATTATCAAGGTAGTCATGCTGATCAAAGAGAATGTAAGGAGGATAACAAACCTAAACAAATTGACACTCCACCACAACCAAAAACGACAGTTCCACAAGAAGAAAAACCTAAAAGAAATATTGAAAATACATTTGGCGATGATATAACAATGGATCAAAAAGTTAAAGCTCGTAAAGTACAAAAAGATATGATATTAGGTTTAGTTTCAGGTGATAGTGAACCAGATGAAACAACATCAATTAATAATTCATCAAGTTCAATAATAAGTGATCCACCAAAATGTATAGATAAAACTGGTTATTATTCAGATGATTCTTCGATATTTCCTAAACCAACAGTTGAAAAGGATAAACGGATTAAATTTCAAGAATACAAACAAACATGTGAATTACCAAGAGAACATGAGAAAATTTATGATTATAAAATTCCACCTTTACCTGGTATTGGTGGTATAGTTCCATATAAAGTTATGTGTAAATTTATGGAATTTATTAAATTCTGTGCATATAAGCAACAAGGTATGGTATTCAAATCCAATTTATTAGAAGAAAAATGTCCACCATTAGAAGATTTATTACAATTCACCACTGATAAAATGACTGAACATAAAATACAACAAGAAACAGTAGAATGCGGTGATAAGAAAGTTGAAATAATTGAAGAACGATGTCCTGAGCCATAACTAAAGCACATATATATTGACAGATTAACTTTTGATTTAATAAAAATAAAACTAAAAATTAACTTTTGAAAAAATAAAAATACATTTATAATAAAATCCAATTCAATTTTAAATTGAACACTTCCTAAGTTTTTTTTACCTCTCTCAGTTAGACTCGAATTACATTGGATGGGGATATCACAGACAAAAATTACTACAAATTAATTTTCTTATTGTTTAATTGCCAAATACAAAAAAAAAAAACTTTGCGTATAAGTTATTGAAGCTGATGGTATTCCAAAATTTCTTAGGCGATCCTCACAAATGTCCCTATTATGGCACAATAGTAACTTATAGTAAAATTATTTTAGTTGTAGCAAAAATTTTGTGCGATACTCGAAGCCAGAGTTTATCAATAAATTTACGTAACCTTGCTACTGGAAATATAGTTATGAAGACTTAAGGTTCATAATTGCCATTTCTCTATAATCAATAGGTGCAATACCATAATGTTGGCTCTTCCAAATGTTCTATGGCAGCACCACTTTTGTGTCGTGAACTTAATTTTATAATCAAGTGCAACAAGAATCTTTAAGGAAAAAAATTAATAAACATTTTGTATCAAAAGCACACTTTTACTGTTGAACATTCTAAAATCCTAAAAGAAAACTTCATATCATGTATTAATAAGATGAACGAGTCAATACTATTTATAGCCTAGGGAAAAGAAACCGCCCGTTTTCTAACATAGAAATTGAAATAGAGCTTCAAGTAAAACGGTATGGACATGAAAATTGGAATTCCTTCTCGATATAGTGCAAGTAACATAGTGGAGCATACCACGAAAGAACTAAAAAATTATATAAAATATTATCTTCGCCGAAAACAGAGTTAATGGAAACCTTCTAGAGGTTTTCTTATTGATAGCATCATAAAAAATATAAAAATAAAATTGATTGATTTCCCTCAAATAAGATCAAATAGCAGAAAAACCAATATTGATAACAGCAAAATTTATGAGTTAAACATTTTTTTATAGCCGAGTATTATTGGAAAATTGAAGTTCGGTGGTTAGAGATCGATGAGAATTTTGATAAATTACGAAAGGTTTTTAATTTTGATATCGATAAAAATGATTTCTTAGGAAATGTAATAAGCCATGAACATGACCATGGCGATCATCAGACAGTTAGTAAAATTGCAGAAAACATTCAAAAGGCAAAACGAGGATTTTAATTAATGAATATCATAATTACTAATAAATGAGTCAATTGAACAGTGCAGAGCATATCTGATTTAATGACTTTAGACTTAATTGATCGCCCAATGAAAAAAATTGGTTGGGGAACCATAACTCAGCAGATGATAAATATTGAGCAATAATATTGTGTGTTCTTTAGACTTAGATAATATCAAATCCCATATTTTAGATGTATACCCAAGAAACCTTTGGGGGCATCTTTTCAAAATCTATCATACAATAAGATAGGAGAAAAACATAAGTGGTGTTTTCTCCACTATAATAACAAATAAATGAAAATAATAAATATATAATTCCTTCTCAAATAATTCCAATTTTAAGCTCTAGGGATCTACTGGTAACCGTAATGCCCAATGCCTTTTTGCAGCTAGTTGTAAGAATTTCTTAAATGAATATCGTACTTCTATCAATCACGAGTTCCTTTGTCGAAAATTTTCCATTCTACAAATTCATACTATTTAAAATTCGTCTAATTCTAGAAACTGTATTTTTATTTATTTATTTATTTTTATTAGTTATCAAGATACACAATTACGGAATCAGGTAGTTGTAACCCTTGTTTCCAATTTGAAATATGGAGTGCTATTATGATATAAATTATAATTATTTTATTAGAAATAATTTGATAAATATGGATTCAAGACTCTTCGCTAGAAAAGCCGACGTTCTACGCCATTGGTCAGATCTAAAAATAGTACCACTTTCTTATCCTTCCATATTCGTATACACCAACTAAGGTTAAAAAAATCTTTTTCTAGGATTGGCTAACGTTTGAAAAAAATCAAGTCAATAACTTTGTATATATTTAAGGCACTCTGAAAGTCAAGATTTCAAATTTTTTCAATTAAGGAAACTATAAAAAAAGTATTTAAATACAATCTGTTGTTTCTATCGTCTTTTAGGCTATTTGAAGGCTATTGCTCAAACTATCCTTAATAGAAATTTAATTTCTCCTAATTGAATTATAATTCTAATTTTCCAAGAAATACGTCATATTTTAAATGGACTGCATACCATGACTATATCTTCTTTTATATATATATATATATATATATATATTACTTAAATTTTAATTTTATTTCTAGAATGAACCCTCTCTCATTTACTTTTCTTTCTTAATCAATGTAACTTTAAAACAATAAACTAATTCTATATCTTTATATAGTACCTTTTTTTCATTCTATAGGTATATAGGTATGTATATGTATATACTATCATAAAAACAATCTACAAGGACCAGAAAACCCTTCTGTAATTTTCTTTCCCTTTAATAGCTACCTTTTTACAAAAAAAAATTATTATTTTAGCAAAAGAAAAGCCTTTAATTGAAATTCCATCAACTCAAACAAATTAATAATCATCACCTTCCGGTATTCTGAAGTTCTTTAGATTTTTTTTTGCATAATAAATTCCTTTTTCACCTTTCATTCTTAATATATTTTACAAATTTGAATATTAAACAAAAAAAAAGAATAAGTCAAAGTTAAAATCCCATCTTCTTCTCGTCCTTGTTGTTATTCCTCTTCTATTACCCCTTAAGAAATCCATCCCTTTGTTCTTTTAAATTCTTCAATCTGGTCGTTCTTGCTCTTGTTTCTTTTTTTTTAATTCTCATTTAAATATTTTATCAAATAATATTTCAAGCATATCATTTGCTTAATATAATTTGCTGTTATGTTTTTGTTTTCGGCAAACAATGACTGAAAAACGATCTAAAAATAATTATAGAATAATGTTTGCTCTTACAATAATTGTACAATGATTGTATTCCAAAATGTTTTACTTCAGTTTGGTAAATAAGTTGTGATAGCTTTTTAATTCATTTGAAGCTAGTTATTTATTAAACAAGCTAATACTATTTGCGCGTTGCTTCTCCGTACATAGGGGTTTTAATTGAAGTTAACCCAATTGGTCCTGGTCCAAATTGGCCCATCTATACAAAGTCAAAAAAAGCTTTCACACGACATTTCATTAAAATCGGGTGAGATTTTGATGAATTATTAGAACTTGATATTCCCTAAACTTCTGGAAGCTCTACTTTCCATAATAGGAAAATCAATTTATGAAAGATACTCGTCATAGGTACCTACTAATAGTCTATGTCCTAATTTGAACTCAGTCCGACGGTTAGAATACGAGATTTCTCAAATAGTCTGGAATTTTAGAATGGGAGCCTCCCGATTCCGTGGTTCAATTTAGCCCATCTACGAACTTAACTTTACTTTTGACCAATAAAGCATTTTTACCCAATTTCATCAAAATCGGTCGAAATTTAAGCAAGTTAATGTGACACACATACAAACTCATATACGAGCATATACAACTTCATTTGAGCTGACCTTCGAAGTATTGTAAGCATTCGAACATTTTCTATTACTAAAACTTTGCTTTTTATCGGACATGAAAACAAAGAAATTGAAAATTTTTCATATTATAAGCATTATTTGATCTGTTGAAACACTCGAAATATTTTTAGCATCCGATTTCCATATGTAATTTCAAACTAGCCGACTTTATGTAATTCATTTTTATGCCTTCGACACAATTAGCGAAACCATGACGCAACATCGAAGTTACAAAATGTCAAAATAAATAGCTGTCGAATTTTTCAAGCTTAATGTAAAATGTTAAAAATTTTAAAATGAAATTTAATGAAACAAATTTAAGTAAATAAATATATTTAACTTTTGATCAGTAAACTAAAAGTAAAGTAAAATTTTTTATTTTATTTTATATTAATTGATAAATCAATTTAATTTTCTATATTCTCCAATTTCAAGCTAATAAGTATTAATAAATATAAATGGCTTACAAAAAATAAACAATTAGCTGTCAAAATAGCGCAGAAGTTTAAAGTTAAGCAAATTTTCCGTCAAGGCTTCGTGAAACTTTGCTGTTTTACTTTCATTGAGTGCATTTGTAATATTTTCTACTTGTTTAACTTTTGAAGTAGTATTTCAACGTTTTTGGCTACGCTCATTGTGCTTTTTGGTTAGATTAAGCTATAAAACCAGCTGACCTATGACCTTTTTACTTTCATTTTGGGAAAAAAAATTCTAGTTTGAATCTTATAACAAAGGGACCGCACTAAATCTGAAAAAGTACGTAAGTTTCCTCCAAAACTTCTGTCTAATGAGGGGAGGAAGTAATTAAATTTAATCACGCAAATATACTTTCTTACTTTCTCTAATAATCGATATTAAAATTTAATTAAGTTAATAATTTTCTTTGAATCTTTAAGAAGAATTAAATTAAACAATATTATATTGAACATTTAATTGATTGACTATCTCATGTTCTTTAAATATAATTCTAAAATTAACTTTTATAAAAATCCAGACAAAAAAAACAAATATTTTAAGACAAATAAAAGAGGAGTAGGTATCATAGAGCAGTAATACAATCCTGTTAGAAGTAAGTAATATTTGTACCTCTTAAACTATTACTACTGCTTCTTACGCCTTCATTTTATATTTTAAATTTTTTGTTTTAATGGTTTTTATGGGTGCATGACAGTTCACTAAAAAAAAAATCCCGAATAAAAATTCACGAAAAGAAAAAATACCGAATCTTAATTCTGTAAAACAAATCCCGAATGTTCCAAATCCTGCAAATAAAATACTGAAAAGCAAAAATCCTGAAAACCAAAAATACTGAATTTTGCGAAAAAAAATCGGAATTTTACAAAATCCTTAAAAATACTTAACATTCGGTATTACAAATATAATAAAAATGTTATATATAAATTAGTTAAGAAGGATTTCAGATTTGGATGCAAAATAAGGGCTTTAATTATTTGTTTAGCGGGGGTTTGAGGGTGGCAGCCCTCATTATTTTAAATGCTTTGTTGTTAACTTATCTATCTATCTATATATATAAAAGGGAAAGTTTGTTTGTATGTTTGTTTGTTTGTTTGTTTGTTTGTTTGTTTGTTTGTTTGTTTGTATGTAGCGAATAGACTCCTAAACTGCCCAGCCGATTTTCATGAAAATTTGTATATAGAGGTTTTTGGGTACGGAAAGAAATCGTGGCCCAAAAATTTTGCTCTAACGGACCTCCAAGTTGGGGCTGTGGTGCAAGTATTTAAACTTTTTTGTTCTAAAATGAAAACGGTTTGACCGATTGACTTCAAATTTTGTATACGTGATGCTCTTTGAGAATTGAGTTGTCCCTATTAACAGTTTTGGAATTTGTTAACCCATGTCGGGCCGACGGGTGGTCAAAAAAAATTTTCGGTCCAAATTTTGTCCGATTTTACAAAATTCTGCTTTGGCTAAAAAGAAAGCCCCAAAAAAAATTTTGTTGAGTTCCATTAACCCATTGCGGCCCAACAGCTTTTTATAGGTTTTTTCAATACTTTACTCTAAATTCGAAATGCTTTGGCCAATTGACTTCAAATTTGGTATAAGTGATGCTCCTTGAGAATTGAGTTGACAGTATTAACAGTTTTGGAATTTGTTAACCCATGTCGGGCCGACGGGTGGTCAAAAAAAATTTTGGGTCCAAATTTTGTCCGATTTTATGAAATTCTGCTTTGGCTAAAAAGAAAACCCCAAAACAAATTTTATTGAGTTGCATTGACCCATTGCGGCCCAACAGCTTTTTATAGGTTTTTTCAATACTTAACTCTAAATTAGAAACGATTTGACCAATTTTCTTCAAATTTTGTATACGTGCTCCCCTGTGAGAATTGAGTTGATACTATTAACAGTTTTGCAATTTGTAAACAGATGTCGAGCCGACGGGTGGTCAAAAAAAATTTTGGGTCCAAATTTTGTCCGATTTTTCGAAATTCTGCTTTGGCTTAAAAGAAAGCCCTAAAAAAAATGTTGTTGAGTTCCATTAACCCATTGCGGCCCAACAGCTTTTTATTAATTTTTTGGTTATTTTACTCTAAATTAGAAACGATTTGACCGGTTGACCTCAAATTTTATATGTTTGAAGCAACTTGAAAATGGAGTTGAGTGTGTTAACAGTCGGTCCTACGTTTCGTGAAAAAAATTTTTTGGAAATAAATTACGTCAAATTTTGGAAAATAGTTTGTACTGCTTTGAATTACACAAAGTTTCAAAAATTACTAGAATAATCCTAGAAAAATTGCTTTCATACATTTTTAAAATTACGTGTGTAAACCGTGGGTAATTTTTGTGTTAACTTTTTGCAGGAACATCAAATTCAATTAAACCTCCATTGAAAGGCGCAGCAACGCGCACCGGGTTTTAGCTAGTTATTTATAAAAAAAAGCTAGGAAATATTTCACAGTTGGATATAAAATCAGGAATGCTGCTTTTTGCAGAGTATTTATATTTGCCTTTTACTAAATATGTATATATATTTAAGTGGAAGTTTTTTTTGGAACTTCGTACCCAACCTGGAAAAGGTTTCATAATTCAGGATTTTGATATTTTCGGGATTTATTCTGCAAGATTTTGATGTTTTCGAAATTTCTTTTTAAGATTTTAAATATTTCAGGTTTTTTTTTCGGGATTTTTATTTTCAGTAAAGTGTAATAGACCCGGTTTTTATACTTCTTTCACATTTTTATTTCCAACAATTTTTTCAACAGTAAAAGTTACGACTTTGTCAACTAAAATTACACCAAAAAAAAACCTGTATACAAAAAACACCTGATGATGGTTCAAGATAAATAAAAAAAAACTGTATATACCTTAAAATCTATTATAAATTTTTTTTACAGTTATATTCTATTATAATATAACTGTAATTCCTTCTATTTAATTTAGACATTATATAGATGTAGAAATACTTAAAAAAAAAAACATAAAAAAAAGAAAAACAAAACAGAAGTCATAAATCACTTTACATTTGAATTATTCATTAATCATCCTGAAGGACTTCATCGCGTAATACCGTTACTATAGTCAGTCAGTAACAAAACAGTAAACGAATATAAAAAATAAAAAACAAAAAACTCAATGACTTTTGTTTTTTTTTTTTTATTATTATTATTATCCATCACTACCACCATTGCCTACTCGTTCACCTTCATCCATTCACCAACCAAATAGAGTGGAGAATACAATTTTCTTCATTAAGGTGTATTGTACAATAGTACATATTCATTAAACTTGACAATTGTCTCTTCTTCTACCATACTTCTTCTAAGATTCTAAATTAAAAATTATCTGAAAATCAAAAATCAAAATGTATATCAGTATTAATTTAGAAGGGTAGGCGCTTCTTCATCTTGAAGATTTAGAAACCTCTTAACTTCTTTAATTTTATTTATCTCTTATTCATTTGAAATACATTTATTCCGTTATTTACTTGTTTTTTTTTTTAATTTATTTATAAAAATGTTGTATTTACCGTTATTTAAACAAAACAGAATCATGATGAATTTTAAAGTTGCTTGTATATTTTATTGTACTTTACATTTTTCTGTCCATGCCCACGTAACGTCTTAAAGTACACGAAAGAGACAAAATTAGAAAAGAAAAAGGAGAAAAACATAAATTTGAATTAATATTTTATTTTGTTTTTTTTCTTTTTTTAGCGAAAAAAAAAAAAACAATTATTACTAAAAAATAAAAGTGAAAAGGTAAATAAAGTAAAAGAGACGCAAGTAAAAAAAAATCTGAATTGTCAAAATGTTAAAGAATTCTTAAATTATAAGATAACGGTATTTTTGTTTTTTTTTTTTTTTTTTGTTACTTTTTTTGATCTTTTCCAGTCTTCTTCTTTGAGTCCTCCATTTTAAACGGCAGATACTTGTAATATTTAATAAAGATTTTGTTTTTCTTATCCCGATTCCCTGTATTTGTGTACTTTTACAATTTATTTTAAAGAAACGGTAAAATGGTGAGAAAAAACCGTTATAAGAATAACAAATGAATTATACTTAGAACAACAATAGAAAAACAAAACAATATAAATATAATATAGATCACTGACACTATAAAGGTTAAGGTCAAAGGTTTTCATATCTTTAGCTTTAAAAAATAAATAAAGAAATTAAAAAAAAGATTTTGTTTGCACTGACATCAATTTAATTTTAAAAAAGAAACTTAGTCTTCTTGGGTATTAAGGGTTTAGTGAACTTTAAATTGAAATTTTTATTTGACAGTTAATCTATAAAAATAAAAACTAAGAGTATGAGCGATATTTGAGGGTATTTGTAAATAAAGTAACGGGATTAAGGGATTTTTTTTTTAAAATCCAGACAGAACATGTTTGCAAATCCAGAGATCGGAGAAACATCATCAACGAAGCTGTACCAACGTTTATTCTAACAAACTTATGTTTTGAAAAAAGTCTTTCCGAGTTTATTCAGCAGAAATTACGTTCGGAAGGAACTCAAGGAGGGAGACAACGACTCGAATTTCCATTATTTATTGACATTTGTTTTATACCTACATACCTAGATTACCTGCAGGCTAACATTGACTTACTCTTATTTGGCCATGGGTGTTATACACAAAAGCTTTACGGATTTTTGACATTTAAACAGCGCTAAAAGCAGGAAACAAAACACTTTACAATAAGAACAGTTGATTCTAAGATATTAGTTCCATTATCATTCATTTCAGAGTAGCAATGAGCAAAAAAAAACTCATTAAAAAAATAAAAAGAAAAACTTAATAAAGAAAACGAGTAACAATAAAAAATTATTTACTTATTGTTGTTTTTTTTTTTTTCTTTGAATTTAATTGAAGACGGAGAAGAGGAAGTGCTCTCTATTAAAATATTGACTTTTTATTATTTTGTTGACTTTTGTTTCTTAATTGAAATTGATTTTTTTTTTTTAATGTTGTTTTGATTTTTATCGTTTCATATCAAAAATAATTGGATTTCAGAGTATAAATGAACTTAAAGTATTATAAGAGAAATTTTTTGTTAATTTTTTGAGTTGCTCTTACAAAATTTTAAGATGATTGTTATACAGGTTAATCTGTTAGTATTCATTTCAACTCGCTAGTTCTACATCTAAGTAAAAGACAATTTATTCATTTAATAAAGGTCATGGATCGGTCATGTACTGATTAAAAAAAAAAACATAAAATAATTAATTGTATTTAATCATGGGGTCTCGGTGGATTAGTGGGTAATTACTAACCGAAGGGGTGCGGGTTCGATTCCAAAAATAACTATATATACAAATATATAAAATAAGCAAAATAAATAATATTACTTATAAATTGACAGGAGGCCTCAAGGCCTAAATGTTAGGGAGGCACATGCTATCCTCCATAACCAACAACAATTTTATTTAATCAGTCACTTTAATTTTATAACAAAATTAGAATCAAATCTTTGCTTAAAAATTTATACACCTAAGACAGCATAAGGTTCAATATAGAGTTAAGAGATATAATTCTTCTTGTTTCGTTGAATTCCTTCCCATCAAATCTAATTGAATACAGCAAATTAAATGAAATCAGGGTAGTCTACAGAAAACTTTGTAAAGTTACTTTGGCATTTCCAATTAAACTTATTAGGTATTAAAGTTTTAAAAACCAAAATAGAAAAGTTTGTGAAGCCTTGGAAGTTGTTTCGACCATTCTTCAGTCTGTACAACTCCTGGGACCAGACTGAACATTTAATCCAGACAACTTCTAAAAAATTACTTCAACTCAAAAACCCATTATAAAAAATTACATAAACCGTCTGTGAGTTGAAATAATATTAGTAAACAAGTGATGAAAAAATCGAAAACTTTTTAAAAAAGCACATTTTTATAATCACATAGTGTTTCATATTCAGTTTAATTTTGAGAATATATCCACTGAGACATTACAGATTTTGAAAAATGTTAAAAGTTTTTAAATCCTAATAATTTTTACCAAGCAAACTTATTGGTGATTCGCGAGGATCTAGCCCCACTTTCCCCATTCCAAAATTTTGAGGTTTAAGTAATTAATGACTAATTAGTGACTGCTTCTTTAATGAAGAATATTTCTTTGAATTTTATTATTCAAGCAAAAATGGCTAAAACTAAAAGACACTTTCTTCAATTTTAAGGACCCGCTTTAAATTCAACAATAACTTTTGGGACATGTTAAAATATAAAGTTGGAACTTTAAATTTTGTATATTACTAAAAAAAAGTTTGAACGGGAATATAAGTTACAGGTGCTTCAAATTTAGACTCCTTATAGCTCCTAAACAGGAGTACACAAGTACACTAGTTTATTTTTATAGTGTACACAATGTACTCGTACAAGTGATTTTGTTCTCGAATATAATAGTTGTGTAGATCAATTGTTGTATTAATTCTAATTGGAGAGGCTAATAAATTTTTAATTAGGTACTTTATCTTCTATATTTTCTTTTCTAGTGTGATATAGCATTTCTAAGTCTGTATTTTGAATAAAGAGTACTGGAAATTATTATCTTCTTTTATTTTACGTAAAAAATAAATTGTATTCAAAATATTTTGGAGTAGACATAGCAGTAGACTCTAATTTAATTAATATTTAATTTACCAACAAATTTAATTTGACTTTTCTTTTTTCATAAACAACATTAACATTTTGGAATTATTTTCCCATTTTTGATAAGAATTAAAGTACTCAAAAACTTTTAAATATTGTTTACTCCACGAGTAGTCGAGGGTAATTTCCCTTCAGAGGATGTTTTCAGTGAAGATTTAATGAACTCCCTGAAGAGGAAGCAACCAAACCAATGCATCTATAATATGTTCGAAGGGTACTGCCCTCGTCTCCACTCCTCTATTCCACTACTCTTATTTTTAGTTAGTCTTTTAACATAAAAATATTAAACCTCTAAAGTTTGAAACATTATAAGTCGAAAATCATTTTCATTTATACCGTATAATTATCATCCTAAAATGTGGTTTGGATTGGGAACGAAATCCTGTAGATAAACTCCCGAAAGACAAAATCCTCTAAGTCAAAATCTTCAACGCCAAAATCTCCCAAAACAATACTGTAAAATATCTCCTAATTGACCAAGCATACACATATTTTAACATTCTAGAAAAAACCCAATAATCTGATTTTGTAACCAATTATAAAAAATTTTCTGATTCTTAATCTCGCATATATGTACTTTAATCTGTAAATATTTTTTTAACGGCTTTTAGGGATTTTATACCGATCCCATGCTTTTTATATTGTAATAATAGTCGTCAACATAGGTCATGGCTTTAAATATTTATTTCATTAGTATCATTTTGTTAATTATATTCATGGCTTTAAGTATCTTAAAAAAATTTTAGATATAACACTTTTTTTATCAGATATAATACTTTTAACTTAATAGATAAGATTTTAGCATAAATTGATTTTGCCAAACAAAGAAATAAGAATTTATTAACCTATTTATAAGAACTTTAAAAATTCTCTTGGTCTTGGTTTTGGTTTGAATATATACGAGTACATATAAGAAATCCTAGAAAATCTTTCTTAAAATATAAAACAGAATCTTCATTAAAATTTCTAAATTGCAAATAAAACAGGATAAGATCTTGGTTAATGTGATGTTTTAAATTGGAATTAAAATTTAATTAAAATATTATTTTAATTTTTTTTTTATTGTTTTTAAATTAAAATAATTTAAAAAAAATTTTAAATGAAAATTTAAATTGAAATTAATTGAAAATTATTATAAATAAAGTTATTTTAATTCCAATTTTATTTGGAAGATTAAAAGATAGAAATGATAAATTGATTTTAATTGCTTAATTTAAATAGATTTGAAATTAAAATCTAGGATTTTCTTTTATTAAAATTTGATTACATTGAAAGTTGTTTTTTATTGGATACATGTGTGAATGAAAACTAAGAAAATTAAGAATGATTTTCTAAAAGGCATTTGCATGCTTCTAATGTGTTTGAATCCTACATCGGTTTTATTCACGAACCTTAGGGTAAATAATAAATTCGGCCAGCGGAACCAAACAAGTAAAATATACGTCAGAAATTAACAAGTTACCTGTACCTTACTGAAATTAATCTAAGAAACCTAGCTAGGGCGAAGACGAATTAGATCATATAGATATAGTTTGAAATCTAATGTTATTCCCAGGTATTCAGTTGAGCATACAATATGTTCGTCTACATTATTTTAATTGATTTTTTTGAGGATTAACTATTTTTTTTTGTTGCTGAAGTTTACTGGCGCAGAGCTAGTTTCATTAGTGCTGGTTTTCCACTTGTTAGTGCATTCAAGAATTTGTTCAAATGGTATTTGTAACTTCTTTGTGTTCTTTTAATTTTTTAAATTCTACTTATAATATGGCAGTATCATCAAAGAATTTTTGCCACATTTACATTTTTCACTAATGATAGAATACAAGTATATAGCAAATAAAGCACAGGTCCTAGAATACTGCCTTGAGCCACCCCTGCTTTTATTTCTTTTAAGGATAAATATTCATCTTCTTGTTTTCCTCAAAATAATTTATCTGCAAGATTTTATTTCATAATTCTTACATAAGGTGGTGGAAGTATTTTGATCAACTTAATCATAATATCTGTGTGCCAGACTGTATCAAAAGCCTGACCTATGTTCAGAAAGATTGAAGACCATATTGGTTTTTTCTCTAACGCTTTTCCTACAATATTTTTAATTCTGTGTGTTTCTTCTATGGTTTAAAATTCAAATTAATGTTTTGAAATTAAGGTTTTTTTTTCTGCAATAATAGACTTCAGGTCTTTTAGTAATAATTTTGTAATTATTTTTGACAATTAGTTTATTGAAGGTTCTTAACCTTTAGCCAAAGAAATAAATTGTTAAATATTTGCTTGGTGTTAACATGGAAAACTTTTTTCAAATTTATGAATTTAGTTTTTATGTTGTCTCACAAAAACCAATCATAATACAAATCCTTCGACTTAAGTTAAAAGATTCTAAAATGTCTTAAATGTGAAAAACTTTGTGGTCTCTTTAACTTTATTTAAGAAATCTCTTTATATCCATATAAAACTTGCAATTATATTTTTCTGTATATTTCCGTCTATTTTAATATTAATATCTATTGCAAAAAGTACTTTGAACTTCTTCATACCACATTTTAAAAATATTTTGCAAAAATGTACCTATTATGGTTACGCGGCTCGTCTGTCTGTTGCACCACTTTACCTTCCAGAGGTCTTATAAACTTCTACACCTTTTGAAATATGACAAGAAATGGGAAAATTTAGGAAACAACTTTTTTCTGTAGTCCCCAACGTTACGTAGTTATTGCCCAACCCTCCTCCCAAATTTGCAAGAATTTTATTTTAAATTGTTATAAGTCGAGCTCTATAGAAGCGCTTTCTTAAAATTTAAGAAAGTATCTCTTGATAATTTACAATTTTTGCCTAATCAATAAAATTCTAAAAAAAGAGATTGTAGTTTGGTGATGCAAGACATCACTTTAACACCGAAAACCTGAACATTTTTAAAGGTGGCTATCTTTGAGATATTAAAAATATATACTACTCAAGAACTATAAGAGCTCAAAAACTTCAAAGTAGCAATTTTTAAATACCAAACTACTACGTCCTGAGTACATTTTAAGCTAAACGATATTTTTGAAGCCCTTACATTAAGCCCTTACGTAATAAGGAAACTTTCTTAAAATTAAAGAGAATGCTCTTCAAAACTTCTTATGCAAAATTGTCTAATTTTGAAAATTTGCTTTTTTGAAAAACCTTCCTTTCTTCTATTACTTGCTAACACACTTCCGCCTTCCTAACAAAAAAAAAAACTACATCTATAAAGGTATCTCATTTTCTTTTCCTCATTCCCTTATCTCATTCCCTTTTTACGCAAATTTTGTACAAAGTTTTTTAAAATTTTATCTTTAAAATACAACTTTTGCAAACTTTATTAAATTTTTTGATGGAATTTTTTTTCTTTTAAATAATTAAAGAACTGTGCAGTTTTTTTTTAAACAAATCTCGAGGTTTCACTTTTTCCTCAAATAAAGCCGCAAACCATTGTTTCTTTTGCATTTAAAAGTTCTACAAAAAAACAATTTAGAAGAAAAACCTAAAATAAAACTTTAGAAATGGAAGCTTCCCAATAATAGGAGAAAAAAATTTTGTGTTATATAACAATTTATTTAAAAAAAATATTAAGTTTTAAGATTGTGGCTAGTTTAAAAATAAAAAATTTTAGCATCATAAATAAGATTAAATTCAATAGAAATATTTTGTTCCTAAAGATAAACGAGGAAAAACGAGAAAGATTATAGTTGCCCTTGTCAACTTTTAGATACCCGTGCATACCCACTATAGTGTATAAAATAAACCGTACAAAAAAAAAAAAAAAAAATTAAAAAAAAAAAAAACACAAAAAAAATTTTAATTTATTATCCCATAAGTTTTGCTTAAACAAAAAAAAACCAAAAAAAAACAAAAAAAAAAATTGGCCCACCGTAAAAAATGGTCCGGTGGACCGAGTGAAGTCCAACTTTGCCAAGTAACTTGTCCTATTACTTTACCTGCCCAATTTTAATTTTAACCTCGTAGCTTAATTAGATTCACAGTTATTGAATCGAAAACTTTGTATGGCATCCCCCGAAAATGGGGCCGTAACATTTTGAAACTTCATATAAATATTCGATTCATTATATAACTAACCGTGTGTAATTTTCATCCTCGTAGTATAATTAGTTTTGAAGAAATTTATATTGGTGTAAATAAGTTGTATGGCAGCCCCCCGAAAATGGGGCCCTAACATTTTGAAACTTCATATAAGTGCTCGATTCATTATATAACTAACCGTGTGTAATTTTCATCCTCGTAGTATAATTAGTTTTGAAGAAATTCATATTGGTGCGAAGAAGTTGAATGCAGCCTCCCGAAAATGGGGCCCTAACATTTTGAAACTTCATATAAGTGCTCAATTCATTATATAACTAACCGTGTGTAATTTTCATCCTCGTAGTATAATTAGTTTTGAAAAAATTCATATTGGTGCAAAGAAGTTGTATGGCAGCCCCCCAAAAATGGGGCCCTAATATTTTGCAAATTCATATAAGTGCGGAGTCATTATAAAACTAAATTTGTGTAATTTTCATCCTCGTAGTATAATTAGTTTTGTAGAAATTCATACTGGTGCAAAAAAGTTGTATAGCAGCTCCCTGAAGCCTTGATCCGATTTTAACCAAAAACAATAGGGAACCTAGAAATTGTCTAAAAATGATTTTGTGTGAATTTCAAGACTCTAGCCCTTTTAGTTTTTGAGTTATCGTGCTGACACACGGACGGACGGCCGGACAGACACACATAGCTAGATCGACTAATTTTTTCGATTTTGAGCCGATACGTACCCTGGACACTATATCTAGCTCGTCTAGATCGATGCGTTACAAACGGAAAGGCAATTTTTATAAACCCGATGTCATATATGTATGCACGGGTATAAAGAATAGAGACTGTGTCAACTCTGAAATACCCGCCCAAGCATAATATAAACTTAACTTATTATGTCAGTGTTTCAAAAACTCAACTTAGTTAGAAGTGGAAAGTTATTTAAACCTCAAGGAAGTCAAATTTTGTACAAAAGTTGGACATTGATCCAAATTTTAGACACCAATTTTTGTTGAAAATAATGTTATACAGGTTCTGCACTCTAAAAGTTACAAAAAGTTAGATTTGATTTGAAAAAGGTTGAAATAGATTTGGGAAAAGTTATTTTGATTTGCAAAAAGTTGAATTTGGAGTGCAAAACCTTATTCCTATAACAAAATAGGTTGTATGGCAACTACTCGAACCCGCTAAGGAAACTACGGTTCTATTTAAATATATGCATCATTGAATTATGACTCTTTATGTATTTAAATTAAATTAAGGAAAGTTTTTGAATCTTAGTTCTTTTACTTTTTGATTTATCATGCGGACAGAGGTACCGATGGATGCACATATTATCTAGATCAAATTACTTTTCGATTCTGAATCAATTCATACGCTTGAGTCTATATTTATCTCCTACAACTATGTTCGCACGAATGAATATAAAAATAGTGTTTAATATTAGCAGTATGTTAATAATTTAAAACAGGGTGCTATCAACCATTACCTAAAAATTAACCTTTAAAATCCTTTAATTTTAAATAATTTGTTAACATGTATTTATCAATCAAATATTTGATTTCAAGTAGTGGGTCTATAAAATTATGGCCAAGTGTTAAAACAAATTGTACTCAAATTTAAAACTCTTATATATTTACAACTCGTACATATTTTCAAAAATCTATTTTGTAAACTGACTGATCTATAATATAGACAAATTAAACCACTTAATTGACTTTCGTATGTGGCTATAATTTTATAATTCCTAAAGATTAAGTATCTTTAGTAGATATCGTACAACAGTTTTAATTTGATCTAGTCAATAAATTTAGTTTATATTAAGATTCACTTCAGTAATTTGTAGAACAATGTATTAAAGTTCTGTTTGACCACTTTTAGTTGACTCTTTTTATAGTATTAGAGTTTGTTGATAAGTACATAAAAACCTTAGTTTGATTTCTTTTAATTTTTTAAATTTAAACTTTTAGACTCAATCAGAAGAATTTTTATATTTTATTTGATAGGTGGGTGGCTCAGTAGTTTGAGTGCCAACGTCTCATGCGAAAGACTCGGGTTCGAGTCCAAGGAAAATAAAAAAAACTTTCCTGGTTTTCGACTCAACTCAGCTACCATTCGCCGTTAGGTTCAAATTAATGGCTTTATCAAAAATTATTAATTATATATCTTTAATAAAAAAATACATTAATATATCAGTATAAACAAATACAAGATATAAATAAATAATTTAATTAATTAATATAACTCACAGATACAGAATACCATATAATAAAATACAAAATATTAAAATACAAACAAAAAATAGAATTGTAGTTTAAAAATCTAAGCCGTTTCTACATGTTATAAAGCCTAGTACTATCTCTTGTTTAAATAGTAATTGTAAATCATTATGATCAACTTTAATAACACGAATATAATGTAATCCCCTGTTCCAACATGTACCAATGGACAGACAGGCTTATTAGCTTATTAATAGTTGAACAGCTTAAAAAAAGGGGGATTCTAAGGCTTAAGTAGTATCCGCGTAGGACTAAATGACTATATCTAAAAGGTAGCTGGTGTTGCCAGCTTTCAAAAAATATATAGGTTTAATGGCGCATATTATTCTTTAAGGACGAAAAGGTCATTTGAAGTATCCTTGTTATTTTACTCTGTTTTTATATATATATTCGGTATATATTCAATGAAAGCTATTAATTAAGATCCATCGGTCTGGAGAATATTTTAACGTTTATTTGATGACGAAAAGTGCTGCCGTTTTGGAGATATTGTAGTTCAAAGTTGAAAATTTTTGCAAAAAAAAAATATTTAAACTCTTTCTCTAAAACTCATATTTTTTAAAATTTGGCCAAGAAACCCCCTAAATATTTTTACATCGTTGGAAAGCTCTTA
The DNA here is from genome assembly GCA_963082915.1 of Dolichopus griseipennis. Classification (NCBI taxonomy): domain Eukaryota; kingdom Metazoa; phylum Arthropoda; class Insecta; order Diptera; family Dolichopodidae; genus Dolichopus; species Dolichopus griseipennis. The sequence goes on along the minus strand of OY720443.1, from coordinate 104,821,394 downwards.
TTTTTTTCTATCGCGAGATATAACGGTTTTTATAAAATAGACTAAAATAAGGATACTTTCAAATGTCCTTTTCGTCCTTAAAAGATAATACGCGCCATTAAACCTATATATTTTTTGAAAGCTGGCAACACCAGCTATCTTTTAGATAGAGTTATTTGGTCCTTAAACCTTAGAATAGCAAAAAAAAATTTAATTTTTGCAACAAAGTACACAAAGAAAAACGTTGCATAACTTTATATGCAGTTTATGTTATGCACAAAATGTATAACCCTTATGTGATACCACAATTTAACCTTCAGATACGATATAAATCTATATTTGCTTTTTTAAAAAAATATTTAAGTTATTAAAGAAAAATATCTTATCTTCAAGCAATGAAATTAATTTTTAAAATTTAAAACATTTTAATTTTTTTCTTTTTAAATCTTAACCCAAACTTTTGAATAAAATGCGTTTATTTAAATGTCAATTCTTAAAATATATAACTACCTACATATATTTATATATAAGATTTCCTCCCTATTCTATTTTTATTCTAGTGGTATAAAAACTATTTTAAAAAAATTGTAAGCATAAATTGAAACAATAAATTTAATTAAAATTTATATCCATTCATTGTTTTTCTTTTTGACATTTATAATTTAAAAAAAAAAAGTTCTATTGTCAAAAAAAAAAAGTACTATAAATATATAACAGTACTATTTCACTTGCTTTTGATACGTTTTAAACGTACCCTTTGCTAATATAAAAGTCAAAGTAAAAATTAACTGCATTTTATTTTATTTATTTTAAACAAAAGAATACTGTTTTTTCAAAGAAAATTTATTTCTATATATTTTTAGTTTTATATAATAATATATTCATGTATATAAAAGTATATATACATATACTAGAGTCTTATATAAATTAACAAAAACTAAAAGAAAATTTGAATGAAAATTTGAAAAGAATAAATTTATTAGCACCTTGGGTGTAATGATAGTATGCGAAAAATTGAAAGATTTTATCATAAATTTTCTATGCATACTAAACGTTCCTAAATAGAGCAAAGCGCAAAGCTTAACCATAACAATGTCATTTTAAGGAATGTACATATATACGAATGTTTACATATATACAAAATAATTTAGATTCAGTATATAATATGGAAATATTCAATTCTTTTTGATACATACATAATATTTAAAAAAGATACAGTTGTAAACAAAAGTTCATTACAATTTAATTTTTTTTACAATTTCGTTTCATTGTTTTTCATTTTTTTTTCAATGATTAAATAGTAGAACTGCCAGTCTTTGTTGCGTGTCTAATTTTAGTAGATAAGGCTCACTCCTATCGCACGTAAAGATTGTGCTGTTATGCAAAAATATCAATTCTAAAACTGCCTTTTCAATACTGCATTATGCACTCCAAATACTTAAAATGTTTTTTCGCAATATGTTTAAAAAACTTCAAACTGACAAATAGAATATTGAGTCAAGTATATCTGCCATGTTGTTGCTACACAAATTTTCTCACATATTCACAAAGTAAAGTCCTTGGGTAATGCATTGTGGCACAAAACAACCGATATGGTTTGAATGTTTAAAAACTTTTTAAATTTATTTATATTTTTTATTTTTATTCCAGAATTTTGTGAAGAAACCTTGGGGAATTGGAATTGGGACAGTACACAACAGAACAGCAATCAAAAATTACGAAAAGTTATGGAAAATGTATTGAAAAGAGCACGAATGTGCGAAGCCGATAATGGTCACCATTTGCGGGATATAATTTTTCTAGTTAAGCTAAAAATATTCCTCTTTAATATACTGTATAACAAAAAAATAATAATAATAATTAACCATTAAATATAAACATTCAAAACATACCGGTCGTTTTGCGCCACCCTGTATATTTCACCTCTTTTATAACTCAAATATATTATTTTTATACCAAACGAGCTAAGACTGCTGCAACACTCAATGGATTTTTTAATGAAGTTGATTCTGAGACTTTTTTATTGCATCGTAGTACTTCTTGTCATTGGACGTCATTCACAAAATTTTTTTGACTGATCGTCGTGCCGTTAATCCATAAATTCCAAGCCTTTTAAAAGAGTCTACTCTATTGTCAAAGAGCAGCTCGTACACAAAATTTAAAGTCAATCGGTCAAACCGTTATAGTTTTAGAACAAAAATGTTCGACTAACAGTTTAGAAGTATACGTTACAAACAAACTAACAAACAAGCATTTCATTTTCTATATATATAGATGTATGAGATATTTGTTCTCCTCGTTTTTTTTTTTGTTATTCCTTTTCCACACTTTTAATAAATATAAGGAATTCACCAAGTTTATTTAGACTAGGCTAAAGTTTCTGTAATCATTATATTAACTAAGCCGTTGGTTACTTCACTGTAGCTATTGTATGTTTATATGTTTATTTTAGACGTCATCTTTTATTCTTACATAAGATTTATTACATAATATATCAACGCTTATTTTATTTTACGATATTAACTATTACGATATAATCATACAATTTAAGATATTTTTTATACCCTACACCTATAGAATAGGTAAAGGGGTATATTAACTTTGGTATGGTGTTTGTAACCACCTAAAGGAAGCGAGCTAGATATGGAAAAGTATATATATTTGTGATCAGCGTGACCGCCTTAGTCGATATAGCCATGTCCGTCCGTCCGTCCGTCCGTCCGTCCGTCCGTAGGCACGATAACTCAAAAAATAATGGAGCTATCTTGATGAAATTTTAACTGTAGGTTACTAGGACTAAAAGTACGGCGGGGATTGCATATGGGCGAAATCGGCCCATGGGTTCGGATTCTGGACCTTTTAATTGGTTTCAGGGCTAACGAACAAATAAAAAAAATCACGATAACTCAACAACTAATGACGCTATCTTCATCAAATTTGTGCTGTAGGTTACTAGTAATGAAACTACTTCGGGAATTGCGTAAGGTCGGGATTGGACCATGGGTTCGGAACCTAGAACTTTTTGATCGAATTTAGGCCAAACGAGCATAATTCCGAAACCAATGAAGATAGAACCTCCAAATTTGGTATCAGGGTGTCCCTTCCTATTCCCTAAGTGTCTTGTGAATTTGGGTCCCATTGGAGTAGTGGGTCGGGACCCAGCCACACATGTCCGAAGACCTTAAAGCATATCTTTAAAATTAATAAAGATAACAACTTGAAAAAATGTAGAAGCTTCCAATTTGCCACAAGGGTGTTCTTTACTATCTCTTGCGTGTTCCCCTAATTTGGGATCAATTGGAGTGGTGGTTCTGTACCCCTCTCAGACTTCCCAAGTTTTAAAGGCTTATAATCGAAATTATTAAAAATAGTTACTTAAAATTAAGATAGACCGTTTAAATTGTGTACAAGGGTTAACTAGTACTATAAGTACAGCGCGGACTATATAAGGGCGAAATCAGCCCAACGGTTCGGATTCCGAACCTTTTAATCGATGTCAGGGCTAAGGAACATATATAAAAAATCACGATAACTCAACAACTAATGAGGCTATCCTCATGAAATTTGTGCTGTAGGTTATTGGCAGCGAAACTACGGCGGTGATTACGTACGGTGTGGATTGGACAATGGGTTCGGAACTTAGAACTTTTTGATCGAATTTAGGCCAAACGAGCATAATTCCGAAACCAATGAAGATAGAACCTCCAAATTTGGTATCAGTGTGTCCCTTCCTATTTCGTAAGTGTCTTTGAAATTTGGGCCCCATTGGAGTAGTGGATCGGGGACCAGCCACTCAGTTCTTAGGCCCTTAAAGCATATTTTCGAAATTAATAAAGATAGTAACTTGAAACAAATGTAGAAGCTTCCAATTTGCCGCAAGGGTGTTCTTTACTATTTCTTGCGTGCCCCCCTAATTTGGGATCAATTGGAGTGGTGGTTCAGAACCTCTCTTAGACCCCCCAATGTGTAAAAGCTTATCATCGAAATTAATAAAACTAGTAACTTAAAATTAAGATAGAGCGTTCCAATTGTGTACAAGGGTTAACTAGTATTGAAAGTATGACGGGACTGCATATGGGCGAAATCGTACCATAATTTCGGGTGCTGGAACCCTTGAAAAGTTCAAGAACTAACAAACATATATCTTAAAAACACCATAACTCAAAAAATAATGCCGGTATTTTGATGAAATTTAACAGTAGGTTACTAGTAATGAAAGTACCATGGGAATTGGTTGTGGTCGAGTTTAATTTCGAAGCCAAAGAATATATTTCCTATGTCCTATGTGTCTCCGAAATCTAGATATTATAGTGGAAATCTATATATTATAGAATTAAAGTGGTTCAGCTATGTTCAAAGGTACTTGCTGCATTTATGTAAAATTTATTTTTATATTTAAATGAATTATATGAAAAGGTGTAAATTTTTAATTGTATTTTAGAAAGACATTTATTGCATATTTTGCGTTTATAAGCTTTTCTATTAGGTATATAAACTAACCATTTAAAATAATTGCAATTTTTAAAAATTTGGATTATTAAATATATTATGCTTTGATTATCTTTTTATCACAAAATCTAATAATTAGAATTTTTTTCATTTTGTAATTGAATTGGAATAAATATATTTTCATTTATTTCAAGTTTGTTTGTTTTTTAATATTTTTAAATATTTTTTAATAGATAGGGTAATTAGAAAATGTTTTTAGTATTATACAGTTAATTTGGTTAGCTATGTCTTACGATCAAATTAATAACAGCTTCTATGGTGTTCAAATGACTTATGGATATGTCCTTAAATTTGAACCAAATAGGTGTAGGGTATTTCTAAGTCGGTTGCACCGACTGACTGTTTCTTTACTTGTTTAATAGATAAGACCTGACCGGAGCTTGAACTCGAGACTTGCACGTGAAGGGACGTCTTTAGATTACTACGCCATTGGTCAGATGTTCTATCCGCCTTGTTGTAGAGAAATTTCTCTCTTAAATCTCTTATTTTGATATAAATATAGCACTTTTAATTTTAGATCCCATAGCACTTTAATTCAATGTGGACCGTAGTTTTTTCTAACATTTATTTTAAAATTGCTTTAATAGAAATTTTAACTCTTAAGTTTCTAACCCTTCACAGTCATTTTGCCACAAATGTCCATCTATAAAGAAAAATTCAAACTAAAATATATTTAAATTTTAAATGACAAGATGAAATGTTATGTTTGTTAAAGAAAATATTTAAAGTTTTATTTTCTTTCATTTTATAATTTGCTGCAGCTTCTTGATAAATTTTCTTAATTTTCTTGCATAATTATTTTGTTTTTTTTTGTTTTTCTAATGCAATTTGAAAAAATTTAGAATTATTCATTGTTCTCTAGTTCTTTATTCTTAACTTTACCATACCGATTCATTAAAAATATTCTATCTGTTATAGTTTTAAAATATACTCCATTAAAACTGGTGACAGAGTCGATGTTCTATTATATTATGTTCCTTAGAATTCTTAATTGTAAAAGAAATGGAACGTAAGTACTCGGAACAAAAATCTTATTGCACAATAACTATAAATTGTAATATACACTCAACAGTATAGGAACCTATATCCAATATTGTAATTCCTAAAGCAAAGTACAAGTTAATAATATTTGACATATGTTAATGTCAATGTTGCAATTCGTATATATCTATTTGCTCTTTACCGTTAACTTTTTGTTAAGTGGAGTCAAAAAATTTTGGATTCTTAAAGTTTTAACCATATCCATAACAAATTGTCGATATCGGAATCTTATTATGACCGTAGGTACAAATCCCGACAAAATTCAGCTATTTTTGATCATTGAGGTCAAATTAAAAATAATGTTTATATTTCTATATCCCTAGTTAAAATACATATGAAATTTACTGATTTGGTGCAAATAAAAAATTGAATTCATATTTACAACTCACAGATATTCAAAAATCAAAATATAAATTCAGCGATTTTAACCTAGAAATTATAACTCAAATACAAAGTTATTTAAATATATATATCAAGTAGACCATCTGTCTCCCGCCATCTGCTGTAAATGATACCAAGTATACTAAAAATTGAAATTGTAAAATATTTCAAGATATTTTATAAAATTTTTAAATTTGTTTATAAATATGCAAATTTTGTGTAACCTTTTGCTCTTTACTCAGAATTAGTGAAGAGCAAAGGTTTATATAATTTCAGTAATGATACTGATAAACTGATGAAAGAAAATTATTTTGATAGATGGTATATAATAAAAATATTTTTAAACTAAAATGTGTCTGGAAAATAATTGCTCATCACTTGAAGATCTTAATTAAAAATTTTGTTTTGTTTTTTATTCTACCCTTGTTTTCATTGTAGGAACCCACGATTTTTTAGAAAATATATTTGATAGAATATCGTGATTCTTGATGTGACCCTTACAAAGATCAGAAATTAACCAGGATATTTGAAACAAAAAGTTATTACATTAATTTATGATTAAAAATATTTCAAAAATATAAAAATTCTGATAAATATATTAAATTTATAAAATTTGGGAAACTTAAATTTTAAAATAGCTGCAATTATTATCTAGATATACTTTTTAATTAAAAATATTATAATAACCTTCAAATATCTATAATTAATAAATTATGTCATCATGCAAAAAAAGTATTTCATGATCATATTCCTCAGCTGCACTTTTCAGCTGTATCATCAGTTAAAAGCTAATTATACCCTAATGAAAATAGTATCAATGGCTGCACTTTATTTTGGATCGGATCGGAATCAAAAAGAAAATCGATCTAGCTATGGGTGCCCAAAAATTTTTAGGATTTTGACTTAAGCCGAAATAATTGAGATTCTTGATAAAAGGGATGAAAATAATATGGAAGACATTTTTACGTGGAGGATGAAGATTCAGATGAAGAAAAAGGGGCAATTTAAATTCTTTAACACGAATTCAATTATAGGCTCCAGCTCAAATAAGAGAAAATATCCAAAATGTTCGGAAATTAATTATTCAGTCCAAGTCTTCTAAAACGACGAAAAAATAAGATAATTTGTAGACTGATGGTGGTAAACTTTGCCACAGAATGCCAGTCGTTATTGAAAGTGATATAGCTATAGACGACATGAGTATAGTTCAATATTTTGAGAATTTTTTTAAATGAGAAATTAATGGATATGATTGTTGTTCGATGCATAGAGAACTTTTTTTAAAAAAATTTACCTGATATAAAATTAACCAGAGATGATCTTAGAGTTTTTCGGTTTACAATAAACTTCCAGGAAAATCAATGTACTAGAGCAGCGTACTAGAACAAAAGTAAAGTTACCACATATGAAGCTATGAGAAGGGATAGATTCGACGACATAAAGAGGTTGCTTCACTTCCAATCAAATGCAAATTTAGATAAGACCGATAAATTTGCCAATTTGGGACTGCTGATTTCTCAAGAATCAAAGCTAGCATTGTGCATCCGACCGTCTCTACGATAACTGACGGTCTCAATAATTGAAAAAGAGTAGCTTCCATACAACTTCTTGTTTAATATGAGAACAACTCTGTACTAAATGAAACCGGGTATCTCAAGTGCCAAAATTACTTTAATTTTATGACCAAAGTTTGTGCAAAATTTCGTTGACCAAGTGCTGTGGGTTGGAGTAGTTGCCATAGTTTTTTCTTCATATCACTCAAAGTAAGTTGTATAATTGAAATTTTGATTGATTAATTAATCACATGATATGATGTTTATATTAGAGCTGAAATATTAGAACCAAAGTTGATGTAGTCTATACATCCTAGACTCAGAGGTATGGTTTGGATCAAAATCGATCAAGCTCTTTATGTCTGTCCGTCCGTCCCCACGATAACACAAAAAAAAAGTTGCTATAATTTTTAAGTTTTCACAAATGCGTTTTTATGCAATAGCCGCCATCGCTATTGCAACAGAGCCAGTAAAATATAATGTTTACATTACGTTCATGGGATTATATACTAGAGTTTACTCTAGTATATAATCTAGAAGAACTTTTTTCTGTAGGCCCACCCGTTACCGAGCTGCAGCTCCCCAAAGTTGGGAAAAGCCCTATATTCAAATTGTTATAACAAGAGTTCTGTTTGGTGTATTTTCAATCTGAAAACGGCAAAAGATAGCTAGTTTTATAAGCTTCATAAATTTTTAAAAGACAAATGTTTAGGGTTGCCATACGGTACTAAAATTTACCATTATGCAAAACTCAATTTTTGCAAAATTTTTGGCTACACATATCTTCTATACGGGCCAAGCTAGGGTCTTGAAATTTTGGGAGTAGTTAGATTCTTAGAAATAAGTAGCAGTCGGTTAACAAAATTTTTTTGTCACGTCCCCTGTTTAGCAGCTATAAAGGCTCGAAAATTGAAATTTTTCTGTTTTTAAACACCTGTTCAAATTTTTTTTTGTTAATATAGAAAATTTGAAGGTCCAACATTATACTTTAACATATGTTTAAAGATTTTCTTAAATTTAAAAGCGGTTCTTTAAATTGAAGAAAGTGTCTGTCAGTTTTAACCTTTTTTCTTATACAGTAAAATTTTAAATAAAATTCCAAATTTTGGTAGAATTCACAATTTAATTCCTTGAACCTAAAAAAGTTGGGGGAAAGGGAGTAGTGAGGATTAGATCCTTGAGAAATTGGGCAACCTTCCCCATAGATAGGCTATTAGGACTTAAAAATTAAAAAAATTACGGCTTTTATAAGTAAGTAGTAACTTAGTCACCAACGTATATAATTCCTAAATTAAACGTTAAAATTGAAACTTCAACGCATTATATTCCGATAAAATACTCAGTATGAAACACTATATTATTTTGACAATGTGCTTTTTTAAAAACCTTTGGTTTTTTTCATCACTTGTTTTTTTAATAATGAAAGTGTTTTATCTTAAAAAGCCTTATGAGACACTATTTTAAATTCAAGTTTTTTTCCTTTTTAAATTTAAATTTTATTATGGTTAAGTGCCACAATCAATTTTTAGGCTTTAATTTTTTGCAATAAACAATACACCATTTGAACTAATTACATAATACAATAGTTACCAATTCAGATTTGTACTACAAATATTAAACATAATATTTTTACTATGTCTGCATACCAGACATATACTTGACTCATTTATACATCTTTTTCACTTTTCTTTACAAATCAAATACAATAAAATTGAAAAATAATTTACACGTACATAACGTTCATACCATGCATGGGTAAGCAATTAAAAATAAAACAATATAATGAAAAAATAATTAATTAATCAGTATACAAAATACAAATTTTCACATTCAATTTAACTTTTATATAAACAAATAAAAAAAATTTCCATGATAAATTTAATAATAATGATTGGTGGCAAAATTCCAAATAAAATGTCTCAAAAATTATTGTATAAATACATAAAAAATTAAATGTGGCGTTTATGTTTTATATAATATTGTAATGATGGGTTTAGGTGGTACTGATTAAAATTAATTTAATTGCAATACATTACTTCTTTTCCTTAGTAACAGAGCTGTGTAACTGAAGGCCCGCATTAAAAAAAAAAAAAAATCACTTAGAATAAAATTTTATGTAAATTATCAATTTTTGGTATTAGGTTAGTTAGTACGAAGAGGAAGCAAGTTTGATTAACGATTTCGGTCCACCCTATATGACAGATTTATAAAGAAGGTTGCTAACCATGGGTTCTGATTATGGAAGTATTCGAAACAAAGGATTTTACTCACGAGTATATCTAAATCCCATTTAAATTTGATCCAAAGGTGGTTTATCACATTTCCTTTATGTCTCTGGAGTTTGGAATGAATTAAGCAGACGATTCGTGTAACTGCACAACGCCTTTCAAAACCCAAGCCTATGTTTAAAGTTTACAAAGAAATAAACTTGAAAATTTTTGCAAGGGTATGTCCTTATCATCTCTCCTTTATGTTTCTCATATTCAAGATGCATAAAAAAAGAAAGGTAGTTAACACGCATCTAATAATCAAGCAAGCGTTTCTCTGTTACTTATATTAGATGAAAAATTTTAAATTGGCTAGGTGAACGGTATTAATACTGTTTCATTGACTTACTGTTGTTTCAGATCCTTTTTTCAATTTTTCAAATGCCAGTCAATTATTTTAGATTTCCCACCTCGTTTCCAAATAAAGGGTAAAAGAAGTGACATTGATTCCATCAATATTTGTCTATAATAAAATGAAAACACTTTCTCTATTATTTTTTATTGAAACCTATTCTTTCAAAATTAATGAAACGAACCCTTTAACAAAAAACACAGTTGTTAACCCCTGCTTTTGTAAATTACACACGTTATTGTTATTACGCAATTCCAAAAAAAAAAAAAAAAAAACTGAAATTACAATTGAAATTGAAATTAAAATCAATCAATTTATTTCCTATAATACATTACAGCTTTCAATTCATTGCTACGCCTCTTTACCTTGTATCTGAATGGATCCTTTATTTGCTTTTATGTTAAATTAATGGAAAAAAGCTTGCCATATTATTAAAAAAAAATGAAAGGCAGAAAAACAGAACAGAATAAATGTATGAAATTGCCGGTGTTAGTGGTTAAACTGTTATTGAAAATAACAAAAGAACATATAAAGTATTTAGAAACCCATGAATTAAATGAAAAAATCGGAATATAAGAAAAGAATGATAACATTATATGTGGTATAAAAGTGACCCTGGAGACACCAACAACAAAATATATAAAACAATTTAAAAACAATATTGAAAAATTTCTTTTCTTTTTTTTTATCTGTTTGTTTGTTCGTTTGTCTGATTGTTAAGTTCCGACAATTTCTTCCTTTTCTAGCAAAGAGAGACGAAATGAAATGAAAAAAGAAGAAGAATATTTATTCTTTTGTCACATGATAAAAAATCTTTATATGATATTTTTATATTTATTCACATCTTGTATTGACTTTGTTTTTTTTAGTTTGATATTTGGTTGATATCCTGATTATATCCTTAAGGACATACCACATAAACATGAAACTGAACTTTTATAAAATTAAGATGTACCCAAGTAGCTTCTTTTGGAGTAAAAAAAAAGGTTAAATAGTTCAGAGAAAAAACACTTTGGAAATTTTCAGATGCGTTTATATTTAAGCATCGGTAAGTGGTAAAAGCTTAATAAATCCACTCCAAAGAGTCTGCAATAAGTTTTTCTAAGCAACGCTAGTACCATTTATCTCAGCTCCAATATACTTGCAGTATTTTAGAAAACTTTTTACGATAGAAAAGTATTTTTGCAAGCATTGACTCCAGACATACATTTCCAGATGTAAAAAGAAAATCCAACTTTTGAAGCATTTGAATTAATATCGACTGGAGAAAGTTTTTGAAGACTAACAAAATTGCTACTTTTATATAGAAGTGGTTTTTCGTCATTTTCAGCTGATGAGTCTATGTTTTTCCTTTTTGATTTGTCTTTCATATTGATCCATCGAAAACTTTCACGTATGATATGGGAAAATATGTCTTTTTATAAATTTTATTATTATAAAGAGCTTCAACCAAAATATTTCCACGAACAGTATAATTGGAAAACCCTTTTTGCAATCAAATTTACAATTAAACAATGTGTAGAAGACTTTATATGAAATTTTTTACCACTATCAGGAAATTTAGGTATCCGCTATGGAAATTTGACTATAATTGTCTAATTTATTTGAATATTATGGTAACAGCTTTAAATAGACATTGTGTAGATAGGATATGTTCTTAGATTTTTTAACCGTGATGTTCCCCTTCTTTCGTGATCTCTTCATCTTAATTTTTTGTTTTTTAAATGGAATAAAGTAATCTCCTGGGGGCCCTCATTAAATTTTTAACACTATTTCATTAGAAGAGTCAAGCCAAGAGCTTGGAATCAGAAGAGTAGGAAAAAACGAACAATCTGATACTTAATTTGAATTTTGAATCTATTTGCTACCAAGGAATCAAAACAAGAAATACAATCATAGTAGAATGTTCCTCTGTTTTTTATGTTCAAATTAACTGATATTAGTTCAACTATCTTACGGGTCAATTCTTCTCTTTCTAAAAAAAAGTACAGAATAAAATAAAATATATATTATTCATATATTAAAAATATTCAATTCTAAGTTCAAGAATCTTTTAAACAAGAAAATAATATAAACAAGTGATGAAAAAAAACCAAGGGTTTTTAAAAAAGCACATTTTCAAAATTATATTGTATTATATACTGAGTTTAACTTTGGAAATATTAGTTGGAAATAGTTACTACTGACTTATAAAATTTACTGCTAACAGTAAATTTTTTATTTAAAAGTTGTTATAGCCCTTCAATGGGGAAGGTTGCCAAATTTCTCAAGAATCTAACTTCAACTCCCCCCCCCCCCCCTCATCCTCTAGTTTTTTAGGTTCTAGGAATTAAATTGTGAATTACACAAAAATTTGGAATTTTACTTAGAATTTTATTATCTAAGCAAAAATGGGTAAAACTAAGAGACACTTTCTTCAATTTAAGGAACCCCTTTTAAATTTAAGAAAAACCTTTAACATATGTTAAAATATAATGTTGGACCTTTAAATTTTGTATATTAATAAAAAAAAAATTGGACAGGTATTCAAGTTACAGGTGCTTAAAAATAGCATAATTTCAATTTTCGGGCCCTTATAGCTCCTAAACAGGGGGCTTGACAAAAAAATTTTGTTAACTGACTCCTACTATTTTTTTAGGATCTAATTTCTCCAAAAATTTCAAGGTCCTAGCTTGAACCGTTTAGAAGATATGTGGGGCCAAAAATTTTGCAAAAATTGAGTTTTATATAATGCTAAATTTTAGTACCGTATGGCAACCCTATACATTTAAGCGACATATTTTTGTAAAGCCTATAAAAGCAGCTCTCTAATACCGTTTTTCGATTGAAAATAAACCTAACAGAACTTTTGTTATATCAATTTAAATATAGGGATTTTTTGGAATTTTCAGGGGCTGTAACTTCATCACCCTTCAAAATTAAGAAAAACCTTTGACACATGTTTTAATATAATTATAGAGCTTTGAATTTTGTATATCACTAAAAAAAAATTTGGACAGGTATTCAAGTTACAGGTGTTTAAAAATTGCAAAATTTCAATTTTCGAGCCCTTATAGCTCCTAAACATGGGGCTTGACAAAAAAATTTTGTTAACCGACTCCTACTAATTTCTAAGTATCTAACTTGTCTCAAAATTTCAAGACCCTAGCTTGAACCGTTCAGAAGATATGTGTGGCTAAAAATTTTGCGAAAATTGAGTTTTGCGTAATGTTAAATTTTAGTACCGTATGGCAACCCTAAACATTTGCCTTGTAAAAATTTATAAAGTTTATGAAACCAGCTATCATTTGCCGTTTTCAGATTGAAAATATATGTAACAGAACTCTTGTTATAACAATTTAAATATAGGGCTTTTTCCAACTTTGGGGGGCTGTAGCCCCGTAACAGGTGGGGCTACAGAAAAAAATTCTTCTACGAAATTATTTTTTTTGCAAAAACTACCCATGGTTAAAATTTCTTTTCTCTATTTCAAACGGTGTAAAAGTTTTTGTAAACATACGGACGGACGGACGGACGGACGGACGGACGGACGGACGGACAGAGTGAAGCTATATAGGCACATTTTTACAAAATTTTTTGAAAATGTGCTAAAAAGAAGTCCAGCACTCCAAAGAACAAACCAAATAAGAAAGAGGGAGAAAAAGAAAGAAAGAAAAACAAACTTTTCTCCAGAGATAGAAAATAAATAAGAATTGATACTTGGATAAAAAACACAAAAGACAAAAAAAAAATAAAAGAAAATGATTTGTTACTTGGCCAGATGAATGGTACACACAATATATGTGTAAATTGCTCTGGTTCTTCTATTTGAATCTCTTTTGGTTCTGGATCATCCTAAATCATTTAATATAGTTGTTGTTGTTTTTTTTCAAGTTTTTTCTTCTCTTCATCAATAATTCCATTACAATGTTCAATAAAGATGTTCATCTTAGAAAAATAAAATACTATTTTGTAAAAGTACAGAAGAGAAGTCAAAACTATTAAAGGAAGCATTGAAAACGTCTTGTAATCAAAAAGTTGATAGGAATGTTTATACCCGTGCATACATATATGAACATCGGGTATATTAAAATTACTCCTCCGTTTGTAACGCATCGAAATATAAGAGCTAGATATAGTGTCAAGGGTACGTATCGAATCAGGATCGAAAAGTGAATCGATCTAGCTATGTGTGTCCGTCCGTCCGTCCGTCCGTCCGTCCGTCCGTCCGTCCGTCAGCACGATAACTCAAAAACTATAAGAGCTAGAGTTCTGAAACTTTCACAAAGTAATTTTTAGACAATTTGTAGGTTCCCTATTGTTTTTGGTTAAAATCGGACCAAGGCTTCGGGGAGCTGCCATACAACTTTTTTGCACCAATATGAATTTCTTTAAAACTATTTATACTACGGGGATGAAAATTACACACGGTTAGTTTTATAATGACTCCGGCACTTATATGAAGTTTCAAAATGTTAGGGCCCCATTTTCGGGGGGCTGCCATACAACTTCCTTGCACCAATATGATTTTCTTCAAAACTAATTATACTACGCGGATGAAAATTACACACCGTTAGTTATATAATGAATCGAGCACTTATATGAAGTTCCAAAATGTTAGGGCCCCATTTACGGGGGGCTGCCATACAACTTCTTTGCACCAATATGATTTTCTTCAAAACTATTTATACTACGGGGATGAAAATTACACACGGTTAGTTTTATAATGACTCCGGCACTTATATGAAGTTTCAAAATGTTAGGGCCGTATTTTCGGGGGGCTGCCATACAACTTCCTTGCACCAATATGAATTTCTTCAAAACTAATTATACTACGCGGATGAAAATTACACACGGTTAGTTATATAATGAATCGAGCACTTATATGAAGTTCCAAAATGTTAGGGCCCCATTTACGGGGAGCTGCCATACAACTTCTTTGCACCAATATGAATTTCTTCAAAACTAATTATACTACGAGGCTGAAAATTACACACGGTTAGTTATATAATGAATCGGGCACTTATATGAAGTTTCAAAATGTTAGGGCCCCATTTTCGGGGGGCTGCCATACAAAGTTTTCGATTCAATAACTTTGAATCTAATGAAGCTACAAGGTTAAAATTAAAATTGGGCAGATAAATTAATAGGGCAAGTTACTTGGCAAAGTTGGACATCACTCGGACCATCAGACTTTTAGGGTGGGCCAATTTTTTTTTTCTTTGTTTTTTTTTTTTTTTTTTTTTTTTTTTAAGCTAAAGTTGTGCGACAATGAATGAAAATTTTCTTTTTTTTTTTTGTATTTGTTTTTTTTTTTTGTTAATTTTTTTTTTTTTTTTTTTTAAGCTAAAGTTATGGGACAATGAATGAAAATTTTGTTTTTTGTTTTGTGATTTTTTTTTTTTTTTGTTAATTTTTTTTTTTTTTTTTACGTCAAAATTATGGGGTAATGAGTTAAATGTATAAGGGAAGTAAATTGCGGTTTTTTTTATACACTATAGTGGGTATGCACGGGTATCTAAAAGTTGACAAGGGCAACTATAAGCTTCCTCGTTTTTTTTTGTTTTTAAATCGTTTGATATTGAATGGGCACAAAGATGTTAAAACCATTTTACAAGTCATATAATTTGTATTTAATATAAGATACTAATCAGAAAAATATAAGAAATGGATAAGAAGCAATGGATGATAGGAGGAGGTTCAACATGATTTGTTAATTTGACTGGAGTTTCTTGTGATTTCATGTGAATCATGTTGGTTGGAGAAAAACACATGGATGGAAAACATATCTTATAGCATTGAAGTATGTAAGTACTCATTAATTTATATTTTTAGAATCAAAAACGATTTCAAGAAAACATCATTGATTTTTTTTAGTTGGAATTAAGTTAAGTATGAGTCAATCGATGAGAAAAATGAAGGCAATCAAATGCTTGGAAATGATTATTCCCACTAGAGACTACATTGATATCTTTAAAAATAAATTTTTTTCGAAAATATACTGGAACTCATACTTTTCAGCAGAGTACAAGATTATCAAATATTTTATAAGTACCTAGGGTAAACACCCAGAGTATTAAATGTAAAAAGAAAATGAAATACTGTTTTCTCTTTTCTTGTCCCTTGAGTAAAACTAGATTTATTTTTTTTTTTTTTTGAAGTAACTAGTTGATTGGTTTATTCTGGTATTGGTTTATTCAGGTATACTGGACTCTGTCATTTCATTGTTCATTTCATTTTTTATTTGACCCATATAAATTGAACTTGTATGTAAGTGTAAGGGTTTTTAAACCATTTGGGATTCAATTTAATACTGATTAGCTCTGATGTAGAAATAATACTACATATATATATATATATATATATATATATATATGCTTTATGCATTCTTCCACGTATTAATCTAAAAAGTAAAATAGATTAAATGGGAATCAATCAGATTTAGATCAAAAGAATTCTTATATATATTTTCAAAGAAATTTTAGAGTACTTACAAGATTGGTCAGAACGGAAGGAGAAAGAATAGAAAGGAAGGAAAAGGAATAGAAAATCTGGTTAATTTGAATAATAAAATTGGATACCCTTAACATTTAAATTTGTATAAAGAAAATCTGAATTAAAATACCTGATACATAGTATATAGGTAAGCTCCAATAAATGTCATATATTGGTACATTTAACTTTTATAAATTATGTAAGGGTTCTTCGATCTTCTTTTTATGGGTTCTAAGATTTTTTTTCTTTTCAGTTCTAATGTTATTTTAATAGAAATTTCAAGATAAGTACGGGGAATTGAAAAGGGAAAATAAAACGAATCAATATTGAAATAATTTATTAATAAGTTTTTAACCTTTTTTTTTTAAATTTAATTAAAGTTTTAGGAGCTAAGTATATGTAATTTGAAGATTCGATTGATTTTAATATGACCCAATTTAAAAGGACAGTGTTATAAAATTGAATTTAAAAAAAAATTTTAATTGTAATTCAATTACAATTTAGTTCGGCATTTATTACTAAAAACCTAATTTCGAACCAATGGAGTAATGGTTAAGAAGGCAAAATTTCAACTGGAAGATCTCGGCTTCAAACTTCAAACCACGGTTAATATAAATAACTCTTGTGTAAGATATAGTTGTGCGTACAAAATTTAACGTTTCACAGCTTAGCGGAAATATTGCTTAACAGAACGGAATTATAGTTTGAATGCAACTTGATGAATGTCCTGTGGAAAAGCAAAAAAAAAACTAAAATAAAACAACAGTAAGTCGATGCAACCAACTTATTAATATCCTACACTGGACTAATTCAATCGACAGTTACACGAACCCCGATTTCTAAATCTGACTCATCTCATATTCTATAAACATTAAGTAAATATTTTGTACCAAATTTCTATTTTTAACTTTGTTAATTCCGGAGATAAACTGGTAAGGTCTAAGGAGGCGTAAGGCAGCTATCAGAACAACTACATTTGTCTAAAATTTCAGAAACATAAAGAAGCAGAAATTTGTAATAAGTTTCAAGTTTTTTACTTCTATATTAATTTAGAAGATATGTTTTTAAGTCTTAGGAGGTGTATGGGAGGTACATGAGGCACCACTCCAATTTATTTCAAATTCAGGGAAACAAATGAAATAGAAAGGAACACGCTTGTACCAAATTTGAATTTTCTACTTTTAATGTTTAGGATTTTCTCTAAATTATGCTCTATTGGCCTTAGTTCGATCGAAAACTTTGAGAATCCGAATTATTTGTACGATTTCGCCCATATGCATTCCCCGCCTTTCTTACGGCATTCATTATCTTCAGTATAAATTTTATCAAGATAATATAATTTTTTTTAGTTATCCAGTTAAAGGACGGACGGATATCGCTAAATCGAGTCAGGAATTGACGCTGATCATAAATATAATTATATATATCTCGCTTGCATCCTTTATTTGATTACAAACAACATACCAAAGTTGATGTACCCCTATACCTATTTTGGGTGCAGACGGGTATAAAAATTTAATAATTAGGATTTAAACTCGAAAAAAATTTAATATTATTTTCCAAAAGTTAAATTTATTCATTTAAAGTGGGGTATGTCATAGGTAAATACCTCAACCACCTTCATAAGGAAAGTTTAATTAATTATAAATATCATAGTTTGAATTCAATAATAAATTAAAATATTAAATAATACCGTATTCATATGACATAATCCACATTAAATTCACTGTAAATTAAATATTTTTTTATAGATTTTATAACACCTGAAGAAAATCTTTTTAATTACCCCGGTTTTTTTTTTCGTAAAAGTATTTATCACTTTAATAAATCGGAATCATTATCATCGAATCACTGAGGTATGCGAAATAAAAATTGAGTCAGACGGTTTTTTTTCATAAAAATTTGAATAAGTTTTGTTGTTGTTGTTTTTTTTTGCCCAGTCTACTTATTTTGATGAATCTCTTGCTTTTGTACGTGAACTCATATTTAAAATATTATCACATATGATTTGCATTAAAATACTTTTGTAAATATTGCGATACCGATGAAAATAATCACTTAAGCGTTTTAAATAAAAATAGTGTTACCAGAGTTTTTTAACTCTTTATTCACATTCAACTGCTATCAATATAAAAAAAAACAGCAACAACAAACGTATAAACCAATCAATTTTACGATTGTAATTTTAATTAAAATTTGACCAAGAAAATAAAAACTAAAAAAAAAAAAAAAACTACTCGAAAATTTCATTTGTATGCAGTTTTATTTTTTTTTAACCAAATTTTATTCAATTATAGTTTTTTTTTCCATTCAAAAATTGTTAAAAAATTCCCAAAAAAAAAATAAAAAAGAATAAAATCAAATTAAAAACATAGTAAGTACATAGCGAAAGTAATTCCAATTCGCTTCTCAATTTTTTTTTTGTTTTTTTTTTTTTAATCATTCAATAAAAAATTTTTATTTTTAAGTTTTATTGCGATTTCTTATTGTTTTCGGATGAAGAAGTACGTTGTTAGTTAGTAAAAACTTAAGTACGTG
Organism: Dolichopus griseipennis; assembly: GCA_963082915.1. Lineage (NCBI taxonomy): Eukaryota > Metazoa > Arthropoda > Insecta > Diptera > Dolichopodidae > Dolichopus > Dolichopus griseipennis. The sequence goes on along the minus strand of OY720443.1, from coordinate 104,802,300 downwards.
TCATACCATATGAAAATTTTCTATCAAAACTCAAAAAAAATCTATAAACAAAACACATACAATTATATCAATTCAAATATGTATACGTATATACACTTAAATTACAAATACAATTAAAAAAAAAAAAAAAAGTACTTAAAAAATACTTTACGGAAAAAAGTAAAACTATAGTAGTACTCGTACTAGCATATGTTATTTATTATTAACAAAACATACATCATACATATGTAATTTTTTTAGTTGAAATTTATGTTACAGTGGTGGGCAAAATTCAAGCCATAAAATATACGAAAATATCGAAGGCTTAGTAATTGTGCTCTAATAACGGTAAGTTGTCAAGATGGTCAACTTTAAAGTTTGATACCTTTCCAATAGCATACCATTTATATTTGAAAATATTCTATGACTGATTTTATACTGTCGCATTGGCATATCATTAATTTGTGTGTTACCATTTTGTATATTAATGAGCTTAAAACATTTTTGTTACTTTAATACTCTACTTTAATACAAAATATAAAATTTTTGCAGCTCTCATGTTTGATAGAAGCCCCTGATGTTCTTAATTGGAGCTTTTGGAAGCTTTTCTCTAGGTAAAATATTTTGCATAAGAACTTTGACTGAAATTAAACAGGAACTTTTATTTAACTTATTTTATTAACATTATATATTTCAGGGACTGCTTGTCGAATCCCTGTTACATAATTTACACTATTAAAACTTTGCTTCTAAAACAACATGAGTGACGTTATCTGAATTTGGGAAAAAGTTATTATCTACGAAATAATATCTTAAACCGCGAAATTGAATTGATGAATGTTTGCTACTTCAGCAGCTTTTATTGCTTTAAAAAAAAAATCTATAAAAAACCAAAAAATAAAACTCTCGGTTTTTCATTTTGTGTCCCATTAATTCAATTATACAAAACTGGTTTTTTGAAAATTTTTAAAATTATTTTATTGAAACACCGTTAAGTACAAAACCCTACAGGTTTATAACCCTACAAAAACTGGAAGGTTCAACCTGTTTAAAACTACTTGTAATCTTATTTCTCCAGTTCGGTGGAGGCACATTGAAATATAACCATTTTTAAGTTTTCAATATTGGCAAAAAATTTTAAAGCCTTGCAATGACCCCTACTATCACTAGCGTGTTCAGGTATGTTCATTTTTTTTGCAAAAAAAAAAAAGTTTGGTGGCTTAATTTTGTTAATGACTGTATGCAAGCGCCATCTTTAAAATTAAATTCGTGCATGTATGCATAACAGTACTTCAAAAATTTTTGCATACGGGATGATAACGATAACGATTAAATTTGAATTTTGTTTTTATTTTTTTTTTATTCCGTTTTTTTTTTGAAGTGGTAGGTGGACATGGAGTATAAAAATCAATGCAATCAATTGTTCAAGTATCAATCGTGTATTCAAGTGCAATTGAAATTAAATTTTTTAACAATTTTTTTTTTTTAGTTTTATTTCGAAAATAATTGTATTGAACAAATTTAGGAAAAATGAAAAAAATATTGGTAAGTTTCACATAGAGATGAAATAAAACATTCAACTCAGAGAAAAAAAAAAGGAATAAATTGATTGGTACAAGAAATCCAAAGTTAAACAATTTAGGATAAAACAAACATCATTCAAAAATCATTCATACAAAAAATAAAACACGTACATGGATAAAAAAAAAAAATTCTACAAAAAATTTTTATATTGTTATTCTAATTCTTCATTTCTTCGTTTCCAGATTCTGTCATCAATTTATATAGTATGTGTTTTGGGACGTCCAGAACCACCACCACCATCACCATCAGCTGATTATGGACCACCACCAGAAGCAAAATCAGCACCACAAAAATATTTACCACCACATCCAGCATCACCAGTTTATGGTCCCCCTAAACCGGTTTATGGTCCACCACCAGCTGAAAAACTGATTACAAAAAATATTTATGTACATGTACCACCAGAAGAACCTGTTGAATGGGCATCCAGCCAACCAATTAGAGTACAACCACCAAAAAAACACTATAAAATTATTTTTATTAAAGCACCAACACCCCCACAACCTACTGTACCAGTTATACCGTTGCAACAACAAGATGAACATAAAACACTTGTATATGTGCTAGTTAAGAAACCAGAAGAACAACCACAAATACATATTCCATTGCCGGAGCCAACAGAACCCAGTAAACCAGAAGTGTATTTTATTAAATATAAGAATTCAAATAAACCAGCTGCTGAATATGGTCCACCACCACCAAAAGGACCTTATTAATATTTTGCGTTTCATTTTTTGGAATAAAAAAAACCAGTACATTAGCAAAATGATATAACGGATTCATAAGAATTAACAGTACTTTAAAAAAGAAACGGTACTTTAAATAATATTTGTGGCAACGATAGAATAGTTTTAATTAATTTTTTATACTTTTAATTATAATTTAATTTTATTATTATGAATTAATATTATTTTAGAATAATTATTTAAATAAAATTTTTTATAGAAAAATGTATTAAGAAACTGCTGAAACCAAAAAAGAACAATAAAAAATAAATGGTGACAAAATAAATTTTGGTTCTTTATTATCTTTTTAAACAATTTTTTTGCTTTAATAATTAATTAAAGTGATTCCACATGTCATTACTCCACATGTTTTGTTCTTAAAAATTAATAAAATTTTTGATTTCAAAACTGTGTCAACTGTGGGATATCCGTAAACCCGAATATAGACATTGGATGACATGACACCGACTGTATTTTATTCAGGCGTTGGCCATTTAAGCTACCAACTATTTACAAAATTTCAGAAATCCAGATTTATTAGGTATAGAGTAATGCTCATACAAAAAGAGAAGTTGTATGGCAACTAGTCGAACCCACTGCACTACCCCTACAAAATTGTGCACAAACTTTGGACATAAAATTAAACTCCTTTTGGCAAAATTTCCAATATGCAGCTTTATCAAATATTGAGTTATTTTAATATAAAAAAAGAAGAGTTATGGGAGCTACTCAGACCCGTACAGCAAATTGGCTTGATTTCAATAGCAAACACGGCTATTGCATAAAAACGAATTTGTGCAAATTTCATATTTCTAGTTCTCTATTAAATTTTTAGAACGGATGGACATATATTGGTAGACCGATAGTTACACGGGTATAAGCAGGCAAGTTTAAATAAAAAGGAGTATTTTTTGATAGCTCTAAACTAAAAGAAAATTTTAGGTTTTTAATAAGAGTGATCAACGTAAATCGAATTACGAATAATTACTAGATTCAGATTTATTTAATATTAAAATATTCAGTTTTTGAAAATTCAAGAATTTTTCCGGAATCACCAACGCAACATTCTGAGAAATTCTTTATAGACATATGAATAATCAGGAAAAACATCAAATATTTAAATCTTTCACATCTTCTACTTTTAACTCTTCGTACTCTTCGTACTCTTAACTCTTCTAATCTTCCGATCTCAGATCTAATTATTAAACATCTTTGTCTTTTTGGTTTTGTGAAATATTTATTTAACATTATATCAGAAAGTTAGAGTTTAGAGTACTTTAGGTAAAAACAAATTAAAAATTTACCTAACTTCTTCTCTGTCACGGCTATCAATTTTTTTTAGTCATGGCTTGTAAATGAATTGCAGATAATGGAATAATATTTTTTATTTTAAAATAATTACAATTTTGTAATTTTACTTAATAATAAGTACGTACTTATTTTAAATATTTCATTTTTTGAAATAAGTTTACACAATTGTACATATCTACTAATTGAGTCAACTTAGTGAATTTATTTTAATTATTGTTCTTTAAATTGAGGGTTTTTTTTTATTATAATACGTTTTTTCAACGTTAGTCACAATGTTGATAATAATGATAAAAGTTAATTAAAAATTCAATATAAAATCATAAGAACAATAATATTTTATAACAATAGAAGACAAATCGTGTTAAGCCGCTGTTCGAACATGTGCCTATGGTATAAACCGGCTTATTAGCCTAATATTTGAACAGTTACCACTTAAAAACAGAGGTACACACTTAATTATCGACATGTCATATTTCACATTATCTGAATTGATATTACTTGGATCATATTCGACATTTTTACATGTAGCCCGTTTACTATAATTTTTTTTTTTTTTTTTTTTTTTTTTGTCTTGGGGTAAGGATGGTGGAAATCGTCGAAAGATACTGAGCGCAACCACAGTTATGTGTGACTTTAACACACTAAAAACACCCGCCCTGTTTTAAAATATTAAAACTAGTCTTAGAGACTAACCATTAATTTTGCGCTAACTTTTTATGATCTACTGGAATTACAGACCTCCGTTAAGGTGATCTGAATTTATCGCTAGTTGGAGGGGCCTAGTTCTTTTAAGCCTTCTATTAACATTTGAAAATAGTAGAAGTTTTGACGCTTCTATGTTTATGTGACCTTCTAAATGGGTCTTATGTTTTATGGCATATTTTTTGATTTCATCGCTAACAATAGGAATTCCTAGATCCCTGTGTAAGTCGGAATTTCGTACGTACCAGGGAGCACTCACCATGTTACGTAGCACTTTGCTTTGAAATGTTTGAATTCTCTGAATATGTGTTCGTTTGGCACACCCCCAAAGTTGTACGCCGTACAACCAGATAGGCTTAATTATTTGGTTATATAACAAAATTTTGTACTCTATTGGCAATTTTGATTTTCGACCTAGGAGCCAATACATTTCTCTATATTTTTGTTCTAATTCTATTCTTTTCTTTTTGACATGTTCTTTCCATTTTAGCTTGACATCTAATGTTATTCCTAGGTATTTTGCCTTGTTTTCATGAGGAATATCTACCCCATTTAATTGTACGGCTGGGGGATTTTGAATAGGTTTATTTGTAAAATTTACTTGCACTGATTTCAGTTCATTTAGTTTGATTTTCCATCTTTTGGTCCAAAGATATAATTTATCACTTGCTTTTTGTAGTTTATTTGTAGCCTCGCCGACATTTGATCCTACTGCCATTATTGCAGTATCGTCAGCAAAAGTCGCTACAGTTATTTCTTGAAATTGGGGCAAGTCACTAGTATACAGCAAGTATAATATTGGACCCAAGATACTTCCTTGAGGCACACCCGCTTTAATTTCTCTGAGTGTAGAGTACTCTTCATCCTGTTTAATTCTAAACAGTCTATCAGTTAAGTATGATGAGAGTATATCTACATATTTTTTAGGTAATAGTTTCCGCAACTTATAAATTAAGCCTTCGTGCCAAACTTTATCAAATGCTTGTGCTACGTCTAGAAATATTGTAGAGCATATTTGTTTTTCTTCTAGAGCTTTCTCAATTATATCAGTAATTCTATGTACTTGGTCAACAGTAGAGTGTTTTTCTCTAAAACCAAATTGATAGTTTGGAATTAGTTTTCTATTTTTTATTATAGGTTTCAACCTTTTTAATAACAGTTTCTCAAAGAGTTTTGACATAATTGGTAACAGAGAGATAGGTCTATAAGACTTTGTTTCGTTTGGAGGCTTTCCTGGCTTAAGTATCATAATTATTTCTGCCACCTTCCAAACGTTAGGTACATAATTTAACCTTAACATAGCATTCATAATATATGTTAACATTGTTATCCCTTTTTTCGGGAGTTGTTTTAGAATGTCTGCAGTAATTAGATCGAAACCTGGTGCTTTTTTTGACTTCAGAGCTTTAATTTCTTCAACCATTTCTATATGAGTAATTAGTTCAATGGCATTTTCTTCTCTTCTGAAATCATTTTCAATGTAGAGGTCTGACTCTATTTCATTGGGCCGAAAAATTTCTTCCAGGTGATCTGCGAATGTTTCGGCTTTTTCTTTATTATTTTTTGCCCATTTACCATCCATTTTCCGAATTGGTGGGACTGGCACTACAAGTTTTTTCAAACTCTTTGTTGCTTTCCACAAAGAGTAATTTCTTTCTTTTTTAGCTGATAAATTCTCAACATATTTTTCATATGATTTGTTTTTTATTTCAAGAATTCTTCTTTTAAGATTCTGCGTTATTCTATTCAACACAGTTGTTTACTATAATAAAATAGTATAGTTGCATGGTTATCGTTTTAAATATAACCATATCTGTTTAAGAAGATGAAATGCGCAGGGGCTATAAAACCTGTGAGTAAAGTCTTCTTGATGCACTCGTCGTTGTGGTAAAATATATGTGACATAAAATAATTTTCTGGGGTTTTTAATGCTATATCATATACTGATTGCGAATTATTTTATAATAAAATTATCAATTCTTACGATTTTTGATTCATTGTACATTATTCAGAATAATTCAAATAGTACATCGGGATAAAGAATCTTGATAAAATTAAAATTAGAAAAATTGCATAAATTTAGGAGAAATTTGTTTTTAAATTTATGAACTTTCAAGCATAATTAGAAATTAGAATTCAAAACTTGATTGCAAAATATATTACAAATTTTAAATAAATTTTATTTTAATAATTTTTTAGAAATCTAGATCTAGATCTGAAATTTTTAAAAACATATTCTTTTGACAAAAAAATTATGTGTTGTTACAATGTTTTATTTTAATAAATTTTAGTTTTAAACTAAATGTAGGTATTGTATTGTCAAAAATGTAATTATTATTTAGTGTTGATGTAATATCAAAAATGCCTATTATAAAATTACGTAATGATTGGAAACATGTTTGAATTAACAGAAATAAATATTTGTCCAATTGTATTTGAGGCACAATAATTCAATTGTGTGTTACACGTTCGTGCCAGTTTATACTAAAATTAATTTTTTTTTCTTTTTTTTTTTAAACAATTAATAATGGTATTATTTAATATTTACAATAGCAAAACAAATATAACAATTACATTTATTCATATTAAATCGTTTTTAAAATATTGAAATTAAAAGTTAAAACTTTCCAAATGCCTCCATTCCGCCTTTTTAGTATGCAATTCACATTTTTTTTATTTTAATATAAATTTTTTTTTTTTCCTTCCTGATCAAAAAAAAAATTAAAAACAATTTAAAGTTGCAAATTTTTTTTTAATATTAATATTATTGGGTTTTTTGAATATAGAAAATTGCGATATTAGTCCAATTAAATTGTTTCAAATTACAATTAAAAGTAATGCGAAAGAAAATACTAAAAGGACGGATGCGTAAAATATGGGTTATTTATTCGGAAATGATATTTTTTTGCAAAATAATTGAAGCAGCTACAAACTATTTTGCCTTGAATGCTTGAAAATGTTAAGTTGTAACACTCTACAATAAGGTGCAACTAATAAGATCAGATTTAATAAATAGTGTTGAAGAATAGGTTCCAGACAAAGTTGCATGTGTCCGAAATATACGTATGTTCTTGAATATTTCGAAAAATTTTTATGAATAGACTGGTTGAGTCTGGAATAAATATATATTAAAACGAGGAAGAGTGTAGTAGAGTAGACTGCGTCAACTCTGGGATACCCGTATGACCGTAACATATACATTATAGCATCCGGTTAATTACTTTTGGCTTTATTAAGTGTAGTGGAATACTCATATAAAAGAAGGAGTTGTATGGCAGCTACTCGAACCCTCTGCAGTAGACCAACCAAATTTTGCATAAACTTTGGCCATTACACTAAACTATTTTTGGCAAAATTTCAGACACCCAGCTTCATTAGGTGTAGTTTAATACTCATATAAAAGAAGGAGTTGTATGGCAGCTACTAGAACCCTCTGCAGTAGACCAACTAAATTTTGCAAAAACTTTGGCCATAAAACTAAACTACTTTTGGCAAAATTTCAGACACGCAGCTGTAATAGGTACAGAGTTATACTCATATAAAAAAAGAAGTTGTATGGCAGCTACCCGAACCCATTGACCAAAATGGCTGAATTTAAATAGCGATGACGGCTATTGCAAAAAAACGAATTTGCGAAAATTTCAAGATCCTAACTCTTTTAGTTTTTGAGTTATCGTGCGGAAGGACGGACGGACGGACGGACGGACGGACATACATAGCTAAATCGATTTATTTTTCGATTCTGATCCGATCCATACACTTGAGTCTATATCTACCCCCCATCCTTCTCTGCGTCACAAACGTAATGGCAAATTTATTATACCCTTTGACTATATAGTCATACGGGTATAATAAATTTAAACTTAGAGCTGCATCTAAATACGTTTCTCAAAAATTAGATTCTATAATTTATAATTTTTGTTTAAGTACCTATGCAAATTTTAAAATATTTTTTTAGTAAAAGAATTGCCAATTTTTATTGTATAAATTAACAGTTTACAATGTATTTAATATATTATCAAAACAATTTAAAATTAAATTTAAGAATTTTTATTATTCAAAACACGAACTTATTGAAAGTGAAATTTTTTTTTTAATTTGTTAATTTCTTCCGAAATTTTTTGAAATAAACAATATGGTAGGCACATTAAAAATCTGATGGAATTAATTCATTATTTAGTACACAACCTACTTTAACAATATTAAAAAGCAAAATAAACATTTAATTGTATTTATTTTCGAATTACTAGTTATACATAGATATAGATTACACATAGTATACGCAACGCAGCGGCGATTGTATTGTTTGTTCAAGTGATTTTTTTTCGCCGTAAAATATTACTATTCATATATTTTCGCCGTAAACATTTTCAGTATGCTTTCTGTACATTATTTCAACTAACTTAGGTATGATTCACCATTTATTCAAAGGCAATTTAATTTTATATAGGTAATTCTTACTAAAATTTAATGAATCTTACTTACCCTGAAATAAAATAAAATGAAATAATAATTAATATTAAAAGAATAAATTATAGAATTATATATTAAAATAAATTATTTTTTAACATTTTAATAGGTATGAAAATTTTTTAATTTTTTAAGTGAAATAGGTATGCCGAATTCTCATCCCATTCTATTGATTTTAATATTGGATGCGAAATCTAATTGATACTAGATTTAGCATCCAATCCAACACTAAAATCAATAGTTTAACTAAAATATGAGAGTTCAGCATACCTTTCAGAGTTCACATTTAAATAAATATAAATATTCTGGAAGAGGGGACAATCCTAATTTTGTATCCAAATCTAAAACCCATTATACAACTCAGAATTTCACGTATACATAATATACATAAATATTCTGAAGAAAGAGTATAACTCTGCTTTTGAATGCAACCAATTACAAACTTACTTTTCACAAAATTTCTATTGTTTGCACATTAAAAAAAATTTAGCAATTTGAAATAAAATTAAATTTGCTTTAATTTTTCATATTGAAATAAAACCGTTATTTTTAAATTTAAATAATATTTTAAAATTAGTTTTTTAGCTTTTTTTCAAATACGACTTTGAATTGAAGTCAAATGGTTTTATTTCATTAGAACTTATTTTATAGAACCTAGGTATATTGTCTAGCAATATGTATGATGTATATGTGCAGCGATATTTTAAAGAACGCATTTTACAATTTGATATAACATAAGGATATCCCTATTTCCATAATAATTAAAAACACAACGTCGGTAGCTTTCGCTTCGTCAGGGCATGACATAAAATTTACACATATAGTCTACTGTTTGATTATAAAGTTGATTTTAAAATGATTATTATTTATAACTCTTGAAATTGTAACTTTTTTGGTATTTCGTTCAATTTCATATTTTAAAATTTTTATAATAAATTAAAAGATAAAAAATTTTAATGTTTTAATTTAGAAATTCCATTTTGAAAAATAAAACCTCTTTACTTTTATAAAAATCCTCTTATCCAGACGGCATTGAAAATTCTTAAAAATAAAAATTTGTAATATCATTATTTTTCGACAGTGTCAAAATGGCAGCGTTATGAAAAAATGGCTGCTTGAAAAAAAATTGAAAATATTTATTTAGAAAAACATTGAAAATTTTGAGTTGAAAGCTGAATTTTTCATATGTTTTAGAAAAAACTCGAATATAAAATTCAGAGTATTTGAAGAAATAATTCATAAGAAAACGTATGAAAGAAAATATGATAAAAACGTTAATTTTTTTCTGAAAGCTTATAAAACCAATAAAAACAAATTTAACTAGACTCGCACTCAATATGTTTGAATCTTCCATTCAAATAGTTTCATGTCATGACCAGAAAATATTGTATGGTGTTATTAAAAACATTAAAGAAACAGTCAAATAATAATACAGGTTATCAAATACAGTAAAATGATGTGAAGAGCATACTAATAAAATATCGTATTATGTTATAGTAACTTTAATACATATTATTATGATAGTCAAATCAAACTTTTACAAAAAACATAAATTTTAATATTTAGGTCTAGTATACCGTGTCGTAAGGATCCTTATCGTACAGATTTTAAGAATTCGTACAATACTAGAATGACGAATGTTTTAAGAATCGTGGGAATTATAACCTTGCCAATTAAATCTCTTCGCCTTGTAAAAACCTTATTTAAAACTGAAAATCTAAGATACATAAAATGTAATGTGGCCTCGGCTGAAGGAGATTTTTCAATTGAAGGAGTACGAATTCGATCCCCTTGAATCTTTCATTACAATTCTCCTTATGATCAAAGGCAATAAAGTATAATGTAATTAAACAAATATAAAAAATACAATTGGTATAATCAAAAAGTTGTATCCTAACTTAAGCTATAATGGTCTTATTAACCAATGGCTTTAAAATATTGCAATACCATTTATGATATTATAAAAAAATACAACAATTCAATTATACAGTTCTTACGCATTTAAGAATTAAAATTTAATTAAAAAAATCCAATATTAAATTAAAATTGAATTTAACTATTTATATTAATTTTGTTATTAATTAATTATAATGTAATTTTACTAATTTCAAATAAAATTTATTTAATAAGTTTATATTCAAATATCTTTTCAAAACAAAAACAAAACAGTTTTATAATTCAAATATATATACGCATATGAACAAATGTTTATTTTTTCTGTTTATACATACACATATTCTTTAGACTTTAAACTAATGAATTCGGGTATGTATGTACTAAAATAATTTCATCTGTCATTGTCAAATAAGCTTTTCATTCATAGAAATTAAACTTTCAATTTTTATTCAATTTTATTCAACGTTATTCAATTTATTTCAAAATTGCGCCGCTGCTGACATCTAAGTTTGATCAGCTGTTGTTGTTAGCTGTCGCCTGTCAGTCTTTTATTTTCTTTTTGTCGTTTTATAGTTTTCATCTTTTTTTATTTATTTTTACAATTAGCGGTTATCAGCTGTTTATTTTTTATATAAAAAAAAATTTCATTTTAAAAGCTCGATAACCGGTTTTAGTTTTTAATTATTTATTTTTATTTTTTAATTGAGTAGAGTATATATGAATAAATTTAGTTTAAATTAAGAGAAGTGAATTGTGTATTGAATTGAAATAAAAAATATATGTAGTTGTTGCGCGATTAATTAGTTCAGCCGCGATCGTGTACGGGCGTGTTTATTTTATGTTCATGCGCATTATTGAATTTTGGAAAATAAAAATAAAAAATGTTACGATAAAAAAAAATATATATATTTCAAAAATTTTGTATTTTCTAATTTATTTTTAAAAAACTGATTGAAATTGGATTAAAAAAAGATTTATTATTTGGATTTTAATTGGTAAGTTAAATTTTAATTGTCATTATCGCATTTGAATATCGCTTAAGTACGGATTATTGAATTATAAATTAAAAAAAAAAAAAAAGAATGAAAAAAATTATGATTAAAAATGCGATTACGTTCTAGATTTTGTAATTAAAGAAAATTTTTAATTTACGATATTGAAACGCTATATATACATATTGTTATATATTGGTATTGTAGTATTTATATTTTGCTGTTATTACATTTCCATATGTTTTATGCTGGCATTGTAATTTTTCGTTTGAAGTTGTAGGTATACATATATACATACGAGTATATGAATTTTTTTATTTATTTATAAGTAGTACCAGACAATAGTAAATATTACCTGATAATATTAATACTTTGCCGATTTGACATTTGAATTTAGTATTAAATTTTTGTAATACACACTATATTTTGTTTTATTAGATATGATCCGACCCGGGTTAATAATAAATAACTAATGCAATATATACCTAATAAGCCTAACCTAAACTTGAGATAATTTCATGATTTCGATAGTGGCCGATAATAAAAAATGTTATATGAAAATGAAAAGGATAATAATAGGTTAATTAGGACTAAACAGTAACTAGAAACAAATCGGTACCTTTATATAAATATTATTTAAACATACCTACATCAGATACATCAGATTGTATTAGCCCACCGATAACTCAAAAACTGATAAAGCTAGAGTCATTGTTCAATGTATTTTAAATACTATCAGATTCGTACGGGTATCTCAAAGTTCATACTTTGACTTTGTTCGTTTAACTTCAGATACCCTTTAATTCATACAAACATTCAATGAAAGAATCAAAATTCTAATTTTGGGAATTTTAGTCTGTCTGTAATCAAATTGCCACATATTAAAATCGTAATAATTTAATTTCCCGACATGATACTTGGATTATCTATCTTTATTTATTTTATTAGGAAATTTTTATTGTGATTCCCACTTCTTGTTCCGAATTCTATAGCAGAAATTAAAAGTCAATAAGTTAATAACTTAAAAGTCAACATAGATTCTACTACTAAATATGTGGATATCTTTTTCAAATGATATCGACCCGACTTCTGCGTCCTAAGGTATGGAAACAAAATTTCTTTGAATTGAAGATGATTTGAGTCACGCTCAACCAAAATTCTAGTTACCTAAAAAAGTGTCCCGTATCTTCGAAACCAGAAGTCGGAATGACATAATTTTAAAATCTAATCTCCGAATCAATAGTAGAAAATAAAAAAAAAAAAAAAGAAGATTATGAATAAAAGTCTCAAATTTTTGGAAGGCTAAGGAAGGCTGTTGTCTAATATCGATATTTTGAATCTCTGAATTTAAAAAATTGGGATTTTAAACAATCATCCTTTGAATCTTCCCATATGTTATTTATTTTACGCATAAATTATTTCACTTTCCCTTAAGTAGGCAGTTGTCCTCAGCCTTAAAATTAATCCATAAGTACTTCCCTACTAAAATTAATTTTACACATGTAAGTACATAAGCTTTCTATTCTTATATTCTTAATAGTTCGTAAGTAACTTTTTAAAAATGCAAATGAATAAATAAAACGAAACATATCTTATCTAAATATGTATATCAGGTTATCATTTATTTTTTTACAATAAACAAATCAACATTTTCATATACATAGGTAAAATTTATTGAAGGTTCATTTACTTAGTTTCATTTTATTTGTTATACCTGATTAATATTTTTTTTTATATATATAAAATGATCAAAGTACATTGATCAGTAGGTATACGTTACATTAAAATATGTAAGTACACATAGTGTATACATGTATAAATTTATAATTTGAGAAAAAAATCAAATTATTCAATGTTGTCTCGTATCTTTTCCAATCGGTGCATACACTATTAAATTTATACTGAATATATTTAAAAAAAAAATAAAAAAAAATTTTTTAAATTGTGTAATAATACCTACTTTTTTTTGTTAATGTTTCTTAACCGCTGCTGAATTTGTTAATTTTTTAGTTTTTGCCTTCATAATACCAAAATTAAAAAAAAAAACAAAATTTAATTCAAAAAATTTTGTGTTAAAAAAAAATTAAATAACAGGTATTTTTAAGCGCCATAATGTAAGATAAGTCATTTCAGATGTGTTTTAGAGTTACCAGATGTTTTTATAAAAAGTTGTAGTTTTTTTGATCTATGTAAAACAAAATTATAAAAGAAATAAAAAAAAGAGTAGTTTCCTTTTAATTTCACTAAAATTATTTATTTTTACACATACCAGTATTTCGTCTATGACATTCGGACTTCGTCAGTGCTAGTATCCGGTTCTATCACTCAAACGCTCAATAATTCACTGAAACGCTCTATAATATATTCACAAAATTATAGCTTTCAAATATTTTATGTACCTAATAAAAAAAACATTGTTTAAGTCCTTATTTTAAACTGGAATTGCATCTCTTTAACTAGTGCACACTCGATTAAACTGATTAAACTGATATTAGAATATAAAACAGTTAGTTTCTGAAACTAAACTTTGATTGGAATACACAGAGCTAATGCTTACATTACTGTTCAAGGCCCTGTTCTGTTATGGAAGCCCCTAAAAAGGTGATTGTGAGAGAAAGTTTAATTTTTTTTCGATACTTAATTATACTTCTTTTTTTTTTAAAAAATGCCCATTTTTACCAGTTTTATTTTGGCAAAATTGGAAATTTATCTACATCATATCAAAATTTCATCTTTTATAGCGTTCTGAAGCTTTTATAGTAGTACAAAATATGGAGGTTTTTTTTAAAAAATTAATTTTAATTACAAATTTTTTTAAATTTGAATATACCAAAGCTCGAGTTATACGAATATAAACATGCCACCTAATTCCCAAAGAAACTTTACTACAAGTAAATTTTATCCAAAAGTATGCCTTTTAAAAACCTTTTCGCCAAACCTTTTAAACCCTTTGTGTCATGGCCTTTAATATTTTTGGTCCTGAATATACCTAATGGACATTATTACACTGAATTATTTACAACTTATTAGTTTCTTATTCATACCCTCCCAGACACCTTCTCTCCTATATATAATAGAAAGCTAAAAAAGGAAAGCTTTTAAAAAAGAATTTCACACGTTGTTTCACACGTGGATACACAATCTCTTACATATTATATAAGAGCAAATTAAAAATTTATTAGATTAATTGAATTTTTCACGCATACATTCAAACTTACGACTCTTAAAAAGAATACAAGTCTAAAAAAGAACTGTTATTCTTATGACATTGTAAATAATACAGTAAAATAATGTAAAATGATTGCATTTCAATTAACTTGAGACATGACACAAAAACAAATGCAAATTAATTAATAACATTATTTTGGCAACCCTAATTTTATAATTGTACATATAATGTATAATTGAGAAACACTTTAATATCTGTTTAAAAAAAAACTTGAATCTTATATTGAGGTTAGATAGATTTGTCTCGCACTTGCGCAGTTTTTTTTTTTTTTTTTTTTTTTTAATTTTTATAGTTTTATTTTAAGTTACATTATCAAAATGGGGCTTGGTGCATCAAAGTGTGATATGTGATATTTTGTTTTATTATAATAATTAATTCGAACTTTCACTTTTCATTTTTTTTCTGTCTTTCAACTTCTGTCTTACAACTTTCTGTTGTATTTATACAATGTGCGGTACTAAATGTGATACATTTCATTATAAAAATAATAATAGAGCATTCCATTTTCAACTATTATAACTATTATTTTAATAAAATCACAAAATTAAGTGACTTAAAAGAAGTAGTCAACCTATGGATTGCAATTAAATAATTTCTATATGTATTTTTGTTGGAAATTACAATATTTAATAATAAAATTTGAAAATGTTGACTTGCATTTTGGTATCCAATTATCAGCAAAAAAATGATTTCAATTTATTATTGTCAATTAAACTTTATGAACTTTATGAATGAATTTTAAATTAAAACAAAATTTCAACGATAGAAGATCAATGTACTATAAAATACCAATAACTAGAGACTTGCTAGTTTGTAAGTTATTTAATTTGGTATAAAAATTATTTGAAAGAGTTCTGATTAATTTGGTTGGTAACTGAATTTTTTTATATTTTTGATCTGGTTTTGTTGGACAATTGGATGACTAGGGCAAATAAAAATTATATCTTATTCCTATTTTAAACTAAATAAATTGAATTTTAATAAAATTTTTATTGCTTTAATAATTGTATAACAATTAACTTAAGTTTTCATATTGAAGGATTTTAAAATATTTCTTTTCCTCGTCTTTGATCCACAAATATTTGTTCACCATACACAAGAAAAATGACTTTATAATTTTTAAACTAAATTCTTAAGCATATTCTGCATTAAAACTAAGGCCTTGCGAACCATCGTGCATCTCATTACTAATGCTTTCCTTATATTATTGTAGTTGTTGTTGTTTTGGATGGAAGATATCATATGCTGTCCTAACACCTATGCTGTGCGTTTCGACATGCATCTCATTTCCAATACTTTATTTTAATTTATCAAAATCAGCATTTCGTAAACTTCGGTAGAATTCCAAAAATAATAGTAACCAAATACCAAGGAGAACAAAAATTGGGTTATTCAACTCTTGTATTGAATCAACATTAAAATATGGCTTTGAGTCATGACATGCTTATGGCAGTGAGTTTGGCTACGAACTCCATCAAAAATAAGCTGCAAGTGTTCGTAGATAAACATTTGAGTATCATATGCAGCATTTTCTGGCCGAACAAAATCAGCAACAAAGATCTATGGGTCTGAGGGGGTTAGCGAACAAAGTACGCTTTGTAAAGTAAATAACTAGGAGAAGGTGGAAGTAGATCGGGCACACATTGATAAAAGACCAAAGTGCCATAACTAAATTTTACTATGTTGGAACCCACAAGGATATTTTTGAGTAAGAGATAAACCCAAAATGACATGAAAGCGCACTATTTTACGCGAATTAAGTAGATGCGATCTGTCCAAGAACATAATCCAAGAGAATTTGATGCTTTCATATATAAGATTGAAGAGTTCAAATGGAAAAAAAATGAAACAAA
Organism: Dolichopus griseipennis; assembly: GCA_963082915.1. Classification (NCBI taxonomy): domain Eukaryota; kingdom Metazoa; phylum Arthropoda; class Insecta; order Diptera; family Dolichopodidae; genus Dolichopus; species Dolichopus griseipennis. Next base: position 104,785,559 of record OY720443.1, on the reverse strand, counting down.
ATATAAAAATATTAATTTAAAGGTATTATTATTTATTTTGTTTATGTTTTATATTTAAATTATGTTTTGTCGACCAAGGCATTTTGTTAGGTAAAATAATTTTTCAACTAATATTTATGACATGTACGAGAATCGAGCTCGCACTATCTTGTTCAATTACCGAAATCATTACCACCTTGACCATCGAAACCCCTACAGAACTCAATTTTGCTACGATAACTATCCATATCGTATGTTGAAAAATAAATATTATGACAATGAGCCTATGTTCATATCACACGCAGAATCCAATTACCTGTGCTTTGAACGTTTGGCTTCAAATCTTTCAATTTCCAACGCTCTTATTTATTTGTAAATGTTAACTATCGCTATTGATAAAAAAAAAGCTCGTATCTTTAAATTTTTGGAAGTGTATAAGTTAAAGTGTTAAATATTTTATTTTAACATGACGTAACGTCAGTTTTTTTTTTCATTATGTATACAATGCGTATGGGTTTATTCAGGAAGTACATGCAAGTGTATATATATGCGTAAACTTCTTCGTAAACGAGTTATTTTGCGTTATTGTGGAAATTTTTTTAACTTTTAATATTACATTAACTATGTATTCATTGACAATTTACGTTCTTTGATGTTATTCTTTTCAAAATCACACATTAACTTATATTAAATAACTGTTAATAAACTTTATGATTGCAATATTAATTTTAAATATTTAAAAAAAAATTTTAAGTTTTAAATAACCGCATAATATTCATAATTTCTTCATTTAATTTAAAAAAAAAAAATATTTTTTTATGCTAACAAACAATAATTGTTTCTTTATTATAATTTCAAGGTATTCGTTTACCATATTTTTTTAAGTTCATTTTTTTATTTATTTTTTTATTTTTTAATTTATGAATACTGAGTTGACAAAAAATAAACTCATGATTGTTAAAAGTTCAGACAACTACTTACATATATATATATATATATATATATACTTTATATACTTTATTTATGTCTGTGGTCTGTTAAATTTCATTTTAAATTAATATTTTTTATAGTTGCAGTTGTTAAGTTATTGAATATCTAAATATTATAAAAATTTTCCAGAATTTGGCTGAATATGCATTCCGACTGTTCTATGGTTAGTTCGTATATAAGTAGTAATGACAATCATTGTTTTTTGTCAAAAATCCCCCCAATCTGACTTAGAAATATGATAGCTTTTGAAAGGGGAATGATCGAATTCCTGTTGACGTAGAGATCCCACCTACTTTCTTGAATCGACGGTCAAAATGGTTCGATAGTTAAGTTCACTTCATTACTGGTAACTTTTTCCAGTAAGGCTACGGATACTTAGATTTCACCAGTACTTATTTCAGTATAAATACCTATACTTAAGGCCAAAGTAATTCATGAGTACTATCAGTACAATATTATTATGATTATTAATTTGCATATACTATTTGCTTATTATGTTTCATTAATACCAGTTCGATATTTCATATTATCTATGCATACTTGTTGTGGCGCATCTATTTTTACTGGCGCATTCACTATAACTGCAAAGGAAAACAATAATTCCATTAAAGTGGACGATTACATTGGGTTATTTAAATATAATTATTTTCTTTTTTATTTTGGATACTTATCCAGCATTTTAAAAATGTTGGTTTGGATTTTAATAGTAAATCATTTGAGCTATCAATTCATAGACTCTGTTATTAGTTAAAATATATATTAAGAAAAAACAAAAGTTAATTGCACAATTAGTAAAATGAATTTAAATTATTTGAAAATTTGTATGAAGTACTGGCGATATACCAGTGGTACTTGTATGATACTGGTGGTATTGCGTTAATAACAGTAGAACTGGTATGATGCTGGAAGTGCTGGTGAAGTACTGGTGACCTCTAGTATTTGTACTGGAATATTGGAGAAATCTAAGTACCAGTACATTTACTGGAAAAGTTAACTGAAAAATGATATACCAGTAAAGGAACTGGTAATTGCACTGTACTGGTACTTGAAATCACACAACTTTGTCAATGGTGAAGCGAAGTATATTAAAATTTCCTGACAAATTTCCAGTTAATAAGTAAATGAATTTAACAAGTTTTGCTATCAGGAATACTTACGTCAGAGAACTTAATTACTTAGTATATTAATAAGTATTAAGTACTTGTTAACTAAATTAAATACTTATTTATTTAAATTAGTATTTTACCATTTAAAACTCAGTTAAAAAATTAAAAATTACAAGTGTATAATTCTTGTAATTTATTGTAAAAGCGATTGTAATATTTGTGTACAAATTCAGACTTACAATATAAAAATTTAAAGAATTTCAATGTCTAAAAACTTCACTACAATATAAATATAAAATTTGCATATTTTTTTTTTAAATTTTTTAAAAATAAATAACACTTAGTTAAGCTTATGAATACACGTATAATAAGTACTTATATTTTGTACACTTGTTGAGAATTAAATGCGCGTTTTAAAATTGTACTTACTATTGTGAATACACACAGAATACTTGAAGTGTTTTGATCATTCGATTTTTATATTCTGATCAGAAGAATTTGGAACTGACATTAATCAGTAAAAAAATCTTTAACTTTAATAGTGTTGACAATAACACTTCTTATTGACATTGACAAGCAAATAACCTCTTTAACTTTCTGTATCGTATTATGCAATAACTTTTATTTTTAATAGAAGTTTTTATTTTTGTTATATCTTAAACTTTACTTAGTTAAATATTATTCCATTTCACTTTTGTTTTAATTAAAAATAACTTATGATTGATTTGTTTTCGTACTTGTTTCTATTTTAAGACAAGAGATAGTAAATTTTTTTCTATTTTAGCATAAAAGTTTTTTATAATTAGTATTTAAATGTTGTTGTTTGCTTTACTATGACATATTTTATTATGTAATATTAAAAAACTTTTTATTAATTTATTTTTGGTTGAAATTCGAATAATTGAAATATGTTCTAGAATTATGGAGATTTTAGAATTCAGAGTTGATAATTCAAGCCACAGTTAATTATTAAGTATAGTATGTATTATTCGCGGTGAAATTAATTCATCTGCTATTCGTGAACAAATGAAGTTTAGGGGAAATTTGAATAATTTAAGATTATTTCTTTGTAAAGTTCTTCTTCTACTGCCAATCTGATGTTATCGATAACTTTATACACAATTTATTGTAGACTTACGATGATATTGAAATATTCTACTCTGCATCTTGCACTGTGAACCAATTCCCCTATTATTCTAATACTCGTTCAGTTGCGAATATTTCTCAGGCACGACATTTGTTTCCTCCAGATGTCCCTCTTGCCCTCGATTCTTTCTTCGATAATTAAATGGAGTAATTCGTATTTGGAACCTCGTATGATGTGACCAAAGTAACTAAGGTTTCTGCGTTTAACAATTAGAAGAAGTTCTCTATTTATATTTAATTTTCTAAGAACTTCAAGGTTTTTAACTGTATCGATGTATGAAATTTGGAGTATAGAACAAACAAGATATTTGAAACAAAAAACGCTTTCGTTGTATGTGATAACACCATTATTGCTTAGTATGTAACGTTTGCTGACAATCATAAAATTTGATTTTATGTTTATCTGAAGGTCTGAATGGTTGCAAATCACCCAAGTTGTCAGCTATAATAGTGGTATCATTTGCATATCGAATGTTGTTGATATAGATTCCGTTGACTTTGATTCCCTTGTTTATTGTCCCAATTGTCTCTTGAAATATTAGTTCAAAGTACAAGTTCAATAACAGTGGTGACAAAATGGAAAATGTAAAGAAACAAAAGGTGATGTAAAACAAAAAGTGTTTGTATGCGAAAGTTAGAGTTGATTACAAAGTCAAAACTGTCCATTTTTCAAAAGTATTGACTTCATCATTCAATATAATTTCACGGGACCTTAGCTTTGAGACCTCGGAGGCTTATAACTCAGGGACTTTTGTTATATAGCCTCTAGAAAAAACCAGAAGCTATAACTGAATCTTGAATAATTCAGCCAAAATAGCTTTCTCATAGTAGTTGTTAATTATTAACAATATTTTCGTAAATACTAAGTACTTCCTACACATCACACGCTTAAATTTTCTAATACCATTTGAAATTTCTAATAAAGTAATTACTAATTACTAACAATTACTATTTTGAAAATTGTAATTAATTGGTAAGAAATAAATTGTAATATAAGTAAGCAAAATTGTTATTATAACACCTTTGAAATTACAAAGTACCACCGACAAACAATTTCCTATGACCCTTGGATTAATCATTAAAAATTAAAAAATGCTTTAAAATTTTGTTTTATTTTTTAAGTCATCGCTTCAAAATTATATTGTTTCATAATAATTACAACTTAATAATAGTAATGATAGTTATTTATGTAAGAAATTTAAAAAAAAAACAATCCTATAAAGAGATTCTCAATTAAAGATAATTATAATTACATTAATTATAAATCATTTATTATGAAATTAGTCACAATTCACAGTGAACTCGAAATAAAAAAAAACTGAAAGTCAAAAATGTCATCATCTTCTTTTAGCGTTACAACTCCTGGTGAGTTTTAGCCTTCTTCACTATCTTCCTCCATTCATCTCTGTTTCTCGCGGTGGTTTTCCAGTTTATTTCCCCTAGTTTTCTGGTATCGTTTTCAATGTTATTTTCCCATCTGCTTCTAGGCCTACCTCTTGCTCTGTCTAATGGTCTAGCATTATAAATTTTGTATTGTGCTCTATTTCGCCATTCTGATGATATGCCCCGCCCAACTTAATCTACTGGACTTTATATGTTTTACAATGTCCACTGCGTACACTATAATCTGATACTCTCTCATGAATATATTACCTCCCAAATCCATATTACCTATTGCATATTCCAGAAGCATATTAAAAATTATTGCTGAAAGAGCGTCCCCTTGTCGTACACCGCTTGTACTAATAACTTCTTCTGATGTAGAGTCCTGTATTAATATCTTATTCATGGAATTTTGCATTGTCATCATTAAAAGACCAGTCAACTTCTTGGACACGCCCAGTTTTAATAAGGTCTTCGGAATTTCTTTTCTGTTAACGCTATCAAATGCTTGCTTGAAGTCTATGCAAATCTACATTATCATCAAAATGTCATAATACATAGTATAGATGACATTTCTATGTTTAGATGCTTTGTATCGGTACAGATGTCATATATTAGGATTATTGTTGTTACTTGCTGTTAATGGAATACTGTTTGCTCTTTAAGTGATGGGTATAATAAATCCCATTGTATCACTGTTGATTATATTTTATAAATTTACTTGTATAGTAGGTAGAAAGTCATTCGAATGCATAAAACTGAACTTGTACCTCTATTACTACAATTTAAAATATATGGAATTTAACTTCAAGCTCATATTTATACACCAGATAAAGAGGTGAATGGATAAAAATGAGCTTTAACTTAAATGTCAATTTGTTTCGCAAAATCTAATTTTGATTTAGAATTTTACAAAATGAAGTTAGTTTTGAGTTCAGATTCGATTTTATGTATTTGTTCCACAGTACTGAACTTAATAAATATTATTTTAATACATACAAGATAACGAACAGATATTTGAAAATGTCTATCGGTTCAAGCAGATGTATTTATTGAAGTTTCGAACATTTTAATTAGATTAAAACTACTTAAGAACTTAATGTCATTTTAATTTTACTTTCGATTAATTTACTCTAATTTAAAAGTAAACTATTTTTTTAATTTAATTTTTTTTTTTTATTTACAGATTTCCCGACTTCATCATTATTTTCTTAATCATTCAAAATACGTTTTGTTTGCGTGCATATCTCTGACGTTTTCTACATCAACAATCACAATAAGTACACATAGTTTAACGGTACACTAAAGAGATCTCAGACAGTCTGGAACTAATAATCAGTCAAACAAAACAATTTATAGATTGCCTATACCCTATTATTATTTTTACATTTATTATAAAGTAGTCTGGAAAATTGAATCGAATCGAATTAATTAGTAGCTGTAAACCATAAAAAAAGACAAACGATTCGATAAAAAAAAAAACGCATAAAAAATGTTCACAAATTAAATCGGCTGTGACGCTTTAATCTTAGCTTTTTCTCGAATCCATTTTTTTTTTTTTTTTTATGATTGCGTTATTTTGATGAAACTTTCGAAAATTTAAAGTAAGTTTATGTAGATAAGTAGGTATACATATATATATATATATACATCATAAAATCAAAATTTCGAAAAAGAAATTTGAAATAATAAAAAAATTAAATTTGGTATAATTTTTTTTTTTTTTTAAATTATGCAAAAATAATATTTTTTTTTTTACTAGTATTTAAAGTTTTTGCTTATTACTCAGTAAAAAAAAAAATAAAAGCTTTAAATTTCTTCATAATATATTGTAAGGTCAGTTCTTTTAACGTAGAAAACATTTTCGGGCCGATATATACTGTGTTTATTTAATTAAAGATAAAGTAGTCGAAACGCTGGTCGTTCAATCAATTTTTAAACATATGACAATTGCGGAATGCGTTTACCATTTATGAAATTCCAGATATAAGAATTAAATGGGTGCTCCATAATTTTTTCTAAAGTAAGGTCGTTTTTATTGTAAAATTTCTTAAACAATTGAAAGCTTTGCAAAGGTACATAAAATTCTAGATCATCTTGGTTAGGTGAGGCATCAGATACGCCTAAATATAGCTTCCGGTAATTGGAAGAACAGACTCGGGGAAAGTCCTCGCAATGCTACCGCAGTATAATGAGTTGAAAAAATCAAAATGAGCTTGAACTCAAATCTCAGAGCTTTGCATACTTTTTTTGATTACTTAGTTATTTAACTTGCAAAATTGGAATTAAAATCAGGTATTACTTGACTAAGTGAGGATTGAGTTCAAACTCAGGTTTGTACGTTTGATCCAGTGGCTGTATTGCTCGGAAAGGGATAAAACGGAATTGTAGCTTAAAGGAATGAATTGAAATTGAGAGTATATAAAAAATATAACATGTGATATAATTGAAACAAGATCAGATATAATTAAAATATTGTTTAGGAAGTTACAAACTTATTGCAGGGTTCGAAAAATAATATAAGATCATTAAATATATTGTTAAAAACTAAGGCTACGATAGGTATGAATACATGTTATAGGAATTTTGAGTAAATTTAAAAATCGAACTACGTAATACGTTTTAGAAACTTTTAGCAATCGTTACAGTTTTCCATCCCATTCCCACGTTTTATATAATTCGGAAATTTTTATAAAACTAACACTACTTCTTCTTTGTCATTTAGGAAAAAAGTTTTTAGAGCTTTCCACCAACCCGTACTCATTTTTTCCCCATCCGGACGTTATATATAATTCGGAAATTATTTTAACATTTTGAAAAAAACGTCTAATTAGTTGCAATGCCCCTATAAATGTTATAGAATAATATTATCTTGAAAGCTTTAAGGCTAATTTTCATTACGGCAATTTCCTGGGCAAAAGTTAGAGCATAGGCAGAAGATACAAAAATACTATTTGTGCGACAAAGAAAAAACGATAAATTACTGGGAGAAACATCCATATTCCTTAGCCAAGTATTGAGAGAGCGCCATAATCCATGTCAAAAAGATGTTCTCTTAGGTCTTTTTCCTATAAAGTTGCTACTACATACAAAAAAAAAGTGTATTCTACACAAAAATTTTTTGCATACTATTACATATTTTTATGGATACATGACATTTGAATTTTGTAAACAAACAAGAGAATGTAAACAAAGAAAAAAACATTTTATATTATGGTTTGATGAACGAATTTTTATTTAAAATTATTTGCAATTGATTAAAATTTTATTATTTATTTTAAATTAATAAAATTTTAACTTTGAATTGAAAAATTCGCGAAATATAAATTAAAAAATTAAAAAATAAGGTTATGTAATTTGTTATTTTCAAAAGATATAAAAAAATTTTAATATAAATTTAATCATTTTACTCTTTCTCTCCTATTGAGAGTATACTATATACCTCTCTCTCTAAAGTCAAGATTACTGGGCAAAATTTTCTCATGAAAACCTGCCTTTATAAAAACGTTCATTAAATGTTTTCAATGTTAAAAAAATATCTATGAATACCATACACGAGCGCTGATTTTTGATTTCTCGATCGTTAAAAGCATTTATTTAGTTGTATATATTTAATTTTTTTTGGTATGATTTTCATTTTTTTTATTTTTTTTTTTCTAATCTAAAATAATTTTTTTTTTTTTTAATAAATTTTAGTCTTTTGACTTCATTCCTAGGGTTAAATACTAAATAGTTTAAATATACGTTGATTAGAGTCGAATTTAAAAAAACAAAAAAAAAAAAAAAAAAAAAAAAAAAAAAAAAAATTGACAGTGTAAGACAAAAATCATATACGCTTTATGAGAAACGTTCGGTAAAAAAAAAAAAACAAAATACACTTGTGCAATTTTTATGCTTTTATAATAGCGGAAATTTTTATTTTTATAACGGTATTGTTGTGTTGATAATTTTGTTTTTTTTTTTTTTTTTTGCATACGATACGTGTATTTGAAATTTAGTTTAGTTTTTTTTTGTGCTTGTTGTTATACAATTAAACGTTCAATGTGAAATCGTAGTCGCCTACATTTAAAACGGCTAAAACCGCGAATTTATAAAAAAAAAAAAAACCAAAAACAAAATAATTTTCATATTAATTTTATGTTCTTGGTGTTGCGCTGATGTTTATTGTTTTTTTTTTTAAATTTTGTTTAATTTTTTCACGTCGCTTGAAAATTTTATTCCTAAAAAAAAACGTGATTTCTAAACAAAAGTATTTTTACGAGATACTAAATATTTCAAATATTTTTTTTTGTTTATTTTTTAATTTTTATATTTTTGTAAATAAATTCTGAAAATAGCACAGAAAATTTTTTCAAAATTTTTTTTTTTTAATTGGAAAATTTGAATGAAAAAAATTTAATATAATCGAAACTTGAAGTTAAACCTACCTACAGATAAAACGGTATTACGTAGTACGCTTTTCAATTTATTCAAAATTCCTAAAGCAAGAAGTGAATGCAGTACTTGACAAGTTGTAATAAGTTTCTAATGTACATTTGGATTGTCAAAAATTTTGACAACTTGGTTTTAATATAATATATCTATTTATATACCGCGATATATTTTGTTTAGAAGTAAGAGAGTTTTTTTACTAGGTGTTAAAGTTTGACATTGTATTGGATACTGCACTAACTGTATTATTTTGACATTACATTGTGTCTTGCATTAACTGTACTAATTAAAAAAAACTGTACATTGGAACTATAATAAATTTCTAATTGTGATTTTGAATATAAATAGATCATATACCAAAAAATATTTAGAATGAATGCATGATATCATCATTTTTAAAATTTTCGTTCAATTTTACCGTTATTTACCGTTATTATAGGTTTGAAAAATTCTTGTAACTTGCAGTTATACTACAATAGATTAAAACCTCCCCTGGAAGTGTTATTTTAAGTTGTTAGAAAACAATGGGGAACAAACCACGCCACACTTGAGAATAATTTGAAATATTGACCTTGTATATTAAAAAAAATTAAAAAAAATTTGAAATAATAAAAAAATTAAAAAAAAAAATTAAATTAATTTATTTTTTAGTGATAATTAAATCCAAAAAATAAGAAAAAAAAAAAGTGAAATTCATAATAAAAAAAAAAAAAAAAATTATAAAAATTAAATAATTTTGTTACTAATCAAAGTGAAATTTTAATATTTTCAGAAAAATAAAAGCACATAACTCGTCGATAAAAATATTTGTTCATTTATATATATATATATATTTATATTATATAATGAAAAATAATAATAATGGTGGAAAAAATAATACTAGTACAAATATATTCGGTACTGGATTCTCTTTAAGACGTTTTTTATTAGAAACAGCACCATCTATTATTGAAAATGGTAATCGTACAAGAAATTTTGATATTGAACGTGGACAATTTGATAATGTAAAACGAGATCGTACTAAATACAATGGTACATATAAAAATATTGGTGCAATTGGTGGTGTAAATAATGGTGCTAGTTGTAGTAGTAACAATAATAGTAGTAGTAATAATGGACCATCTACATCTAAATTAAAATTAAATAAAAAAGTAAGTATATATATAATTTTTAGTGAATAATTTTTTAATTTAATATAAACAAAGTTTTCCAACACCGTTTTGCCACATTCAATTTTACCTATAGTAATAATAAAGCAAAAGTTTTTAAGTGAGTCTTTTTTTACTTAAAGCTAAAGAAATTTTAAATTAATTTCCAGTTATTCAACCCGTCCTTTATTTTTTGTTTAATTTTTTTTCTCTTGGGGTAAAGTTTGTAGAAATCATCGAAAGATACTGAACCACAGTTATATGAGACTTCAACACACTAAAAACACCAGCCCTGTTTTAAAATTTTAAAACAAGTCTTAGAGACTAACCATTAATTTTGCGCTGACTGTTTATGATCTACTGATATTATAGACCTTCATTAAGGTAATCCAAATTTATCGCTTATTCGAGAGGCCTAGTGATTTTAAGCATTCTATTGACATTTAAAGATAGTAAACGTCTGAATGCTTTTATGTATGTGATCTTCTAAACGAATCTTATGTGTTGTTGCCATCCCTATGTAAGTCGGAATTTTAAACATGTCAGTGAGCAGTCAAGTTGAAGCGCAGCACTTTTCTTTGAAATGTTTGAATTCTCTGAATATGTGTTTGTTTGGCGCAACCCCAAAGTTGTATACCGTAAAATAAAACCAGATAGGCTTGGTTTTATAACAAAATTTTGTCTAGATAATCTACTCTATTACCAATAGAGTAGGTAATCTAGATTTTCGACCTATGGGTCAATACATTCCTCTATATTTGTATTCATGTATACTTAAACCTTATGATTTCAATAAATGTTAAACATCTAAACTAGCTTTAAAAATTTTATTAACTTAAGCAATAGTTATTATTTTCATTATATAATTTAATCACACAATATGATAACTGAACTGATGACTCATAAGACTTGTTAGTCTTGTTCAGCGTTAAAATTGGGTTCTATTTCAAGAAATTCACTATTCTTCAACTCTTAAAATTTTATTAAACTGCTTTTATAAAATAAATTGTAAAAATTTTGGAAAATTGTAGGATTTAAAATTTCTTGAAATAGTCTCTGCTATTGAAGAATGCAGAAATACTTCTTAATTGTACTCGTATTCCCCTGTAGCTGATCTCCTGTAAAGAAAAAGAAAAAATATAGTTAGGCTTTTTTTGAAAAAATTTTCTAGATTTAAGTTCATTCTATTTTCACCTAGTAAACTTTTAAGATCAATATCTACTTCCTTCCTACATTCTTTATTGATACATTTTATGAATAAGCTTGTCTATAACAGTTTAACAGTTGAACAGATGAAAAAAATAGGAAATAAAACAAAACAAAGAAAAATATTACTTTGTATCTAATATTCAACTATAGTTTTTATCTAATTTGCATATAATTTTGATCGATCAGAAAAACGCCTAAGCCTTCAATTTACTGTTAGACTTTTAGAATAAAAATTAGAATAACTGTACTAAATAGAAATAAGTATCTATACAATTTGATGAAAATTTTCTTTTGATATCCGAATCATTTGTTTTTAAAATAAAGATGAGGTCACCGATTTACAATAAAGGCATCATTTACGGTAAGCCAAGGTTTCGTTTTATTTTTTTTTTTTTTTTGAAAAACTAGTTTTCCAATCATGGGATTGATTAATAATTAAAAACAATCAGTCTGGCACAATGTCTACGTGCAAAATTTAAAAAGTATATATTTATATAAAAATACTTTTAAATATATAATTAACAAATGACTGGTTTAGTACGTTTTTTAATATCATAAATAATTTAATTTTCATAATTATGCAAAAAATTTTTAAATTATTTTAAAAATTTAAAATTATTCTAGAAGAAAACAAAATATTTTTTGCGATAAAAAAAAAAAATTAAATATATTAACTTTTATGATACACATGCATAATTTTATATATATACATAAATATATATAAAAAAAAATTAATTCCAATATTATACGAAAATTTTCAAGGTTTACTTTTCAAGGAAATTTTCAATTTCCGATCATTTTGTTTTTATCGAAACATAATTTCAAATTCAAAACAACTCCAAAATCGTAATTTTCACATTTAACACTGAATCTTGTGTTACTCTTCTGGTAGACGAAATTCCAAATTAAGTTGAAAGTTTTTTTTTCCAGCTTTCACCATTTGTATATACTATATACTATAAATCTTTAAAAGGTCAGTACATATTATTGGAATGTCATATTTATTAATAACAAGTGATGAAAAAAACCAGAGGTTTTTAAAACAGCAGATTTCAAGTTTTCGGTTAAGATAAAGATTATATTATTGGAAATCGAGGAAGGGTGTAGTAGAGTAGACTGTGTAAACTTTAGGATACTCGTATGACCGTAATATAAACATTATATCATCCGGTTAATTACTTTTGGCAAAATTTGAAACATTCAGTTTTATTATGTATAAAGTAATGTTCATGTGAAATATGAAGTTTAATTGCAACTACTCGAACCAACTGCAGTAGACCAACCAAATTTTACAGAAACTTTGGCAATAAAACTAAACTACTTTTGACAATAGGTATATAGAAAAATGCTCATATAAAATAAGAAGTTGTATGGCTGGTACTCGAACCAGTGGAGCAAACTGGCTCGATTTTAATAGCGATGACGGATATTACATAAGAACGAATTTGTGAAAATTTCAAAATCGTAGCTCTTTTATTTTTTGAGTTATTGTCGGGACGGACGAACAGTCGGACAGGCGGACGGACGGATGGACATACATAGCTAAATCGATTTACTTTTCGTTTCTAATCCGATTCATACCTTTAAGTCTATATCTACCCCCTTCTCTGCGTCACAAGCGTAATGGCAAATTTAGTATAGCCTTTTGACCTATAGTCATACGGGTATAATTTCTTAAAAAGTATTTATATAAATGCGTTTATCTTTAGAGAAATTTACAAAAAGGCCCAAGTTACTGGTATTTTAAACTAGGAAACTAAATCTATAGCTCTTGAATAGTTGGTTGTTCCCAAAATAAAAAAAAAATATATGCTGATTTCCAAAGATTAATACCCTTTCAAAATATTGGTATTTTTCCATGATATTTTTATAATCAAAAATATAAAAATTTTTAAAAATATATAAAATACAAAAGACACTGGCGCTAACTAATAAAATTTTCTTAAAATCGACTTTTCCACCAGCTTAAGTTTTAGCAGATATTTTTAAAATCGGCTTTAAATTTAATTGTGATAGTTTACTTAGTGAAAAGCCAATAGTAACAAGCACTTCATTTAATTATAAGTACGGTCTTTTAAATAACCCCTGTTAACACATGTAAAAATATATAATAAATATTGAAGCTAAAATTTAATCTGGACAGTTTTTTAAGAATTTTACAGTTTAAGACAAAAAAACTCTTACTTCATAATATTGGGCGAGATTAAATTTCTTAAACAACTTATAATTATTTTCAAAAATCTGTGGTCGCCAGAATTTTGACCCAAATCTTTTGCTAAAACAGTTAGGAAAATTTTGCAAAAACTGATTATTAAATAACGTTAAATTAAAGTACCATTTGGCAACCCTATATATTTATTTTCGATATATTTATAAAAACAGCTGTTGTTTATCATCAATTCATATTAAAAATATGCCTTATATAAAACTTTTGTTAAATATAACAATTTAAATATAGAGCTTTTTCGGACTTTTACGGGTTGTTACAATAAAGTTAGTGATCCGTGGGGTTCCAATAAATAAAATTGTTCTGTGAAATATATTCTTTATTCTCTACCTATCAGCAGTTAAAACTTCATTTATTTATTTCCATTGATGTAGCAGTTCTGTATAAAATCTGACACCTAAAATGACCAACAAACCTTTTACAATTTTTAAATATAAATTTATTTTTATTTTATTAAAATAGTCAGCTAAAGTAATTGTTGTAGGTAATTATTATTTAAAAAGTAGGATTTTTTTTTAATAATTGTGTGTGTTGCATTAAAAAATTTTATTGTTTCACTAGTTTAAGATTTTCTAAACAAAGGAAAAACAAAAATCTATAATAAGTGAAGTAAATATAAGTGAAGTGAAAACATATGATGTTTCATAACACATTTGTTATAAATATAGTACTTACTTAATGATTAATCGATTCATTTGATAAGAAAAATCGGGTTGTTGAAAATTGTATTGATAATATTTGTTTTATTTTGAATTATGACATCATGTTAAAGTTAGTAAACAAATATGACTCTATTCCTTGTAACGAATTGCAAATGCAATATTTAGTTTAACCACTAGTCACATACTTACTTAAATGATTACTTATTATAGTAAAGTATTTGTTTAGTATAACAGTTGTTTTTAAAGGAAATTGTTATACCCGTATGACTATATAGTCCAAGGGTATAATAAATTTGCCATTACGTTTGTGACGCAGAGAAGGAGGGGGGTAGATATAGACTCAAGTGTATGGATCGGATCAGAATCGAAAAATAAATCGATTTAGCGATGTATGTCCGTCCGTCCGTCCGTCATCACGATAACTCAAAAAGTAAAGGAGCTAGGATTATGAATTTTTCACAAATTCGTTTTTATGCAAAAAACCGAATCGAGTTTTAAATTCAGCCATTTTGGTCCACGGGTTGGAGTACCTGCCATACAACTTCTAATTTTATATGAGCATTACTCTATACCTATTGAAGCTGCGTGTCTGAAATTTTGCCAAAAGTAGTTTAGTATAATGGCCAAAGTTACTGCAAAATTTGATTGGTCTACTGCAAAGGGTTCGAGTAGCTGCCATACAACTCCTTCTTTTATAAGAGCTTTACACTACACCTGATGAAGCTGGGTGTCTGAAATTTTGCTAAAAATAGTTTAGTGTAATGGCCAAAGTTACTGCAAAATTTAGTTGGTCTACTGCTGAGGGTTCGAGTAGCTGCCATACAACTCCTTCTTTTATATGAGGATTACACCACACCAAATGAAGCTGGGTGTCTGAAATTTTGCCAAAAATAGTTTAGTGTAATGGCCAAAGTTACTGCAAAATTTAGTTGGTCTACTGCTGAGGGTTCGAGTAGCTGCCATACAACTTCTTCTTTTATATGAGCATTACTCTACACCTAATAAAGCTGAATGTTTGAAATTTTGCCAAAAGTAATTAACCGGATGATATAATGTATATGTTACGGTCATACGGGTATCCCAGAGTTGACACAGTCTACTCTACTACACTCTTCCTCGTTTTTTTTATCAAACCTTAATTTAACTTGCAAGTGCATTATTTTTATGTTTATCTAGAAATGTTTGATAAATTAAATTTTATTCAAAACATATTTTTATTTAATTTATTATTAAATTAATTATTAAAATAACTGTTTTATTTTTTATTAAAGAAAACTTTTAAATTTTAGAATAAAAATAAGTTTTTTATAGATGAGTAATCATTTTGTTATAAGTTCATATTCTTATGTAATCGGTTTTTAAGAAATCATTCGAAGAAGTTCTAGACTTCTATTATTTTCTTCTATTTATTTCTATTTAATTTAATAATTCAATTTAAAGTTAACTTTCTTTTTTTCTAATAAAACAAAATTATTAATAAGTACTTAGATAAAATATAAGTTGTAATTAAGTACATATGAATAAAAACAGTCAGTAAAATACAAGCCTTTAAATTATCGTTTTTCGTGGAATTGGCATTTAAAGACATTATTTTATTTAATAATCCAATAGTAGATTATATTTTAGAATTTTAAAATGAAAATTTTAAAATTCCAAGTAGTATTGAAGAGAATGAACTGGCATTCCAATTCATATTCTTAACATATTA
Organism: Dolichopus griseipennis; assembly: GCA_963082915.1. NCBI lineage: Eukaryota > Metazoa > Arthropoda > Insecta > Diptera > Dolichopodidae > Dolichopus > Dolichopus griseipennis. The sequence goes on along the minus strand of OY720443.1, from coordinate 104,769,570 downwards.
AGTATTATTATACAACAATTAGTTGAAAACCGTAATTATCTTTCATTTATGAGATATCATATTTATACAAGTACTTTACTTATATATTTCAATAAATTATAAGTAATAAGTACTTAAATACAAAGTCACAGAGAAATTTTAAACAAAATTAGTAAACTGAACTTGAGTTTCATATGACTTATTTTTTTTCACTTGTTGAGTACAAGGCTGTTGGTTGTTGAATAATGTACTTACTATATCTTACTAAGTGTATTAGTATATAAATATAGTACTATTACTATTGTATTATTATATAAATATAATACTATTTACTTCTGGTCTGGTTTAATATAAGCACCTTACCGGTAGTGGAACCAATATCGTTTAATAGAAATGCAGACGTTCTACCGAAACGTTATATATAAACAAAACGATATAGTATATCGATAAGTATCAGTATAGTTACTCATCTCTTACATACGTAAATTTTTATTTTTTTAATAAACTCTTACATTTGATTACAGGCATATTTTTAAAGCCGTATGAACATATTATGTTCAGAGAATCCGTCTTCAAAATAAATCAAAAAATAAAGTAGATTTCTGAAATTTTCTCAAATTCGTTTTGTGGAAGAGTCGCCATTACTTTTGACATCCAGCGAGTTTGCGCAATAGATTAAATAACAACTATACAACTTCTTTTTTTTGGATTAACATTACTATATACCTAATGAAGCTGGGTGTCTGAAAATTTGTCAAAAGTACTTAACTTCAATGGCCAACATCTGTTCAAAAAATAGTCAGTATAGTTGAGAGGTTCGAATATTTAATACAGTCTTCTCTACACTCTTTCCGTTTAAAGTTAATATTCTTCTTCTATGGCGCTACAGTCCGTTGTCGAACCTTTGTTTCCTTAATTATCCTCTTCCAGTTCACTCGATCTTAATCTTGGGCAAAAATTATCTAATTTTACTCTTGGAGCATTGATACAGCATTTAATTTGACTGAATCAATCTATCTATTTCTCGGCTTTCCTAATGATCTTTTTCTATCTGTTTTCCCATTCAATACTTTCTTTGGAATGCGAAAATCTGGCTTACGTTGTAAATGACCGGCCCACTTAAGGTAGCTAAATGTAGGTATGTCTAACATCACAGTCGGTATATGCATTGTACAGCTCTGCTTTGCATTCGAAACTGGTCGATAATTAGTTCGATAATTTTACGCAGTGTTTTTCTGCTGTCGAAAGGGGAAAGTAGGCTTGCCGTAGCTTGAGTGATCGTCCATATTTCACTGCCGTGGCATAACACTGGTTTGACAAGAGATTTGTACAGCTCAAGTTTACATTTTCTGCTCAATTTTCAAGATTTTATTATACTCAACACAGAGTAAGTAGTATGCATTATTTGCTTTGCTTATCCTTTGAGTTACCTCTGATGTTTCATCATTTACACTTGCTATCTCGGAGCCCAGATAGACAAAAGTTTTTACTACTGAAATTAATATGCTATATTATTATATATTAAAACTATAAGTAATTGAATACATCTCAATACATATATGCTATTTTTTTGAATATATATAGAAAACTATAAGTAATAATTATAATTTTACATATTTAATTAACATTAATTCTTGAATATTCAATTAACTTAATGATTGATTTATTTATTTTTAATTATTAAAAAAACAAAAAAATAAAAAAAAATTCATATAATCTCATATTAATAATAATATTTTTCTATAAGTAAATATTTATATACAAATAGATTTATAGTCACGTACTTAATTAATATTTAATATTTATATTTTATTACATTATTTTTGCTTCTGTTAATTGCCTTGTACTATTCATAACCCTGGACTGTTTATTTGTCATGTGTTACCTATATTTAATTTCTAATTTTCATTCATGGCGCTTTAAGTAAACTCTGTATTTTTTTTATGATTTAAACTTATTTATTTGAAAAAAGGTTAAGATTAACTGTTACATACAGAATGCAGATCTTACACTGCAGAGAAAAATTATGATGTGTAACTAATAATGTGCAATGTCTATTTGACATGAGTGAATTAAGTAGATATTTCGAAATATTTGATGTAATGTTAGCAGTTAGATCATATTTGATTCGGTAATAACTTATTTCAAAAATTTTATTACTACTTCAGTACTTATATAATTTTTTTTGAGATAGGTAATCTAATATTAAAAGTACTGGTTGCTTCATCCATACTTTCAATTTTTCAGTTTAAAAAATTTTACAAATAACTGCCAAACAAAGCAAAATCAAAATTTAATTTCAAGTTAAAATAATCGATTACAAATAATATTTATAATCATATCTGTAAGCGTTAATTAATCCGTAACCATAATTGTTACGCATACGCAATCGCGTACAGAAGAGATATTACTAACTTTAAGTGTTGCCGTTTATCTAATAAAAATCTACACAATATTTTATTTAATGTTTGTTTACACTTTTTAATATTATTTTAAATTTTAGCTTTAGCTATTTCTAAAATAATTTTATAACATGATATTGAATTACTAATTCACTTTCATTTTATAACTGATTACTATTTTTATAATCGACTACTTGAAATTTCATTAGTATTGAATTTAGATTTTTTTTTAAAAATAAATAAATAAAACTTTATTAGTTATCTGATTAAGTGCTTATTTGTCTGAATATGTATATTTTCTTAATTATTCAATATTTAGATTTTTTCTAACTTTAAAGTGATTTATAAAACTAAGTACTTACTTAATTTGTTTACGTCTTTAAACAAATAATAAACAAACTATGGGTTTTTAAAATAGTACATTTTCAAAATTAATCAATACTTTATAATAAGTTTTGGGTAAAGGAGTGTACTGTAAAATATAAAAGTGTACCATAAATTTATTTTATAAAAAAAAATTGTAGAAAAATCAAAAGACCCATCCTTTAATTTTTAGAAATCTTTTATGATTAAGAATAACTATTAGCACCCAGCTATTAAACAAATGATAATGTTGGAGCTCTATTGTTTTGTGTACTTATTAATTAAAATAAATTTGAATAGATATTCGAGTTACAGAAGTTTAAAAACTGCAACTTTTCAGTTTTTGACCCCTCACATCTCTTAAATAAGGTCATACTAGACCGAATTAATGGAGACCCTTTAAGAGGTGTGAGAAATTTTTAACGGCGAAATTTTTCAAAATCAACTCTCAACGTCCTAACTGTTCACTGTGATAGGCTTAACAGCCTGACTATATATGTGCATGTCGGAATAGGGTAGATGTATTCATATATTTGAACTGATCAAATGAATTCCACATACAATTTATACATGAGATAGTACTACGCCTTATAACATGTAGAAATGTCTTAGATTTTCAATAAATACAGTTCTATTTGGTTTATTGTAATAATTTTGTATTTGAGTTATATGGTATTCTATATCATTGAGTTACATTATTTAATTGAATTATTTGTTTACATTTTGAATTGGTTTATATTGTTATATTTATGTATTTTTTATTAAAGATATATAATTATTAATTATTAATTAAGAAATTAATTTGAATCCAAAGGCGAATCAAGTCAAGTTGCAGTTACTGAGTCAAGTTGAAAACCAGATAAAAGTTTTTTTTTTCACTTTCACTGGGATTCGAACCTGGGGCCTTTCGCATGAAAGGTCGGCACTCTTACCACTGTGCCACCCAGCCGTTTTGCGAATTTTAGGGGATGTAGCTCTGTAGTGGTTAAGGCTCTATAGGCGGACGAAGTAAAACTATATCGGCACATTTTTTTTTAAATTTTTTTAAAATGTTCTAAAAGAATTCAATTTATCATTACACAAACTTCAAGTTATTAGTATTTAAGTTATTTCAAATCTAACTGATCTAACTGCTAAAAGTTAATCAAATATTTCGAAATATTTAATGAACTCATATTAGTTACGTAGTTAACAATTATAAACAAATAATTTAGTTGAATAATATAACTCACAGCTATAGCAATACAAAATACCATAAAATACAAAATTATTAGAATATAAACAAAAATAGAATTGTATCTATTGGAAATCTAAGGCGTTTCTACATGTTATAAGGCCTTGTTATATCACATTTTTAAATTGGATAAGGAATTCATTAAGATCAATTCTAATAATAAGAATATAATTCACCCCTACCCCCATAATATATATTGAAATATTCCTTTGCAATCTGATCTAAGAAAAATTTAATGATTGTAAATCTACAATCTAAATGCAATCAATCTTTTGATTATTTGTTTCTGCAAATTCTAGGTTCTGTTATAAGTTTTATTAACATTTTAATAATATAATTACGTATACCTATTATTTAAATACTAATTTAATGAAATCTTATTTTATACTTCCATGAGCTTTTTAAATATTATTTTTTATTTGAAGAATTGCACTTAAAAATCAAGAAAATCAATGGAAAATAACCAGTATAAAATACAATTAGTATGCAATAAGTAGTTGAAAATATAAAAATAAATGACTTAATTTTTTATAATAAAAAAAAATAATATACTGAGTTGCAAATCAGTTATTTTAAAAAGAATTAAATTTAAATATTTTTTAATTTTTATAAAAATAAATTGTTTTGACATTAAAAAGATCAGAGTTTCATCATAATATAATATTTTTTGAGAATAAAGTACTGACATATTTAGTTTCTTTTATATAAAACTTAGCTTAAGGTAAAGGTTCAATAAAAATGATTTAAACATTTAAAAAATACATATATAAAAAGATTTGAAATTTTTCAATTCACAATTGTAAAAATGACAAGGTAAAATAGGTCTTATTTCAATTTTGAGGTAGTTAAAGCATATAGGCTTTAGATTATTTTAATTTTTAATTTGGTAGGCAACTGTAAAATTCGAATATTTTCAAAAGGTTTCAAATAATTTTCTATATTCTATTCAGTCCCATGGTCTTCATGCACTCTTCTTCTGCCACTCTTCATTCCTTCCTTAGTCCTTCCCTTCACAACCTTGTCAGAACTGCTGCCTCTGGTTTTTGGCAAACTTTTGCGAAGGTCCCAGGATTAACACCTGTTCTTAAGAAATTCCACTCCACTCAAGATTTTCCAACGAGAAACAAGGAGGGTAACAAATGTTCATCCCTAAACAATTGATCTTACTAGATGGCGTCACACAACTTATGGAAATTCGTTTATAATGCGCTCATCACGTCTATATTCCACCAAATGTGTTCCCCATAATTTATAATGTATATATGTACGGTTTAGCCACATTAAAGAAGAAACTTAATATCTTTCTTCTAAATATCCCATCACAGGTTCCCTTCTAAAATTTTGGCTCAAAAAGTAAGTGGTTTTGGGGGGTTAAAATCACACACTACCTAAAGAAACACCGGACAGTTTCTATGGGTGGCTTTCGAACTTTCCATTCTCAAGTAAAAAAAAAATATATGTATATATGTGGGATTTATATTTTTAATAACATAAATCTCTTACCTATATCCAGTCTCAGCAATATTTAATTTCGTTGTCTCAGCATAAATTTCATTTCGTTTAATTTTGTCGTCTCAGCACCTAAAAAGAATATCATTTAATTTTAATGAAACAATATATTATTATAATACTTAGCTTTTGAAACTCCATATCTCTAGTAGCTCAGAGATATTTAATCCAAACAGCAACCAGCATCCTTTTAATTTTATTATAATATTTTTATAATAAAATTAAAATCTTCTATTTGTAAACATGTTTGTTTACAAATAGTAAATAAATGTTTTAGACATTTGTCATTACTGACGGATAGAATGAAACGTCGATAGAATGAAATATGGAACGAAACAAAAGGCAAGATGTTGACGAATGACACTAGTGGAGCTAGCTTCTAAAAAGATTTTTCAAGATCAAAAGTTTATTCACCTTTTCTTTTTTTTTCACATATTTTATTAAACGGTTTACTTTTTCTTTTTTATATTTAAAAGCAGTTACTTCCAAAAATATAAAAGGAGGAAAAGAAAGTAGAAGAAAGCAGAGTATATACGTGGACGTGGATAGTTACACAAGCGGGGAAAAAGTGAAACATTTAAAGGAGTTAAATTTATAGTTAAATTTATTTTAAAGTATAAAGAATTTATTTTAACATGTAAAGAAAGTTTTATTTAGAACATATAACATATAAAGAAGTTAAATTTATTTTAAAGTATAAAGAATTTATTTTAACATATAAAGAAAGTTTTATTTAAATTTATATGAATATTATATGAAATTTATATTTTTTTGAAGTTATTGTTAATGTTAAAATTTATATAAACTAAAAAACTTATTTAGTGAAATGAACTTTATTTTTTTTTAAACATTTTAAAATCTAATTATTTTGTAATTTATGAACTAATATAAATAAAAGAACTAGTTTTAATTTTTATAATAAGAAAGTGTTTTAATCTTATTTTATCCAATCCTACATTTGGGGGCTCAACCGGGATAATCCAGAATTGATCCAGGATTGGACGTTTTGATCTAAAAAAAAAAAAGAACAATTAAACAGGTGAATATTTAAAAAAAAAAAAAAAACTTTATATTAAACGTAGAGATATATATAAAAAAAAAAAAATTTTGAGATTAAACGGTGAAACGGTGATAAACGTTGAATAAAAAATAAAATATATATAAGATAAGCTAAGAAAAATTTGTTTTTAAAAATTATATATTTTAAGTAGAACGTGGATTATTTAAAGTAGAACGTGGATTATTTAAACATTATTTAGAACGTGGATAATTTTATTTAAAAAAAAAATTATATATTAAACATATATAAAAATTTTGAACATTTAATTTTTGGCGAGTATTTAATAAAATTTAAAAAAATGAGTTCTAGACGTAGATTAAGTCGTCAAAATAGTGATTTGCCGGTAGTGAACGAAGGAATACGCGAACATAGTAGATATAGTACCGAAACTAATTCGCAAATTAAATTTAGCTTCAATGACTTTGAAACTCTGTTACGAAAATTTACGGGAAAAGAAACCACTAGTGTACGAAAATGGTTTTCGGAATTCGAACAGTATGCGTACACGTTTCACCTCAATGATCTGGAAAAATATATAGTGTGTAAAAGATTATTAGATGGTGACGCGAAATTGTTCGTGGAATGTGAAGCGAAACCGTTAAACTTTCATACCTTAAAAGAAGCACTATTAAATGAATTTCAACCAAAAATGAATAGTGCTGAAGTTCATAGTAAGCTACAAGCGCGAAAGAAAAACGCTAACGAGTCGTATCGCGAATTTTTATACAAAATGATCGATATAGCTTCGCAAGCTGAAGTCGATGAAATATCGGTTATTAGCTACACCATAAACGGTATAAACGATACGCCCGCTAATAAGTCAACTCTGTACGGCGCGAAAAATTATGCGGAGTTTAAAGAAAAATTAGCCGTGTATGAAAAAATTAAAACTGATACAAATCGAAATAATAATTTAAAACATGTTGACGCGAAAATTATCGAAGTGCCGAAAAGAAATAATTTTAATAATAAAACGTCGCGCGCGAATAAATATTGCTTTAACTGTGGATCATCAGCACATGAATTTCACAGTTGTCCAGAAAAAGAACGAGGACCAAAATGTTTCGAGTGTAACCAGTTTGGACACAAAAAACCGGATTGTCCAAACAAGAAGCGTCCAATAGTCAGAACAAATGCAGCTAATACAAATAATAATTGTGTTTTACTAAAGGTGAACAACGTTGTGATGGAAGGTTTAATAGATACTGGAAGCGATATTTGTTTGATTAAAGAATCATATATTAATTTAATTAAACCGTTATCTATTCTCAGAAATAATCAGATAGCAATATCAGGGGTAGGTTCTAATATTTTCAGCAAAGGTTGTTGCAACATGGAAATTCAAATAAATGAAGATACTTACCAAAATGTTGAGGTACACATAATTGATAACAACAGCATGAAGTTTCCTGTTATCATAGGTATGAGTTTGCTAAAACACTCTGTAGTCAAAATAAGTGGTGGTGTCATTTCCGTAAAGAAAAATAGCACTTCAACAGTCAACACTAAAAAAGAAGAAAACGATTGTTATTTAGCTGAAATAAAATTAGAAGATGAGTTTACTTACCAAGATCTGCCAGGATTAGCCAATTTAGAAAAAGGTAAATATAACGAAATTGTAAATTTAATTGAAAATTACTCGCCGGTAACAATGATAAAATCACCCATTCAAATGAAAATTCTGCCGTTGGACAATAAGCCCGTGTTCCAGAGTCCAAGAAGATTCCCACCTGTAGAACAAAAAATAATTAATGACCAAGTGGAAGAATGGCTCAGGAATGGTATAGTTACAGAAAGCTCGTCGGATTATGCCAGCCCTGTAGTTCTTGTCAAAAAGAAGGATGGTTCCAACAGACTTTGTGTGGATTTTAGAGGAGTCAATAAGAAAATACACAAGGATCATTTTCCATTGCCAGTCATCGATGACCAAATAGACAAGCTACAAGGAGCAAGAATTTTCACCACGCTGGATTTAGAAAATGGATTTTTCCATGTCAGCATAGAGGAGAATAGTCGGAAATTCACAGCATTTGTTACACAGAGAGGACAATTTGAATTTTTGAGAGTTCCGTTTGGATTATGTAACTCTCCTAGTGTCTTCCAAAGATTTATCAATTTTACATTTAAGGACTTGATAAATAAAGAGTATGTAATAACTTATATAGACGACTTAATAATTCCAGCTAAAACTGAGAAAGAGGCGATAATAAAATTAAAAGAAGTGTTACGAGTTGCCGCTCAAAGTGGATTAAAAATAAAGTGGACAAAATGCCAATTTCTACAAAGAGAAGTGGAGTACCTAGGCTATATAATAAAAGATGGAACAGTATCACCGTCCAGCTCCAAAACTAAGGCAGTCAAAAATTTCCCGGAACCCAAGACAGCAAAGCAGGTTCAAAGCTTTTTAGGCTTAACGAGCTATTTTAGGAAATTTATCCCAGAACACTCAATCATTGCAAAACCGCTAAGTGACATGCTCAAGAAGGATGTTAAATTTAAATTTGACAATACCGAGAGGAGTTCTTTCGAAAAATTAAAAAATATTTTAAGCACATCACCGGTTTTAAAAATTTTTAGCTATGAAGATTATACTGAGTTACATACGGATGCTTGCAAATTTGGAATAGCAGCTGTCTTATTACAAAGAGATCCAGAAGATGGAGCGTTACATCCGGTGCACTACTCAAGCAAAAAAACAACAGATGCACAACAAAAGTGGAGTAGCTATGAACTAGAAGTACTAGCTGTGGTGGAAGCGGTGAAAAAATTTAGAACATATTTACTAGGGAAAAAATTTAAGTTGATAACGGATTGCAAGGCATTTACAATGACACTAAATAAAAAGGATTTAGTAACACGAGTGGCACGTTGGTCGTTGCTGTTAGAAGACTTTGACTATGAAGTGGAACACCGAGAAGGCACAAGAATTCGCCATGTTGATGCATTAAGCAGAAATCCGGTAACGTACTGTGTTGAAATAAAAAAGAATTTTATATGTCAATTACAGGAATTACAATTGAAAGATGAAAAGTTAGCCGCGATAATAGAAGTATTGAAACATGGTCAATACAAAGATTTTGTTATTCACCATAATATTTTGGCCAAAGATGTAAATGGAAAAATTTTATATGTTGTTCCAGAGGGGATGAAAAATTCGTTGGTAAGATCAATACATGAAAATGGTCATTTTCATTTTGCGAAAATGAAAAAAAAGATTGAAGAAGAATTCTATATGCCTGATCTGAAAAGAAGAATAGATGTTTGCATTGGAAACTGTGTCGAATGTATTTTGGCAGAAAGAAAAAGCGGAAAACAAGAAGGTCTACTCAACCCAATACCCAAAGGGGATACACCGTTGGACACGTTTCATATTGATCATGTAGGGCCCATGAGTACAACTAAGAAGGGTTACCGATATGTGTTGGCAATAGTTGATGGATTTTCCAAGTTTTGTTGGCTGTTCCCTACAAAAAGTTTAAATGCAGAGGAAGTAATAAAGAAATGCGAAATAATTGCAAGTACGTTTGGTTATCCATCGCGGATAATTTCTGATAGAGGAGGAGCGTACATATCAAATCAATTCCGTGAGTATTGTAAATCACATGACACTAAACTTTATTTCATAGCCACAGGAGTTCCAAGAGGTAATGGTCAGGTGGAACGTTTACACAAAACTACAGTTGCAGTTCTAACGAAATTATCGTTAAACCAACCTGAAAAATGGTACACGCATATTACAGATGTACAAAGAATTTTAAATAGCACTTTTCATCGCTCTATTCAAACAACACCATTTGAACTCATGTTAGGAACTAAAATGAAAACAAAGAATGATAAAAATATAATACAACTAATAGAAGAAGAATGGATTCAACAATTTCAAAATGAACGCAGTGAAGCAAGAGAACAAGCCAAGTTGGACATTGTCAAAATTCAGGCCGAAAATAAAAGAAATTTTGATCGCAAAAGAAAAGCAGCAATAAAATATAATTTAGGAGATTTAGTTGCAATCGAACGTACACAATTTGGAGTTGGTCTTAAAATTAAACAAAAATTTTTTGGTCCATATCGAGTGACAGCTATTAAAGGTTTTGATAGGTACACAGTGCAAAAGGAAGGCGAACACGAAGGTCCAACCAATACGGAATGCAGTGCTGACAAAATGAAATTATGGGTGCAATACGAAACTGATAGCGATCTGGATCAATCCGAGGCGGATTAAAATACAGGATGGCCGAATGTGGGATTTATATTTTTAATAACATAAATCTCTTACCTATATCCAGTCTCAGCAATATTTAATTTCGTTGTCTCAGCATAAATTTCATTTCGTTTAATTTTGTCGTCTCAGCACCTAAAAAGAATATCATTTAATTTTAATGAAACAATATATTATTATAATACTTAGCTTTTGAAACTCCATATCTCTAGTAGCTCAGAGATATTTAATCCAAACAGCAACCAGCATCCTTTTAATTTTATTATAATATTTTTATAATAAAATTAAAATTTTCTATTTGTAAACATGTTTGTTTACAAATAGTAAATAAATGTTTTAGACATTTGTCATTACTGACGGATAGAATGAAACGTCGATAGAATGAAATATGGAACGAAACAAAAGGCAAGATGTTGACGAATGACACTAGTGGAGCTAGCTTCTAAAAAGATTTTTCAAGATCAAAAGTTTATTCACCTTTTCTTTTTTTTTCACATATTTTATTAAACGGTTTACTTTTTCTTTTTTATATTTAAAAGCAGTTACTTCCAAAAATATAAAAGGAGGAAAAGAAAGTAGAAGAAAGCAGAGTATATACGTGGACGTGGATAGTTACACAAGCGGGGAAAAAGTGAAACATTTAAAGGAGTTAAATTTATAGTTAAATTTATTTTAAAGTATAAAGAATTTATTTTAACATGTAAAGAAAGTTTTATTTAGAACATATAACATATAAAGAAGTTAAATTTATTTTAAAGTATAAAGAATTTATTTTAACATATAAAGAAAGTTTTATTTAAATTTATATGAATATTATATGAAATTTATATTTTTTTGAAGTTATTGTTAATGTTAAAATTTATATAAACTAAAAAACTTATTTAGTGAAATGAACTTTATTTTTTTTTAAACATTTTAAAATCTAATTATTTTGTAATTTATGAACTAATATAAATAAAAGAACTAGTTTTAATTTTTATAATAAGAAAGTGTTTTAATCTTATTTTATCCAATCCTACATATATATATATATATATATATATACTTATATATATATACAACTTTCTAATCTTTATAATAAATTATAATATAAAGTATGAAACTTTAGTGACAAAGAACGTCTATAATATTAAGAGAACGCGTGCTTTTAATTATAATATAAAATTAAAAACTTTTAACTTAAAATAAACACCAATTATTGTAATAATTATATTTATTTTTGTTATTACCCCATATTTGTCTATTATATAGCACAAATTGCTTCAATTATAAATAACCACACATATAAAATATTTATTGAGTTATTGCAACAATTCAAAATTTATATTTATTAATTAAATTTTTAATTAAATATGAAAATAAAATTAAACGATGAAGAGAGTATAATAAACTTTGTCAACTATAGGATACCACAACTTATTACACTTAGTAACTCCACGAACGTCTTGCACTAGTCCAACTTTATGTTGTACAGACTTTTGACCATTAAACTTAACTACTTTTCAAATTATTTAGAAAAATGTTGTTTCGAAGCCACTCCACTGCACCAGATTTTGATTACACAATTTTCTTAAAATATTAAGTTATGCTTACATAAAAAACAGTTGCACGGCAGATATTCGATTCCGTGGACAAATCTGTGACCTGTGACCGCCTGTGGACAAATGAACTGCAGGACACACATAGCTCAATCGACTCAGTTTTCGTTTCTCTTGAGTTCATATTGAGTTAATATCTACCCCTCGCTGGCTTACAGCTTCAAACATGTAGTATCAAATTAAGTATACCCTTAGAACTATGTTCGTACGTGTAAAAACATGTCAGATTAAAGTTTTATATCAATAAGTATTTGTTTCATTTTTAAATTTAATTTCCTTACAAGCTTTCAACATCTCATAAGTAATAAAATAACTATTTTAATAGATAAATAAGTACATTAAACTTTTTTATAGCTCTAGTTATTTACTTAAAATTTGTATATATTCAATTTATAGCTATTACACAAGGTTATTAAAATTTTTTTTTAAATAAACATTTTTAATTTAAGAGCAGGTATTTATATACTTTTATAAAATATTAAAAATATAAAGTGGTTTTCAGTACAAAAAATTTGCTTGTATAGTTTCACTCTGTCCGTCCGTCTTTCCTTTTGGCCGAATTTTTACAAAACTTTTACACAGTTTGAAATAGAGAGAATAAATTTTAACAATGGGTTATTTTATTAAAGAACCTTTAACTCTACATTTAAATTGTTATAACAAGAGTTCTATTCTGCAAAAATGGTAGAAGACAGCTACTTTTATAAGTTTTATTAAAATTTATTGCCTAAATGTATATGGTACTTTAATTTACAGTTACGCAAAACTCTATTTTTTAGATTTTTCTAACACTCTTCATATCTTCTGAACAGCTAAAGCTAGAATCATAAAATTTTGGAAGAAGTTAGATTCTCAGAAATTATTAAGAGTCTTTTAATAAAATTTTTTTATGATGCCCAGTATTGACGAGCTGGAAGGGTTAGAAAATTGAAATTTAATTTTTGAACATTTGTAGCTTTGAATACCTGTCAAAATTTTTTTTTAGTAATAGTACGAGACAAGCTTCAACATTTTATTTTAACATTTTTTAAAGGTTTTTCTTAATTTGAATGGGGTCTTTAAAATTGAAGAGAGTATCGTTTTAAAACATTTTTGCTTAAATAATAAATTTCTAAGAAAACTTCTACATTTGGGCGTAGGTCGCAATTTAATTCCTAGAACCTGAAAATATTTTGCGGCGGGACGTGGTATTAGAAGGTCTTATGAATTGCCATAAGTTTGTTTATGAAAAATTTCCGAATCTTCCCCATTCAACGGCTATTAAGGCTTAAAAATTAAAAATTTCCGATTTTTATAAATCCGTAGTCATCAGTGTACATATTTCCAAAAAATATTAACATTGAAGCTCAAAAAATATATTTCGATTTTTGATAAAATACTCAGTATGAAACACTATAGAATTTTGAAAATGGGCTTTTTTGAAAACCCTTAGTTTTTTTCATCATTTCTTTTATTTTTTTCCTCAAATATTGAAACATTAATTAACTTATAAGCATTAGGTACTAAAATTGATGTTAATCAAATATGTAAATGGTTTCATATTTTAAATTGGAAAACAAAAGCCTAACATAATTTGGACTAAAGTTTAATAAGTTAACTAAAATTGCAACTAAAATGTGTTTACCACTTTATTACCAGATATTATAAACAAATTAATTTATTGCATGTAATTAATAGACCCATTCAATTTTAATTAAATAAATAGTTATTGGAATTTAAAGTGGCTAAATTGGAAAACTAGCATGATTATGTCAAATAACCGATAACCGATTCAATAAATAAATCTATTAGAACAACAATTGTGCTTCAAAATACTTTCTATTGTGTTAAGATACTAAGCTAGAACTAGAATATAGATCTTAAACTGAAATAATTAACCTTAAAAGGACACGAATACGTAATTTAATAATAAATTTAATAATTTAAAAAAAAACACTCAATCCATTTCCAGAACGGATTACCAATATCATAGCTCGGCATTTCCTCAAACAAGACAAACAATACACTGGCTTCGAAATCCCAATCAACCAATTAAAAGTGACTTTTATAAGTGACGTAAGTTTTATCTTACGGTAATAATTCAATTTATACTTATAACTCACAGATACCAAAGTATCAATCAAACATTTTTCATTAAGTACTCTTGACTGAAGCATAAAATTATGAAACTATACTTATACTTATGAACAAATAAAATGGTATCAATTGCAATATGAGATTGCTTACATATACATGAATATGATACAACACTTACAGTAATATTAGAATCTCTAATGCTTTACAATCCCTCCTAATAATAAAAATGTTATATCTATATAAATCTAGCACCCTCCCTTGTTTTACAACAACAGGTTTACCTATCATTCTGAGAGACGTTGTTTAGTGAAACAGAACACTGCCCTTTTTTTTTCCTTTGTCATTCCCCTTGGAATAATAGGGCTTTCACAAAACTCTTCAATTTAACTCTCTTTTGGTTTAGTAGTTTAATATCAACTTACAATTTGTGGTTATCTTCCATTTCTTTCCTGATAGACCTGCACCGTGCTTTCCTGCCATGGAATCTGCTTACTTTTCTTTTTTCCTTCAGGGAAAATTCTTATCTGGACCGTTTTTTGGTTCTTGTCTTGTCATTTAACACAGTTCTGTATTTATAATTCATCTAGGCCAGGAGATTGAGCATATCACTCGTAAACACGAAGACCTATATTTTTTCAATGCATTTTCTCTTTATCATCCATGTCTCACTGTTAAATAAAATTGTACATAAAATAGTACATAAATGAACATACTAAAATCCGTTTAAGTCAGAAATACGAATATTTGCAAAAACTTTTTAGTCGATTACATAACCTAATATCAATAAAACTGTTTCCGAAAATCAGTGATATAAACATTTATATATACACATGTGTAAAATTAATTACATAATCCACACGATCAGTATTCAGTATATTAAAAAAAAATCATTGTAATCAATGATATTTTGTGTTAATGACTAACTATACAGTGATCTAACGGGTGATCACTTCTCTTAATTATTCTATGGTCCGTGAGTTATTTATTATGTGATTCAAAATAAAAATATTTTAATGCTTATTACTCACCTATATAGACAGATCACAGACTTGAAATAAGCAACAACTATTAACAAAATTTTAATTATGTATATATCAGATATTTAATATAATTATATATATAGATAAAACTTAAATGATAAAGTCAATAACCTGTGCATAAATAACTAGTTTTTAAAAATAAAAAATTTTTATAAAATTTTAATAATTGTTCAGCAGTAGGTATTGAAACATTTTTTATTAATTAAAAGTTTCGTCCAGTGAATAGCAATTAAGTGGTTACTGGTTAGGCAAAAAACGTATAAACGAATTTTTATAAATATTAAATTCTACTTTATAGGTCAGTAACGTCAACTTTTTGGTTTTTTTTTTTTTTTTTATTATTTTGCATTGTTTATATGGAGTCGATTTGAAAGTTACTTATGTAGTTATAAAATTATTTTTATTAGTAATTACTTTTTTTTTTTAATTTTTACTTTCATATATAACTAGTTATAAATAACACCCAAACTTTGATTTTTTAGTTAAGTAATTCAAAGTCATAAAATAAAATATAAAATGTCTCCATTTTTGGGTGGAATTATTGAATTGAATTGAAATATAAAATAAAATTTGGAATTCATCACATATTTTAATTACTTTTTTATAATGAAATTGTTTTGTTATTTTTAAATAGTAATAAGCCAGACTTTCCTATAATGTAAATGAAGAACATTTATTCATAGGTATTAAAATTTATATTTCTCAGAAATGATTACAGTAAAATTCTGATAACAATTACATTTTGATTATGAATACGTGAAATAATTGTAATCAAAAATTTTATCAAAATAATAGTCATTCTCAAAATCTTATTATATTTTCATTTATTATTTTGGATCAAGTACTTAATATAATCTAAAAGTAAACCAAATTACAATCCAATTACTTTTGATTTTTTCAAAATAATATCCAATTAGTAGTTTTAGTACACTTAGTAGTTTTTTTGATTACTTCAAAATAATATCCAATTTTATTAAAATATAATGTAGTTTATTCTAAGAATTTAGCTATTTTTAAATATTTAGTTTGAAAATATTCAAGATACTGAACATAATTTAAAAGTAATCCAAATTACAATCCAATTACTTTTAATTACTTCTAAATAGTATCGAATACGTACTAAGTACTTAATGGAAATTATGTCTTAGAATTAAGCAGTATTTCAGTATTGTATTTCAAAATAATCATAATTTTTGCAATACTGTTCCAGTTACTCTGCTAGCATACAACTGTTAAGAATATCCAAACATTCTTAAAATATATTATACTTTGTTTACAGTAATATTTACTTATCGATAAAATAAACAAACATTGAATGTTAATTACATATGTTTAAATTTTAAAAATATATTTTAAATGAATCATATACGTACATACATATAAATTAAAAAAATTGTGTATTAAAAAATATTTTAATTAATATCATGAATTTTATATTTGTTAATTAAAAATAATTAAATTAAAAAATAAGGAAATATGAAAATAGAATTGTAAGTATAACTTTGATCAAATGATTGTAAACCTCTACGTGACTTTTGACTTGTTTTCTTAACTTTTGTGACTTGTTTTCTTAAATTATCTTTAAGATTCCCAAAATAAAAAAGATGTGATGATGGTTCTAAGGTCACAGGTTCCCATCATAAAAATCAGAATTTAACTCGTTCAAATCAACAATACATCCATTATAATAATATTATAGAGGTATCATAAAAAGTGTAATAATTTAACCTTTAGTTGACCAATTTTTTATTTATTTGTGGTTTAAGGTTTCACGAATTTTATGAATTATAAATAATAAGTTTTATACCAAAATCCGGGATATGATGAGTCAAAAAACAGTTGATCTAGTATGATCTACTGAATCGAAAAAATAGCGTCCATTAAAAATGTTTTTAGTCAGTTTTATATTATCGTGTGTTAGCACCTGGGATAGCATAGAGCTCTCACTAAGCTTCTGCATCGTACTCTATTGTATTCAAGTTGTTTGATTTCTGCATGTAATTTACGGATACCGACCTTCCCCATGTTGTTTTCAGCTCTTCTGGATATACTATAAAAAGGTACTTCTTTTCACAAAATTGCACTTCATTTTCTGCATGGTTTCAAGTAGAGTATCTGGCGTTGTTCGAAGTGTCTAACATGAATCCATCTCAATTTTTTTTTTTCCTTAGTTAACTGAGAATAGTTTCTTGCTGAGATATAGTTATAAGTTCTTATAATTTTATATTCTTCAGTGTCATCTTATAATGTAAATTGTTCGAAGGAACTGATTTTTAAATACTTGGACCTTATTGGCTTAAGAGATCTGGGAAAACATGCGTCACTACTGTAACCATAGATTTCATGTATTGTTTTCGTCACTTCAGTTATCTTCAGATTGCCATAGTCTCCCTAACGCCATTCTTGCTAAGTTAACTCGATTTTCAATGTATTTTTCACATCTTCCGCTTATCACATTCTCTAAGCTGTATTTTGTCCATTGCAGATGGATTGGAATTATTAGCATTCAATCTTAGGGACTTTGCCTTTGCAATGTTTATTTTACACCCAAAGCATGTAAAGTTGCTTTTGCGTTGAGCGCAGACATAGTTTTTATTTTGCCTGTTACAGGGTTAAATATAAATTAAGACATTACAGTTATTTACTTACAACTAGATATAGCTCAAAATACGTTTTCTGAGAAACTTAGTTATCGAATTTTGATTTTCTAGAATCACTAATCACTAGATAGAAGTAAATTGAAATTATGTTACGATACTTTTGATGGTTTCTGTATTTAAATTTTAATTGTTTACATTTTGTTTTTTTTTTCGCTAATGTTTAACATAAAACAATCGTTTAACTGTCGCTCAACTTGTTTGTCTTCTATAAATTCAGAAATCTTTTAATCATCAATATAAACAAAAGTATTAATATTAGAAAAGTTTGACAAAAAAATAAAATTTGTTTGATTTAAAAAATTATTTATTTTTGTATTTTAGTCACCACTACAATGAGTGGCGTAAAGTATTTCGCGAAATATTATTGAAATTTTAATTGAAAGAGTCCCAATATTTGTTTTAAACCTTTTTTTAAATTTAGGGGAAAGTTTTAGATTTGAATTTTAGGATTGGTTTATTAATTTATTGATCCTTTGTTCATATTTACATTCCATTTCATCACTTCTCACTCATAAAAGGGTCAGGATAATGCCGGCCAAGGTATATTGAAATATTTTATAATATATAACTTTAATTATTGTAATATTCGAATTACTAATATATAACAAAGTATATGTTTAATATTAGTATTCTCTTTCATTCTCAAATTAAATTAAATCAATACCGTTTTTACTAATATCAGTGCTGTCCTTCATTTTAATCTTCTGGTTAAAATGTTTTGAAATATTTTGAACTTTTATGACGTCATTCCATTCATATTGTCATATTTCCTTAGTTTATTTTATGCGATAAAAAAACCAAAGAATTAATTAAATTTAATTTAAAAAATATTTTACATATATTTAATTTTTTAGTTGTTTTTATTAATTTTTATTTATTTTTCTCACTTTATATTAATTTAAGAATTACTATTAGCATTGTGTAGTTTTTAAATAAATTTCAATTATCGTTTATTTACTATTCCAATTTACTAGAAAAAACATTGAAAAATTTTTATAGCCACAAGCTTTGTTTTTCACACATTTAATTGAAATAAAAAACAAAACGCGGAAGATTACACAGTTGCCCTTGTCAACTCTCTGATACATATGCTTTAGTGTTTAAAATACATATATACCGTAACGTTTACTTATAGATAATTCTTTCCAAATTTTAATTGCATTTAATATATTTCGGTGTCAAATCTCAAATGTTTTTGCAACAAAGGGTATGTTAACTGATAGTTTTTACAACAAACAAGCATATCCCGTTACACCCGTTATATATCGAAGCTTCCTTCGATTTCAATATCATTCCCGAATTAGATACAAAGTAATTAAGTTGAAAACTTTGAAGTTACATAAAGACATGATGCAAACCATCAACTCCTATTATACAACGTACCCATTATACAACTTACCAAATTCAATTTATAACATTCTCGTCTTGCAAGATTTGAAGATATGAATTCTAGTTCCAGAAATCTTCATTAGAAACTCTAGCTTTACTTTGATTAATTCTTATATTTCCTGCTTATCTTCATAGGGTTAGTAATTAGTTTCTCATAGCACGAGTACGATTCAAAAATTTATGTATGAAAACTAGAAGCAATAAAAAAAAACAGAATCTAGTTTGTAAAAAGCACTTAACATATTTTTGAAAAACCTAGCTTCTCAGATATTCTTTCAATTATTATCATGTCTAATTCTATTGGTTACAAACAGAGGAGCATCTCCATCCCAGTCTCTATCCTTGCCTGGGAAACAAATTTTGAAAATTAAAAATTGGGAATGAAAAATATTTGATACAATTCATATATTTATGTATTAAATCTTTGATTCCAAAGGCAAAGTTCAATGTTTCGTACATAACAAAACATTTATATCTTCCCCTTAGCTTCTCTTTCAGGTTTTATCGGTTTCCGTGGATAGGTGACACAATGCAAGAACAACTTAAGTGATTAATGAAATCAGACGGATTGAGTTAAAAAAATCTTTAATTTATATATATAAATCTCAAAATGAATCTGTGCCACCTAGCTTTAATGATTGTTTTTTAAGATTACCGTTTAAAACTTATTAGAAAAATGAAAACTTTTATTTTAACTTGAGTTACTTAACTTTAACTTAAAAATTCATATAACTCCCATGTTATATACATATGCGTTTTTGACATTGAACTGTCATTTTTATATTAAAATTTTTTTAACCAATTTAAACAGATACATATACATGATACATGACATATAGACTTAAGTGAATTAATCTAATCAGCGTTGAAAAGTAAAACGATTTAGCTTTGATCGACCGTCTTTCTTCCTCTAAAAAAATTTAGAAATTTCAGATTCATAAAAAGTGTTTTTAAGACAAACCCTACCTACCTATGTTAAATTAGACCTCGTTTTTAAAAGTATAAAAGATCACTAATTGGAATGTAACTAATTAATGTAACAGGAAAATTATTTTTGAAATCTTTGAAGTATTTGAACCATATACGTAGATAACTGCCAAAGAGTTTATCAGACCACGTGTATCAGAGAGTTGACAGAACGACATCCAATCTTACTCGTATACTTTGTTAACTTTAATTGTTTTAAAATAATTTTTAATGAAAATTGAATTTAAAATATGGCAACTTCAAATTAAATTAAATTAATTAATTAAAATATATTAAAATATACAAATAAGCAACTGTTAACAAAACTTTGTATTTAAGTATGTATAAAAATTCAAATATTGTATAAATCCACAAAATACCTTGAACTACTTTTGTTAATAAATTTATATTTAGAAGTTTAAGACTAAAAAATGAATTCTAATTAAATTAAATTTATTGTTAACATATTAGTAAATGTTCACAGACAGGGGCCACCTAACAGTTTTATAAAATAAATATTTATTTTAATAGGTAATTTATAATGGTTTAGGAATTTTAACAATATATTAAAGGTCAGTTGCTTCGAATTTGATTTTAAATTTATAAAATCTTTTTGTACGTTTCCAAATATTTATATTACTATGTGGCGATATATATTTTTTAACTTCGGTACTTTCTTTTTAATTTTAAGTCTGTTATGGGAAATATGGTTAATAGAGATAAGGGCTGATATAAAGGAACGCCAAGTTCGCGCGGAGCTGTGGTAGTTAGTTTGATTTAAAATTTTGTATTCCTGTTTAAAAATGGAGTTGGCTTTGTTTACAGATTTAGAATTTGTTAACCTATATTGACAAGACAATAGAAAAATAGGTAGCGTGTCATATGCCAGTATTTCATTTGCCTGTAATGTCATTTGCCTGTATTTCTTGCTCATTTTACTGTACTTCATTTGCCTGCATTTTGAATTTCATTAATATTAGCTAAGGCCAAATCAATTTTGCACTACTCCCATATATGATTAAACATTGCCTATTGCTTGTGATAGTAATTCTAGAAAAATCTTTTTAATTGCGTCAATAATCTATTACATTTCTGTAATAAATCCTTTACAACATTTGTAATTTTTGTCTTAATGTTTTCCAATAACATCAACTCCATTTTAAACACCATTGAGAGAAGCAGTGACGCGCACCGGGTATTAGCTAGTAAAATAAAACAAAATTAGTACTTAGAAAATAACGTTTGTTCAATTTATTTCTCCTGAATTTGTTACTTGGTCACTTTTAATTAAGTTAATTTCCCTGATAATCCCCATAATGATGACTTGATAATAAAATATTTCTTTTTTTATATTTCTATATTTAGGTTTTTGTCAATTCATTCTCCAAATATTTAAAAAAAAGTCCCCATAAATGACTAAAAGTAATAAACTATCTTATATTGTAATACAATGAACATCAGATCACGTCAAATGATCTTTGACAATATCACATTTACATGTATAACATACTATAAGATTTCAATAATTTTTAAATTGAATTTCATTAATAATAAAATAAGAAAAGAAGTCTAACAAGTCTAACAATTTCTTAAAAAAAACGAGGAAGAGTTTAGTAAATTATACTGTGTCAACTCTGGGATACCCGTATAACCGTAATTTAAAAATTATATCATCCGGTTAATTATTTTTGGGAAAATTTCAGACTCCCAGCTTTAATAAGTACAGAGAAATGCTCATATAAAAAAAAAGTTG
This sequence comes from Dolichopus griseipennis, assembly GCA_963082915.1. Classification (NCBI taxonomy): domain Eukaryota; kingdom Metazoa; phylum Arthropoda; class Insecta; order Diptera; family Dolichopodidae; genus Dolichopus; species Dolichopus griseipennis. The sequence continues at coordinate 104,747,322 of OY720443.1, read as the reverse complement.
TATGGCAGGTACTCGAACCCGTGGACCAAAATTGCTGGATTTAAATAGTGATGACGGCTATTGCATAAAAACGAATTTGTGAAAATTTGAAAATCCTAACTCCATAATTTTTGAGTTATCGTGCGGACGGACGGACTGACGGACATACATAGCTAAATCGATTTATTTTCCGATTCTGATCCGATCCATACACTTAAGTCTGTATCTACCTCCCCTATTTCACTGCGTCAAAAACGTAATGACAAATTTAGTATGCCCTTTTGACTAATAGTACGGGTATTAAAAATACTTCATTCAAACTTATAAAAAATTCATAAAACGTATCTGAATTTCTTTGGTTTTTTTGGTGACTTTTAAGACTTTAAACAAAAGAGAGCTTTTTTGCACAATACCTCCAATATAAATTCTTAAATCAAAATTTAATTTATTCAAAAATCATTTATTACAAAAAAAAAATATATTAATAAAATTATATTTATATTATAATATAATATAATTATATATATATATAATTATTATTCTAAACACTTTTTCCTAAATTTGGTTTTTTTCTTTATAGAACAGTTTTGACAATTCCAAAGAACAATTACCACAAACAACATTAATATCAAGTACCGATCCGACAACAAGTTCAACAAAATTAAACACACAAAATAAATCACTTAATAGTGATTCAAATATGATATCATCAGCTGGATCATCATGTGAATCAAAACAAATAGCATTAGTAGTTGAAGGTTCATCATCAGCTGCTGATTATGATTCTGATAATGACGTTTCAACAAATAATAAATGGTTTATAGAGAAGAATTTTTGTCCAATATGTTTTACAATTCCAGTACTGCCAAATGAATTTAAACAATTACAGTTATGTAAACATGAAATATGTCATCGTTGTCTAGAACGTTATGTTAAAAGTGAAATTTTAGAATTTAGAACAGCAATTGGTAAGTTTTTTTTGAATCTAATACATAAACGTTTAAAAGTTTTAAGACGAATTTACCTAAGTTATATAAGGGTACTTTATAATAAAAGTACTTATAATTACTTATATAAAAGTACTTATATATTCTATTCTAATTTTAGCTTGTCCACAATGTACTGAATCATTACATCCAAGTGATATTGAAATGATATTAAATTATGATAAAAAAATTATAAGTAAATATGAAGAGTATATGGTTAGAAAATATTTATTAGCGGATCCTGATTCAAGATGGTGTCCAGCTCCAGATTGCGGGTAATTTTTTTTTTATTTATTATAACATATATATTAAACTTATTTTCCTGACTCATATTTATTTTGTTTTCATTTTACCTGGTGCCGAATTCCGTAATGGTGCAAATGCAAAAATTTTACAGTTCTATGGAACTGTTTTGACTGGCTTCGACGTATTCGGAGATTCCGTCTAGAGACGTTCTGGTTATTTTTGTTGCTTTTTTTCTCAAAGGGGTTCTAGTATTCTCTATTTCACACCTTTTATCTTGCTCATTACTGGTTCTTCACTTCTTAGTTACCATAGGTCTTTGTAACTTATAATATTCCACATTGTTATTCTTCTTTAGAATCTGTTTGCAAATAATTTGAGCTTTTCTTTGATGTTATTTGAAGTCAGTAAAATTTCACTGGCATATTGATGTGTTGACATTACACATGCTTAAATTTGGTTTTCCTGGTTACTTGGACGCTTTTCCATATTGGACATAATTCACCAAAGGCGGTTCTGGCTCTATATCTAACATCTTCTTATGTACCTTCATTTGTTTTCGGTTTATTACCAAGGTAGGAAAACCTCAAAACATATTCGACTGTTTGGCCTTCTATTTTAATTGTAGCTGTATTGATCTCACTCTTAATAGCATTTCTAAATATATATTTCTAGAATGTTTTTCTAGTTGGATCGACTCGATTCTGTTATAATCCTTTCTTCTCTCAATATACTCTTACTTTATTTAAAGCTACTTAAATGTACTGTTTATACTAGATGGTTTTTCACCTATGCATTCTTAAGTTTAAGAAGTGGTGAAATTTTATGCGATAAATATCACTCATTCCCACAACATTATTGAATGTAATGTTGAATAATGTATTTAGAATAAGCTTCTAAAAAAATTGGTTACCATTTTCTATTAAACTTTACACTTAATCTTTACTTTATAGATATGCTGTAATTGCATCTGGTTGTGCATCATGTCCTAGAATACGTTGTCAAAGACCAGGCTGTGGTTTATCATTCTGTTATCACTGTAAAGCTGAATGGCATCCAGATCAGACATGCGATCAAGCAAGAGCTATTAGACAACAACAACTGCAACAAAGGCAGCAACAATCAAAACATAGACATAATCATCAATTTATTGATATAACAAGTCATTCGTCCGAATTACAAGTGCAATCGAATGATATTAAACCATGTCCACGTTGTCGGGTTTTAATTGTTAAAATGGATGATGGTTCATGTAATCATATGGTATGTTCAATATGTAATGCAGAATTTTGTTGGTTATGTATGAAAGAAATAAGTGATTTGCATTACTTAAGGTAAAAATTTCTAAATAATTTTTTAGTGAATTTAAAAATTAAATAAACAACTGTTTTAGTCCATCCGGATGCACATTTTGGGGCAAAAAACCATGGTCACGTAAAAAGAAAATAATGTGGCAAATAGGAACATTAATTGGAGCACCAGTTGGAATTGCATTGGTAGCAGGTATTGCAGTACCAGCAATGATTATTGGTATACCAGTATGGATTGGTAAAAAAATTTATGTAAAGTATTTCAAGGAGACAAGATTAAAGAGAAATTTAGCCGTGGCAACCAGTGTTTTAGCATCAGTAAGTAACAGATGTGTTAAAATATTATATAGCATGTTTAAAATAAAAATTAGGATCAAGCATATGTAGTAGACTTTTATAGAAAAAATTACTTTTAGTTTCGACTAATATTATTGGTTTAGTGAATTTGATATAAAATTCAGGTTTATTTAAAAGGGAGTTTGTATCAGATATAGATATACTATACAGCACTTATTTAAAATTCAACTTTTTCTTATAATTCTTTATATTTAGTGTTAAAGAAGGCCTCTTATTTAGTGTTAAAAAGTTGTTAACACGTCATAAACAATGTAAATTGGAGCTTTAATTTTAAGTTTTGTTTTATAAAAATTTGGACGAATTTCCAAGTTACGACTTTCCAAGTCATTTTTGACTTTTTACTGCTCTTAAACGACAACTGAAACAAATATATTTGTTTGAAATGACTAACTCGACTTTAATGACAATTAGAAGAATGGTCAAACTCCTCTTATAAATTCGAATTTCTTGCTTTAACCTTTGGGAAGATTCTTCTATACAAATTCCAAACGGTTTAAGCAAAAAACATGAATTTTTGTATATAAAAAGTTAAAAGTTTTGCATAACGGTAGAGAAAAGTATGTGCCGTTCTTCTTTTCCGAACTATAAGAAGTATTTCGAGATTTCCAAGTCATTTAAACCAAGCAACTAGTTTCGTTAATCATTTTTTTGACTTAACCATTAATTACTTGACTAATGTTCAAGATTATAAAAACATAAATGTTAAATTTAATGCGTCATTTGAGTTGTTATATATATATTTTTTTATATAAAATGATATATAAATTTTAATACTAATTTTTTATTGAATATGTTCTGATCTGACTGATTTTTGAACTCGAGCATTTCCACTTAAACGAATGACGACTTAACCACTGCACAATTGGTCAGATATATCATAATTTAAATATATTTTAAAAGCTTATAAAAGAAGCTTTCGATTGTCGTACGTGATTCGTAACGATAACAAAAACAAGTAATTACATAAAATTCATTTTTGCGATACGGCGTACTTTGTTACCTTGACGAAAGAACAGGCGGACGTATGCACGATTATACAGACGGACGAAGGAACAGATGAATAGACAGACAAACTGACGAACGGACCGACAAAATAAATTTAGATTTGCATATTTTCTAAAAGTATTCCATAGACTACATCTGTAAATAATTTTAGAAAAACAATAATCCACAATTTTTGAAGCTGCTGACATATAGATTTTAGCTATAAACAATTAAAATCTTGCAACAAATAAGATTCTTCTCTCCTCTACTCTAAAATTTTTATTAATTTTTGTTTTGTTTTTTTTTTTTTTAGTTTCTTGTATCACCAATCTTAGCTAGTTTAGTTGTAGCTGTTGGTGTACCAATTTTATTATTTTATGTGTATGGTGTTGTACCAGTAGCACTTTGTCGTTCCGGTTGTGATGTAACACAAACAACATCACAAGATGAAATTCATTATGATTTTAATGCAACAAATACCCCAAAAACAGACAAATCAGAACCAACAAAGCCAACTGCTAAAAAAATAACTAAAAAAACAGTTTGCAGTTCTAATTCTACTGAAAGTATAGTAGCAACAGCAGGTGAAGTATCTTTAGCTACAGGATCAACAACAAAACGTAAATCAAAATTAAATGATTTAAAAAATGAAGAAGAAGAACAACAACAAAAATTATTAGACAATATTAGTGAAAATGATACAAATATAATTATTTGTAATGAGTCGTCGGTGTCACGTAGTATTGGTGATGTCAGCTTAAGTGTTGGTAGTGTTAATAATATTGTTGGTGGTTGTAATACTAGTACAACATCATCATCATCATCAGCTGGAGATAATCATCATAGATCATCAAATAAAAAATATGATCAAGATTCAACAACAGCATTAGCCGGTAGCATTTTAAATGATAACACAAGTTGTACTGATAGTGGAAATTCTAGTATTCCTGGTTATGATACAACACGATGTAATCAAATGATATTAGATGTTTGTTCGATTGATTCTAGAACTGATATGATACCATGTTGTAGTAATAATAGTAATAATAACAAAAAAATAGATAATTGTTGAATTGTGTTAAATGTTAAAATGTTTTAAACGAGGGAGTAAAGCATTAATAATATTATTATATTCGATTCATAGACTGTGGAAAATTGAATTTTTTTCCAAATTTTGTTACTTGACAGATTTATATTTTATTTTAATTTTTTGTAAAAAAAAAAAAAAATGCTTATTATTTGTTTAAATATAAACTGAAAAAACTGATAATTTTCCAGATTTATAATTTTGTTAAAATGTTGATTATTTTTTTTTAAGTGCAAAAACAATATAAGTTGCAGATAGTGTTTTCCTCAAAACCTTTTTTTTATATTATAAATTTTCCCATAGTTGGGTCCAATTTTAAAAATCAGTCGACGCTATTGTTCAACATTGTATATTAATAACAGTTAATCACTGAACCTAAATAAATGAACAACTAAATTAAGTTTTAAAAGCGTGAATCGTGCCGATCAAACGCTTAGATTTTGTGTTGATTTATAATTATTTTTTTGTAGTGTCTAATCTCTTTAATGGTACATCTTGGACCTTTGTAATAAAAAACAACTTGGACCTATGTTCAGTTTATTCTATTAAATATGAAGAGGTTGAGTTAGTAATATCAATTTTTTCTGACATTTAAGTGTCAGTAATACATTTGCCAAACCTGATAAGTGAATTTAGAATCGTCAAACGCGTCAAACAAATGCATTGATAAGGCTAGTCATCATAAATTCTTTTTTTTTTTATCATTCCAATAAAATTTTGTTTGGTCAATTCAAAGTTAGTGCGCACTTTGTTTTATAAATAAAACTAAAATATAGATTTTTAGTCAGTTTTAAATTCTAGATTTTATAAGAGAACACTATGTTGTATATTAAAAATAAATAAATATATGTAATTGAAAAATAACAAAGAATAGTTTTTAATAATATTTATATATCTAGTTATAATTTCAAGAAAAGGGAAAATTTAAATTGTTTTATTTGATTTATTGACATATAAATTATCATCTTGTTTGTTAAAATTTTTTGACACGTTGACAATGCAATGGTAATTTTTGAATTAGCGCCATTTTGAAGATTTATGGTTAACAAAACAATACCTTATTTGGTTATCTTTTAATTAACACCATTTTGAAGATTTAAATGTTTTTTAATATGACATATTTCAAGTCCTGATATGAAAGCCTGATGGGAATATTTCAGCTTTGCTTAAATTTAATGCCATTTGCCCAAAAAAGACTTATTGCAAAAAGATTTTTCAGGGTCATTTAAGGTGTTTTTCTATGGTAGTAGAAGATACTTACCCACTAAAAAAAAACTAGTGAGGGTCATTAAAGATGAGAAAGGTAATTTTGCAACAAACCATCTATCACAAGGAAATAAATCCATTACCTACATCTTATTTTAAGATAAGAATCAATTTTTCAAACACGAGTTTCAATTTTTAAGTTGAACTGCTATTTGAATCGATTCAATTCAACCTTACCGTATTGTAATTAATGTTAATTTATATCAACTAAGTTAATTTTATAGGACACCTTAAGTCTATTATTTTTTTTTGACTTGATTTGCAATTTTTACAGATTTTGTTTTTCAGGCACATGAAAACTATACCCACTCCGCTGGTAGTGTAAAATTCTTACTCACTAAAAGAACTTCCATCCCTTAATCAGAAATTTTTAAATAATTGGATAAGCACCCAACATGCCTGGGCAGTATAATGATTTAAAAAAAAAAATTAAAATCTATAAAGGTATTGTAAATACTGACTCATGAATTCAATGTGTTATTTTGTAGAAACTTTTGAAACTTGCGAACAAGAAGTTGAACCGACGTAAAAATAACAACCTTGTCTACGATACTATAACAGTAATAAAAAAAAATTTCGGGCAATTTCCAAAGCGTGGTTTTTTGAGTATCTGTAAGAATTTTTGTAACAAGGGCTTGAACAGTTTTTCAAAATTTTCAATAGGTACAGTAATAGGTTTTATTATGTATTTCCATTGTTATAGGGCACGGGAGCTAAACGCAACAACAATCAAACTTTCCTAATTCAAACACTCTTCAATCCGAATAAAAACTTGCAGTCCCTTGCGTTACAATTTTCATACGCACAAAATTCTATAATTCGAATTTCTTACCTTGAAAATATTTTTTTGTCACATTAGGCAAATTAATTTCTATAAATCGAATTATTATTCAAAAAAAAAATGTAGAAATTGTGTAATTATTTCTATATATGATTGAAAACATTGTCTGTATGTAACATAAATATTATTTTACTCAATGGTTTAACCAAACTTAAAAAAAAACTCCTAAATATATGCAACTGATTTATTTATAATTTGAAAATATAATAGAGATAAAAAAGCTTTAAGACTCTTGTTTATAATTGGTTTTATCAGTAATTATCAAACTGTTTTTGGTTTTGTTAAAAACAAGTGTACCTTAAATATATTTTTTTTAAAATTATGATTTAATAAAAAATATATAAAAAAAAATATATTTTAATTAATTTTTTTTTTTATTATTTGATTATTTTTATTACATATTTTTTTAATTTTTATTTCATACAAAGATTAACACTTAAAGGGAAAAACACAATTCCAAGAACCTGCTAAATTGGTCAGAAGTCATAAGAGACATAATTGTAGCAAAGCGAAAAATAACAAATATAAACAGAAATATCAAAAGTTTAAAAATGAATTTGTTTAAAAATTGTACAAAATGTTCGTAAGATATTCATGGTATTGATATATTGATTGTCTAAAATTTTCGCCGCGACTATATCGTTGGTGATCGGAATTGTGGTTTTACCTTAAGACTTAAAAATAGTTTAGAGATCATTCTATTACTAAAAAAGTAAGTGTCGAATGATAACAAAATTGGTTATGAAATAAAAGTATTCCTATTCCAATGCAATTAATAGTCAATATAAAGGTTTTATTTAATAATTAATAGTTTATGCATTTGTAATTAAAAAACGAAATTTACTTGTACAACTAAAAACTTAATAATATTTTTAATTAAAGACAACTGATAACCTTTTAATTCAATCAATCATTTATTATTTAATATACCTATATATAGTAAATATGTAATTTTATTAAAAAACGGACATAGAAGATTAATATAGAATAGGTCATTCACCATTATATAAATATATATTTAATCTTTAATTGATGTGTCACATGGCTTTAACTGCTTGTTAGACGATTCTAATCAACACCTAAATTTGGATTAGATTGAATTTTTCAGTGTTTTCATAAAGTACTTATTTTTAAATTTTATTCATGCATATAGTATTAAAATATAGATATCAATATTAATTATGATCTATTCTATCTCTTTATAAATTAATTAACTAAAGAAAATATTTAAATATATATATTTAACAAAATATCTAAATAAAGATTTTAAAAGATCATTAAAACGAGTTCTAAGAAGTACTTAAGTAATAAACTGATATAACGTGACACTGTTTGAAGGTCTAAAAACGATTACATCTTCTTTATTCATATTTAATCTGTTTATTTTTATTTTTAATCTCCTTGAACTAGACCTTTAATGATTGCTTCAACAAAAAAAAAACAAAATTGATAAATATTTCCAATGATTATACAAGTTGACTTATCAATAACTAAATATTATAATAATCTTTGTTAAATTTCTTAAATTCAAAATAAAACGTAATAGCGTATTTTAAAATTCAGTTTTAAAGAAAGACTTATTTTTACTTTAATTTTTATATTGAACTAGCTAATACAGGGTGCGCGTTGCTGCACCTCTCAATGCGAGTTTAATTTCAATTGAATTGAAAAGGTTAACACATAAATTACACATGGTGTAAATGTGAATTTTTTAAAAGATTTTTCTAGGAATTTTTTGATAAATTTATTAAAATTCACTTGGTTAATAATTTTATAACCAAGTGAAATTTAATAATTTTAGAGTTAATTCCACTGTCAAAGAGCTTCAAGTATACTATATTTAAAGTCAATCAGTCAAACGGTTTTTACTTTAGAGTAAAGTAACAAAAAAATACATAAAAAAACTGTTGCGACACAATGGGTTAATGGAACTCGACAAAAAATAATTTGAGACTTTCTTATTGACCACAGCTTCGCAAAATGCTTGGCAAAATTGGAAGTAATCTGTTTTCAATTTTTTTTTTGACAACTCCATAGTTGTCAACTCCACAGAACTTCACGTATGCTAAATTTAAAGTCAATTGGTCAAACCGTTTTTAATTTATAGTAAATTAACGAAAAAATCTATAAAATGCTAATCAGCCGCAATTGGTTAAAAAAAATTTTTTGAGGCTTTATTTTTGGACAAAGAGGTACTTGACAAAATTGAAAGAAAATTACTTCCAAAATTTTTTTTTATCAACCGTCGGGCCGACGTTGGTTAACAATTGAGGTCTGTCAATAGTGTCAACTCAGTTCTCAAAGATCATCATGTACAGAAAATATGAAGTCAATCGGTTTCATTTTAGGACAAAAAAGTTTAAATACTTGCACAGCCCCAATTTGGCGGTCCGTTAAAGCTAAATTTTTAACCCAGGATTTTTTTCCGTACCCAAAAACCTCTATAAACTAATTTCCTACTACTATTTTCTAAGCTACTTACAAATAAACGTATACAAATTTTCGCTTTTATATACAGATAGATAGATTGCAGGGTTAGAATGTATGTAAAAAAGTAATGTACAAGCATTTTATGAATTAAGAAAATAAAAATTATATATTATTAATCAATAAATAAATTTGCTGTTGGGGTGCAACAAAGCCTACATCAATTAACTCTAATAACCTTTAGTTTCAAATTTAATAGAGAAATAACGCCGAAATCGCGTAATATAGGGCTCAGTCTTGTTTCTCATACTTATTGGAAATAAATGGCTATTAGTTTTAAATTAAATTCCATAATTATTATTCTGGTAAAAACAAAATCTGCCCCCTTTTGGAAAAATACACTTATATACCGAAGATCATGAATTGGGAAGATGCATATCCTTGATTTTACATACTCCAGACATCCTTTCACACGTTTAGAAGAGAATGTCCACCACTTTAAAAATTTAGAATGCCCACCACTTTTAAATTGAATTTTTTCATAAAAATCCCAGTAATTCCAAAAATTTATTCAGTCGGTCCAATTGTATTTTAAAATTGAAAAGCTTTTTGATTATCATAATATTTTTCTAGTATGAACAAAAATAACAGAATTACAAACGGATTTAAAGATGGATACAACATCAGAGTTTCCACTTTTTCTATATTAGAGATATTTAAATTGTATACCTACGATTTACCCCAGCAGTGCCTATTATTTTTAAAGTTTTTATGTTGATATGTATAAAATAGAAAGTTGAGAGCGATTTACGAGTAAAATAAACCAAATGGAGTTTCAGTAATTGGGTTAGAAATGGTGATGTCATTTTAAGTGCTATAAATCCGTAGAAACATTTAATCATCTAATTCATTTAATTCATCCATAGATTTTAAATATGTTGAAAATTCAAAGGACATATTCCAATTGGAAATAAAGCCTTATTCGACCTTATTACCGTAGACTTTATTGCACCCTACCTCTGGCCTTTATAATCTTTCACTGCTTAAAAAAAAACTGAAAACGTAAATATCTGTCCATTATCTGTATGTTAAACAAAATGACGCCGCGAAATCTTCTTCAAAAACTTTAATTAAAGGAAAAGAATATTATTATAACATTATCTTTTTAAATAATATACATACTTCTATGTATATATGTATATATTGATTAGGTCAAAGATTAATATAATCAAATATTAATGTAATTTTAAACATATTTATATATACAAACAACTATAACTATAGAACTGGAACCGAGATCTCTCTTATCAACTGTATATTAGTTTAAAAATTCAATATTTTTTTTTTTTTTTCTTTCCTTTTAAAAAACTTTAAAGCAATTTTTTATAGTTTAGTTTTGCCCTGTCAGTCACTTAGTAAAGTTGTTTAATCAATTCACTGGGATTCATCTTTTCTATATAGAATTAAAAAAAAAAAAATTATATAATTTAAAATGATGAAAATTACTTTATTCGTATTTGCTGTACTTTTAGTAGCTGTAAGTATAAAAAAAATATATCTTAATTAATTGAATTAAATCTGGTTCATTCAATACCAACAACAAAAGTTGCACTTTATCAATTTATATTTTTAAAATACAGTGTATTTAGTGCTGTAATTTCACATATCAATTGTGAAAATTTTATAAATTTTTTAATATTATTGAAGTTTTACTTTAAAATCACATGTTAATACTAAATAATCATTAATGTATTAGTTTAATAAAATCAATCACCTATGATCTAAATAGGGTAGTGATAAAAATCCTAACATTTTAATAGAAAAGCATTAGATCCAAAGTTTTCTGAGATTATAGATCGTCTAGTTCATTGAATATTATCTCTGTATTTAAAATTATGATATTAAAGATTCTACTATAAGATAAAAGATGGTTCACTATAATACATATATAACTGATTCTTATATAGTGTCTTCAAAAACTGCAGTAACAACGGCCTAGTTGAAATAATGAATCATGTAGTTGAGGGTTTATTTGTGTTCTATAATGCTCCTGTAAAAAAGTAAATTTCAAAATTCGAAATACGTATTTTTGCAGTTACAACATTTTTTCATTATCGTCAATTTACTTTTAGCCTTTAAATTAATTTAAATTAAATAAATACTTTCATTATAAATATATTTCAAGTTTACATATAATTTGTCAATTTCAATGAAGAAGTTTTTAACCCTTTGACTTCGATTTCCACAAGTGGCAACATAATCAAGATTGTCAAGGAATTGCAAAATTGTATACGGCCTAGATGAAATAATGAATCATGTAGTTGAGGTTTTATTTGTGTTCTATAATGCTCCTGTAAAAAAGTAAATTTCAAAATTCGAAATACGTATTTTTGTAGTTACAACATTTTTCCATTATAGTCAATTTACTTTAGCCTTTAAATTAATTTAAATTAAATAAATACTTTCATTATAAATATATTTCAAGTTTACATATAATTTGTCAATTTGAATGAAGAAGTTTTTAACCCTTTGATTTCGATTTCCACAAGTGGCAACATATTAAAGATTGTCAAGGAAGTGCAAAATTGTATATGGCCTCTTGCTCACAGTAAGGTGTTCTTAAAATAAATAATTACAAAAAAATATATACATATATGAAATTGGGTCACATTATTCAAATTGAATTTCTTCAAATTTTCTGAGATTTTTTTGATTCAGATTGAATAATACAGGCTTTGTGATTCATAAGTAGATAATATTTAATTTCCAATGTTCGTCAGATTTAAGTTACTAATTTTTGTAATCTTAATATTCTAAGCGTTCTCTGAAGATTTTTAGACTAAATGAGCTGAATCATGTAATTCTAATCAATTGTTATTCACTAATATTTTTTTCTATTTAAGGTTGTATTTGCTGTACCAAAACCAGAAGGTGAAGAAAAACCCATCAGTGATACATTGGATCCACTAAATTTGATAAATGAGGTAGAAAAGGGCTTTAAAACCGTTTTCTCAAAAGAAAATATGGACGTAAGTTGAAAATTAAAACCGATACAATTAAATCAAAAAAAACCCATTTTAACACTTTATCTTATTCAAATTTTCTAATTTAAGAAATTGAAAGAAACAATTAATGTTGAACAGTTACAAAAAACATTCGAAACAGTTCAAGAGAAACTTCAGGGTATGATGAAGGAAGTTACACAAAATAAACCAACTACAGAATAAAAATTAATCCCAAAGAATAAAACTTGATACCCGTAAATTTTTATTTTTTTTTTTACTTTAGTTTGTTATGTTCCTAATTTTAAGGTTAGATGTTAAAGGGTTAAATAAGTTTAAAAGAAAATAAACAGAACTATTACTTGCTTTGAATATTTTAATTGTATTTTTTTTTTTTTTTTGCATTTAAATTCTATAAAAAGATTTTTTTTTAATGTTCGTATTATTTGTTCTTTCTGTTGATGTGAATATGTAAAGAGCATGGGCTCTAAAATTTAACCTTTGAGAATGAAACACTACAGGGCTGCAAATGGGAAATCAAAATTTTTAAATTGCAGAGCGAGTTTAACTTCGTTAGGATCTCAAGATCAATTCTTTTCCCGAATTCTGCACTCAATAATTTCTGTTGTTAGGACACTCACTCGATTTAGACCAAATCTCTAATCTTTCGCCGTAAGAATTAATCTCATAATAGGATCATACTATCTCAATCAAACATACTATTTAGTTAAAATCTGACCGATAGCTCAGTGGTAAAGTGGCGGCTCCTTAATCGAAAAGTCTCGGGTTCAAATTCTGGTCGGATCATATTTAATAAAAAAATATAGTGTATATTAAAATAATTTAATAAGAAGTCTAAATGTCAAAAAGGCAAAGGATTTATATTATCAGGCAATATTTTTTATTGTTAGGTACTACAAATAAGAATATAAATAAATATTTAGCTAAATTAGAGAAAAAAGAGATGTATGGGTCGTACATTCATCTTATTGAAAACCCACATTCCTGTTTTGGTCTAAAAGAATATTTTCGAGGAGGAAATTAAGAAATTGTTAAGAACAAAAACTGATTGCAAGTACTGCAGAATATTAATGCTAACATTGAAGTTAAGTCCAATTAGCATTAAATTTTAAATTAGCAATTTTAAAAAAAGGCTAAGAGTAAATGCTAAGTACATAATAGACCTGTTGAAGCAATAAATAAAGATCAAATATTATTTAATTATAATTAAATAAGTTATCTTGTATACAAAACTTACTTTTTTTACAAATAATTTTTTTTAAAATAATTCATTTATTTTTTGTTATTTGATTAATTATTTAATTGTATACTTATTTTGAAATTAATTCCAATGAACTACTTTGTATACATCAGGCGTCCATGTAAACATTAGGAATAAAAATTTATCATGCAAAGTGAAAATTAATAAAATTTTAATTAAATTAAATATAAAAAGTGAAATAATGCAAAACTTTTAATTTGTTAAATGGTTGAATTTTTGAATTATTTTTCTTTAATCTGAATTAAGAGAACCATTCATACATTTTTTGTAAAATACAAAAATCTCTTTTATTAACCTTATATACGTAATCCAGAGAACTTTACCTCCTGAACACAATTAGCGTAGCCAACAACATTGAAATTCTACTTCAAAAGTTAAACATATGGAAAACTATACAAATGCACACAATGAACGTAACAACCAAGTTTCATCGACGCCTTGGCGCAAAAGTTAATCAACTTTTAACTGCTGCGCTACTGCAGCTAATTGTTTATAATTGTTTTACTAGCCATTTATATTTATTATTTAATTTGGAAAATATAGAATTATAAAAATTAAAAACCAAATTTATTTATTATATAAATAATTTGAAATAAAATAAATTTTTTATCTTATTTTATGTTTAGTGATTAAATAATTAATTATGTTTATTTACTAAATTTGTTTTCATTAAATGTCACTTTAACGCTTTCAACATTTTGCATTATGCTTTAAAATTTCTGATTAAGAAAATCGCTTATGTTTTCTCACCAAAAATTTCAAAATTTCAAACAATTTTGTTATTGGACCAGCCTCTAAATGCCTAATAATATCCAAAGAGTTTAGTGAGGATGCTAATAGGGAGTGGCGTCTACATACAGAGCAATTTTACAGTTTGGAGATTTTCTTGTTTCTGAACTGAAAATGTTATAAGGAACTGGTGGTAGCGTGAAGTCTATGGGTACTCCTGCGCTTAATCTTTTGTATTCCGGTCTATCATTTAAAAGCCTGTAAATAATCTTAGTTATCTGGAAAATCTATAGCATATTATTTTGTAGTTTAACGCTTTTTGAAAATATTTATTTTATAATGTTTAATTAAGCGCTCCATTATGGTGCAGAATTTTTTGCAAAATCAAATAATTTTATTGAATAATATAACTCACAGATTCTGAAGTACCTTGTAAAATATTACAATTTATAATAAATAGAATCGTATTTAATGAATATGTTCAGTAATTTCCACCTCTTCTAACTCATTCTTTGGTACGAACAGGCTTATAAGCCTAAAAGTTTTAAGACTCAGCACTTTGTTCTGGCAGTGATTTTTATTTTATGTTCTGCCAATAATTTTTAAAATTAGATACAAATATTCATTTAAACTAATAGAATTTGAACTTCGGCCATTGCGCCTATAATTTAAGATATTATTGGTATAATAAGATTTAATAAAAGAAAATCACAAGCGCTATTTGACTCACTTGAATCAGTGCTAAATAAACATTTTGTTGGCTTAGAAATCTAAGTTGTTGACATGGGTATGTACCGCAATTTTTCATTAATTATGTGTCTAAGTATAGATATATCGAAATATAGTGTCCTACCAATTTATTTGTATAATATACTCTTAAAAATTATTCAAAGTTGCTTTTCCTTAAGTTTTGAAGCATAAATCTTAAGAATGGTTTTCGTCTTATTCTCTCACCCTTGTTCTTTCACTAAAAAATTTTCTTTTTAGTGAAATTTTCTCTAAACTTTCACATTACCTCTTATTTTTAAAACTTTTACAGTTATATTACTACTCTACTAAAAGGTTAATATTATTTGATATTTTCATTCTCTAAAATATTTTTTTTTTTTTTTTTTTTTTTTTTTTAACTCCGCCATGGCCGGTCCCAAGCCCGGATGAGAAAGGAGGAGGGGGAGGAGTAACAACCTCGTAAAAAAACCTTGGTTCAGCTGGCCCGGCTGATAGCACCTTGTAAGGGCTCCTGGCGAGGATACACGTGAAGAAAATGGTGATGTCAGAAAATAAAATAAAAATTACGGAACAGGGGCTCGGAACCCCAGAACCGGCACGTAGGGAGCGAGCGAGCGGGCTCCCACGGGTCGAAACCCAGCGACCGCCCAGTACATCGGTGAGTAACCAGGCTGATGTTACAGGTTATGCTACTGGAAAAATTCAAGTTACCATTGATGGTAGGAGTAAATTGACACCTAGAACCCCACCTGACATTGGAAGGGCCACGGGGTTGATAAATTCAAAGGAATCAGAACCATTAATTATCAACAATCAGTCGACAACATCACATACACGCACTGATAACCAATTAAATATATGTGATAACAAAATAAATAAAGAAGAAGGAACACCCAGCAAGTCACACAATATATCATCAGATTATGAAAAATGGCAAACTGAAAAAAAGGCTAGAATTGACTTAGAAAAAGTGGTTGAAATACTAAGTGAACAAATTAAAGAACTTCTTGATAAAATTTCTGAATTGTCGAAAGACCAGGAAACTGAATACAATACTGATGAGGAAGAACTGGAAAGAGAAACTAAGCCCAGGAAAAATCGAAAAAAAAGGAAAATGAGTAATTCACCTGAAATAATCCAAGAACAGGATGTATTAGAGACAAAAGAAACAATAGAAACCAATATAGTCGACAAAAAAACAACTGAAAAAAAGGAAATAAATAAATCTTCATCCAAGGGAAGCAAAGAACCAATACCACCTCCCATAACTGTTAGCAACATAGAGAACTTTAACATATTCAGAACGGATGTATTGAATATTACGAAACATCAGGTCACCTTTAAAGCAATGGCCAATGAAGATATAAAGATATCTACTTCAAATAGTGACGATTACAGGAAAATTAAGAACTATTTGAAAGAAGTAGTAAAAACTTCAAGTAATACAAAGAAAATAGAATTCCACACATATCAATTGAAAGACGAAAAAAGTTATAGATTTGTAATAAGAGGATTACCAGCTTCTACATGTTGCAAGGATATTAAAAATGAACTAGAACAAAAAGGTCATCAAGTAACAGCTATTTCTAATATTATTAAGAAAACCGTGATAGAGGGGAAAAAGATAACGAAAGCATTTCCTCTATTTTACGTAGATTTGGTATCAAATTGTAACAATAAAGAAGTCTTCGAGATGACACATCTTTTACATTGTAGAATAAAAATAGAAACACCCAATAAGACAAAAGGTATTCCCCAGTGTACCAATTGCCAGAAATTGGGACATACAAAAAATTTCTGCCAGAGACAACCAAAATGTGTTAAATGCGCAGGAAATCATCACACCAGCAAATGCAAGAAAGATGCTGCTGCTCAACCTAAATGTGTACTGTGTGGAAAAACTGGACACCCCGCTAACTATAAAGGTTGCGAAACTTACCAAAAGGCAGCAAAAATGCAAGCACCAAAAAAGAGATCAGCTGTAAAAACTTTACAAACTAAGACAGTAGAAAAAGTGACGAGCAACAAAACGTTTGCGCAAGCTTTGCAATCTGTCAACAAATCAAATGAACAATCTGAAAACAAATCAAATGAACAATTACAAAATTGTAAAACGGAAGATGAGCCAACCATAAACGATCTAATGAAATTGATGACTAACTTCCAGTCTGAAGTCAAACAAAACTTCCAGCAGTTAAATAAACGTGTAGATGAAATAGAAAAAACATCGTTAACACAGCTTAAAAGATACAAAAAATGACAGATACATCATTACGCATAATAACTTGGAACGCTAACGGCCTGAACCAAAGAGCACAGGAACTAGAGGTATTTCTCAACATAAATCATATAGATATCGCGCTGATTTCTGAAACACACTTTACAAACAAAAGTTATATAAAATTCAATGGATATAAAAGTTATTGGACAACACATCCCAGTGAACGTGCCCGCGGAGGAACTGCAGTTATAATAAAACAAAATATTACACATTATGAACAAAATGATATACGAGAAAATTACATACAAGCCACAATAATAACAATAAACCATAATAAAGCAGAATTAAATATTGCAGCTGCATATTGCCCACCGTCCCAAAGAACTAATAAAATACAATACACAGAAATCTTCAATCGACTAGGATCACGGTTTATTATAGCCGGTGATTTCAATGTAAAGCATACAGCATGGGGCTCTCGTCTGATTACACCCAAAAAAGGCAGGGACCTCCTCAATGCTATAAAATCATCCAGTTGTGAATTCCACTCATCGAAAAGTCCGACATACTGGCCAACCGATTGCAATAAAGTACCGGATCTACTTGATTTCTACATAACAAAAGGAATATCACCAAGTTGCATTGAAGTCCAAGAAATAGCGGATTTATCTTCAGATCACACTCCAGTGTTAATGAATATTAGTTCAAGGGTTATTAAAAAACAGAAAAAACCAACCTTGACCAACAAGTATACAGATTGGGATTCATTTAGAAATAATATGGACGAACTAATAAATCTAAAAATCAAGATTAAAACAGTTGAGGAATTGGAACTACATGCACAAAATCTTATCAACAACATACAAGATGCCGCTAAAAGAGCGACCCCTCCCCCAGCGGAAATAGCCGAGGAAAGTATCTGTTATCCTCTTGAAATTAGAGAGTTGATCAAAGAGAGACGTCGAAGAAGAAGAGTTTGGCATAGATATAGGCATCCAGAAGACAAAACAATATTCAATCGCGTTAGCAATAAATTAAACAGGATAATAAGGCACTATAAGCAAAGTAGCATTGAACATTATCTGTCAAATTTAAGTCCAGAAGAGGACAAAAATTACTCCTTGTGGAAAGCAACGCGACGTATTAAAAGGCCAATTCTACATGTACCACCTTTGAAAAATCCACAAGGAACGTGGACAAGACGTGATGATGAAAAGGCAGAACTGTTTGCTCAACACTTAGCTACAATCTTTAAACCACACGATATCCAATCAGATATTAACACAACTAAAATCTTTCAACCGAATAAAATTATAAAACATGTTACACCACTTGAAATTGCGCAAGAAATTGACAACAAAATCAATCCAAAAAAGGCACCTGGAATTGACGAAATATCACCCGGCCTTCTTCGAGAATTACCACGCAAAGGGATTATTATGATGACATATTTGTTTAACGCATGCTTCAGACTTAAACATGTGCCAATATGTTTTAAAATAGCTCAAATTATTATGTTGAAAAAACCTGATAAAACACCAAATGAGCTCTCGTCATATCGCCCAATTTCATTATTACCAGCAACATCAAAATTATTTGAAAAGTTGTTACTAAAACGTATCAAACCTCTAATTAACATTCCTGATTTTCAATTTGGATTTAGGAACAAACATTCCACCATCGATCAAATACATCGCATCACTTCGGTAATCGAACAAGCGTTTGAAGAAAAAAAATATTGTCCATCAGTGTTTATTGATGTATCGCAGGCGTTTGATAGAGTCTGGCATGAGGGCCTTATATATAAACTAAGCAAATTATTACCAAGTAATCTCTGCCAACTTATGGAATCATACATATCGGAACGAAAATTTAGAGTAGCTTATGAAGAAGCGCGATCAGTACTACATCCAATTCAAGCAGGTGTACCGCAAGGTAGTGTGTTAGGGCCGTTCTTATACTTATTATACACTGCTGACATACCAACTTCTACAGAAACCATCATTGGAACGTTTGCTGATGATACAGTTATAATGGCGACTAGTAATAATGAAAAAAAGGCAACGGAGAAACTTCAACGTGCGTTAAACAAAATCACGAAGTGGACAAGAGACTGGAAAATCAAACTTAATGAAATGAAATCAGTTCAAGTAACATATACGTTAAGGAAAAAAAACAACCAGTACAATACTTACTTAAACGGCATCCAAGTTCCTAAAGAAAAGTCTGCAAAATATTTAGGACTACACCTAGACGAACGTCTAAACTGGAATCATCATGTCAAACAAAAGGCATTACAAATAAGATTAAAATTGCGTGAAATGTATTGGATCGTGGGCAAACACTCAAAGCTAAAACTTACATACAAAAGACTTATCTATTTGTCAACAATTAAACCAATTTGGACATATGGGATCCAAATTTGGGGCTGTACAAAATCGGCAAATAGGATGATTATTCAACGCAGCCAAAACAAATTTCTTCGTGTCATCACTAACGCTTATCGTTTTGTAACAAATGAGGAAATTCATAAAGATTTACATATTAAAACAATCGATGAAGTTATTTCTGAATATGCTAGGAAACATCACGAAAGACTGCGACAACATGACAACATAGAAGTTAAACAACTTTCAAACATCCAGAACAACACAAGGCGTCTAAAACGATTAAAACCACATAATCTATTGGCGTAAAATAATTGCATTTTAATATTGTAGTTATTACAGTTATTGTATAAAGAATAGAATACTGATTCTGTAAACTTAAACAGGTTTTACTTAGAAATGATCTAAGTACATTGTAAAAGTAGTAATAATTTATAAAATAGTTATAAGATTTACTAAACATATCCAATGGATGTTAATAAAAAAAAAAAAAAAAAAAAAAAAAAAAAAAAATATTTTTTAAATTTTAGTTTATAATAATTAATGCTTAAAAAATAATCCATTTGGAAAAGTTGAAAATAATTTTTTATTAGTAATTTTTTATTTACTTTTCTTATTTTAAAATTTTCTCAATGTTAGGCACAACAACACCACAATACATGCAAATTTAATTGTTATTTAGTTAAAGGTGATAAATATGTTATAGAAAAGTTGTATCGTTCCTATAACCCTTTAGCATTTAACTGTAATTTTAAAAACTAAGGAAAACCACAATCACGTAGTTTGTTAAATTGCTTTATTGCATGTTGTTTTTAGCACATTTTCAAAAAAATTTTTAATACATTTTCTTATTAATTTCACTTTGTCTGTCCGTATATGTAGAAAAACTGTTACACCGTTTGAAATAGAAAAAAAAATTTTAATTACAAGCAGATTTTGCAAAATAAATAAATTCATCGAAGAACTTTTTTATGTACCCCAAAATCGGAGAAAGCCCTATATTTAAATTGTTATAACAAGAGTTCTATTAGATTTATTTTCAATCTGAGGAAAGAGACGGTTGCTTTTATAGACTTTGCAAAAATATATCACCTATAAGTATTTACTAAAATTAACAGTTATACGAAACTCAGTTTTTTTTATTATTTACAATGTATAATAAATTTGGAAGAATTTGGTCCTCAGAAATTAGTAGGAGTCGGTTAACAAATTTTTTTGTCTTGTTTAGAAGCTGTAAGGAGTCAAAAATTAATATGTTGCTATTTTTAAGCACCTGCATCTTAAATCTCCAACATTAAATTTTTTAAAAGTTAAAGGTATTTCTTGAATTTAAAAGAAATTCTTAAAATTGAAGTAAGTGCCCCTTAAATGTGTTTTGTTGGATGTGTTCAATTATAAAAAAAATAAAATATTAATGTTTTAGAAAAAAAATATCCAAAATTATCATAAGCAGGCCAAAAAATATTTTATTTATTTTTAACAAAAAAAAAGAAAAAAAAATTTTTTTATGAAATTTAATTTATTTATTAGTTTATGAATTAGTTCATTTCACAAATCACAGATGATTTTCTGGAAATTTTAAATAAATAGTAAAACATTTTGTAAATTAAAATTTAGAAGACTATGCTTCACAGAAACTTTTGTGCAGTAACATTTGTGCTTAATTATTTTCAGTGAAAATCTGAAATTAGGGCGAAGGACCAATGTACGCTTTGATGCATTGCTTGCTTTGCATAAGCAAAAAAACCAAGCAATGCATTCAAAGTAATTTCAAAGTTTCCCTCATCTCACCCTCATCTCCTCATCTCTCCATCATCTCCTCACCTCCACCTCATCCCTGCATCTTTCCCTCATAAAATCTTTTAATTATTTTTCTATTTAAAATGGCGTAGAGGTTAAGAAAGTGACTTCGGGTGTGCAGTACCTGAGCTCAATGCACCATAGAAGCCAAACAAAATAAATTTTTTTTAAACTTAATTAGGTATATTAAAAAAATTCCAATTAAAATTTATAATTTGCATTTGATAATGCAAAACTCAATTTAAAAATCAACATTTATTTGATATAATTTTACGTACCTACATCTATTTATACATTATTTAACATGTTGAGTAGGTACATTATTTATTACAAATAAGTATTTCGATTTGAATCTAAACAAAGGAAACAATATAGAATGTATAGCAACATTTTTTTAAAATATATGTACAAAACATTAATAGATAGTGAAATAGATCATTATTGAAACAAAATAAACCTATAAAAAAATTTAAAATCTTCTATTAATTTATTTATAACCTACACTTAAATAAAATTGAAATTAAAAATATTAATTGAAATTAAAAACAAAATTATAACAAGGTGTTTCAACTAACGAACCCAAAATTTTATAAAATACGAAACATACAAAAAGTAGACTACCTAACTTATTCATATTCAAGTTTTAAAGATACAAGAAGAAATTTTAAGAGTCATTTATTTATTTTTTTATCTATTACTAGAATCGAAGCATAATCTGCGTTATACAAAATGTAACGGTTGGAAATTTATTTAACATACTTTTAACATTGTACATTATTAAAATTAGAAATAGTTCTTCATTAGAAAAAGTTCTTCTTTCAATTATTGACTTTCCGTCATTCTGGGACGGGCCAACAGCTAGTTAATTAATAATGAAATGATGAAATATTTAAATTATATATCATTTATTTTCATATGTATTTTTCACCCTAAACTAAGTATGAAATATTATATAATTTTGAGAATGTGCTTTTTTAAAACCTTTGGTTTTTTTCATCACTTGTTTCTTCGATGGTAACTTTAAATTATAATTAAAAACTGTAATTCAATTTCTCATTAGTTAGTAATAAATGGGAAAATATAAGAAAGCCCCCTTTTAAATTACTTAACAATACAATACGAGTAGGTGCAACTTAAGTTTGGAACTTTTTCTATAATATTATTTCAACATGAAATATTCTTCGAAATAAAAGAAGGAAAGAGTGTAGGTAAAATAGTCTCCACACACTTTGTAGCAATTTGATTTTCCAGTGAAAATTAAAAGTAAATACAATAAATTATTTTAAACTTTCTTATGTTAGCATGTAATTTATTTAAAAGTGATTGTTCAGTAACTCCTTCATTTTTCTCAATTTTAAAAGCAAATTAATCTAATAATTTCAATATGATTAATTTTAATTAAACAGCTGCCAAAATGTAATGCCAGAAATCAACAGATAATTTTAAATTTATGTTACTAATTGTATTAACAATTATTTTTTTCAATCGAAAAATCTCGGGTTCAAATCATGGTCGGAGCATACATAATAAATACAGTGTATAATAAAATAATATAGAAGTCCAAATGTCAAATAGGCAAAGCATTGTTATTATAAGGCAATATTTACTTTTTTCTGGAACTACAAATAAATATACCTTAATAATCTATATATTATAATCTTAAGTTTGATATTCGGAGTTTTGTAGTTTTGTCAAATAGCTATAGTCTTACACTTTTAAAGAAATTATTCAATAGGATTATCTGTCTGTCATACAGTTACAAACTTGTTTTCGGACCTTTTATTGATTTAAGTAATTTTTGTATTGACATATGTTTTTTTTAATCAAGTTCGATTTTTAAATCCGGTTGGCCATGAATTTCGCGTCTCACAATCCTTTGTTTCCAAAAGCACACATTTTAAATTGAACTTAAACCTATAATGAATTAAATGTGTTGAATTCGAATAAAATTTAAATAATTAAAACATACTCTATATATACTATACATATTAAAATATTCTTGAAAATGTCAAACTCTAAAAGCTCTCCTAATTATTTTTCACAAATATTTAAACAAGAAATAAATTAAAACAATGGGAGGTTCTCATCCCTCAAATCTCAATTAAGGCTAGGTTTTATATCAAACTCTTAAACAACTTCCCATTTTTTTTTTATATCAGCAAAAACTATTTTTTTTCCACCTCCGAAAAAAAACATTGAAATTATCATTTTATAAATAACTGTAAAACTTCTTCTAAATGGAAATACCTACCAATTGTGATCTTTGCTTTTATTTCTCGAATTAGCTTTCGTTCATGCTCTTTAACTGAATTTTTTTGGAAAAATTTGAGTCACGATATTTTAAGACAACAGAACTTGACTAGACGTTTTACAATATTTTTAATATACACATAAATTAATTTTAAGTTAACGGCTGTATGGCACAGTGATTGAGTGCCAACCATTCATGCCCGGGTTCGAATTCTAGTGAAAGTGAAAAACTTTTCTGGTTTTCGACTCGACTCAGATATTATTCGCCATTGTGTTCAAATTAATGGCTTAATCAATAATTAATAATTATATGCCTTTAATAAAAATTACATTAAAATAACAATATAAACAAATGCAAAATATAAACAAATAATTTAATTGAATAATATAACTCACAGATATAGAATACCATATAACTCAAATACAAATTATTACGATACAAACAAAAATAGAATGGTATCTATTGAAAATTTAAAACGTTTCTACATGTTATAAGGCCTAGTAATATCTCATGTTTAAATTGTATGTGGAATTCATTAAGGTCAATTCTAATGACACCCTGTTCCAGCATGAACCTATGGTATGGACAGGCTTACTAGCCTAACAGTTCAACAGTTAGTGCTTAAAAAAAAATAAAAAAAGTTATTTATTTATAATGGTATCTTCATGTTTCGAATTCAGAGATGCTAAGTTAAGAATCAAAACAAACGAATCTGTTTTTTTTTTCAAGGTTAAAACAGATTCCCACTCCGACTTTTTAATATATCAAATTTTACATTATGTTAACCTTATAAAAAGGTGTACTTATAATAACCCACACATTAAACCTAAAAAACTTAAAACATCTGTAATACCTATACCTCTTCGCTAGTCCTTAATATTACTTTTACATAAAAAAATTTTTAACTAATAAAAAGTTTATTAATTGATTTTGGAGTCGAAGACTTATTGCATATATAATTAAGACTCCAACTCTAACCTAACAATAATCAAGCCGACTCCAACTCTCAGTTCGTAGCTCTGGTTTCCATATTAAGTTCGTTTAACTTTCTTTTTATTTATGATAAAGTATTTACACTATAAAATATCGTATTTAGATTAACCGAATATCACAACCGCGGGAGCAATTAAAAATACAATAGAAAACAATACTTTTTTCAGTACCCATAAAACAAACCTCACAAAGAATGTGGTTTGCTTAAAAAAGCGAAAAAAAACATATAATTATTAGCTAATAAAAAAAAAATTAAAATATTTTAAAACGAGGAAGATTATAGTTGCTCTTGTCAACTTTTATATACCAGTGCATACCTACTTTGATGTATAAAATAAAATAAACCGTTATTTATTTCCATTATAATATTACATATATTACAAAAAAAATATAAAACCCTATTACTCTACCTCGTAGCTTCATTAGATTCACAAGTATCGAATTGACAACTTTATATGGCAGCTGCCCGAAAATGGGGCCGCAACATTTTGAAACTTTATATAGGTTCTATTGTATAAATAACCGTGCGTAATTTTCATCCTCGTAGTATAAATCGTTTTGATGAAATTCATATTGGTGCAAAGAATTGTATGGCAGCTCTCCGAAGCCTTGGTCCGATTTTAAACAAAAACAATAGGGAACCTAGAAATTGTCTTAAAATGAAATTGGTTAATTTCAAAACTCTAGCCCTTTTAGTTTTTGAGGTATCGTGGTGACACACAGTCGGACGGACAGACAGACATAGCTAGATCGATTTACTTTTCGATGCTGATGAGATACGTACCCTTGACACTATATCTAGCTCGTCAATATCAAAGTGTTACAAAAGGAGGAGCAATTTTAATATACCCGATGTCATGTATGCATGGGTATAAAAAGTTTAAAATTAATGTTTTTTCTAAGTAACACTAATAACTTTACTAATACTATAATTTAACAGTCTCCAACAAAATTAATAGTTGCTAAATTGGATTTTGATCAACTTTTTTATAACACAGAGTTATTACATTATTACTAGTTTTTTAAATGGAAACATTTATTATTAGAAATGAAACGGTTTAAAGCATTTTACCAATTTATTAATTTAAAATTGAAAATGTTAAATTTAATAATTGGCTAAATTTGAAATTCATTCACCAATTTGTATAATGTTGTATGTATTGCAAATAAAAAAAAAAACTTAATTGCAAGTCTTAAATATTTTGCATGCAATGCGAAAGCAAATTAAATTTAAAATTCTTTTATGGTAATAGAACCTTTTGTACAGCACAACCCAATAGACACGGCAACTAAATTTTTCTATTATAAATGACAAATTTTAGCTGTTGTAAGTAGTTGTTTATAATAATAAAATTACTATTGACATGAGACAATTTGAGTTGTGACGGCTAATTTTAAGATGTCAAATATTTTAAAGAGACTTGTGGCAACAAAATTGGCAACTTCCTTTAGTTACATTAAACAAATTAATTTTAAAAATTATGTTGAATTTTAATATTAATTAAAATATACTAAATTAAACTAAGCATTTTTTAGCATTTCACTCTGTGTGTTCGTCCCTTTTTAATTACGGCTACCTAAGAAATTTTAACAACGGATAAGTATTTCAATAAAAATAACTTAATGCTAAAACTTTTTTCTGTATCTCCACCCGTTACAAAGCAACAGCCCCTCAAAGTCTGAAAGAGTCCTATATTTAAACAGTTATATTAAGAGGTTTGTACCTTGAAAATAAATTTCAATCTGAAAACGGTAAAAGACAGCTGCTTTTATAAGCTTTATAAACTTATAAAAAGCATATGCTTTGGATTGCCATACGGTACCAAAATTTACCAATATCCAAAATTAAATTTTTGCAAAATTTTTGTCTCCCATAACTTCTGAACGGTTTAAGCTAGAAACTTGAAATGTTGAGAGAAGTAAGACCCTTAGATATAAGTAGGAATTGTTTAAGAAAATTTTTTTTTATTAATTAAGCACTCCTTTTTAAGAGCTATAAGGCAAAAAATTTAAATTTTGCTATGTTTAAGCACCTGAAACTTAAATACCTGTTAAATTTTTAAGGAGTATACAAAATTGAAAGGTCCAACATTTTATTTTAACATATTTTGAAGGTTTTTCGTTAATTTAAAAGGGGTTCTTAAAGTTAAAGAAAGTGTCTCGTAAATCATTTATGCTTATATAATAAAATTCTAAGAAAAGCTCCAAATTTGAGTGTTAAACACTAGAACCTTAAAAATTTAGGAGGTGGGGTTAGGTCCTCGAGAATCACTATTGGTTTATTAGGTAAAAATTTCGCAACCGTCCCCAATGAAGATCTATTAGGCCTTAAAAATTTCTCATTGTTATTTATTTATATACAATCCGCTACCACAAATTTTTACCTTCATTTTTCACATTGTTTTACATGAAACATTTTATGAATTTTTCGAAGCGATGAAAGTTTTCCGCATATTTATTATTCTCGCAAATTTTTTTATGATTCCGTTTTTTCAAGTCGCCTCAAAATCTTTAAGAAAGCCCCTTACCTTCTTAAACTGAAATAGAATAATAATCACAAATGACACATGACAATAGCAATATTTAGACAAATATTTATATTGTGTCGACAATCATAAAAGCACTAAGGTTTCATTTAATTTATTATAATCAATATACCAATGCCTACTGCCTATACGTTTAATTATTATATACCTACATATAAGTTAATTAATTAAATTTATATTAATAAAATATCCTGTATAATTGTAATTGATATCTGGTTAAACTATTAATTAATTTAACTTTAAAATTTAAAAATTATTTTAACTTTTGATTTCATTAATTTAAATAACTTTAATAATTGATTTTACAATATATTATTTTAATTCTATTTAATTAATATTAATTAAATAGGATGTAATACATTTTTATTTCCTTTTAAATAAAAAGTTTTTAATTTAATTGTTTTTTTTTTTTTGATTTTATTTTAATATTTAATTATTTAAATATAAATTAAAGCCATTATATACACCTTCACAAATTTATTTGCTGTTTATGTCTTACTTTGTAATTTTGTATTCAAAAAATTAACGTTTCCTGTTATATACAAACATGCATATAAATTTATATATTTAATTTATTAAATTATATATTTTAAATGGAAAATAAATTAATATTTTATTAGCATTCAGTAAAATAATATTATAAGAACATAATTATAAATTATTCTATACTTGTAAATACTAATATAATTACATTTACAATTAATTTAAATAAAACTTTAGGAGTTGTTCGTTAGAAGAATAGGTAGCAGTGTATGGATAATTTGCCTTTTTAAATCTAACAATATTTTAGGTTCAGGTTTTTGTTATTTAAGGTACTGTGTTAATAAAGGGTGGCTGATGAATATTGTTAGATTAAGAAACTCAAATAACTTTTTATTAAATCCATGAAATGAATTTTTTCTTGATTCATTTTAAATTTTAAACATTTTTATTAAGTTATTTTAATTTGTTTTGAATATTATTGAATTTAAATGGCCTCCACGTTCAGTGATGCAAGTACGACATCTTATTAAAAAGTTGTTCATTACTGCTTGTAGCGTATCAGCGGGAATTGCCTCAATTTCCGTTCGAATTGATTGTTTTAAAGCGTTCAAATTTGTTGGTTTTGTTTTGTAAACTTCTTTTTTGCAATAACCCCAAAAGAAAAAATCCGGTGCAATAATGTCAGGGGACCTTGGAGGCCAACGGAATGTCGAGTTTCTTGAAATCAGTTTATTGCGAAATTTTTTCTGCAATTCTGTCATAACTGATCCGGCTATGTGTGCAGTTGCACCATCTTGTTGAAACCAAACAGAGTTTAAAGGAATTCTTTTTCGACGTAGTTCTGGATAGATAAACTCTCTCAACTTCTTTAAGTAACGGTCTGCAGTGACCGTAGCAGTAACACCATCTTCTTCAAAAAAGTAAGGCCCGACAATGCATGCACCTTGATGAAACTGCATACCACACTGTGACGCGAAGTAGATGCTATTCCATCTCATGGAGTATCTGTGAGTTTGAATTACTCCATATTCTACAGTTTTGTTTATTAACATTGCATTTAAGTCAAAATAGGCTTTGTCAGACATAAAAATGCAGTTTAGGATGTTTTCGTCCTGTTCCATCATTTCAATAATTTTCTGGCAAAATTACAAGCGAATCGGCAAGTCTAATAGGTACTTATTAGTTTACTTGTTTGTTGTTATATGGAAATAAGTTCAAATCTCTATGCAAACCTGTCTGCAGCGACTGTCTGTTGATATTCATTTATGGGGATCCCGATGACAAGGCTTTGTATCGACTGTCCCACGTTCGGCAAAGCTATTCACAAGCCTCATTATTGTCCATCTGCTAGGAGGTGTGCCACCCAATGTGTACCTATATTCCTTTTAACGCGTATTACGGACTCCAGAGCGTGAAAGATCTTAATTTTCAAATTCTTTTTTATATATCCCAATCCTCCATAATCTGTAATTTTAAATATTAATCTGTAAGAAAAAAAAGAAATGGAGAAGATTACACAAACAGAAAAAATTTTATTGCGATTTCCTTTTGTAGCAATTTTCATCAGTCACCCTTTATTAATATACTTGCAAAAGCCACAAAATGTTTTTCAACATTTAAAAAAAGACAAAAATATCTCGAACAGCGAATAGGAAAGTGTTGGACTTTAACCAACTAAAACCACCCATCTTCTTTAAAACTAAACTTGGTATGAACCTTAAATATATACATATATTGTTTGGTTTTTAGGATCAGGATTGGGAAGGAAATTAGGGTAAGGAATTGGGATTAAGTTGGATAAAAGACATAATTTAAAGGGAATTCATGCAGATGGATGTTAATGTTCTTCTTAAACTTTATTGAATCGTACATATAAAAATTACCAACTTTAGGAATCACATTAACATGGTAACTGATTCCATAATCGCGATGTACGCACAACAAACGAATTTCCATAAGCCGTGTTTCACCATCTCACTAATTCAACAACGTAGGGATAAGCATCTGTCGCACTCCTTGTTTCATGTTGAAAAACTTTGCGAAGACGCATTAATTGTTTAATTTAATTGGGAGAGGTGTTCGTTCCTACGAGGTATCTATAAAACAGGGTTAGCGACCAAACGGTTCGCGGATGGTTAAGTGGTGTGAGCGATAATTTAAATTAATATCATTTCTTTTAATTAGCGGTGACGATTGTGCAAATGAAATAGTCATATTCAATGCTGTCACTACAGTGTTAATAAAAATACAATGCTATTAATGCACGTTAACATCAAAGCGTCAGTTTTAACTTAACAACTTCAAGAATTCAATGTTGTATGCAATTGTTTCCAGTTGTATGTCCATGATTATACACTAAATGTAAATACTTATGAGTTTAATATGTAATATAAATATTAATTAATTTATTTATTTTTGAATTATATAAGAATAGTATAAAAGTACTTTAATCCTATATACTTATACATACGATATACTTACAAATACAAAGATATGTTTATATATACTAAGTTATCAAAAGGTAATATTCCAGAAATAGAAAAAGAAATATGTTAAAGGATATCCTTATATCCTTTTTTTTTTGTTTCCTATTTAGATTCTTTATAAGATTTGCCCTCCTAAATAGGGCTGTAACAAAATGTTAATATTATGAGATGATAAATTATTATACATATATATATATTAAGTATTGTATATTATGAATGAATAGTGTTTTTCAATAAGATCAACAAAATAAAAATGAAAAGAAGTTAGTGAATGAATGATTGAATGAATGGAAAAAGGATTTAAGGCTTTTAAACATATATATAGCTGTATTTATATAACAATCAAAAAGGAATATTAAACAGATAACTCAAACTAAAAATCACCATTTGGTTATAGAAAAAAAAAAAAAAAATTTTCATTAAAAACCTTATTTAAGATTTTGATTAAAAAGAAAATTTTAATTCTTGTAGGAAATATTCTTTTGTATTTAGAAGAAAACTACTTAGGAAAAATATATAACAGTAAATCTATATATATAAAAGGGAATGTTTGTGTGTATGTTTGTTTGTTTGTTTGTTTGTTTGTTTGTTTGTTTGTTTGTATGTAGCGAATAGACTCCTAAACTGCCCAGCCGATTTTCATGAAAGTTTGTATATAGGGGTTTTTGGGTACGGAAAGAAATCGTGGCCCAAAAATTTTGCTCTAACGGACCGCCAAGTTGGGGCTGTGGTGCAAGTATTTAAACTTCTTTGTTCTAAAATGAAAACGGTTTGACCGATTGACTTCAAATTTTGTATACGTGATGCTCTTTGAGAATTGAGTAGACACTATTAACAGTTTTGGAATTTGTTAACCCATGTCGGGCCGACGGGTGGTCAAAAAAAATTTTGGGTCCAAACTTTGTCCGATTTTACGAAATTCTGCTTTGGTTTAAAAGAAAGCCCCAAAAAAATTTTTGTTGAGTTCCATTAACCCTTTGCGGCCCAACAGCTTTTTATAGGTTTTTTCAATACTTTATTCTAAATTCGAAACGGTTTGACCGATTGACTTCAAATTTTGTATACGTGATGCTCTTTGAGAATTGAGTAGACACTATTGACAGTTTTGGAATTTGTTAACCCATGTCGGGCCGACGGGTGGTCAAAAAAAAATTTGGGTCCAAATTTTGTCCGATTTTACGAAATTCTGCTTTGGCTTAAAAGAAGCCCCAAAAAAAATTTTGTTGAGTTCCATTAACCCATTGCGGCCCAACAGCTTTTTATAGCTTTTTTCAATACTTTACTCTAAATTCGAAACGGTTTGACCGATTGACTTCAAATTTTGTATACGTGATTCTCCTTGAGAATTGAGTTGACACTATTAACAGTTTTGGAATTTGTTAACTCATGTCGGGCCGACGGGTGGTCAAAAAAAATTTTGGGTCCAAATTTTGTCCGATTTTACGAAATTCTGCTTTACCTTTAAAGAAATCCCCAAAAAAAATTTTGTTGAGTTCCATTAACCCATTGCGGCCCAAAAGCTTTTTATAGGTTTTTTCTATACTTTACTCTAAATTAGAAACGGTTCGACCAATTGACTTCAAAATTTGGATACGTGATGCTCCTTGAGAATTGAGTTGACACTATTAACAGTTTTGGAATTTATTAACCCATGTTGGGCCGACGGGGTGTCAAAAAAAATGTTGGGTCCGAATTTTGTCCGATTTTATGAAATTCTGCTTTGGCTAAAAAGAAAACCCAGAAAAAAATTTTATTGACTTGCATTAACCCATTGGGGCCAACAGCTTTTTATAGGTTTTTTCAATACTTAACTCTAAATTAAAAACGGTTTGACCGATTTTGTTTAAATTTTGTATGCGTGCTCCCCTGTGAGAATTGAGTTTACACTATTAACAGATATGGAATTTGTTAACCCATGTCGGCCCGACGGTTGGTCAAAATAATTTTGGAAGCTAATATTGTCAAAATTTGCGAAGTACTGCTTTGGCTAAAAAGAAAGCCCCAAAAAAATTTTGTTGAGTGATTTGGAAGCAAATTACGTCCAATTTTGCGCAATACTGCTTTGCCCAAAGAGAAAGTGTAGTTCCGTTGACCCAGTGGGGCACAGTGGCTTTTAATAGATTTTTGCGTTACTTAACTCTAAAGTAGAAACGATTTGACCGGTTTACCTCAAGTTTTATATGTGTGAAGCAACTTGAAAATGGAGTTGAGTCTGTTAACAGTCGGTCTTGCGATTTTTCAAAAAAATTTTTTGGAAGTAAATTACGTCAAAATTTGGAAAGTAGTTCGTACTGCTTTGAATTACAGAAATTTTCAAAAATTACTAGAATAATCCTAGAAAAATCGTTTTAAAAAGATTGCTTTCACACATTTTAAAATTTACATGTGAATTAAAGTTTACGTGTGAAGTTTTGTGTTAACTTTTTGCAGTAACATCAAATTCAATTAAACCTCCATTGAGAGGCGCAGCAACGCGCACCGGGTATTAGCTAGTAATAAATAAATTTTCCTTTTTTATTTGGCTCTTATTTGTCTAAATTAACTGCTGTTAATACCTGCTGTTAATATTTCCTTGTTTTGTAAATAATAAAACAAAATATATTTAAGTCAATCACTTATGTTCGGATATCCTTTCCCACTTAAAACCCAAATCTATTCATATCCTATATTTGTATTCAATATTCATATCCTATAAATGTGTCAAATTTTTTTCACATACTCTCAGGAAAATTTTTTATATGAATTTTTAATACTAATATAGGGGATTTCCCTGAAGTTTTCAATCTTCTGCAATCACCTAAGAACCTCAGATTTTCGATTAAATATTGTACGGCAATGTCAATTAATAGAACTGCCGAATTTGGGGTACGGAGAATCTGAGAGCAGTGTATCAGCGATAAAAGCACTTGTTTGGTGTGGATTTATGACTAATATCTTTGAAAATCCATAATTTATCGCAAATGAAATATAGCATCCAGAAACAGTCTCTGAGGCGGCTTAAGTGACAATGTATGAAAATTTTTTACGTCCGATATTTCTCATGAATTCCCGATAGTTTAACTGCATTAAAACCATAAACCTACATGTTTGCACAACTTATGAATAATATTTAGAAAGGCAACACTTAACACTAAGAAATAGCTAAAAGATTTTACTTTTATTTTCTGCTAAATTAACATTTAAGAACATGCATACACCTTCACATACAGGGTGATCTTCTTTCAATCTTGAACATATATAAAATGTATTTTGGGAAACAAAACATACAAAAAGTAGGTTAAGGTGTTAAGTATACCAAAATCCATTTAGACAAAATAAAATCGCAAAAATTTCGAAAACTTCGAGTAATGATATCTTAATAAATAATAACATGTGGAAGAATTTTTAAATTCCTTCCCATAAATAGATGAATATTGCTTCAAGAGCCGAACTGCAAAAATGAAGGCTATACATTTGGTTGGTTGATTTATGTTATAATTTAGTTTAATATTGGCAGTTTATGATTATTTAATTTTGTTGAACACCTTATAATAAAAGCCACGCCACACCACTGTCTCAAGGATTAATGTTAACCTTCTCTTCGGCTACTATTATGATAGAAAATCACCCTGTATTCTAATCAAATATACTTTAATAATATTCAATAGATATGTATATATGTACCTAATAATAATAAAAATATTAGGCCAAACAAACATATCAATAAATTAAATACACACAAGAGATTGATGTGTAAATATTTAACAAATATTTTGTTTCGTTTTTTTTCATAAGTGTGTGTATATATCCTTTTTATATACAAAAAACAGGATATCTTATACTTTTCTCAAAAAAAAAATGTAACATAAATTTAATTTCCATAACATTTTCCAGAAAAAAAAACAAAAGACAAATGTAAATTCCTTTTACATTCAAAGCGATCAAAATGCACAGTTATCGACAAAAAACAATGACCTTTTTTAGATAATAGTTATTATAAAATTTCAGTAGTTTTAATTGAACTTCTATCCTGAGCTTATTTTCAGTCGTATACAAATTCAAGGAGTAAATTTAAAATTAGGGATTTGTAAGAAGCTAAGATTTAAACTCAATTCAGGATTTGAGTCTGTAACGGATTGAGAAATACAATACACTCACAAAATGAGTGCACTTGAGAGGACCAAAATGTTAACCAAAATTCATACCAAATTAATGTGCTTAAGTTAAGTTTCGCATTTGAGTTCTTACAGCTCTGGTAAATTACTTGGAAAACTCCTTTCTTTCGTGAACTGTTTTAACATTCTCGATTCATAAGAATTTTTCATTTTTCACAAGAAAGATTCAAGAATTTGGTCGTTTTTCAAATGAAATTCTTCTATTTTCAAATAAATTTGGTCTTTTTTCGAATTAAATTGATAAAGCACAGAAAAAGAGAAAGCACATTTGTATTTTTTAAATCATGTTGGGATTTTTTTCAGAACTTCCCGTTTCTTAGGATCAGATCAATAAATGTATTTGTATACGATTTTATACTAAAAGCGAAATACAGCAAGAAAAATTAAAAAGTTTGCCTTTTAGACCCGTCCCAAGAGTCCCCAAACAGCCCCAAAAATTTCCTCTTGATCAACTACTGGATGGTAAGCGATCACTTTATACAAGTTTTAATTTAGGCTTGCGATGTTATTGAAATATTCTTTTTTGGATCTTGCACTGTGAACCGATTCTCCTTGTTGTAGTACTCGTCAAGTTGCAAATATTTCTCAGTCACGACATTTGTTTTCTCCCGATGCCCTACTCTCTCTCGATTCTTCCCTTAAACGTCTACACGCAAGTGAAAGTATTTTAATTTTATTTAAAATTTAAATCACACTTTTGAGAAATCAAATTTAAATTAATAAAGTTCGTTAAATGCTTTTATTCGAACACTGTACTAGCCTGTTTATTACATTATGATTATATTAATTTTTATAAGTGGATGTAGGTGAACCGTAAATAAATACTTATATGTATATATGTACAAAAGAAAATGTACACAGGAAATATATATAAATCTCATATAGTAATTGGACAGGACTTCATATTGAATTGACAGGAATTCAAGTGGGTTTTTTTTCTTGTTTTTCATTTTGCTTTAGAAATTTTAATTTTTTTTATTATTTTTATTATTATTTTGTTTATATAATCTTCGTCCTTTCTATTCATCAGAAAATTCAAAGGATTAAAAACAAAATAGATATTCTTAGAAAAAAAATGTTACAGGATCATCAAAGAAAAACTGAATGCATGTGTTTATAAATGATATGGATCTTATTATGTACTTAAATATATAAATAAGAAAAAAAAAAAATAAAAAAAAAAAAATTGAGAAAAAGAAACAGTAAAATACAAGAATTTACAGTTATTATTCTAAAGGGCTTAATCATAATAATTTTTATTACTTTTATGTATGAATTTGTTTTTTTTTTCATTTGTCAAGGACATTTTCCACACACATTAATAAAATTATATATAAAGTGGCATTATAACTTGAATTTATATGTGTATCATGTCTTTAAACAATCGATTGTTTAATCGGGCTTGAGAGCAAAAGAAGGATATGAT
The DNA here is from genome assembly GCA_963082915.1 of Dolichopus griseipennis. Taxonomy (NCBI): domain Eukaryota; kingdom Metazoa; phylum Arthropoda; class Insecta; order Diptera; family Dolichopodidae; genus Dolichopus; species Dolichopus griseipennis. The sequence continues at coordinate 104,711,353 of OY720443.1, read as the reverse complement.
AAAAAAAAAATAAGAAAATTTTATTTTTAAATAATTTATTTATGGTTTGATAATCATGACCTTCATTTTAAAAATCGATTTTAAAAAACAAAAATAAACAAATTTAACAATTTGCAATATAAATATAAGTTTTCTGCATATTTGAGTCCTGAATTTTAATACAAATTTAAGTAATTCTAGAAATACAGGCCAATACACATAATCGCGAAATCAGCTTTGTGATCATTGCTAAAGTTATGTATATCTCCAAAACTATTGGCCTTACAGACACGATTATAATTTGTCCAGATCCCATACCATCTTAATTAAGGTATCACCAAAATAGTGTCTAGTTTTCGCACTATCTCATAATAAAAATTTAGGCTTACGAAAGTATACATATAGACATATTAAAAGATTCAAGTTTACATTAGAAAGGAGTGGTCAAAGAATTAAATTTACATGTTTGAGAAAAACTTAAGATTCAACTGCTCCCAATGAAGCATCCAGGTGCTAGTTGCAATCTAGTCATTTATTTTTTATTTGTTTAAAAAACATTTATTAGTCTAAAAAAAGTAAGTAGAAAACTTTGGAAACTCGAGGGTGTAGTCAATTATTATATTGAATTAATAGAAAATATATGGGCAATGAGAAGTAAAACGACTCTCTAAGCCTAAGTGTTAGATTACCATATGGCATCTCTCATTAAAAACAACAACAACAAAAAGTAAAAAAACCCTCAAAATTTACCAAAAGAACTAGAAGAATTCAATTACAATGGTATTCTATCATACCTCTTTTATGTTCCTTGGTGAACACAGAGGAAAAGGGTATTAACCTAGATAACTGGCGCACTTGTTCCAGAGTTAAGGTATCATATCTCCAAATCGAAGTAATAATGAGAAGAGCTTCAGATTTAATGCAATTGTATTATGTCATAATATTTTTCATGTTCCAAAAACTTTAATTGAATTGTAGTGACGGTTCGGATAGCAGCAAAACACTTCAAAATGCCCTAGTGCGAGGGTGTTCTATCTAATCAAATTACTCAGTTATGTGTATGCCTATCAAATTAAATAATTCGAATATAATTTTTTAATGATAAACCAGTATTTAAAAATAGCTTTAAGATTTTTAATAAAATTTGATACCAAGTGTAAAGTAAAGCCGGTTTGCATAGAGTTGCTACGTAGCTTCTTTACTTGCTTTAACTTCAATCACGAATTGGAAGTTGCGAATCATATGACATCCCCCCTTTTCCACTTAAATGTCTTAGCAAATTTTAACCATTTTAAAATATTTTTGAATAAAAATGATATTTTTATTTCTGTTTTTTTCTTATAAATTTTGTTAGTCCTTACAATTTTCATAATTTTCAAGGTCTCACACACATGTATATGTGAATAACACCTTAAAAAACACCTTAAAATGTAATATAATGCAAATTATAAATCATTTTGACCATATGCCAGACAAAAAATTTAAATTTTAAATATTTATATTTGAATAGTATATCCTTGTATTACCTTATTATAATACATATATATAAATATATATATATATATATATATATATATATATATTTATGTATAAGTCCTGAAAACCCCATATGATATTATAATATTTCTTAAATAATTTAAAATACTTTTTATAATATTCTTCTTTAGTTTTTAATAAAAACCTTAAAAATTGTTTAAATAGAAGAAAAAAAAAAAAAAATAAAATAAAATCTGTGGTCTCCTTCCTTATATTCCTTTCGACTTAAAACAAATTACATTATACTTAAGTAAGCTATTTTATATCCTGTACATCATCAGCAACAAAATAACTCTTAAGGAACCTATTTAATATTTTATATTATATTTTTTACAAAATACAATTTTTACCTTTGATATTATTATCCTTGTAAGGATAATAAATGAAAGAAGAGAAAGAGACAGAGAATTAATAACAATAATAATAATGTTGTTGTTGCTGTTTTTTTTTGTATTAGGCATAAAAAATTAATCTCGCGCATTAAAGTGTAACCTACTAACGACTCATTCTTTTTCTGTTCCTCTTCTACTCACTGCTGTTCTCTGTTATCAAATTTCTTAACTTTAATCGTTATTTCTTCTTTTTTTTTTTTATATATAGGTAAAGATTTTAATAGCATGTCGTTTCCTTGAGCTGTTTAAGGAATAGCGAAATTAAAGTAAAAATAGACAAAAAAAAAGCACCTCATTAAATTGAAGCTTAACAACATCATCCATACATATCTATAAGATCTGCAGAATTTAAAGTATCCTTCAGCATCCTTCAGTATCTTTTCTTTCATCCTAAAACTTTTGTATGAAAATACTTTAATTTTGTATTAATCTGGTGTTTTAGTATTAATCAATACCTATTTAAAGAAATTTGTTGTATGAAGGCTAAGCTTTGTTTTTACTTACTTGATCTAAGGATGCATTGATATTGGAGCTACAAAAAGTGATATGAGAATCGATAAAAGCATATCGTAGAAAATTATATACATGATTTTAATAAAGGTGTTTATATTGAAGCATCGTTTTGATCAACTATAATCAATATACAGATTTCTACACTATGCTCTTTTAACTTATCGCTGCTCCAATATAAACGCAACTTAAGACTTTACCCCATCGACAAATAGAACTTCCTAAAACATATAACTAAATAACATCATAGGAATTATAATAATGGCTTGGATTATTTCTTTATACTTCTAGACAATGCTTGGAAATTTTGCCCAACATTATAGGTGACTTTAAAAATAAAACAACCTTTAAATTTTGAACAGGCCCCGATTGCAACAACAACTTATCACTAATCCAATAATCAAGTCTGATTAGTAAAAACTTATATTAGTTTTTGAAGACTAAAGAAGACTGACTAGTAAAGAAAACACTTACTTATCCAAAAAATTATTATTTGATTAGTGATAAGGTTTTGATACATTAGGACCCTGAAAGATTTTAATAAGTTAATGCAATATTTACTAAAAATATGTTGAATTTACGCGGAAACTATATAATTTTGTGAGGATATTTCTAATATCTAATAATTCAAGGTAAAATAGAAGGCAAGAGAAACATAGGTAGAAAACAAATGTCGTGGCTTAGAAACATCCGTATCTGTACGATGTACATGTATTAAAAAAATAGGAGAATTAGTAAATAGTGAAAGATGCGGGTAAGAGTGTTCCAACATCATTGCAAATCTACAGTAACATGTGATCGCTTATCATCCAGTAGTGGATTACCAACTGAGGAAGATCTTTTATCATTATCACAATAGCGTGATTGATATAAGGCGCCGGTTTTTTAATCTAAAAGTCTCGATTTCAAGCTTGTTCTAACAATTTTAATTTTGTCCTTATCCTATATTATCTTATTCAATTTATAATTGAAATAGTTAATGGTTTACTTCAACAACTGAACACCTGAAAGGCCTAAAGACCTAATAAGAGGATTAAAGTGGGGATTGTATATAAACAAACAATAAAGTCTTCTATCATTCAATTTCAAAAAAAAAATGGATCTTCAAGCAATATATGTATTTATATCAATACATGTTTCAAGGTTCAAGTTTCTTGACTTTTTTATACAATCTCTATATTACTATCTCTAGAATCTTCAAAATTGCATACAATACAATTTTTTATCAGATTTCCTTGATAAAATAACAAAAATACACACACACACACAAACATTTTTAAAAAGGTCATACATAATATTTACCAAGCTGCTCTCTAATCTTTTACTCTTCTAAAAAAGGGGAAATTTCTAAAAAGAAATAATATCGTAAAAATTTCCATGAAATATCGTAAAAATCAAAAATTTCTCCAGTTTTTATTTTAAACTGTTATTTAAATTAAAAACGTTGAGTGCTGTTAAAAAAATATATATATAAAACAATGTTTCGTTAAGTTTTAATTTCTCCAAAAAAAATAATAACATTTGGATAAAATAACGTAAGAAGTAATAAAATAACGAATCATTTTATATGAGTTTGTTTGTAACATTCAAGTTCTTGAAAAATAACTTAATAATAAATGATAATAAATAAAATAAATATGGTTTTTTTTTATATTTTTTTAAAACTTAACGAAAGCCTTTTGAAATTATCTGTATCTACATAAAAAAAAAACATACAATAACAAATTAAAATATTAGTTGATGAAATGTTTCGTTCAAGTTTTTTTTTAAAAATAGGCGTTCAATTGAAAATACTGAAAGAATATTTACTTTTGATACCATTTTACTTCAACAGCACCAGATAATACCTAATGGGATAGGGTTAAGAAATTTTTAATATTGTGGGGAACAGAAGAGTTAGAGATAGTCCTCTGTTATGTTAAGACTTATGCATAACATGGGCAATAAACAAATTGACGAACAATCGACGAGTTAATTTTCTAATTTAAAAGTTGAAGTCCAGTGACAGGGCAAAGAGATGTTGAGGTGCCGCATATGTGATTATGAGATGATAGGCTTCCATGAATATTTACCCAAGTAAAGATTAAAATATTTAGAAAGAAACATTTTATGGTAGTGTATGCATCTCATATACACTTCCTATATTGTATAATAAGGGTCCTTTGATTTTTTCCTATAAGTATGCAAAAATAAATGTATGGATTTAGAAATTATTACCATCAATAATTAGTACCAAAACTAGTTATAAAAATAGGATAAAGGGTAAAAGTTTAACACATAATAAATGGATTGGGTTCAGAATCTCTGGAAAATTTATAATTTACTGAAAGGATATGAAAAAACAAAAATACTGGGAAATTCCTTTTAAAAACAATTCATAATAAAATATTCAAAGATTTAACAAAACGTTTTAAAAAGGATTCAAGGACATTCAAGGGATATTATATTTAATGAAAAACAGTTTTTTTCATTTTGTATAATAATCAATAAATTGTAAAACTAAAAGAATATATCAAATAAAAAATGTTATTTTAGTTTCCTTTTATACCTCTAAATACTAGTACGATCTTTCTTTGAAGGGTATATTGTATTCATCATTACGTTTGTGTCGCTGTAAAGGAGACAAGATAGTTGTAAACTCAAGTGTATGGAGCTGATCGGAATCGAAAACTTAGTCGATTGGGAAAGTCGCTATAAAGGAGACAAGATAGTTGTAGACTCAATTGTATGGAGCTGATCAGAATCGAATACTTAGCCGTTTGGAAAACCCAGTCTTCGACCGAAAGCCTTAAAATCTAAAAGTTCTGACGCTTTTACAAATTATTTTGTATACAAGATTAATCTTTAGTCATTGGGTTCGAATAGCTGCCATGAAAATTTATGATTTATCAAATCCTATCTATTTGTTAAGTATAGTTGGAATTTTTTAAAAAGAAGCATTGGTTTTAGTCAATATTTATGCACCATTTAGTTCGTCAAGTTCAATCCAAAAATATATATCTAAATATTTAAAATATGTTCGTTCCAGAGAAGCGTAGAGTTGTTATTCCGGAGTTGACACAATATATTCTATTCAATTCTATTTTCTTTTTCATATTTTTACAGTTGAAATAAAGGACTAATTTAATCATTTTGATGTCCTTCAAATTTTCTTTAAAATATAAAATATTTCTTGGAATTTAAGTTATTTTTGTACAATGTTTTAATAATGTTTATGTGTACTTGTTTATTTTAGTTTAACTAGTTAACAGTATCTGTCCGTACTACAGGAATTAATTAGATTAAAAGGATGGATTGCTAAAAAATTGGAATATGGTAGGAATGGGTATGGTAAGAAATTTAAAAATTTTTAAGGAATACAATATTCTTGAAACAAAACTAGAACATCGGTAAATCTTCTAAAATTTATTAGACTAATAACCTTTTTATCCCTCCATCCATCCCTCCATCCATACATACATGGAATGCCTAAACCTAAATGTAAAATATAGTTCTGAAAAAATATAGTATTTTGAAAATATGGAAGTTATAATAGGTTTTGAAAGAATTTTGAAAAAAAAGAACAAAACCGCCCGTTCGTTCATTCGATAACACATAATCTAAAGAAATGATCTTGATGGAGTTTATACGGGTCCTTCTTTATAATTACACTAAATCAGTAGTTTACTAGTGATTTACTAAGAAAGATTGAAGTTACTGAAAGAGGTAGAATTTGTCGCTTTGATTCGACTTTTGGAAACTTTTGAACCAAGTGAAACCAAACCTATATCCAAAAACAATAAAGTAAAAACTTCTAAAAGCGATGAACCTCCCAAAATTGAAAATAAGCATTTCATTGCACTTAATAAAAACTAAAATTAGAAATTTTGTACAAGGATAGTCTATCATGCCTCTGAAATTTGGAGTTAATAAGCAAACCTCCCTGTGGGTGTGCTTATTTGGAGTTAATAAGTACACCTACTTCCCACATGTATGCCCACGATAAAAACTTCGAGATATGCTATTCTATTGATATCTAAGGTATGTAGTGTGAGGTTATTGTATATTAAATTAGATACCAAATAAGGTTTTATAAAGTTAGACACAGCTTTATGGGAACAATTTACTTTGTTCTCTATTAAATCATTCGATTAAATTTCTTTAATTAAATTTTGAAATATGTTTCCTTTAACAATAATTCTAATTTGCTAATTAAGAAAAAAAAGTTCAAAAATAGATATTTTATTAAAGACTTCCTTTGAAATTTAAATGCAGAACTACTTTTTTTAAAATAATGCATATTAAAAACTACAACTATTACTTATTTTATTTTTCCTTACTATTTTCTTTTATGAAATTGATACTAAATCCTATTTCTTATTAAATTCCATTGAATCTCTTAATAATTACTTAAGAATAAAATAACAAACACCATAACAAACAAACAAACAAATAAATAAGAAAATCATTATGAAAACCATATATTTTAATTATATTCTTTTAAGTTTTAAAGTTTTGTTTTGTGTTTTGTTTTCTTAGAATAAAAATATTTTTCACTGAAGTCAACCACCTTTGAAAAAACAACAACAACTTAAATAAGGAGTAATGAAATAAGGCTCTACGAAATAAAGCCCTATAAGGTTTATTTCTCATATGTAATAACCAGATCAGTATATTTCAAGGACCAGTACTCATTACTTTGTAAAACACAAGTACTATTTAGATTTCAATACATACTTACAAAATTTAAGTATAAGTAAAAGAATGAAGTAAAAATTCTTGTAATTTCCAGAAAGTAATTAAATATTGAGTTTCATTACTTTTGAAATTATTTTTTGATACTTAAATATTTTTAAGTAAATAAGTACAAAGATGAAAATATTTGCAATATATTTGAATACTTGGAAAATAATTGAATTCTTGATATTTAAGAATTTTTTGTACTTAATTACTTGAAAATACTTAAGTAGCAAAAACCAACTATACAAAAGTAATCGCACTCAATTACCTAATAGTAATTCCTTTCTACGATGTAGAAGAATTTTTACTTGACTTTTTGAACTCAGTACGACACAGGTTTGGTAATAATTCCGCGAAATTTGAGAAATAAGACTCCGGGGTGTTCTTTCTCTTTCAATTTACCTTCGTATTTTGTGAGAAATAAAGTCTCGAAGTGTTAATATTTTGTTATCTTTTTGCTCAATTACATATCAGAATTATATAAGAGAAATAAGACGCGGTGTTATATTTTATACATCATATTCTGGGATCTTAGAGTGAGATTCAAAACAGGATAGATAAGGGGAATATGGGCGTCTACCTAATTTCAAAGTTTTGACGTTAGATGTCTATTTTACTTTTTGCTATGTATTTAGGTAAAAAAAATTTATTGTAGATTGTCAATTATTTGATTCTTTGAAATTTTGTTCCTAAATGTCAAAAAACAGATATTTTTTTTGAATTAAACAGGCAATAAAACGTAAATAATTTATTTTTCAAATTAAAAGTGTTATAAATAATAATGGATAATAAAGCTTTAATTGGAATAATTAGCCAAGTAATCATAGAAGCCTCCTCGACTTTTGGAGAAAACCTTTGTTACCAAAATATTAGAAATATACAAAAAAAAGGAAGGAACAAATAAATTTTATTTCAAAAAGCTTTAATAAACTTTTTGTCCATTTTTCCCTGAAATAAATATTTAAAATATATTACAAATAAAATTTAAAACCAAAAAATATTTATTTTCAACTTACATATTGACGTTTTCTTCATTCAAACTTTCAACGCATACTAAAAATTTAATCTGTAAAAATTTGTAGAATTGACATCTATTTGATTTGATTTTGACATTAGGGTACACATTACTTTACGCTCATTTTACTTAATCAGACTGTACCTAAATTCAAAATTTCAAACTGACTACAGATTTGCTTTTAGGTAGACGACCTATCTAATTCCAGAATTTAGAATCTAACTTTAAAATGTCTTCTAATTCAGAATCTAACCTTTACATATATATTCTGGAAAAGAGGAATATCCTGATTTCGAATGTGCTTCTTAACTTATTCCTAATTTAAAAGCTTTATCATACAAAGGTATATAGAAAATAAGATTCCGGAGTGTTCTACCCTATACAGAGAATCCTAACTTACACATATAAATTCCGGAAAAGGGGAATATCCTGATTTCGAATACGCTACTAAACTTATTCCTAATTTAAAAGCTTTATCATACAAAGGTATAAATAAGATTCCGAAGGGTTATTTCTCATTAAATGTGAATTAACACCACTTTTTTAACTAAAGCCTCGGGATGTTACTTCTCTTTCAATTCAATCTTCGAAGTCATAAACGAATAACATGCTGAGGCCTTATTTCGCAAGACATTATTTCGTGGCACCCTAAAACAATACAAATAAAACACTGACTGACTTTTCTTTAAGTGCTTTTTAAAGACTTAACAATAACTTTTCAACAAACTTTTATTTAAAAAAAAAAAACAAAAATTGAAGAAATAATACAATTTAAAGATTGTAACATCACTTCCTTCAAGGAAAATCTTAATATTTATCTTAGTAAAATTTTTATTGTGTAAATAATAATAAAAAATTTTCAAAAGAAAAACTTTTTGTATTTTTTTCTACCCTCCACCCGGAAAAACAAATTATTTAAATTTTCACTCAAAATAAATATTATAACTAAGAATAATATAAGCATCTTCCATTATGAGCTATTTTTTTCTTTTTTTAACTAAAAATATGTGTGAATTTAGTATCACTTAAAGATCATCACACACCAACACAACAGCAAAACCCATCACCTAACCATTTTATTTATCCACCCACTAAGAAATAATCTTTTTCATTTCTTATCTTTCTTTACGAATGCCTCAAACTAAGGCATTACTCATGATTTTTATGTCTTACAGGCTGAAAGCAGAAGACAAAAATCAGAATCCGCCGTTAAGGAATTGTCACATATAAATAAAATCTGTAATTTCACCCATGTATCGTACTTCGAACTACATACATGTACCTACATTCTTGTTGTGACTGAATTTGGATGGAAAAAAGTGAGAAATCACCCTGAAATGAAATTGGAAGGAAGCAACTAACAAACATATGATGTATTTGTCTTAATACAACATAAATACTTATTTCTTTTTTCCCGTTTAAAGGATCCTTCGGGAAGAATGTAACAATATTCAAAACAGAAATTTGTAAAATCTTATAGGAAAATATGAAATCATCTTTGAAAAGGAGAAAGAAGTGTTTGTGTAGTAAATAACACCATCGCAAATGCGGAGGTGGTTGTGGTGGTAGTGATGGTGATGGTGAAAAAGTTAAAGTCAATAAAACTTTTATAATGTTTGATGCGGTTTAACATGTTACAGTTGGTATAATTTCGAAGGAGGGTTAAATTTTTTTTTTTAACTTCATTCCTCTTAGCATTTATTTGCCATCATCATTCCTTATATGGTGGGATTCCATGGAACAAATATGTAGATAAAACAAGACTTATGATAAAGAAAAAAAAAAAAGATGATAAGACAAAAAATTAAGGTTCCTTTTTTAAATTCAGTTTTCCTGGGTTTTTAAATTTATTTACATTGATATTGGTCGAAGTGGGTTAAAAAAAATTCTAAATTTAATATTGGGAAAATGCCGTTACAAAATAAACCTATAAGTAAATCTTTTTATAAAATAAAATTTAATATTAATTTGATTTTCTCTAAAAGAAGTGTTTAAAACTTTAAAGAATTGGCATTTTAAAGATATTTTTATTTTTTTTTGGTTTTTTTATTTACCAATTTTAAAAAACAAATTTAAATATATGAATTTAAACATGCTTATAGTTCGATATTTTCTTCTAAAGTTTCTATATAACTAAAGGAGAAAACCAGACACTTGCACAATTAACCATTTTTCTATTGGAACATCAAACAAAAGGAGCAACAGAATCTGGAGTAAAGTAAGGGACACCTCACGCCGCCCAAAAGCAAGTTATGTAGCCTCATTGTCTCAAACAGGAGCAAAACGAAATGACCACCTTGAGTTCATCCGATCAAACTTTTATCGCACTGAACCGGTTTTAGACGTAATCGAAGTAAGGAAATTTTAGAGAAAATGTCGTTACAAGAATTTTGGATCACAACCTTGCATGAATTTTGAAGTTGATAAAATAGTAACAGACCCATTATCTTATCTTATCAGATTTTATAACCATGAAGATTTCAACTTCAGGAAAATTTAAAAAGACAATAATAGCCTCAACATATTTCACAGTGAAAATATTAGTATTATTATTATGCTGTTTTTATCAAAAGTTAATTAGTGTTGTATCAGACAATTGCTTAAATCAAGCATGTTGCTCACTTAGTGAACCATCACAATAAGCTTAAAAGTAATAATTTACAAGTAAAGATCCATGCCGACACTACTGCACCAATCATTAAAAACATGGAAGTTAAATTACAAATGCTAGATCAGTCATACAATCTACGAGAACTCATGGTAACATAAAGTCTGGCTCTCAATGCTAATTTGTCAACGTTAATATCAAAGAGCTCAGACTTTAAGTTAGTGTCTCTTAACATACGCGAAATTGGCTTAAATATAACGTAGTCCGTAGAATGGTGTGAGACGTTAAATTAATTTTTGACCATCAGTTAACTCTTCCGATTCAAGGTTCTTCTAGGATAGACTAAAATTTGGTCTAAATTCATATTTAAAGTTAGTTTTACATAAAAAAAAAAAATTTTTATCTAATTTTTTAAATATAAAACCCATTAAAATTTAAACCGTTTGAAATATAAAGTAATGAAATGTCAATTCAAATATTATCAACTTCCTCTTCTAACCTTGAAAAACTCTAAACAAATTAAATATTAATTTTAATTATCTCTCTTGGAAAACTTTGATATTCCCCACAAAATTTAAAAAAACATTTTTAAGGAATTTTGCCATATTTTGCGTACTATTAAAAGACCTCAGTCTATTCTATCTTCATTGAAATTTAATTAATTAAATTTAAATTACTTGAAAATATACCAAATGGCACATTTAAACTTACATATATAAAAACCCGTGTCCCCAATTGATAACAAAAATATATAAAGAAAACTATGGTTAAAAATTTCATTAAAAAACAATAAAAATAATAATAAGAAAAATTCTCACCATACTTCATTATGGTAAAGTTGTAATTAAAAAATAAAACTTTCAAAAATTATATTATCGTAATAATTATAACAGTATTTCGAATTCTGCTGATCAAAAGTTAACTGTAATAATTTTTAATGCAATTGCTAAATTGTTAGGGATCTACGCTTTTAAATATTTAAGAAAATCGTGTGCACTTCATTGTGCAAGTTTGGAGAATTTTAAAATCTTATGTTATTGCAGAAAGTTAAAATTAACTAAATTTTTTTTAAGACTCTTGTATTTTGAACTAGTTTAACTTAATTCTGTTTACATTCTTTATTTTGAACTTAAATTTTTGAATTCGGTTCACATTCTGTATGTCGTTTAACTTAATTCACTTTAATTTGGATTTTGAAGATTTTTGATTTGAATCAACACATTAAAACGGACAACAGCTTTCTTTTTCTTAATATTAAATTAAATTTTTAAACAGTTTTATTTTTATACCATTTTCTTTCATCGTTCATTTCCTTAATATTTGATTTTTCACAGCCCTAAACTAAACTATTCCCAGTTGAAAACAAGGAAAACTAAAAAACAGTCAATAAAAAGTTGTTGAAAGAAAATTGTAAAAAATTTTTTTACAGACTTTTCCGCTAATGAAAATTCTATTTCAATTTTTTTTATCCAAACCATTGTCATGTTTTGCCATGCCATACCATGGTATTCTCTTTTTTTTAACACTTAATTTATATGCAAATCTCCTAACTGGCAACTGATTTCCGGTTTTTTTTTTAATTTTAGGGACGACCGGTTAATTACAATGAAGGGTAATTAAAATTAAGAAACACAATCAAATCCAATATGTTTTAAATGATACTAATTTTTTTTTTTTAGCAAACTAAATACTAGAAATTGGTTCCTTTTCACATAATATATAGGTTTAGCTGAAAAGGGAAGAAAAAAAAGATTTCAAAAGGGAATTTAAGAGTAAATTGAAAATGAACTTGAAAAACTGCTTATTTAGAATTTTTGTAATATTATAGTATGGAACGCTATTAACAGAGAGGAACACATTAGATGGAAGTTTCTATAACCAGTTTTAAACCATCTTTCAATTCTCCCCAATGTAGAAATGAGCACGTGCTGCTCCCCTGGTGTAAAGATGGAATTGTTTAAGAGTAGGCATAATTGCCTAAATAGGGAATCAAAATTATATAAAAATAGGGATGAGCTTAACATAAGTAATGATAGTTGTATAAGCAATGCTGAAGTATTTTTTAATCAAAGTGAAATTCGAGCTGCATCAAGTCGGTTTAATATAAATGAAGTTAAAAGTGTGAAAAAGGAGAAAACAGGAGTTATTCTATCATCCGTGAAGCAGGAACCTGTAACACCAGGAACACTTCATAAATTTAGACGAAGTCCTAATATGTTTAAAAGTCCTTCTTCACCTAAAAACATTGAGTATTTATATAAAAGAAATCATCAAGAAGTTGATTCACCGACATTATCAAACAGCCTTTTGAATCCACGTTCATCAATTTTAATGGCTGTTTCACCACCAAAGAGAACGCGTTTTGATTCTGATTATTTTTCAAAAAATGTTGGAGATAATAGTTCACTTTTCCGTGTTGTGAAATGGAAATCTTCTCAACCTATAAAGAAATTCAGTATACAGAAAAGTTTATCTTTAGTTCGAAAACCAATAACACCAAGAAAAATAGATGAACCTCGTCAAATGCTTTATAATACTGAAAATTTTCTACAACATTATATAAATCCGGATCCTTTTGCCGCTACAACAACGCTTGATCCATTTTTGGCAACAACTATGTATCTTGATGAAGAATCAGTTCATAAGTATGAAATACAATTTAAAAAATGGTTAAATGCTTTAGTGTCAAAGCCTTCTGAATTAGACCCTAACTGTGAAGAAAAAGTTGACGTTGGCACATTGTTTAATGAAGTTAGAAACAAGGAGTTGATATTAGCTCCAACAAAAGAGGAACAGTCAATGAACTATTTAACGAAATCACGTATGGAAGCTTTAAGATCGGCTGCAATTAATTTATTTATGTGTGAAGAAATGAATATTATTTGTTCTAAAGTAGCTGTTTATATAAAAAAAGGTGCAATAAAAATTCGTGCGGATCGTGATTTACATTTGGATGTTGTCATGCAAAGAAATATTTTAGAGCTGTTATTATGTTTTAATCCATTATGGTTACGCTTAGGATTAGAAGTTGTTTTTGGTGAAGTCATCCATTTACATTCAAATTCAGATATAATCGGCTTAAGTACATTTATACTAAATAGATTATTTCGTGATAAATTTATTGAACGAAAATATTCAAAAGCTTATACACTTTCCGAAGAATATAAAAGTCATATGAAATGTTTTACTTTACAAAAAATTTTGTTTTTGTTACTATTTTTGGATAAAGCTAAAAATGAGAATATCTTGGGTAGACCACATCACAAATGCAGAAATTCTCAGAAGGATAGGCAAAGGTAGAGAACTGCTAACTACCATTAAAAGAAGAAAAACTGCTTATTTCGGCCATGTAATGCGTGGTCCTAAATATCAATTCCTTCAGCTGATCATGGAAGGGAAAATTGAGGGCAGACGTGGTATTGGCAGAAAACAGTAATCATGGCTCAGAAACATCAGAGACTGGACTGGATTAAGGAGTGCAGAAGAGCTAGTACACCTCACAAACAACAGAGAAGAATACTCAAATTTAGTTGCAAATATTGTATAAAAATGTTATGCATTTGTAAAAAAGTCAAAAAGTTTTATGTAAATAAATTCCATGTGATCGCTTACATTCTGTAGAGGATCGCATTTTAGAAAGAAAAAGGCATAATTAATTTTAGTTCAATATAGCAAATGTCATGCCGTAGGATGCCATTCAAGTACTTTTGTCGGCGAAGGTATGGATTAGATTGAGATTAGAGGAAAGTATATCGTAATTATGAAAAAAAAGAGTCAGTGATAAGGCCGAGTCTTGTGGAGTGCTAGCGTTTATTTCTATAGTGTCAGACATAAAACTGTCGACAAGGACACGAATACGACGATTCAAAAAAAAATTCTCAATCTATTTGCAGAAATGTTTACCAAGACTAATAGACCTGGCATTTCTTTAAAATAGCAGAATGTCTTACTTGATGAAAAAAATTTGACATATGAAGAGCTTCATCCTAAGATTCACCAAAACAAGTGAATGCTGGTGTTCACATTGACACTGAGGTTTGTTAGAAGAACACCTTTTGATCCTTGGTTGTTAAACCTGTGTTGCCTATCTTGTAAAATACCTCAGTAAACAAGATCATCAACCATTTATTAACGATACCGAAATATTAGCTTTCGGCTGATAATGATAAGGAATAAAGATTGTGCAGAGGTTTCGAAATGGGAGAGGCAATATTTTTAGGAACCATCGTACAAATTCCATCAGTGGACCAAAGGAAATTCTCACATTCAGATTCTCAAGCACTTTCTCTACAGTACATGTTCTAGAGTACACGTTGTAATCAATGCAGCAGAAATTATTTTTAGATTTAAGATTTTAGACTTTTAAAAGAACTAATGTATAGTCATTTATATTTCATTTATATTTGATTAGAAAACTACATTGCTTCAGGGAGATCCACGCTTTATATTTAATCTTAATCTTAGTCGCCACTGTTTTTTACAAAAAATATCAATATAAAAATTTTTATTTTGGAATTAAATGTTTAAATAATAAACTATTAACGATCAGTTGATAAATTTACTTGGAAAAGAGAACTAGTGTTAAATCTTATACTGTAATAAAACTGTAATAATGAAATTAAACTCACACTCTTAATGATTAATTTAAAAATATAATTTAGTTTTGAAGGTCTTATATTTATTTTCAGTATTCATTCTTGGAAGGAAAATTATTTTTCAAGGATGAAATTTAGTTTTTCAAGATTTTTATTTAGGAGTAAAACTTTGGGTAGAATCCTTATTTACTGTTGTTACTCATGGAATTAAAAAAAGCCATTAAATATTGTTATTGAAAATAACTTTACAAAATTTTATTGTAAAAACACTTGCCTCAGTAATTACATATTAGATTATTGTGTATTTTAAATGGAGGAAATGGGTTCTATTTCTATAGAAAATAGTAACCGATTTTCCTTTTTCTCTTAACTGATGATTTCAAGGACTTTAGCAAAAATAACAAAAAAAAGATTAAGTACTTTTGATTCTTAACCTTCTTAATATTAAAAATTAATAAAAATAATATTTTGTGAGGCAACCCTATTTTACTTTTTTTGTCTTCCAAGTGATGTTGAAACTTCGTATCACAAAAAAATCGTCAAAGCTCTAAATTACTGAAAAGTATCTGCAATATATAAATAAGATTGAGCTATTATTAAATCGGAACTAAGCTAGTATTAAATCGGAAAGATTAGAAGAAACTTGAAGAGCATTTTTCAAATACAAAACCGCAACTGAAAATGCTGCGGCGATTGCGGAGGTCAATTGAAAAGAGAGTGACCGTGATCCTACAGATTTATGGTTACCGACAAGGGCTTCCCATTTTACAGAATCTTTATATATATATGTGTTTTTGAGATTCTAAATTAGGGGTAATTTTATCGTTGAGTTGAACGGACCCTTTTTTTGCTGTAATTGACATTATTTCATTTGACTTTATTATCTGGTCTATTAGATATGAATTTCATACAATTCGAAGGTAGCTTAATATTCCTTTTCCACTCCTTTAAGGAGCATAAGGGATTCACCAAGTCTGTATAGACCAGGATTTAGTTTTTTTAACCGTTATATTCACGTTAATTACTCAGCCGTAGCTATCGTATAAGATTTTGAATACACAAATGTTATTTTGTGTGCCATCTAATATCCAACACAACAGTTATTTATATATTTATATTAAATTTTATCTTATATTACGATATAATTGTACAACTTTACGTTATTCTTTTATTAGATATGATCTGACTGGGGTTTAAATCCGAGACTTTCCAAATGAAAATTGGCGCTACGCCATTTTGTGATACCGTAGCTTAAGGACGTGAAATCTTTTGTCATTAAGTTAAATCACTAATGATAATTGTATAATAGCTCTTTTTGATAAGAACAGCATTGAATACTCCACCGAATATGTAAAAAATTCAAGCCTCACCCAAATATAGCTTTTATGTATTCGAAATAAGTCTGAAGATGTAAAGTATTATTATCACAGATTAAAAAACCCAGGCATTTTGCAATATCTTTTGCGAACGAAAATTATTAGCCGTTCTACGTATCTCATATAGTATTTTTAAATTTAAAATTACTTGAATCAAAGTTCTTATTTCAAATATAAATTTTTACTTTTAAATTAGTTTGCCTATTTTTTTCCGGTAAGCACCATAAGGCTTATTATTTTAATAACTTTTAAGTCTCACGATATCTTAATTGAAAAAAATCTAAATATTCCAAAAGTTTTAGTTTGAAATTCTGCCAGACTGGAATATCCCAAACATAACGCAGAGACATCTGTTCAGAAATATTTGGTGTTTTTAAACTATTTTTTCTGTTTCGCTGCCGCACAGTAAGACTAATTTTCATGCTTGGAAAATCCTTAGTTTTGTAGCTCTGTTAGTTTAGAAATATCTCCATATCTTCTAGACTCTTTTGCTTCGTGATTTTATTTTCAGTGTCTTCTAAGGCTTCGTCCCCTGTTGTAATTATGAACCCCAGATAGTTGTACTTTGGTACATCTTCTAGTGATGCATTACTTACAATTATCGATGTGGTATTTATAGTATTCACTCACATTATCTCAGTTGTCCCTATAT
Organism: Dolichopus griseipennis; assembly: GCA_963082915.1. Classification (NCBI taxonomy): domain Eukaryota; kingdom Metazoa; phylum Arthropoda; class Insecta; order Diptera; family Dolichopodidae; genus Dolichopus; species Dolichopus griseipennis. Next base: position 104,693,971 of record OY720443.1, on the reverse strand, counting down.
CCATTTTAAGCCCGACATCTGCCGCATATTTCGCTAGTCAGTCGATTTTAATTTGCAACTTGAGTCAAAGTTCTTATTTCAAATTAACATTTTTACCAATTCTTTTTGCAGTAATCTAATTAGTAATCTGCAATTTAGACAATTCTTTAAAAACTACAAGACAACAGTCTTAATTTTATGCACTTATTAAAGAGTTTCTACCTTCCTTTTTATTACAATTCATATTAATATCACCTTATCCATTTAGTGGTGTTTGAAATACAATTTTTTTTCCTTCCACCAACTAATTTTGAAGTCCTAAAAATTGAATTTTTTAATGAAATTAATGCAACTTTAGAAATTTTTCTCCAACTTTATCTACAAGAGATGATGTTTTGTTTTTTTTTTGGTCCAAAATAACGACAAAACTATTTTGATGAAGTCAATAAATACAAATAAAAAAAAAACAGTGTTTAACTTGGTCCTTGAAAAAATGCTTCCTTTTCGTTCCTTCATCCTTCATCATCCAACAATGATAAAATGAAAGCGCAAAACAAAACTGAGTGGGACGCTAAAAGAAAAGAAAAAGAAAAAAATTAAAGATAAAATTAAAATCGAATGAATTTTCTTTACAAAGTTATTCTACTATACTTAGACCTCTCTTTGGACTTTTCACTTCATCGGAATCTTTTCAATAAAAAAAAAAATTACTTTTTAAATTTCTAAAGATTTTTTTTTTCTTTTTTTTTTTTTTGTAATTTTAAATTAAATTGGGGTGCCAATGTTGTGATGCAATGATTCTTTTGATGAACATTTTGATTTTTTAAGATGATATTCAAACTATGGAACACTAGTGTATAGTTAGACTATAGATGGATGGTATATTCAAACTATGAAACGATATTGTATTTTTTAGTTCAATGTACAGAATTTTGGGAGACAAAATTTTAAAAGAAAAATTTAAAAAAAAGTTTTTATTGAAAATTAAATTAATATCATTTTTACATTAAATTCAATTTGATTAAATTAAAATTCCATTAAAATTAGAAAGTAATTGAAGTGATAATACTTTATTTTGATTTTAAAAGGTCATTTGAATTAAATATGGTTTTATTCTTTATAAGAAGAAAAGCCAACACGGGGATAGGGCCGGTGCTAACCTCTAATTAGAAAATCAAATAATTTTTGTTTTCTTACTACTCTTGGGAACATAGGGCCTCCACTAGACGTTTTCATGGCATTCTGTAGATGCTTTCAGTTTATACCTATTGTGTTTTTCGACAAACCACATTTTCTGCAGCCTTGTCGGCTCTCCAAGTTTCGCCAGGTGTTCTTCAACCGACCACTTCTTATGCAGCCTTGTGTGATGATCTATCGGTTGCTCTCCAGTAAGGTTTTTTGTAGAACTCGAAGTTTTTAAGGGTTAGCTACCATACATTAGGATAAAACCGCCTTGGAAAATCTGACTACCATACATTAGGATACGCATACCCGGAAAATCTGTCTTTGTTCTATTAATATCGGATTTTAGTCTAAAATTGCTTGCAAGATTTTGTAGGTATTCTAATTTACTCTGCATATCGATTAACTTGTACGAGAGAACGCATATGCGATATGCGTATTCCTCTCTTTAACGAACAGACCTCTTACAATAAGTCATCAAGAACCATTGTGAATAGTGAGCAGTCTTTTTTTATTCCTACTTTTCATTGAAATGTACTGCTTGATTGACCTATATGGATAACTCCAACTTGTTCATTCAGATGTAAAGATTTGATGATATGTACAATTTTTAATGAAACTCTTCTCCTTCTAAGTGCTTGCCAAACTGCAAATATCGAAGACTGTACTGAGATCTACATGAATACTAGAAATAGTGGTGATAGAGATAAAGGATAAAGATATTGGTCAATGTCACACTATTTTGTGCAGCGTAATAACCTGCCCATCACAACTTCTTTGAAGACGGAAGCCAGCATAATCTTCGGGTATCTTTTTTTCCTTTTTTCTATGTGACCTTTTTTGGTTATTTGATTATTAAGGCCTTTTTCCATATTGATAGCAGCCTTCCTATTCGCAAAATTGTCACCTTATAAGAATGAAGCAGTTGCGCTGATGATTGAGGATATGCTTGTAGAATTTCTACTGGGATGCCATCCTGTATCTTTGTATGCAATCACTATGATGTAATCCTTATCTGTATTTTCTCATAAATTTTTAACAGATTTCAAGACCTAATGTTGGGTAAATTATTATTATAATCAAAATAATTAAAACCTGTTATGAAAAATTTTTAAAATAGTTGAATACATATATGTATATTAGATTTGTTTAAATTCAATTTTAGAATAAAAAATATCTAGGAATTGATATATTAATAATGAAACAGAAGGTTTCAACTATTCAGGAATTAATATCGATTTTCTTATTAAAATATGGTATAAATTTAAATGAAAACTGAAAATTTAAGTTAAAAATTGAAACTTTTTCACACATAAATAAAATTTTACAAAAAGTTTTTATCAGAGAAAAGAACTGAATGAAATATTTTAAAGATACTTTATTCAAAAGTTTTTTTGATAAATTCTCTTACTATAGAATTTTCTAAAATTTATATAATTACTTTATAGAATTAATTCTCAAGGCTTTCATTTCTAAGTTTTTCTTAACTAAAAAAACAAAAACAAAAAAACATCTAAAGATATTCAAATTATAATTTTTTTTATACCCGTATGACTATATAGTCAAAGGGTATAATAAATTTGCCATTACATTTGTGACGCAGAGAAGGAAGGGGGGTAGATATAGACTCAAGTGTATGGATCGGATCAGAATCGAAAAATAAATTGATTTTGCTATGTATGTCCGTCCGTCCGTCCGTCCGTCTGTCCGTCCGCACGATAACTCAAAAACTAAAGGAGCTAGGATCTTGAAATTTTCGCAAATTCGTTTTTTTTGTAATAGCCGTCATCGCTATTTAAATCCAGCCGTTTTGGTCCATGGGTTCGGGTAGCTGTCATACAACTTCTTTTTTTATATGAGTATTTTTCTGTACCTATTACAGCTGCGTGTCTGAAATTTTGCCAAAAGTAGTTTAGTTTTATGGCCAAAGTTTTTGCAAAATTTAGTTGGTCTACTGCAGTGGGTTCGTGTAGCTGCCATACAACTTATTATTTTATATGAGCATTACTCTATACCTATTGAAGCTGGATGTCTGAAATTTTGTCAAAAATAGTTTAGTGTAATGGCCAAAGTTTCTGCAAAATTAGGTTGGTCTACTGCAGAGGGTTCGAGTAGCTGCCATACAACTCCTTCTTTTATATGAGCATTACACTACACTTAATAAGCTGTACGTTTGAAATTTTGCCAAAAGTAATTAACCAGATGATATAATGTATATGTTACGGTCATACGGGTATCCCAGAGTTGACACAGTCTACTCTACTACACTCTTCCTCGTTTTTTTTATTTTTTTTTTTTTTTTATTTCTATATTTTGTTTAAATATTCTCTTTTTTAATAATTTTAAATGGTTTGCTTTCATTATGAATTAAAATCTAACGAAAGTAAATAACATATTATTATAATTTATGGGAAAATTGTGTCCTTCTATTTTGGAAAAGCATAAAGTCAGTGGAATGTTTTTTATCTCTTTCATTTTTGTTTTTTAAAAACGAAAATTCGCGAAAAAAATTAACATAACTTCCTTTCCTACACTTATCTTTTCTTTTCATTCTTTATTTTATATTTATTTTTTAAGTGTTGAAAGTTGAAAGTGTTGAAAGTAAAATCATCAGAAACAACAACAATGTTTATAGCAAAAATAAAAACAATATATTATTATAATGCAATAAAATATGAGACTCATAGTATTAAACATTCATATTTGGTTTTATTGTAATGTTGTTGCTGTTGTTGTTGCTGGTGTTGTTGTTATTTTATAAAAGTTGACTTCATAATTTCATGAATGAAATAAAATATATAAGAAACAAACTTTGTGTACAACTTTTTTAACAAAATGGGGTTCAACAATGATATCCAGATACATCCGAGTTCCGAGTTCTTTTATTATAATTTATAAATTATTAGTTACAGTCATTCTCAAACTTTTGTTAAGTAAAAGTTAAATAAGTTTCAAAGAACAGTTTAATTTTAATTGGGATTTTTCTTTTTTTACGAAGATAGATGAAAGAGATCGAATGTATTAAACTTTGATCAATCAAAATTACCCCCCTTTTGAAACCTAACTTTGGAATAGACCTTAGTAAAGATAAATGTATTAGAAGAAGCTTATAAAATAAGTTTTTATTTAACAATTTTTAGGCGTAGGGATCACTACTGTTTTACTCCATGATTGAACTGGGAAAAACTTGGAAATTTTTTGTGCAAGGATACTAATAGTTTGATTTCGATGGAATATGCTCTAATTTTTTCTCGATAAATATATATAAAAAAAATATTATCGTTTTACTCTAGGGAGTCTCCCTCTAGCTCTAGGAAACCTCTTGGGAGGTATTCCTCCTAACATAAATATGCAGCCACAAGTAAGAGGTAGAAAAATTAGATTTTGGTAATCGTGAAGAGTTGGAAGGTTGGTTAGAAGCGAGCCTATTTAATCGCTAAATTGGATAGGCTGATCTGTTTTCCATGTTATACGACAGCCTTAAATTTTCTATTAGTACTATTTTTGCTATATCTCGATTAACTGTCCAAGCCATCAGATTTCCCTTCGAAGTGTTTGCAATAGAAATGGCGTTTAATATTTGTAAGAAATCGTAGGATGCCAGTAGCCGAATCTAGTCGACGTGATTACTTTAGGAAGGAGATGATCGTTCATAGAATAAAAGTAGATTTTAAGGCAGAATTTATGAAGCACCACTTAATGCAAATGAAAGAGATCAATGCATGCCCAAAATATCCTACCCGCCATATCACGTTTTTGACATTTCCTCAACACAGCACTCTACCATATTCGAATGATGACCAAACTATATGTTAACTTAGCGGAGTGAGCATGTCAGTAACATTGGAATTTGTTAGCTCCCGACGAATAGCTCCCACTTTATCAATACATCCGCAGTTCGACTTTTTCCATTTTCAATTTTTCCTGTTATTATATTATAAAATATACCATTTTTCATCTGAACGATGTTCTTCTTAATAGAAAATGAAACAAATTTTCTTTATAGAAAAAAAATTTATAAATAAATCTGTGACATATTACATCCGTCCATCCTGAATATAGACTTGAAAGCCATAATTAAAATCTTTTAAAAGTAAAACTAATATAAAATCTACATATTTTGGAAAAAACTGGTCTATTTTGTTTATAATAAGAACTGAAAAAATTTATAAATTTATCCTTGAAGGAAGAAATCCAAAGGAAATTTTGAAGGGAATTATAAAGTGGTATTTCTTAGAAAATTTTCTTGAGCTGTTTTTCTCTCATACAATTCTGATATTTGTGTTGTACTTTTGTTCATTTTTTTAATGAAAAATAATTTTTAATGAAAACTCTTTTGGAATTTTAAACTAAAAGATACAAAACAATATCTATAGATTTAATTTTTCCTATATATATACAGGGTGTCCGTGACTCAAGTACGCGCACTACACTCAGTGATTGGGGGCATTAAAACAAACAAAAAATTGTATTGGAGGGGGGGGGGGTCTATTGTGAACCCTTTTCGAGATATGAAGGATTCAAGATTTTTAGGAGACTTTTCATAAAAAAATCAATAACTTTTGAACAGCATCCTGTAGAGATGAATATTTGAATGTAAAATGATTGAAAAATCATTTTGAACCTACATAACTTTGTAAATGTTGGGTATATGGGGATTATTAGTACACAAAAATTAAAGCTGACAATTTACTCTACAAAATGGATTTTTTTTATCTCTCTACAGGATGCTGTTCAAAAGTTATTGATTTTTTTATGAAAAGTCTCCTAAAAATCTTGAATCCCTCATATCTCGAAAAGGGTTCACAATAGAACCCCCCCTCCAATACAATTTTTTGTTTGTTTTAATGCCCACAATCACTGAGTGTAGTGCGCGTACTTGAGTCCCGGACACCCTGTATAAATATATACATATATATACTTAGTTACAAAGAAAATAAACAATTTAGGCATCTATTAAAGAATTCTGACAATACTTTAAAAACTACAACAAAATAAAAATACTGTTACAATGTCCTTTTTATGTTATTATGTTGCTATTACTAGCACATTCCTTAGGTCCTTTGTATAATATCATTATATGTATCTATATATTCATTATTTATTAAAAACTCTTTTGTATGTATTTGAATTATATCGTTGTAAGTACTTATTGAAAAAGGATGAAAAATCTGTTTTTCCTAAAGGACTGAGAAAATTATTATTAGAAAATACAAGAAAATTGACATTGCTCAACATTTTCTTCAAAAGACTAAATAATAAAAAAATCAAAAAAGGATTTTTAAAATAATGTGTTTAATGATAAATCGATTATTTTTCCTTCAAAATAATGATATTGTGTTTTTTTTTTTTCAAATATGACAATACTGGGTAAAAGTAATTAAAAAACCGTTTTAAAGCTCATAGATTTGTCTTTAAAATTGTTAAATTTTTTTTGAAAAACCTGAAATAAGTTTGTAAGATGTAAGTTCAGATAGAGTACCATGTTGTGCACCTTACATTAACATAAGTAACCCTATTATACTACAGTAACACTACTAGGCAAACAACCAAACAGTCGCAATTTCAAATTATAATCGACTTCATGGTACAACATAAAGAATTAGCTAAAGGCTATGCACGAACAATGGATGGCCGAGTTAAAACCAATAAATTGTGGCAAATTCTGACAAATGAACTCTGATGGTTTTCCAAATCGATCAACAACAGAATGGAAAAAGATAGTTACATATACATACATATAAATCTTTGTATTAGTTTCTAATTTTTTTTTACTTTTAGGTTTGGTCAGATTTCAAGGTTCACCTCAAAGCTAAAATGCGGCAAAATAAAAAGAGTATGACAGGAACTGGAGTGTAATCAAGCAGAGCCAAGTCATATACTGTTTTCGAAGAAACGGTAATACAACTATTAAATTCAACATTATAATCTTCATCACTCTCACTTAAATACAATGCAATTATTATACCCGTATGATTATATAGTCAATGGGTATAATAAATTTGCTATTACGTTTGTGACGCAAAGAAGGAGGGGGGTAGATATAAACTCAAGGATCGGATCAGAATCGGAAAATAAATCGATTTAGCTATGTATGTCCGTCCGTCCGCACGATAACTCAAAAACTAAAGCAGCTAGGATCTTGAAATTTTTGCACATTCGTTTTTTTGCAATAGCCGTCATCGCTATTTAAATCCAGCCATTTTGGTCCTTGGGTTCGGGTAGCTGCCATACAACTTCTTTTTTTATATGAGCATTACTCTGTACCTATTACAACTGCGTGTCTGAAATTTTGTCAACAGTAGTTTAGTTTTATGTCCAAAGTTTTCACAAAATTTGGTTGGTCTACTGCAGTGGGTTCGAGTAGCTGTCATACAACTTCTTATTTTATATGAGCATTACTCTCCACCTACTGAAGCTGGGTGTCTGAAGTTTTGCTAAAAATAGTTTAGTGTAATGGCCAAATTCTCTGCGAAATTTGGTTGGTCTACTGCAGAGGGTTCGAGTAGCTGCCATACGACTCCTTCTTTTATATGAGCATTACACTACACCTAATAAAGCTGTATGTTTGAAATTTTGCCAAAAGTAATTAAACGGATGATATAATGTATATGTTGCAGTCATACGGGTATCCCAGAGTTGACACACTCTACTACACTCTTCCTCGTTTTTTCTTAACTTTATTTTATTTTAAAAAAAATTTAATTTATTTTATTAGGTATGCCATTGTGCAATTGCGACAAAGGAAGAAACATCTCAGTTTTTTGTTAAATATATTGACAGGACTTTAAAGCTGACTGGACTGAGATGACTGACAGGATTTTAAAATTGAAATTCAACGAAATTTTATTGGATATTTTCGACGAAGTTATATTGGATTTTCGATTGCAGTTAAGAAAGAATATTCTAATATTTGTGTTAAGACTACCGCTGTTTTGCTTCACATTTTCGACAACATTAACCAAGGACTTCAGATTGCACTTTCAAATATCGAGCCGAATATAAAACATTTGAGTTGATTGAAACAAGTCTAGGTATCACATTAGTTATTAGTAATAGTTTTGTAGTCTTTTTATAACTTTAATTTAAGAAAATCAATCAATTTTACTGTTTTGGTGTGCTCCGAATTTCCTGGAAAATATGTTCATAAAGGTTGCGAAGCACTGCTTTATAGCCTTCGGCTATTTGAATAATTTTGAAAAATTCAAAATAAGATAGTAAGGTACTTATGAGTTTAAGTAGATAAAAGATGTTAGATACTAGAGATACACCATATCAAAAATTTTTAAAAATTTGTTAGACTGTTAGTTTAGATGTTTTTCTGAATAGAAGCAAGTAGTTAAACGGCATAACCTAGAAGATGTTTAAAGGTAGAATTTGTTTATTAACAATAGGAAGAATTCTTTCGAATGTTAGAAAAAAGTGTATTTTCTTAGTACATTTGTATAAAAATGTTTAATGGTTGATTCAGCAAAATAGCTATAAACAAAAACTTCAACTAAATTGTAATTAACCGTGTGTTTCAACCTGAGATAAAAAAATATAACCAGAATATCACACTTGAACAAACTAAAAATTACACAATAAACTGTACCTACCAAATTAAGGAGCATCTAATTATTTAAAAAAAACCTATGGTTCAATATAAGATATATATGTTATGGTTTTCAGTAAGCTGGAATATAGAGAATTCATTAAAACTAGAAGAAACATCCTATAATAAATGGACAAAGATATGCGTGGGGAAACTCTATGATAAAATTATTTAAAGGACTTAAAACGAGAACTAACTTGATTAATACGAAATGCGCCAAACGAATGAAACCCAATTAAAATTTGTAATACAAAAAGTTTGAACAATATATTGAATTGAATTGAATTTGTAAAACTAAACTGTTAATACGAATTTAAAACAAATGAAAAGATTACGATCTGCACAAACTGAGAAAACCAATTCTCATTATCCGGATTAAATGATGATGATGATTAAAGTGAACTGAAAAAGTCATTTAAGTCCAAGCTCTGTATTATTCGTTGAATGGAAAAACAAAAAAAGTTAATCAAATTAAATAGTTTCAAAATTTATTTTCATATTTTTATTTTAACGAAAAATGAAAAGTTAAAAAACTTTTCCTCATAATTTCATAAGTTCCTGATAAATTTTAAATTATTTTAAAATGTAAAACTTTATATCAATTCTATTTTGGATTAAGTACAAACAACTACATCAGAATCCCCAAAATCGATTTTATTGTTAATTTTTATAATTTTACAGAATTTTATTTAAATATCTTTTATTTAATAAAAAACTAAAATTGGAAAAAGAAGCCAGAAAGATTTATGACCAAAATATTAAAACTTCATAATTTCGTAAAAAAAGTTTTATTTTAAATTTTGGTTCAATATCAATTTAGTTTTATATTCAAAACCATTGCATATTTATAGGATGGTAAAAAATGTACAATGTCATTGTTTTTAAAAGCATATTTTTAAAGAATTATTGTAATCTTGCATTTGTTGTTATTGTTAAAAAATATCTGTTTTTCTATTATGAAGTGTTGTATAGTACAAATGTTCTGACCTTTTTATTGTTTTGTAGTTTAATTTTTCATATTAGAAATCATTTATCCCTAAAGCCATTTACATATTATTTTTGATCATTTCTTTGAATTGTTTTCCGGATCCCATATGATATTATAAAACCCTTTGAAGCTTTTGTTGGTTTTATTCAAATTAATCAAATTTCTTAATAGAAGCCCTTAAAATTTATTAAACTTTAATCTTTTGCCTATAATGAGTAATGAAGCATATTTCCATCTAAATGAAAATTAATAAGTAAAATATGCGATTTTGGGGCACTACAAACGCCAGAGTTGTTTATCAGCGACAATTACACTCGCTCAAATGTACGGCAGGATATGGGATGCCTACAGTTGGTTCCAACAGTATGGAGTAACAGCACATACGGCCCGTGCCACAATGACTCTTCTATGTGACATTTTTGATGACCACATTATATCAAGAAATTCAGAATTCAATTTTAAATGCGCTAGATAATTTTCTATGGGGTTATTTCAAAGAACGATTATATGTAAACAACCCTCAAACTATAAAGCAGTTTTATAAATATTTTGTTGATTTTTTCTAAATATATTTTTACTAGTAAGACCCCTTTGCAATCACAGTTTTTTTTAGGAATTTTTGCTAAAGTATTTTATCTCTTCTAGCATTTATACTGCCATTTTTAAATACTTTGCAATACCGAGTTATTTCAGACAATTTTTTAATACTTTGGCTATTTTAAATTACGTTTTGTATAAATATTACTTTTTGAATTTTTTTAAAAAAATTCAGATTTTTAAATAATTTATTTTTGAATTTATAACTACCTTTTAATAATTGTGTAATATCAGCTATATTTTTAATATGAAATATTATCCATTTTTTACCCAAATTCTATTTATTTTGCAGAGTATTATTGCCAATAGTCAAATGCCCTTATTAAATATCTCGATATAAATTGTGATTTAATTATTTGAATTTTTTAACGGTTTTGAAAGGCTGTTAAAATTGTTTAAAACTTCGCTAAGTAAATTTAAAAAACAATTTTTTTTTATTTGTTTTATATTTCAAGAATTTATGGATGTGAGATTTTTAATTTTTAAAATAGCCATTCAAATATTTTAACATTTTTAAAATTAAATTAAACAAAAAAAAAGCAACGAAAGGTTTCATTTAATTTATAATAATAAAATATTCCCAATTTAAAATTATTTTCTAATTCTCTTTAATTTAATTTTAAATTTTTTAAATAATTTTTATATTGTTAAAATATTTAACAAAAGATTTAAACAATTTAAAAAAATATTTTTAAGTAAATTCAATAAATTTGGCATTTTAAATCCGCCATTTTTAGCACATTTTCAAAAAATTTTGTAAAAATGTGCCTATATAGCTTCACTCTGTCCGTCCCTCTGTCTGGCCGTCCGTATGTTTACAAAAACTTTTACACCGTTTGAAATAGAGTAAAGAAATTTTAACCATGGGTATTTTTTGCAAAAAAAATAATTTCGTAGAAGAATGTTTTTCTGTAGCCCCACCTGTAGCCCCCCAAAGTTGGAAAAAGCCCTATATTTAAATTGTTATAACAAGAGTTCTGTTTGATATATTCAATATATATTTGATATATTCAATCTGAAAACGGCAAACGATAGCTGGTTTCATAAACTTTATTAATCTTTGACAGGCAAATGTTTAAGGTTGCCATACGGTACTAAAATTTAACATTACACAAAACTCAATTTTTGCAAAATGTTTGGCCACCCATATCTTCTGAACGGTTCAAGCTAGGGTTTTGAAATTTTGGGAGAAGTTAGATAATCAGAAATTAGTAGGAGTCGGTTAACAAAATTTTTTTGTCAAGACCCCTATGTAGGAGCTATAAGGGCTCCAAAATTGAAATTTTACTATTTTTAAACACCTGTAACTTGAATACCTGTTCAAATTTTGTTTTAGTGATATATAAGATTCAAAGCTCTATAATTATATTTCAACATGTGTCAAAGGTTTTTCTTAATTTTGAAGGGTTACGAGGCTACAGCCCCTGCAAATTCCAAAAAAGCCCTATATTTAAAATGATATAACATGAGTTCTGTTAGGTTTATTTTCAATCGAAACGGTATAAGAGAGCTGCTTTAATAGACTCAACAAAAATACTTCGATCAAATTTATGGGGTTGCCAGACGGTACTAAAATTTAGCATTATATAAAACACAATTTTTGCAAAATTTTTGGTGCAACATATCTCTTAAACGGTTTAAGATAGGGTCTTGAAATTTTAAGAGAAGTTAGGTCCTTAAAAACTAGTGGGAGTCGGTTAACAAAATTTTTTAGACAAGCCCCCTGTTTAGAAGCTATAAGGGCTCGAAAATTGAAATTTTGCCATTTTTAAGCACCTGTAACTTGAATACCTGTCCATTTTTATACCCGTATGACTATATAGTCAAAGGGTATAATAAATTTGCCATTACGTTTGTGACGCAGAGAAGGAGGGGGGGTAGATATAGACTCAAGTGTATGGATCGGATCAGAATCGAAAAAAAAATCGATTTAGCTATGTATGTCCGTCCGTTCGTCCGTCCGCACGATAACTCAAAAACTAAAGGAGCTAGAATCTTAAAATTTTCGCAAATTGGTTTTTTTGTAATAGCCGTCATCGCTATTTAAATCCAGCCATTTTGGTCCATGGGTTCGGGTGGCTGCCATACAACTTCTTTTTTTATATGAGTATTTCTCTGTACCTATTACAGCTACGTGTCTGAAATTTTGCCAAAAATAGTTTAGTTTTATGGCCAAAGCTTCTGCAAAATTTGGTTGGTCAGTTGCAGTGAGTTCGAGTAGCTGCCATACAACTTCCTGTTTTATATGAGCATTACTCTATACCTATTAAAGCTGGGGGCCTGAAATTTTGCCAAAAGTAGTTTAGTTTTATGGCCAAAGTTTCTGCAAAATTTGGTTGGTCTACTGCAAAGGGTTCGAGTAGCTGCCATACAACTTTATTTTATATGAGCATTACTCTATACCTATTGAAGTTAGGTGTCTGAAATTTTGCCAAAATTAGTTTAGTGTAATGGCCAAAGTTACTGCAAAATTTGGTTGGTCTACTGCAGAGGGTTCGAGTAGCTGCCATACAACTCCTTCTTTTATATGAGCATTACACTACACCTAATAAAGCATGTATGTTTGAAATTTTGCCAAAAGTAATTAATGTTTATAAAAATAATGATATAATGTTTATATAACGGTCGTACGGGTATCCCAGAGTTGACACAGTCTACTCTACTACACTCTTCCTCGTTTTTTTATTAATATACAAAATTTGAAGGTCCAACATTATATTTTAACATATGTTAAAGGCTTTTCTTAAATTTAGAAGCGGTTCCTTAAACTGAAGAAAGTGTCTCTCAGTTTTACCCATTTTTGCTTAGATAATAAAATTATAAGTAAAATTCCAAATTTTGGTTTAATTCCTAGAAACTACAAAAATGGAGAGGGAGGGGGGGGAGGTTAGATGAAGTTAGGTCCTTGAGAAATTTGGCAACCTTCCCCATAGAGGAGCCAATAGGGCTTAAAAATTAAAAATTTACTGTTTTTATAAGTAAGCAGTAACTTAGTCACTGACGTATATATTTCCTAAATTAAACGTTAATATTGAAGCTTCAACATTATATTCCGATAAAATAGTTGGTATGAAACACTATATTATTTTGAAAATGTGCTTTTTTAAAAACCCTTGGTTTTTTATCATCACTTGTTCATATTTATCTTGTACATTGCTGTAAGCTTAACTTTGACTATAGATATATGTATTTCTTTACTTAATTTTTTTCAGATTCTTCTCTAAACTTAGTGCCTCTAAAAAATACCATTTAAAACAACATTAGACTCATTTTGCTGTTAAAAGAAGAACAGTCCATTCTTAGTGTCTGTTTTTAATAAAACAAATCATATTGATTTAATAATTATGCAAATTATAGAGGTGTGTAAAACATAAAATATTCGCTTTAAACCAACGACCATATTGTTTGTCTTTCTGTTTATTTTTTGTTTACTTTTGGTACACTTCTGTTGGGGTGTTACATGGTAAATATATTTTTCTCATTAGACAAGACACTTCTGGAAAAGTTCTTGAAGAAAAGAAAAACGAAAATTTAAGATAAAACAAAATTTATATAAACAATGTTTTAAAGTGAGTGATAAAAAAAACACACACAAAAGTTAAAGTATTCGGTAAGAATTCGTTTCATGCAAATTAAGTACAGAACATGAAAAAACATGGGTTTAACTTAAATATTTTAAATTTTGTTTGTTGTTATTTAACTTTTAAACTTAACTTAATAAAAAAAATAAACAAGATTATTTAGGCAGACATAATTTTAATTTTATTTTTAAATGTGTTGAAACAATTATACGATGAGCATATCATAATAACAAAAGTCAAAATAATAATACAAACACATTACAAAATAAAGATATTCAAAATATGTATAACACTTGGTTCTACTGTTGTAATTTTTTTTGTAACTGAAACTTCAGGTCCAATATTTTCAAGATTATTTAATAATATCATTAGGAAATCTTTTTCTTGTAAATTGATTTGACAATAGTTTCTCTAAAGCCTTCAAATTTATTGTATTCACTGTTTAGAGGCATCGTAAATGTGTTTGCGACGTCGTGAATACAATGTCGCATGATCGTAAATGTAAACTTCAAAAATTTTACATTGTCTCATGATCGTAAATTCATTTTACATTGTATTCACGACCCACTTTCACGACGCGTCTTGTATTATTTTTAATTATTTTTTTCTTTAAATTTTGTAAAATGGATTTCGATGATATTGAAGTTTTAGAAGATTTAAATTTAAAAACGTTTTATTTACTAAATATCAACAAAACGTCACCATAACAACATAAAAAAAAACAATAACAAAATTGTATACGCTTTGTCAATTTTTAAATTTTAAAAACCCGACATATGGTACGTTGCGTATTTCGGGAGCTCCCATATAATTATATGTATTTAAAATTATTTTGACAGAAAATATACGCCGTACGTCGACATTTAGGTAAGGCCTTTATTTTGAATTTTGGTCAGTTGAATTTTATTTTTGTGCTGGTGAAGTCTCTAATTAAAACATTTCATTTTGACGCAATCGGAATTGTAAACAAAATACATTGTATTTTCGACACAATGTGTGCAGAAATTTTACATTGTGTTATTTTCACATTGTATCAGGTTGAAGTTTTTTTTACGACATTTACAATGTCACCCGCCATTTGTTTAATACAAGAACTAGGACAATCAAATAAATAAGGATAATTTATTTCACTTTATTTATTACAAACTCTTATTATAGGTTGCTTCATAGAAGTAGATTTCTTCGAATACAGAATTTGACAAGTGTCCAAGAAACGCATTGTATATTATTTAATAAGTTATAGACCTTGACTACGCAGAAAACGGCGTGTAATTTTTTTTCCGATCAAATGGCCATATAATTTTTCGCCCGCTTGTCTCTTTTCCGCATGGCTACCTTTTTAAAAACCAATATGTAAAATTATTTTTTAAAAAATCACCTACAAAGAAACCGCCATCCACTTTCTGCTTGGTCACGGCTTTGGAAATGTTTACACTTTTCGGTAGCCTAAATAGTTTTGATTAATCCGAAAAAAGATAATTACCGAAATTATAATAAGATTTATAAAGAATTAAAAATAGAAAAAGGTTCTGGCTGACTTCGGAATTGCATATAAATGCGGTATAATTACAATAAAATTTTTTTGTGCAATAAAAAACCACTCTACTGCATTGTAGATTATTTAAGCAGCTACAAATTTTCGTATACATTAAATACCAATTTTATACACATTTTCCATCGTGATATTACAGCCCCTCCCAAATCGGAGCTGCAATATCACAATAAAGTTCAAAACAGAGCTATTCGTCTAATAAATGATCCCGGTGTTGAATTGTTAACATGACTTATGGAAATTCGTTGGACATTCGCATGTCGAGGTTATGGAATCACAATCATTTCAATGTATTCCCTAAAATAGGTAATTCGTATGTGTACGAAAATACGTAAATAAATTGAAGAGGAATATTAACATCTTTCTCGTCATTATCCCTCCAAATTTTCCCATCCCCCTTTTATCATTTGTATCGCAGGTTTCCTTCTAAAGTTTGATTCAAGAAGAGGGTGGTTGTGGTGTACTAAAATCGAATCCTACCCAAAGAAACAGCACACAATTACAATGGGTGGCTTTCGAGCGTTCCATTTGCTCGATTTTTGATACCAGCAAGGATCCATTCCCCAATTCTCGAAATGTGCTATTTTAAGAAAACTTTCGTTTTTTTCGTTATTTAATTAAATTTACAAAGTGCAGAGAGCAGTTGTCTTTTTTGGTGTTAAGAAAATAATAATCCCTCTTATTTTTCTTTTGTGTATTTTGTTTTATCTATTTGTGACACTCAAGAGGTCCGCAAGTGGATTTAATATTAGGATTCCCCTACCATGTTCTATATATTTAAAAAGCATTATTTTTTTCTAGGCAAAAATAATTAACATAATAGCCATTACCATTTCTTTCTATTATCAATACAACCTGAGTAAAACCTAAAAAAAAAAAATATTTCATTTTCATGCTATTTTTTTGGGGGCTTTTGTTTGCTTTGTATTATAAAGTCTAAGACAAATCTTAAATATTTTTAAAATGGAATTACTGAAAAACAACGGGGAAAGGAAAAGAAAAAACAGAAAGTAGAAGGGAAAAAATTCTAGATTTTCTGCAGACTAGTTTAGTATTTTGGATATTAAATTGTGCGCGACGGTGAAAGGAAAGTTTGAGTTGCAATGAACAATTCATAAACTGTTTATAAAGTATTTGTTTCTATGAAAAAAATGACTGACTGAAATTTTGACATTTCATAACTTTATTAATATTAAAATATAACAAGTTGTAAAAAAACTAGCAAAAGAAAAAATATAAAACTATTGAGTCACTATTATAGACTTCATATGATTCATCTGCTTCTCTTCTAATTCTTTCGTTCGCTCCTATTCACAATCAACCAAAGAGTTATAGAATTTTCCTAATTTACATTAAAAAAGTTTTTCTTTATATAAATTTATGAGAAATGATAAATAAACTACCAGAGAACTCCAAAAAATTAGCCGATGGATCCCTACCGAGATCTTTATTTATCGGTAGGCTGATCTCGTCCCTATTGGCCACATTCCAATACTGTTATATGAGCCCCGATTTCTGGTTCAAGGAAATTTAAGATGTAGGTCATATGTATTTCATCTAAAGTAAAAATTTAATTCTTTAATTAAAAAAAAAAACTATTTTTAATTTGAATTTTAACTTACCAGCATGAGAGTAGGCTTTTTTTTAGCAAGGATCTATCTTTTTAGTAATTGCAACATTCGTTCCATGACTTGAATCTTCCCCTGTTACCATAAATATTCTTCCACTATCTTGTTCGTAGTCCTCTTAAACACAATTTTCAAGTGGCACGCGGCCACGGTTTTATTTCCTCTTTGTTAACTTATTTTCGTCTGTTTCCGTTACATTTATTTCAGCGACAATAAGAGCTCCGTTTTCAATCATCAATTTGTATGCAACTTCCGAGCAAAAGAATCCCTGAGTAATCGCTATGATTGATAGATTCAATTGCTACATTATTTGGTGGGGCTTGTAAGATTGCGTCCACATTATAGCTAAAGCTAAAATATTTTTGATTAAAAGTTTAGACTTCTCGAAAAATGTTTTGGTTCTATGTGCATTCTTAGAAGTACATGTAATCATTTTCTTGCTTATGCCCACTTCATTCTTGCAAACCCAATGGTAACTGTCAAAAGATCTAAAACTCAAAACAATTAGAAAAATAATTATTCAACAAAAAAAACTTAACTAGATAAAATCCGAAATTTTAAAGATTTACCAGGACTAAAGCACATATGTATTCTCTGAAGTGGTAATAAACGATCTTTGCCAATAAATATCCGCATTTTTGCTAAATAACACATTATTTCCAATCCCCATTTTATTAGCTTTTTTCTAAACCTGATCCTTTCAATCAAAATTCTTTTTCGCATGAAGGGTTCAAGACAAAGTTTTGCCTTTAGAGGGAATTGGCAGTAGTTGATTAAAGTTCAATCCTATCAGGGGGAGCCCCATGCCCTCTGCGTGATTTTTTTCGTTTTTGAAATTTCTAGTACCAGAGTGTCTAATACCTTTTTATGGCATGTACTCATTAGCAAAAAAACATCTGAAAAATTAAAACATTAAAATATTATAAACCAGATTTAATAAAGACGTTTTCAAAGTAGCTAGTAAGTTTGTTTGTAAACTTCACTTCAAAACTACTTTTACTTACCTAAAAATGCACTTATTTATAAAAAAACATATTTTCTTCAAAAATTTTTAAATTTACAAAAGATTTGAAAATTTTTAGTCTTTTAAAGTAGATAAGAAGCCGACTTGAGAATTATTTGGTTCTCTAAAAATAAATTTAAATAGAATTCTTTTCATTATTATTCTTATATGAATCTCTAAAAATTCAATATTGTCCTTATTCCTTAATATCCTATATTAAATTTTGCTTTTTTCTTAAATTTTCTAAGAGTAGTTGATATTTAAATAAAAAAAAAAAAAATTATACACATGATATAGATATTCTGAAGCCTCTTAAAACATATACATACTTAAAATAAGTATATATATACTTTAACCCATTGGCTGCATTTTTATTGAAAAAAAAATTTACATTGGTATTCTAATACCATTTTGACAGATTATTTATTTTTTACTTCTCTTTTTCTCTCTTTCTTCTAACTAATATTTACATAAGAACATTTAAGAACTATCATATTTATATTATAATTTTTCTGTTCACGTACAGTTGTGCATGTGTCTGCTTAAACATAAAGACAAATTTTATTCAATTTAAAAAAAATCGAAAACAACAAAACGAATATGTTTACTAGAGTTTCGTATAAATATAACGCTTCTATAGAATATTTTTAATAAAAATTTGTCTTCAATTTAATTTTACGAATATCTGTCAATTCTCAAGCATAATTTTAAATAATATAAACTATTTTATGTTTTATTTTTAGGAGTTTCTTTTACTTTGCTAACTGCTCAACTTTTATAGCCTACATAGTCTACAATGAACGCTCTCGTTTTGATCTCTACAAGTAGCTATCTGTCAAACTAAGTTAAATGTATTGAATAATATTAATAATACGAAAGTGTCTACAATAGACGAAGCCCTGGCCATTCATATCGCAGCCATTAAAAAAGTTGTTTAATTTTTAACTTTTTCGCTTTCTCTACTTATTCAAATGTCAAATAATTGAACTTTGAAAAATATTTTTAATTGAAAAATAAAAATTATCAGAAAAAAAATTAGTAAAATTATTAATTTTTATTTTATCTAGGGTTAAATTATATCAACCCATTATTCAAATTAGCTATACATCTGACCAATGGCGTAGTGGTAAAGACGCCGCCCTTCATGCGGAAGGTCTCGGGTTCAAACCTCGGTCAGATCATATCTAATAAAAAAATATCGTAAAATTATATAATTATATCGTAATAGTTTATATCGCAAATAAGATTTAATAAAAATATATAAATAATTCTTGTGTAAGATAATAGATGGCGCACAAAGTTAACATTTGCGCATTCATATTACATAACCTTATACAATAGCTACAGCCGAGTAATCAACGGCTTAGTGAATATTATGATTAAAAACAAACTGAAGCCAAGTTTAAAAAAATAAACTTGGTGAATGCCCTATACTCCTTAAAGGAGTGGAAAAGGAATAAAAAAAAAAAAAATTCAAATTATATATACAATAAACTTTGAACTATTGAATATTTCTTAATTCATGAAATTTGTAAGCAAAACAATGTCAAAAAACGGTGTCATGTACATTTTATTGTAGACACTCCTTTGTTGACTACGTAATGAGAGCGAAACGATAGAGTTATTAGGCTAATAGCATTTCTAAACCATAGGTACAAGTTGGCGTAGGTACAAAAATCTCAATGAATTCCACTTACAATTAATGCATAAAGAATACTAAACATTATAACATTATATTTGATTAAGATATTTCTGTATCAGTGAGTTATATTATTCAACTAAAATAATTTTATTAGTTTATATTAAAATAGTATGATATTTCATCATATTATTGATATAGAGTAATATTTATTAAATAATTTGAGCCCAATCGCGAATGGTAACTGATTCGAATCAAAATCCAGACAAAAGTTTTTTTCCACTTTTACTGAAATTGCAGCCTAAATCTACAGAAAAAAGGTTCAGAACTTTAGCCAAGACACAAACCACCCCTTTTTTAAAGTAATTTTTAAATTGTGACCAATATTATTAAGAAAAAAAAAGAAGAAATAAATCAATTTAACCCTTTCTCTAAAATTTAGAATAGTTAAATTCCCAAATAGTAATAGTTAAATTCCCAATTCCCAATTATCGTTACTATAGTAACGATAGATATTTAATCATAATGATACTTTTTATGTACGTTTTAAAATTTGTGTTTTTTTTTTATATATATTTGTTTAATATTCAAGTTGAGTGCACTTTCTCTTTTATTCTGTATTATACTTTTCATATTGCACATATTAGAGTTTAAGAAGATATATTTTAAGTCAATATCCATACAAAGTATATATATATATATTTCCAGCTCATCTCAACTGCATATGCAATTGAGAATATCTTTGCACAAAATCAAAAAAAAAAAATAAGTTATTGTAGAAAGTACTAAAGTACATGGCTTGTTTTGATAGTTCCTGCTACCAATTTTAAACTTTCTTTTTCTCATTTTTAGATAAAACTTATTTTGAGCAAAAAAAACCCAACTTTGTATTAAAATTTAAAAAGAAAACCTTTAAGGCTTTATAGATTTCACATAACTTTATATGTTAAGCAACTTTTATTCAATATTTTTTATAGAATTTTTTTTTTAATATATGTATTTAATACATTTTTTCCCATTTCTATTCTTGGGCTCTACTGGATAGATTTTAAACTGTATTTTAAATACACATGAACCTTTCATATTAAATATTTTACTTCAATATAATATCTAATATACTTTTTGTTTAACTTGTACTGCTTTGTTTTGTTCTTCTTTTGTGATTTATTTTTCTATAGAAAAACTTTTTAACTGTGTGCCGGGCGCTATTTCTAATACTAATTCTTTCTACTTACTCCTTCTAATATTCTTGATTCAAAACTATGAATATTAAGCTAATATCCTGCAATTTGTACCTATACTCTACTTCTTCAGAGACTTCGTTAGATTTGTTTGATGTATTGTGTATAACTTTAAATTTGATTGTCTTTTGAATTACTCTTCGGATTGGTATTTTAAAATTTGGGTACATGGGAACTGAAATAAACTGACCTTATTTAAGTAGGTGGAAGTAAAACTTATTTAATATAAAAAAACCTAAAATAGAAGAATTAGAATAAAGAATTTACAACCATCGGTATATTTACTCCGCTTTTTAGCACATTTTCAAAAAATTTTGTAAAAATGTGCCTATATAGCTTCACCCTGTCCGTCCGTCCCTTTTTACCTACGGCTGACTAAAAAATATCAGAAATGGGTAGGTATTGCAATAAAAATCATTTACTGTTAAAACTTTTTTTTGTAGCCCCCCCCGTTACGGAGCTACAGCCCCACAAAGTCGAAAAAAGGCATTTAAACAGTTATAATTGGAGTTCTATAAGGTATATTTCCAACCTGAAAACGTTATCAGACAGCTGTTCTCATAAGCTTTACAAATTAAAAACCAATTGTATAGGGTTACCATACGGTACTAAAATTTACCGTTATTCAAAACTAAGTTTTACAAAATTTTTGGCCCTTCATAACTTCTGAACGGCTTAATATAGAAACTTGCAATTTTGGGAGAAGTTAGATCCTTAGAAATAAGTAAGAGTCAGTTAACAACATTTTTTTGTCACGCCCCCTCTTTAGGAGCTGTAAGGGGTCGAAAATTGTAATTTTGCTAAAAATTTAGCTTTTAAACACCTATAACTTGAATACCTGTCAAAATTTTTTTTTATTTGTGTACAAAATTGAAAGCTCCAAAACGAAAGTTTCAATAAGTGTCAAAGGTTTTTCTTAATTTTGACTTTGTCCGTCCTTCCGTCCGTCCGTCCGTATGTTTACAAAAACTTTTACACCGTTTGAAATAGAGTAAAGAAATTTTAACCACGGGTAGATACTACAAAAAAATTAATTTCGTAGAATTTTTTTCTGTAGCCCCACCCGTTACGGAGCTACAGCCCCCCAAATTTGGAAAAAGCCTTATTTTTAAATTGTTATAACAAGAGTTTTGTTAAGTGTATTTTCAATCTGAAAATGGCAAAAGATAGCTGGTTTTATAGGCTTCACAAAAATATAAGGCTAAAATGTATAGGGTTACCATACGATACTAAAATTTAATATTAAGCTAAACTCAACTTTTGCAAAATTTTTGGCCCCATATATCTTCTAAACGGTTCAACCTAGGATCTTGAAATTTTGGGAGAAGTTAGGTCTTCCGAAATTAGTAGAAGTCGATTAACAAAATTTTTTTGTCACACCCTCTGTTTAGGAACTATAAGGGCTCGAAAATTGAAATGTTGCTATTTTAAACTACCTGTAACTTTAACACCTGTTCAAATTTTTTTTTAAGTAGATGCAAAATTTACAGCTGCAGCATTATATTTCAACATATGTTAAAGGTTTTTCTTAAATTTGAAAGGGTCTCTTTAAATTGAAGAAATTGTTCTTAGTCTTAACCATTTTTGGTTAGATAATAATATTCTAGGTAAAATTCCAAATTTTGTTGGAGTTCAAAATTGATTTCCTAGAACCGGAAAAAAATGGAAGGATGAAGACAGGAGGGGGGTGAGCAGATCCATCATAAGTTTGCTAAGCAAAAATTTTGGAATCTTCCCCATTGAAGGGCTACTACGTCTTCAAAATTAAAACTTTTATGTTCTTATAAAACAGTAACTTATTCACCAATGTAAGTTTTTCTAAAATTAAACGTTAAAATTGAAGCTCCAACATTATATTTTGCACTTATTAACAGGTTTTCTTGAGTGCATTGGGGTTATATTCTAAGTATTTCACTATTAGTTATATAATTAATTATTAATGAAATAACAAAATTATAATATTATCATAATATATATTTTTATAAAAATAAATGATAAAATACTCAGTAAGAATCCGTATATAATTTTGAAAATGTGCTTTTTAAAAACCCTTGGTTTTTTTCCCTCACTTGTTTTCATATCATCTTATATCCTAGCTGTTCTAGGATCAAATCAGCCAAAACGACACTTTTTATGATGAAGTGGCTTTAGTTCTTCAACCAGTGTAATCATGCATTAACTTAACTTGCTAGAGCCAATTACAATACATCTTGGTGGCACAGTGGTTAGAGTGCTGACTTTGCATACGAAAGGCCCGGGTTCGAATCCAAATGACTTGACTGAGATACCCTTCGCCATTGAGTTCAAATTAAGGGCTTAATGGCTTAATCAATAATTAATAATTATATATCTTTAATGAAAAATACATTAATATAACAATATAAACAAATACAAAATATAAACAAATAATTTAACTGAATTATATAACTCACAGATATATATATTACCATATAACTCAAATACAAAATATTTCAATATAACCAAAAATAGAATTGCTCTTATTGAAAATCTTAAACGTTTCTACATGTTATAAGGGTTAGTACTATCTCATGTTTAAATTGTAGTATGTGGATTTCAGAATCGAGCCAAGGTAATTGATTAATATGATTCACAAATTCAATATAACAAAAACTTTTGTAACTTGCTTGAAGTTTTATAACGTCATTTTGTTTTTTAGCCTTCACGGAATAAACAATTCCTGTATGAGGTTACTTTGAATAATAAACATAAACCACTCAAATCAAAATCACTCAAGAGAATCAAAAAATTCCTATAGTCTAACGTTAATTTTCCATTTTATTTTGGATTTTTTTAGAAAATCGAAACTCAATTTTTTGTAAAATTATCAAAATGTCAAAAGATATTTAAATCAAAATCACAAATTACACTCATAAACCTACACTAGCAGTTGTATATAATAGAGAAAAGGAGATGTGTAACAAGTGTTTGTTCTTATTAATATTGTAAAAAAGAGAAAAGAAAAAATATATAGAAAAAAAAAACAAATGATGTCTAGCATATTGTTATTAGAAATGATTGAAATCAAAGATCTCTGATCCCTGCTTTATTTTTTATTTAAATGAAAAAATCTGGAAAACTTCTAGGGGTTACATGCCTTGGTAATTTTGTTTTTTTTTCTTATTACGGATAAATAATGATGTTATAAGTTCTTTTTTTTCATTCCGTCTCTTTCTTTTACTGTTTTGATGCTTTGATTTATTCTCAAATTCTAATATTGATGATTATTGACTTCATCATTAATTGATTAAGCAAAACGAAGGCGAACACTGTGAATCGACAGACTAATAGAATGATTGCAAGAGTGTGTGATAGGAAATGAAGGTGGGGTGGGAATATACAAAGAAAAAACCAATCATCATTAAAGATGATGTTTATTTTGGTAAATTGATTTATTACCCACTTGTTGCATACACAGCTATAATATATAGTATTTTTTGTCTGTTGTATTGCCTTGTATTTTCTCTCGATTTCCATTTTTACTTTGATTTTTATTCGTAAACGATTTAAAAAAATCGTTGTGTTTTTTTTTTTACTTTTGTTTTTCTTAAATATTAAAATTGAGGAAAACGAGGCAGAGTGTAGTAAAGTAGACTGTGCCAACTCTGGGATATCCGTATAGACTTTTATTATCTGATAAATTACTTTTGGCAAAATTTTAAATACACAACTTATTAGACTTTCAGTAATGTAGAAAAGAAAATAGGGCTATTCTACGGTTTAACTAGTATCCGCGTAGCACCAAATGACTATATATAAAAGATAGCTGGTGTTGCCAGCTTTCAAAAAATATATAGCTTTAATGGCGCATGTTATCCTTTAAGGACGAAAAGGACATTTAGGACTTTAGCGAGCAAGAATTTTAGAGTTTGTTACAAAATCAGGATAATACGCTTTTTCCAGAATATTTATATATTTGTATACGTGAGATTCTGAATTAGGAGGGATTTTATAGTTGGATTCAAAATCAGGGTTTCAATAATTTGTTTAACGGGGGTTTGGGGGCGGCAGCCCCCTCTATTTTTAAATTTTTATTTGTTGAAATATGCATGTAAAAAATAATTAGGAGATATTTTATAGTTGGCTACAATTACAGGATTATACTCTTTTTCCAGAATATTTATATATTTGTATACGTGAGATTCTGAATTAGGAGGGATTTTAGAGTTGGATTCAAAATCAGGGTTTCAATAATTTGTTTAGCGGGGCTTTGGGGGCGGCTGCCCCCACTATTTTTAAATTTTTATTTGTTGAAATATGCATGTAAAAAATTACTATTTTTAAAAAATAGTTTGTCATTAAATTTTGATGTTTGGAATTTTTTTTTTGGAATTTTTTTTTTTTGGAATTATTTTTTTTCTTTCTTTGGAATTTTGTAAATTTGGAATTTTTTTTTGGAATTAGACATCATCCAAACAAAAAGGTAAAATAAATTTATGAGAAATAAAGTATGAAAATGTATTTTTTAATAAAATTGTTGTGTCAGTTATACATTCATGTTCTCTGGTGGGGCTATTTATCAACATATACCATACTTATTATATACCGTTGGAAGGAGTGTCAAAAGACCTTTCTAACAGTATAATAAAAAATACAGGGTGTTTTTGAAAATTTCAAAGTTATAGTGGTTTTTTTGAAAGTTCAAAATTTTTTTTTTTTTTTGTTTTAAAATTTCACTTGAAATTGCAATATCTCCAAAACGGCAGCACCTATCGTCATCAAAGAAACGTTAAAATATTCTCCAGACCGTCATCTTAATTAATAGCTTTGATTGAATATATATATATTGAACAGATCGCTAGTTATAACGGTTTTTTTTAAAATAGATTAAAATAACAAGGATACTTTTAAATGTCCTTTTCGTCCTTAAAGGATAACATGCGCCATTAAAGCTATATATTTTTTGAAAGCTGGCAACACCAGCTATCTTTTATATATAGTTATTTGGTGCTACGCGGATACTAGTTAAACCGTAGAATCCCCGAAAATAAAAGTTGAAAGGTAGCTCTTCAAACCTATTCTACTATACTGACTCCATTTTATTTAGACGCTGGGTAATGCTCTTACAAAAAAAGAAGTTGTATGGCAACTACTCAAACTTGTGGATCAAACTGGCTGGATTTCAATAACGTTAGCGATAACGACTATAGCATAAAAGCGAATTTGTGAAAAATTCAGAATCGTAGCATCTTCACTTTTTGAGTTATCGTGCGGATGGACTGTATAACCTTTTCAATACTTCTCAATTCTGATCCGATGTATACCTCTGTGTCTATATCTACCACACCTTCTTCACTGCATCACAAACGTAATGACAAATTTAGTATACTCTAAATTTAGTATATATAGTCATGCGAGTATAAAAATATATAGTGTAGAATGGATAGGAAGGACCCTGTGTAAGAAAGTATGTGTTTGAATACAAAAAAAAAAATTTATTGAAAATTTAAATACAAAAACAAAATCCAAGAGGACATTTTTGTAGGGATAAAGAATAACTAGCAAAAATAAGTTGAAAATATTGAAATGATGTGAGTGATATCTGTGTGTGGTATTGCTGGGTATAATTAAAAATGTGAACTGAATAGAAACATCAAAATGAATGACGTAAGTTTGTTTAAATATATTGATTAATATATTAGTAATTGCTCTGAAGTATATTTCATTTAATATAATCATTTATTTTAATTTTATTTAATTTTTTTAATACACCTGATTATTTATTCCTACATACTTATAATTTGTATATCCGTCTTATGTACTTACCGTCTTAAGTAAATTCAAAAGTTACAAACCTTATAAAATATAATGATATAAGTTTGTATAAGAAATGTATCTTATAAAATACAATCCTTAATATGACTCAATTTTTTATTTTCAAGGACGATTTGCTTTAAAGAATCAAAAAAAGTATCCAAGGCCATATTTTCTTGCACATTCAGCATCGTTACAGGAGAACACAATAAGAAAACTTTCAAATCTGAAAGGATAATAAAAATGATCCTGTATTATTTAAAATGATATTATATATCCAATTTCATACTTAGTAGTTAATTTAAAGTTACTGAGCAATTCTTTTTAAATTTAAACAAAAAATTTAAAATTTAAAATAAAGAAACAGTTAGTTTCTAACTAAATTAAAGTGCAATAATAGTTTTGAGTAAAAGTAAAAACTTTTTTATATTAAAAACAATATAAATTTGACTAGTTTTTTTATTAGTTTGAATCTTTAATTACTGCAAAAAAAGCCCTTCGGACGACGGGCATATATAAAAATGTAGCTTTTATGAAAGCCTCAATGATATTTTAAAGTATTCTTTCCAAAATTTAAAAAATAAATTAGTTTTCCTTGATGAAAATTTATTTTCTTTTTGCCACTTTTTTTAGGAATAAATACGGGTTTGCTTATAGCAGTACTTATTAAAGCCTTCGGGATTAAATTAGATTCCAAAACTTTTACAGCTAATCGAATTCCTTTACAAACACCACCTTTTGTTTTTAGAAGTAGCATTAATATATCTTCAACTGTCAAACTAAGTTTATTAGTAATCTATAAGGTAATTCTCTTTATCGATTTCACTGCCATTGTCAATTGTGTCTCTACTTAAGTTATTGCATTTCCATGTCGTCGTTCATTAATTATATAAAAATCAACATTTTTCTGGGCTAAATCACAAAGGTTGCCGAGTTTTATACATGAATTTATTATGGTTGATTCATTTTTATGAAGTAGAATCGGTAATGTTTGATGGAAATCTCCACGTAGAATTATAGGTTTCCCGTCGAAAGATTTCTAATTTTTCATAGTTTCTGGTAATGTCTTGTAAAGGTTGTTGATGCTCATTGATAAGGATCAAAGAGACTGAACTAGGAATGGTATGTTTCACCACCATCAAGTAGATTTATGACGTGGCCAATGCTATATCCGATAATCTCTTAACAGTGCTAAGAAGCAACTTATACATATAACTTTTACCACGGCCCTCTGGTCCGGCTAGAAAGAAACACCTACTTTGTCTAGTCTCAACTTCTAATGCAATCATTATTTTGTCCTTAGATAAACCTAACATAACTTCACTGCGTACTTTCTCATGAGGAATATTTAGTAAATTTACAAGACTTATTTCAATGCTTAATGGTGGATTAATTAGGTATACTTGCATTTACTGGAGCATTTTTTCCCTGAGAGAATTAAAAATTTCTTGAATATGTTTCAGTTGAATATTTTCGGAATACTATAATATACGTAAGAGATCTCGCAATTGCCGTGGCATTTCTATTGGCACCTCTTGATGTAAGGTTTCTGACCCATTGTTCTTGTTGCGTGTCGGACATCCACGACGACTATGATACGAGCTGTTAGAATATTTTAAGAAGTCGAGGTTTATTTTGTATCACCCATAAATATGGTTTTATTGAACTGTTCAAAAAAATCTTCGCTGAATTCAACTTTCAAATGTATAATTAAGAAACAGTCGTTATTTCTACAATAATAAATCTATGCATATATATTTAAATCTTCATGGTGTAAAATTTATTTATTCAAATTTTTAGGTCACCGTCATTACAGTTCTTACAATTTTCATTATTTTGATTCCTTGAAACTTCATTTTTCTATCATTTACATATGAACTAAATTATATATCAACAAACTTGTCAGAAATTTTGATATTCCCTAAAACTTTCGTTTTAATTCTCTCCACTGAAAAAAAAATTTCATTATTATCAATGTACAATATGATTTTGAAATTTATTATAATTTTATTTTGGATTTTAATGACGATTTCAACTAAAAACTTAATTAAAAAATAAAAAAATGAGATGACTATATAAATGCTAAAATTTATTTTAAATGTCCGTTAATTGTTATATCAACAAATATTTTTTTGTTAAATGAAAGAAAGGAAGAAATGTCCTTGTGAAAATCATTCATTTCATTCGTACGTTTTTGTTGTTTTTTTTTTCCTTTTTTTCTTACAAACATTTTTTTTTTTAATTTAAGTTTTTTATAATTAACACTTTTTAATTAAAAATTGAAATTCAAAATAAAGAAAAAAAGAAAAGATATTTTTAAACAATTGAATTTTTTTCAGTTTTTTTTTGTTTTTTTTTTTTATGTGAAATGAAAAGAAATTGAAAATTAAAAGTTAATTTCTATTTTTTTTTTCTTGATATCTTAATTTTTGCTAATTACAAATCAATTTTATGTAATAGTGTCCGTGATTTCGGGAGGACTCCAAACAAGAGATTTTTAAATTCAATGTAAATGTTTGTTTTTTTCTTTTTTTAAACGATAGGTGGGAAACATTAAAAGTTATCCAGAGTAACTGTACTAGGTTCCAACGCGAAGTGTTGGGGTGAAGTCAACTAAAACCATCCAGGTTTAAAACCAAACTAAGGATGAGGAAGGTAACTTGTGGATCGGGGATTGGAAACTATGAATTTTCTGTTCTATTTAATATTATGTGAAAAACTCAACTCCTCCGACGAAATACCCGCCAATAAGCTCATTCTAATTTATAAAATGTAGAGTCTTTTCAAACTCTAGAACTCTGACATATGGAAACTTTTTCATAAGTCACACTTCCAAATTGTTGAAACACACTATTTTTGTACTTATGATTTATTCCGATTCAATCCTTGATATAAAATTATATCGCATCGTTACTCTTCAGCCATCATGCACCGCAAGCTGTTTAAGTGTTTATTCTATTGTTCTGTCTACTCAGTTAGAAGATTTTTGCAGGAGTCTTATACTAACACCCAAAAGGTCTTCCATTTCCCTAAGAAAATAAAAAATTGTTAAATAGAAGTATTTTAGAAGATTTTACATTATAGAAATATTTAGAAGATATTTTAGATGTCGTACATATATGAGTTTTAATGATTGAATTTTAACTACCTACAATATTTATTCATTAAACAAGATGCCAAACAGTCTTTGCTTTTTTTTTTTTTTTTTTTTTTTAAGCGCTAACTGTTCAACTGTTAGGCTAATTAGCCTGTCTATACCATAGGTACATGTTGGAACAGGGGGTCATATTATATTCGTGTTATTAGAATTGGTCTGATTGAATTCCACATACAATTTAAACATGAGATAGTACTAGGCCTTATAACATGTAGAAACGTCTTAGATTTTCAATATTTACAATTCTATTTTTTGTTTATATTGTAATATTTTATATTTTACTTATATGGTATTCTATGTCTGCGAGTTATATTATTTAATTAAATTATTTGTTTATATTTTGCATTTGTTTATATTTTTATATTAAAGTATTTTTTATTAAAGATTTATAATTATTAATTATTGATTATGCCATTAATTTGAACCCAATGACGAATGGTAACTGAGTCGAGTCGAAAACCAGAAAAGTTTTTTCACTTTCACTAGAATTCGAACCCGGGCCCTTCTGCATGAAAGGTCGGCACTTAACCACTGTGCCACCCAGCTGTTATTTCACACATGTATCACTTGTATTTAAAAGTCTAATAAGCCTCCTAAATATTCACTTCCTACGCATTATTTGTTTTTTTAACTGTCTTAACAAAACCAGCCTTTAAATTTTTTTAATTTAATAATACTTTTCTATAATATTAAGCTAAATTTCTATTTTGAAACTACATCCAAATTCAATTTAAAGATATACCTAAATTGATCCAAAACTATATATTATAGAACTTGCTATATTTAATTATAACGGTTAGATGCTAGAAATTCCATTCAGTCTTCTCACTGTGAGATAAAAGTCTTATAAAAAAAGGTCAAAAATCCCATGGGACTTTAGTCTCGTCAAAGTGAGATTAAAATTGGAAATTTGAAATTCGGTGTTATCGGGTAGAAGCGCATCAAAGACTTGACCGCAGAATGCTAAAATTTGACCAAAACGCGGGAAAACGCGCGGGTTGTGGGGGCGCGTTTGCGAATGATCCTAGTGCGGCCAAAATATGGAAAATGTAGCTGTTGGAAATATTCGGGTTTTATAGTCGGTTTCAAAATCACAGGGTTACACGCTTTTTCCTTATGAAATATTGAATGGAACTTTTGACTCAT
The DNA here is from genome assembly GCA_963082915.1 of Dolichopus griseipennis. Lineage (NCBI taxonomy): Eukaryota > Metazoa > Arthropoda > Insecta > Diptera > Dolichopodidae > Dolichopus > Dolichopus griseipennis. The sequence goes on along the minus strand of OY720443.1, from coordinate 104,662,912 downwards.
TTTTCTGACATGTCATCAATTATAACCACCTCACCTCAAGTATACAAACTTATATTACAGCTATTTAAAAAATTTAAACAATGGCATGAGTTGAAGTTGTCTTTAACCATTCCCGGCGATGCATCTGTGACATTTCTTTTAATGTCAATATGGTAAACTAATTTCAAAGAATATTTTTAGAATTTAAAGAGTTTTAGTTTTTAAGTTTTAAAACTTCTTATCAACAATTTTCAGCTTTCATTAAAATTAAATTCAATAGTTATTTAAGAAAAAAAAACTTTTCATTCTTCTTTAACATAATAACATTTATCTATATATGTAAACTTTTAAAAATTAGCTCCCCACGTTATTTCTATTAAAGTTAGATAAAAAGATTCATTTCGCAATTATTCTTTTAATTCAATAGGTTTGTATTTGATAAAATTGTTATCAGAATCGACCATTTCTTTGCTTAATCAAATGAAAAGAAATCAATAAAACCAATGGAAATATAATTGTGTCATTTGTACGCGCTTTTCTTTTATTTCAGTTTTTCAACCACTAAATAACTTCTCATTCCAATTTTATTCATGATTTTGTATTTTATTTAATTTTTTTTTGAAAAACTTTATCTTTTAGAAACTTTAATGTCAAAATGATAAAGTTCTTTTGCGTCCCCGATTACAAAATTTATCACTTTACTTTTATAATATTTTGAAAAATAAAAGAAAAATTTAAATTTAATTCTACGTGCTGATTTTGTTCCGAATACCTTAATGATTTTCATTTAAGTGCAATTGTTGGTGTAACACCATTTGCTGATGGTATGCATTTGAGGAATATTTTAATTCCAACTTAATTAGAAAAATTTTCAATACCCATGTTTTTTTTATCAAGAGAGTTCTATGCTTTTTTAATTGATTTAAGGGGTTAAAATGTTACCGAACACCTTCCATGTACATTCAAAGTTACAATTAATTTCCTTGTTCTCAATTCAATATTAATTTTAGTTTTGAAAGATCCTCCTTCTCCACCCCCTACCCATCCTCTCTTCTCCTTTCTTTTTAAAATTAATGTGCTAAATGGGACATCTAATAAAATTCTTTTGAGCAAATAAATTGATATTCTACAAGTGTTCTATATTATACACGACCAACCCAATGAAAGAGAATGTTTTAATTGAATTCAATCAAGTACATATATAATTTTTTAGTTCCGGATTTTTTTTTTGTATAATTGTAGAATGAAAATTAAAATAAATGGCAAAAAAATTAATGAAAAAAGAGAGAGGGAAAGAAAATTGAAAAAATTTGAATTTAATTTATCGTTCTTACACAACTTATTTAGAGTAAAAATGAAGAATGTAGTAGAGTAGATTACGACAACTTTGGGATACCCGTATGACTGTAATATAGACATTATATCATCCGGTTATATACTTTGTTGTGTTATTCAGTTATGTACAAAGGAATATCTAAATTGAAAGACAGCTCTTCAAACCTATTTCACTACACCGACTAAATTTTATTCAGACGTGCGGAAGGACAAACGAACATCCATAGCTAGAACGATTTACTTTTTCGATTCTGATCCAATCCATACATATTATGAGTTTATATCTACCTCCCCTTTTTCTTTGCTTCACAAACGTAATGACAAATTTTGTATACCCTTTTGACCATACAAGAAGTATACACTTTTAAAAACACTTTTATAAACTAATTAAAATGGATGATTAAAAATAAGTTAAAAATCTGTTAAAAGAATAAAAATAGAATGAAAGAAAATTTAATTTAAATATTTTTACAATCATTTTATGAATAAATAAATGATGATGAGTTTAATATAGACAGTCAATGAGTTTCCAATCACTCATTTTATGAACCTTTTCAATTTGTTGAATTTTCGCCAAAGGTCTAAGTTTCTTGAAGAAGTGTCCTTTAATTATTTGAAATAACTATGTTTTTTGGACCTAAATTATCTGTCCACATGTATGTTGCTTGAATCACATTTGCCACTAGCTTTCTAACGGCAAGTTTGGTTCCATTGCATAATCTTGGATGATCTAAGTTCCGAAGGAGTATTATTGGTGCACCAAATGTCAGAGTTAAAATGTGCAGTGGCATATCAGATGGCTCTAAGGAATTTAAAAACTCTATTGGAAAATTGATATGAAGCTGCATCTATAATTGTGTCAATAGATTTGTATTTCGTTAATTCTCTAGGAAGTTTCAATTGCATCCGATCGTTTATTCTGTTAACGTCATAATTTTTTAGAATTAAGACAGCTGGTTCAAAGAGCCATGAGTAATTTTTAAAGTTCGTCTCAATATTAAGAAAAACCATTTTTTCAACATTTTCAATTGACGACTTTTTTGACTAAAATTCGATGGAAAAGATATTTGATTTGCTGTGGGACGAAAGGGCAACGTGTCGTCACCCATATTCAAAAGTTGCTTGGCAAATGATAATACTAAGACATCTTGAAGTAAATTCACACGCATGTTAGTTTATAATGTAATGCATTTGTCCACAGATATGATCGTTTCAGGTAGGCATTGAGTTCATCGACGGGTGTTGATGTTTCAATTAATAATAATTAGATCTCCCGGAGTACGATCAAGTGCTTTTTTTTACCATCGTTGCTATTCATTCCAAATAATTAGTTGGAATATATTTGCTCCATAAGCACAATAACTACCATATCATAGCTCTTATTCACATATTTACAAAAGTGCTTGATTGATTTCACAGAGATGCATAACTCCACACTAATGTGTGGTTTAAGCATTTTCCCTTGGTATGTTTTCCATCTTTAATGCATGGTAAATTCGCACTCAATATTCCGCATGAGCTGTGAACAATGTTGCTGCTGATATTTTTAAATAATATTGGATATTCTTTCTGATTAGCTAGCACAGCTGATATAAAACTATCAATTTAATTTGGAACAATTTTTTCCTGCAACCATATTAAGATGCGAGCGTGTTGAAAACCCGATAAAATAAATACAACAGCGACTTTCTCCGTTAATATGATTGTTTGTTATGAAGTTATGTCTATATAATGCTGGTTATACAGTCAGTAGTAAATCTTTTATTTCTTCCCATTCTGAGTTACCCTGTGCATATTCATGCATATGTCTTGGGCTTCAAGTATACCAAACTGGAAGTATGAACATTTGTCCAACATCAATAGCGATCATTTGCCATAACATCACGCCCGAACTTTCTGTTGATTTAAACGGAGGAAAAGGAGTCTTTCACTACCGATTTTTGCAATCATGCCAACGAAGAATTGATGAAAAAGTGGACCGCATTTCAGAATATGGTTGAATGCTTCACTTCTGATCATAATTCAATAAGCATAAAATTCCAAAGCAATCACCTGAAAGAACAATATTTTGAATTATTAAACAAAAAATTTATAATGTACTACTATCTTACCCTTTTCGTGAGCAAAGAACCAGTGACTGGGTTTGTTTACAACACGTTGAAATGGTATCTATCTTCTCATTGGCAAAACAGTAAAGTATATTGAAGTACATTGTACGATCTGTGAGTTTCCGCAATCCGTTACAAATTCTCATCTCGTCTGTTGATAAAGATATCGCGCCGTTCACACTTTTGCCGGACCATTGCAATTGCTACTTTATCGATTGTTGGTATATGAAAGCGATCTTCATGTTCACCGGTTAGTGTTTTATCTTCCCTGAGTACTTGATAATCTTCCGCTGGAATTCGATCCAAAGTGGCTGTGAATAAATTTACCAGATTGTTGTGCACGTGAAATTTTTTAGTTCAGTAAAAATCTTGCGTCTCATTTCGGTAAAAATTGCGCAAGGTCGACCAAATTCTTAATCGTTATTGCCAATGAAGTAAATTTGCACAAGCTTGTAATATTGTTCTACTAATGGTAAAAGTGAATCAATTGTATACATATGTTCTTGTACTTTAAATGTGTGCATGCACTATCGTGAACTATTTGTGATGCTCCAAATGATGTCATTTCGAACACTTGCCTCGAACACTTTCAAGTCGTTCATTACGCTGATTTGTTATTTTATTGTGTTTCGAACACTTTAAAGTCTTGCCAATTGTTGTTCAGATGTTTCAACAGCTCTTGATGTATAAGTTCTGGTTTGAACTCTTTCAAGACGTTCCAATTGCTGTTCAGATCTTTCAGGAGCTCTTGATGCAAAAGTTCTGGTTCGAACTCTTTCAAGGTATGCTAATCTGAACAGCGATGTTTCAGCAGTTCTTGAAATGAAAGTCTTTATTCGAATAATTTCAAGTCGTGTGAAATGCTGATCAGTTGTTTCAGCAGCTCTTGAAGTGGAAGTTGTGATTCGGACACTTTAAAGTCGGGTGACACGCTGATCAGTTGCTTCACAGCTCTAAAAAATAAAGCTCTCGTTCGAACACCTTCTATTCTTGTCTAAAAGTATCATATAAAATTGAACATAATTATCTTCAAAAAAGAAAATTACCAATCATCGTGCCGATATGGGTTAACAAATTCCATGTCTGTTAATAGAATGAACTTTATTCTCAAAGAGGAACACGTATACAAAATTTCAATCGATCAAACGGTCAAAGCTTCTATTTTAGAGTAAAGTAATCGAAAAACCTATAAAGCAAATGAAATCATTTGCAAAAACCTATTTTGGGCTGCTAGTTTAAATGAATTGAACAAAAATTTTTTTGAGATTTTCTTTTTAGTGAAAGTACTGTCAAATTGCAAATCTGTTAACAGTGTCAACTCAGGTTCTTAGAAAATTTTAAATCAATCGGTCTAAAATTTCAGGACAAAAAATAAATAACACTTAACATAATATATCAGCTATTATATTGGACAAGTAGCTCTTTTTTAGTTGTTTTGGTACATCTCTAACCCCCTTTTATTCTACTCTATCAATTAGTAGATTGTGATCCATTGTTTTATATGTTTTATATATTTTTTGTTTTTCTTTTTGGTTTAATTTTTAATTTGCTCCATTTTTTCAAAGCAACTAAGTTGAGTTACAAAACTATGACCGGTTCTTAAAAGTATTGTTAAATATACTAGGGGAAATGTACGCTTTTTCATTTTTAAATTGCATTTTATTTTTTGATTTTTTAATTCTTTTCTCATATAATTTTCAACAGTATTTTTAATATTAATTTTATTTTTTTAAAAAACAATTATTTATTAAAATCTAAAAAACAACTTATCAAATAAATAACTTACAAGGAATAATAACAGTAATAATAGATATAATGAAAATATGAAAAGCAAAATTATATTTGCTATAAAGTTTTTGCTAAAGTTTTTACATTTTTTTTTTTTTAGAATTTTGCAATTTTTCTTTCATACAATTTAATAATCACAGAACAAAAGTTTTATTCTTAAACGGAAAATAAACAAGTAATGAAAAAAACCAAGGCTTTTCAAAAAGCCATATATAATCAAGAAATTATAACAATTGATAATAATTTCTTAAAATTTTGCTTACAATTTTATTAATCAAGAGACAATGTTATAAATTAAGGGAGGCTTGCTTCAAACTTTAAGAAAGCCGTTTTGAACTGAAAGCAACTATTTACACGTATTAAAATAATTGAGCTTTAGATTACTTTAAAAAATATGGATACGTATTCAAATGATAGCTATTTAACAACTGCCTTAGGCAGGCAGCACAAACATATTTTATTAAAATCCGACCACTGGCGTGGGGTTGTCGGAGTTGTTAGGACGTCGATCTTTTAATCATTATATAAATAAAATATACACCTGCTCCACAAGAAAAGGAAAAGCTGAATCACTCACTTATTAGATTGTATATTGTAGGGCATTGTGCTAAAGATTTGTAAAGGAGAATTTGTAACTTCAATGACTAATACGTTTTAATGGATACAAATCCTCTCAAAATTTCTGTTATTATAAATTTAGCAACAATGAGTTTTGGATAACAGTAAATTCAAATACCGTAGGACAACGCTATACATTTGGATTATAAATATTTATAATATTTACAAAAGTAGATGTCGTTTAGCTTTTTCCTGAATGAAGATACATTTTTTAGAAATCATTATAACAATTTAAATAAAAGCCTCTTTCGAAGGTGAGGTTTAACTCCGTATCGAATAGAGTTACAGATAAAATATATTCTAATTATTTTGCTACATCTATCCATAGTTAAAATTTTATTGCTTTATTTCTACCGGTTTAGAAATTTTGTAAAACTCGGGACAAAAAAATATAGACAGACAGGCATACGAACAGGGTAAAAATATTATAAGCAATTTTTTTCATAATTTTTTTCAAATGTGCCAAAAATAGTTTTTCTTTTTTCAAATTACAAATAAGAAATTTTTCAGATAAATTTCAAAATTTTATTACAAAAAATAATGGTAATGATAATAATAGCACTAAAAACTTTACCACTTAATCACCTTTTGTAAGTTTTTAATAATAATATTTAATATTTTTGTTTTTATTTTCTTTACTGCAAAAAAAAAATAAAGTTACAAATGTTCTATTTAAACTTAGATTTTTAATTAAATTGAGTGGTTGGACTCTACTTTTAGTTGCGTTAAATAATGAAAATTAATAGTTACAAGTTTTTGAACTTAATTCTAGTTTTAAAAGTTATCAAATACATAAAAATTCAATAATGAGAAGAGTTTAACAATAATGTCATCTTTTTTTCATATCATAAAATACAATTTCAATTTAATTTAAAGTTCTAAATACTTAGTACTCAATGAATTGAATTCGTTAATTTTTTAACAAATTGGAATTTTCATTATAAAAATGATTTTTTTTAAAACTTTTTTATTTTACTTCTTTATTTTTGTCTAGTCTTATTGTATTAGAACGATTTATCCATTTTTATGTTTTTCTTCCATTCGTCTTCCATTCTTTCATCTTCTTAATTCAATTTAATTGGAGATTATCTAGTATACTAACTATCAGATCAAGAGACTTTATCAAACAGATTTTTATCTCGCTAGAGGTACTTTTCTAAGATGTCAAAAACTCGACAGTGGTCATAATAATAAAATTATAAATTCGTAAATTTTTTTGGCGCTTCTTTAAAAAATTCGAAAACTGTTTGATTGTCAAAATATTGAGAAAATCAAAGCAATTCCGCAAAATTATTTTATTACTACTGCAAAAGTCATCAACAGTTCTCTATTGCTAATCAAATGCAAAAATTACAAACAGATGATTGTCTTAGTTTTCTTTTACAAATGTGGTTTAATTGTTATTAAATCGGTCTGAACAAATTGTTGAGAACAATTCGATTCGAAACTGAAACAAAAAGCGAATGCACTGACATTATGAATAGTTCTGTAGAATATATCCACAAATTTTCATACAATTTTTCTAAGTTGATAAATAAACTCTATTACACTATGTGAGTCGGTTATTATAAATTTTGGAATAAACTACATCGTTATCTGAAATTGCTATGCCATGCTACCGCTTGATTCCGAAAAAAATGTTCAATTAATATAATCAGTTTCCTCATTAAAAGCAGATGCTTCAATATATTGTAATGCTACAATTTCAAAAAAACCATTGGCTTGAACTTGAGAATATCTCATTTACTCTTTGACTGATAGCTTTTATTTTTATACCCGTATGACTATAGGTCAAAGGGTATAATAAATTTGACATTACGTTTGTGACGCAGAGAAGGAGAATGGATAGATATAGACTCAAGTATATTGATCGGATCAGAATCGAAAAGTAAATCGATTTAGCTATGTATGTTCGTCCGTCCCCACGATAACTCAAAAAATAAAGGAGCTAGGATTTTTTAATTTTCACAAATTCGTTTTTATGGTCCACGGGTTCGAGTACCAGCCATACAACTACTTCTCGTATATGAGCATAACTCTATACCTATTGAACCTGGATTTCTAAACTTTTGCCAAAAATATAAAAAGTTTCTGCAAAATTTGGATTGTCTACTGCAGTGTATTCGAGTAGTATGAAGTTGTATGGTCATATTTCACATGAGTATTACTGTATACATTATAAAGCTGAATGTTTGAAATTTTGCCAAAAGTAATAAACCGGATGATATAATGTATATATTACAGTCATACGGGTATCCCAGAGTTGACACAGTCTACTCTACTACACTCTTCCTCGTTTTAGAAAACTTTAAATTCGATTTTAAACAATTTTAGAAGCAACATATACATTTTACAATATTCAAATTCATTTTCCTAACAAATAAGTCAAGAAAATAACCATCACTTAAATCTGGTTTCATTATTTTTTAAAATATTTCCATTTACGTAGAACAAAATAGTTTTTCTGTTTATTTTTTCATTTAAGCTTTTAAAAATCCATCACTTCAATTCCGTTCACTTCATATCACATGTTATACATTTAGTTTATTTTTCTATTAAAAAAAACGTGAGTTAATATATATATATACTTTACTTATTTTTTACATATTTTATTTGTTTAGCAAACACATTTTAAATATCAAAAATAATATTTACATTAGCTTCAATATTTTTAACACAACACTGACACAATTCAATTTAAATTTAAGAGTGAGAAATTATTTTACATGATACTTTTACAAAATATGTACTTTCTTTCACATCTTCAAACCAGAAAACACACATACATATATATATATGTATATAAAATTGTTTAAATGATGGAAAAATCAAAAACCTAAAGAATTAGAGCAGAACAACATATTATTCACAGTTTTTTGAATAATCTTTGAAGCAATACTTTTGAACTTGTTTTTTTTTTTATATATATATATATACAGACAATTTTTTGTTTAATTTCTTGTAAATAATCGTTTTGGGAAGAGGAAAATGCAAATAAAATGAACAAAAAATTTAGGATGCTTCTACTTTAGAGTTAAAATAGCAGATAAAATGTTTTTTTTTTAACGAATTAGTTGTATACAAATATATTTCATAAATTGCATAACTTTAGGATGATATTATAATTTAAATTAAAAATATTGGTTAAGGTAATAAAATTTTACACCGTCCTTACAAAATGGACAAATAAAATAGAACTCTTCTAATAGCTTTTCCAATTTCACTGGCTATGACATCTAACATTTTTTAAATTATGAAATAAAAAGCAAAAAAATAGGAATTAAATTTTGTAGAATTCGGTTGGGACATATTCTAAACACAAAAAAAAATGCATATTCGATCAGTCCAACTCACCCACATATGTCCGCACTGCGAAAATACTTTGGCTACAAGCATGGCATTTCGTTGACTGTCAAGGCTCTAGTAGCTTCAACAAAATCACTCAATAAATTAAATACTGAATCCAAAGTCTGAAAATATTGAGATACTCATTAGAAAACATTTTGTTGTTAAGTACGAAGAATTCTATCAGCAAATTTGATATAAGAGTAATTATCATTAGAAACTTATCTGGAAAATTAAAAAAACTTTGTACTCAGCTTGATTATTAGATTAATTATTAAATATGATTCATGAGTTCTAAAAAATCTGTTCTGTTGGTAGATCAATTTATAAATAAAAAAGTTTATTTTAATTGTCAGAGTAGTTAAAATAAACTTTTTTATTTATAAATTGATCTACACTTATAGTAGAAAGTTAATGAAATACTATTTATTATTTAACTCAATAAATTGAAATGATCAACACATTTTAGACCAATTTTAAAATATTTCAAATTATTATCATTGAATTATTTAAAAAATTAAAAAACAAAACATAATTGATAAAACAATAAAGTGATTGCGTTAATAAATTTTAATAATAATTATTATTACAATTATATAAAATTTAATTGGTTCATAAAATATGAATTTAATAATTTTAAAATTTTCAATTTTATTTATTTATTTATTGCCTTCATACATTTTGATTAGGAAGTGAAACTTAATTATATATGTATATATATATATATATATATATAATTCTTTATATGACGTACTGAATATAGTTGCTAGTTTATCCGATTAAACAAGCATACACAGATTAAATTAAGTCACCAAGAGTCACTTTTCCAGTCAAAAATCATTATAACAATAGATTATAAGTTCTATTTCCACCTGACATAAAGGAAGTGAATGAGATCATAAGTGATTTAAAAAATTATGCAGCTCCAGCAATTGATTGTATTTCATCTACAAATACATAAAATAATAAATTAATAAATAAGTCGCTTAGATACGCTATTAATAAAATACTTAATGCAATAGTCTTTTAACAATGCCTCAAACGAGCGATTATCTACGCACTTTACAAAAGTTGATATAGGGAAAAGGTCGCAAACCATCGGCTAATGTTGAGCACCATGGCTAAAATTTTGAAAAGAATATTAATAAAAAAACTTGTTTCATTTAGTAACTCAAATTCAGGATTTGACGATAATTAATTCGGTTTTCAAAATTTATCCAACACTAAGGCTGTCTTAGCAGATATGCTTAATCATATAATCATCTAAACTCTAAATAAAACCATTATATTGCCGCGGTCTTGAACGACCTGGAAAAAATCATTTGATACGGTTGATCATAAAATTTTATTAAACCGCCTTGAAACACTTGGTGTGAAAGGTATAGGGTACAACCTCCAAATAGAAGCAAAAGGCCTATTCATCCATTAGTTCAACCTACCAATGCTACATTGGAGCAAGCGACACGAATTCTTGGCATTATCATTGATAAGGATTTACAGTGGGGAAAACAGCTGGATCATGTCAGCATTAAAATCTTTCCATTACTTTCAGTTCTAAGATGAACCAAGATAACAATACACCTCATGGACTCTCTAACCTTCTTTAAAATGTCAATTGTTCATCCAGTTCCTAATAAACTATAAAATTAAAAACAACATATCATTATTCACAAGATCAGATATTTTCTATAGTTCTCTAATACAAGAGGAAGTTATCTGCTAAATATTCCAATCAGTCGAACGAAAGGCCCATTCTATTACCTGGTTTCTTCGTTGGCTCGAATATTCAATGCTATATTGACAAACATCTAGAAAAGTTTAAACCTAAATATATTTAAAAAACCTACTACTAAATAAGCTACTAAAAATAATATTATAAAATTTCTTCATATATCACGTGATTGATGAGTAATCATATATCACGCATCGGGTGTGCAGTTAATTTGAAATGTGCATTCTTTTCTTTTTTTACGATATGAAAAATAATCATTTTTATATAAGAATGAACATAATTACATACAAAAAATATAAAAGTTATAAAAATTTATTATGCTTTTTATTTTTTAACTTCAATTCTAATTTAATTTTACTTATTTTGCTTAAAACATAACCCTTTAATAAAACTAGAAAAAGTATATACATATATTACATACTTGCATATGCATATATATAGTGATCACAATAACAAAAATATAAAAACTGGTGTTACTTGCCAAATAAATTTATTTTAACTAAATATTAACTAAAATTTAAACTTATAAATAAATTGTTACTACCCAAAATTTCAAACTTTAATTTCAATTTATTTTAATACTCTTGCAGTAACAAATAAAAACAAAAAAAAAAAAAAATAAATAAAACTAAAACTAAAAAATAATAAAATCCAACATACATTATAATAAAATTCAACATTAATTGATGTCCAGTGGCAGCCATTGTCCAGAGATTTTTTTTTTCTTTATTTCATCAACTTTGGATGCTGTGTATATACAACTGTCAACTCACAAATTTTTTATTTTAATATTGATATGTTTTATAAATATTTTAATTTTTTTAACTTTCTTAAATTTTTACGATTATTAATAATTTAACTTCTAAAATTTTATTTATTTGATTCTAACTTTGATTAATTAAATATATAATTTAACTTTGATTTTTCTATAATAATTAATAATTGGCTAAGAAATACACTATTTGCTTAAACTTTGTTTACATTGTATCAAATGACATTACATTTCTTTTAATACTTTTTCTTTTTTTTTTTAATTTTGTTAAAAACATATTTAATTTTTAATTCTATATATTTTATTTTTAACTCCGCCGTAGCCGGTCCCAAGCCCGGTTGAGAAAGGAGGAGGGAAGAAGAGTTGTAACCTGAATGGCCACATACATCGGCGTCTCAGGAAGTAGGAAAATGCTATATAATGCAGTTGAACTCGTGACATAGTTATGAGAACTTCAACGCATTATATGGCAAATTCTGAAGCAACTCTTCAAACCCAACGGCCCTCCAAAGATGGGGGTTGGGCGAAAGGCTAGCATCCTCTCCCCGTGAAAACTTAATGTGCTTCGAAATCTCACATAGAGCCTCGGATAAATGGTGGAATTAATGGTAAATTGACCCGGCAACGTAAAAAGGATAAAGGAAATGACTTAAGATTTGGAACGTGGAACGTACAAACAATGTTACAACCAGGAAAAATGTATGAAATTGCACAAGAACTCCTATATATATAAAATTGACGTAGCAGCATTGCAAGAAATAAGATGGCAAGGTAAAGGAAAAATCAGAAAAAGGCTATTCTCATTTTATTACAGTGGAAACGATACAAGAACAGGCATGTATGGCACTGGTTTTATAGTTAGTAAAAATATAGAAGAAAAAGTATTAGGATTTACACCAGTTAATGATAGAATAAGTTACATAAGATTAAAAGGTAAATTTAACAATATTACAATTATAAACGCATATGGACCAACTGAAAATGCAGATGAAAATGAAAAGGATGCTTTCTATGAAAATCTTGGAGATGTATGTGAAAAAATAAATAATTATGACACGATAGTCCTCATGGGAGACTTTAACGCAAAGATTGGAAGAGAAGCACATATACATAAAATCGCAGGAAAATTCTCATTACACGATATTACAAACAATAATGGCGCAAGATTGTGTCAATTAGCGTGCGAACAATATGCGGGTCAGAAGTACGGCCTTTGAACGGAAAAATATTTACAAAGGCACATGGAAAATACCGGAAACAAACGAAGTAAATCAAATTGACCATGTACTAGTGTCAAAAAGATGGGAAACATCAATAATAAACATCACAACATGCCGCGGAGCCAATTGCGACAGCGATCATTTCCTTGTTGTTGCAAAAGTAAGGCAAAGAATATCAAATATTGCAAAAAAGGGTGGAGTTAAAAGAGTGAAATGGGATAATGAAAAGTTTAAGGAAACTGATTTAAAAGAACAATACCAAAGTGCAATAAGAACAAAAATAGAGTCCCTAGAAGGTGAAAATGAAACTATAGATGGAAAATGGTCGCAAATAGAAGAAAGTTTAATTACCGCAGCGAGAGAAGTTATAGGAAGAAAGCGACCTGAAAGAAATTCTGAATGGTTTGATGAAGAATGTGTACTAGCAATAGAAGAGAAGAATAAAGCTAGAGAAAAGACATTACAGAATAACACAAGAGCAAATAGAATGCAATACATCGAAAAAAGAAGAATATCTACAAAAATCTGTCGTAGGAAAAAGAAAATAATGATGAGAAACAAAATAATTGAAATCCAGAATGAGAAAGATCAAAACAATGTAAAACGGTTTTACGAAAAAATAAAGAAAGAAACCAGAGGCTTTCAACCAAGGTTAGTAGCCTGCATAGACAAAGACAATAAAATATTGTCAGAAGAAAACGAGGTTTTAAATAGATGGTCCGAATACTTCAAAGATCTGTTAAATATAAACCATATAAGTGCAGAAATTAACAATGGTATAATGTACAACGTGGAACCTAAAGACATACCACCATCAGCAGAAGAAATTAGTGAAGCAATAAAAAAACTCAAGCGTAATAAAGCCCCGGGTGATGACCAAATAACAGCGGAATTATTACAAAATGGCGGGGAATTTTTACATGATAGAATTCACAGATTAATAGTTGAAATATGGAGCAATAAAGCTATGCCTAAAAAATGGAGTGTAGGATTAATATGCCCCATACACAAGAAGGGGAACAAGTTAAACTGTGAAAATTACAGGAGAATAACGCTGCTAAATTGTGCATATAAGGTTATGTCAAATGTTTTATATGAGAGATTAAAACCAATATATGAAGAGCAAGTCGGAGAGTACCAGTGTGGTTTTAGAAATGGCAGATCGACAATAGATCAAGCATTTCTGGTTAAACAAATCATGGAGAAATGCTACGAGTATAATGTAGATTTGCATATGATATTTATAGACTTCAAGCAAGCATTCGATAGCATTAACAGAAAAGAAATTCCGAAGACTTTACTGAAACTGGGCGTGTCCACGAAGTTGACTGGTCTTGTAATGATGACAATGCAAAATTCCACGAATAAGGTATTAATACAGGACTCTACATCAGAAGAATTTATTAGTACAAGCGGTGTACGACAAGGGGACGCTCTTTCAGCAATAATTTTTAATATGCTTCTGGAATATGCAATAGGTAACATGAATTTGGGAGGTAATATATTCATGAGAGAGTATCAGATTATAGTGTACGCAGATGATATTTTGATTATTGCCAAAGCTTATAATAAAATGGCAGATATATTTAAATTTATCACAGAAAAATCGCGTAAAATAGGCTTAAATATAAATATAGCAAAAACTAAATACCTAAAAATGTCAAGAAATGAAGAAAGAAGACTTCCACAAAATATAAAAATCGAACAAGATGAAATTGAAGGTGTTAATAGCTACAAATATCTTGGCATAATATTAACAAACAATAACAGTAGCCAAGCCTGCGTACAAGACCGAATACAGGCAGCAAACAAATGTTACTACTCTCATAAGAAGCTGATGACATCCAAGCTAATAACAAGAAGAGCAAAGTTGCAAATATACAAAACCATCATACGCCCAGTAGCAACTTATGGAAGTGAAACATGGACCATGAATAGAAATGAAGAAGAAGTGTTAAGAATATTTGAAAGAAAGATATTTAGAACTATTTATGGTCCAATACGAAATGAAAACGGCGAATACCGTAGAAGGCACAATTCGGAATTATATGCGCTAGCAGAGAACGAGGACATTGTAAAACATATAAAGTCCAGTAGTTAAGTTGGGCGGGGCATGTCATCAGAATGGCGGAAAATAGAGCACAGTACAAAATTTACAATGCTAGACCATTGCTTAACAGAGCAAGAGGTAGGCCTAGGAGCAGATGGGAAAATAACATTGAAGACGATACCAGAAAACTAGGGGAAATAAACTGGAAAACCACCGCGAGAAACAGAGATGAATGGAGGAAGATAGTGAAGAAGGCTAAAACTCACCAGGAGTTGTAACGCTAAAAGATGATGATGATATATTTTATTTTTAATTTGTATTTATAAATTTGTATGTATATTTTATTTTTTACTTAATTTTTGCTTAATTTTTAATTTACATAATTTAAATATTTTTTTTTGTACAATTTGCTTAAAAATTTTTTGTTTACAACTAATTTGTTTATAAGAAAAGATTTTCAAAATTAAAATTAATAATGCATGCTAACTAAACCAACCATCCTTTTCTATCCCATACTCTTGTTTTTTCAGTAAATATCTCTTCGTTCATTTCACCCTCACTTAAATTAATTTAGCTGTTAATTTTTTATATATACTTTCATTATTATATGTGGGATAAAGAAGCATAATGTTTTGAGAGGGTTTGTGTCCGCACTAATTAGTGGTGAATTTTGCAAACAGTCTCTGGGTACAATAAGGTATTAAAAACTGTTGTATTTGGATTTTCGTTTGTAATGTTCGCCACTATTTTGGTGCTGGCACCATTACTATTACTATTTTTAAATTTTAGCTTTTTCCTTTAAAATTTTCACTATTTTCATTATGCTTTTAATTACTGTGTATGTGTGATATATGTTTTCTAAATTTTTTTTTTTTATTTCAATTTGAAAGTAAATATTTTCAAATTTATTCTTTTTCCCTCCTTTTCCGCTCGCAAGTTGTAGTCAATGGACTGAAATTTTTTATTACAATTTAGTAATATAAAAGGCTTAGCATGCAATTTTCATTCAGTTGAAGCCCATCTTAACTCAGAAAGACCAGCTATACTTGCCTTAAGCGAAACACAAGTTGTAGGTGACGATACTAATTATAATATCAACGGCTATACACTTGTTCCGCTTTTTATTCCTCATCGAGGAGTCGCTTTATATACACGCTCTAATGTAGCTTTCAACACCCTTCATGATCTTCAGAACTCCAACCCGATTTTTCATTATCTCTGGGTTAAACTCCGTGTGGAAAATGCTACAATATTTTTCTGTTTTTTATACAGATCTCCCCAAGCCAGTGAGCTGGAAACTGCTGGGGCCATTGAAGAATTATCCGACACTATCAATAAAATTCTGGAAGAATCCCGAATTGTGAGATAGCTGTCGCGGGTGATTTCAATGTCCACAACAAAAACTGGCTCCATTTTTCAAGTCACAATAGCCCGGAAGGTAAACAGGTTGAACTACTTTCAAACTTATTCCAACTTTCACAACTTGTAAAGAGCCCAACTCGAATTCCGGACCGAGACAATCAAAACGCACATCTTTTGGACTTGTTCCTGACTTCAAGCCCAGAAAAATAGAATATTTCTGTTAGCTCAACAATTGGAGACTCCGACCATTGTCTTGTTAAATCCAGCTTTTCAATGGATTCATCGGCCAACCGAAACCCTATTCCTAAGAGGCTAGTCTGGCACTATAACCGGGCCGACTGGGTAGGTCTGAATAGTTTTTTGGGAGATTTCGATTGGTCAATGTGTTTCCGTCATAGAAACGTTGACTTTGCTGCTGATGCCATTAGTAAAACAATTATGCTAGGTATGAAACTTTTCATTCCTAGCTCTTATAAATCGGTAAAAACAAACTCCAAATCTTGGTTTAATGACATCTGCAGGAAAGCAATTCAATCCAAAGAAGAGCAGTTCAAAATGTTCAAGCAGAATGCGTCTGAGTCTTCATTTGCGAGCTATAAAGTCGCCAGGAACAATTGCAAAAGAATTATCAATCAACAAAAATTTCTTTACAACCAAAGATTAAAACGTAAAATAATTAATCTACCTCACTGCAATCGTTCTTTTTGGACCTTTGCAAAGAGTGTAAAGAATAACTTTTGCGAATCATCCTTTCCGCCGCTGATTGATAACAATAATTCTATCGTATCAGATTCAGTTGCTAAAGCCAATTTGTTTGCAAAATCTTTTGCAGCTAATTCTACGCTCCCTCCTACAGTACAAACTCCACCAGTACTACCCTCTGTTGATCCTACTAAGGTTAAAATTCTTCAAAGGGTGTACTTTAGAACACGTACTATAGTGAAAGTGCTCGAAAATCTGAATGTTAGAAAGTCCACTGGTCCCGATGGAATTCCTGCGATGGTTCTTAAACATATTGCCTCTCCCATTTCGAAACCTCTGCGCAATCTTTTTTCATTATCATTTTCGACTGGTAGATATCCCAGTCAATGGAAAATTGCTCATGTTTCTCCTATCCCCAAAAAAGGTGACAAAAGCGACCACTCCAATTACCGGCCAATAGCCATTATTTCGGTCATTTCCAAAGTTATGGAAATTCTCGTCAACAAACGGTTGATGAGATATCTTGACTGCAGAGGTATTTTGCATGATAGGCAATATGGCTTTAGAAGCCAAAGATCAACAGGTGATCTTTTAACATACCTCAGCGAAAAGCTCAACACCAGTATTCACTGTTCCGATGAATCTGAGGTTGTTGCTCTTGATATCTCAAAGGACTTTGATCGAGTATGGCATTCTGCTCTTTTGAACAAATGCCGAGCTTTTGGTCTTCGTAACCCTTTCTGCAATTGGATTGAGAATTTTCTTTCGAATCGTCGTATTCGTGTCCTTGTCGACAGTTTTAAGTCTGACACCTTTGAAATTAACGCTGGCGTTCCACAAGGCTTCGCCTTAACACCAACTCTTTTTTTGATTTTTATCAACGACTTACTCTCCTCTACCCTCAATCCAATCCATAGCTTCGCCGAAGACAGCACTCTAGTGGCGTCCTACGATTTCCTTAAAAAATCTAACGTCACACCTACCGCAATCAGCTCGAAAAGAAATATCATGGTTAGTTTACTTAACCATGACTTAGCTAAGATAGCTGATTGGGGTAAAAGTAATAGAGTTGAGTTTAATACCTCAAAAACTCAAAGCTGTCTGATTTCCTGCAAAAGAAATCAGTTCAACCCAATTCTGCGATTCCAAGGAGAAAATATTGAACGATCAGAAAATCTAAGCATTTTAGGGTTGCAGCTAAATCAAAAAATGCTGTGGAATGAGCATATTTTTGATATAGCTAAGAATGCTGCCAAGTGCTTGGGTTTTCTGTCTCGTTGCAAAACATATTTCTCTCCTAAGGATCTGTCTAATATCTATAAAGCCTATATTCGACCTTAAATGGAGTATAACTCTCACATTTGGGCTGGCGCATCCCAAACTTCCTTGAGTTACCTCGACAAAATCCAAAATCGCGCCTTACGCCTTATAGGCGACCCTGTCGAGCAAGTAACACTTACTCCACTTAACTCTCGTCGAAATATTGGAGTGATTTCTCTGTTTTATAGATATCTTGTAGGTAATGACACTTACTCTATTGAACTAAAATCAATTATGCCTCCTCTTAAACAATTCCAACGTAACACCAGAGGAGCAGTAAGTGCTCATTTCTACACTGTGGAAATCCCAAGATGGTTCAAACTGGTTATGGAAACTCATTTGTTGTGAGGACTGCTAAGATGTGGAACATGCTTCCATCTAATGTGTTCCCCTCTGTTAATAACGTTCCATACTACAACTTGCAAAAATTCAAAACGAATCTTTTTAGATTCATTTCCAACCTACCACCTAATTCCCCTTTAATATCCTATTTTCCTCCCCTTTCCAACTAAACCTACATATATGTATACAGGAATCCGTTCCTAGCGTTTAGTTAGTGTGTAAAAAAAAAAAAATATATATATATATTGTATCACATCCACATAAGTACAACAAACGTCAAAAATTGAAGTTTTTTTTCACTTTAACACCAGCTTTCACAAACTAAAACAGATGACAGGCATATCCATATTCTTCTTGTTCAAACATATATATATATATATAAATTCATATCCCCAGGCTTATAGCCCAATAGTTGTATTGTTGTATTAACAATTATATAATTTATTTAATTTTAGAAATAATGTAGCTTCAAACCAAATATATTATAAAATTCAGTGAACCTCTAAAAAATTTCTCTATTTAATATTTCATTTAAAAAAAAAAAATTTTTATATTTTATATTATTCAAATTTATTCAATTTCTATAAATAAGTTTTTTAAAATAAATTTTTTTGGTCAGAATAAAAACAGGAAATTTAATTTTATAAAATATATATATATACATACCTGCCATTCCTATCAAATCCAATCAATATAAACCTTTACATATCAATTTCATTATTGTTTAAACTACTATATACTAAATATCATTTGATGAAATATCATGTAATTTATAATGTGATGGTTATATGTGTTGATATTGCAGGATGTTTGATGAAATTTAAAATATTTTGATAATTTTTTTGTTTTTTTGTTTTTTGTCTTTTGCATAACAATCGGCGGTTTATGACCATTTATAAATAAAGTTAAAAAAATTTTTTTGAATAAAATATTATCTAGATATAATAGTAAATTAAAATGCATTTTATTTTAATTCAATCAATATTTTATTATACTTTTTAAATGTAAATTATACAAAATATGAAATAATTAAATGAATTATTTAAAATTTTGCAATGACAGAAGGAAATTATTTTTACTCATTTAATTAAATTATTCAGGATACATATATATATATGGTAAAAAGTTTAAATAAATTGGATTTTCAATTTTTACTAAAATCAAAACAGAACCTAGAACAAATTTTGAAAATCCATTATCTTTTTAGACTATATATACGGTCTTGAGAATTTTTTACTTTTTTCTTACTTGTCTTATTTAAAATTTGTGATAAACACTTACATAAGATACTTTTTATTAATTGAACGGCCACTTTTTTTATTTAACCATTTTAGTAATTCTTAGTTGTCATTCTGAATAACAATTCGGGATAATCATTAATTATTCACGCGCTGTGTACCAGTATATGTACGTTCTAATTTAAGGTTTCTTCTTTGAAATAGTTGACCATTACAGACCATAACCAAATTTTCGGAAATTAAACTAAAATAAAATTTATGAAGTTGACACTTATGGCATTAATGGGTTAAAAAAAAAAACAAAATATGCAACATTTTATTTAAAAAAAAAAAAAAAAAATGTGCAACATTTTGGAAATATTTACAAAATTATATGAACATATTATAATTCCGTACGCTTGAAGCGACCTCCTCATAATTTCATGCATTTCATTGTAATTTAGTCTTTAAAACTTTAAAATAGAACTGCAGCGGTCGCCTATATTAAACGTCAACCAATTTAGTTTAAAATAGTGGAATCTTAATTTTGTTAGAATGGATTTTCAATTTTTTATATTTCATTTTATCTTTAATCATTTCCAAGTCTTAAATATGACTTGTTTCATATTTTCAGAATAAATTATTACTAAGCTTGGGTCAGACAAATTTTGAAATAACAGACAAAGAGGTTTGAGACATGCACACCATCTTACATTACTCCGTACGTTTACAGCTTTTTACATTACAGATTACATTTCTTGAATTCTGGAAAAATGTTGCGTCAATCTTTCTAATACTTATTGACAATTACAGTACCTACTCTCTCCCTTTTATATGGTTTCATACAGCTTGCTTTAAAGGGGTTAACCGCGGGGTGCTAATGTGGCAAACATTTCATTCCAAAGGCCACAATTCGATTCCCGGTAAAAGAGAAAAAAAAACTTTTATCTGGCTTTCGAATCAGCTTCCATTCGCCATTCTGTAATGGTCCAACCAATAATAATTAATAATTATGTATTTTCAATAAAAAATACATTAATAAAAAAATATTTCAATTTTATAATACAACTCACAGACAAAGAAATCTTTCTAATCCCATCTCTAAGTCTAAGACGTTTCTACATTTAATAAGGCTTAGCACTATCTCATGTTAAAATGTTCTATAGAATTCTTTTAATAATAAAAATATAAAATTTCACCCCAACATCTATGGTATAGACTGGCTTATTAGAACAATTAGCCCTTAAAAAAATAAAATAAATTTTTTTACACTTATTTTTTTAAATCTGAATTATTATTTTTTCAGTGCATAGCGCCACTCACCACTTAAGATTCGAAACAAATGGTTCTGAAAAACAAATACAATTTACCGATTAACCCTTGGTACATAGCTATACACCTGGTAGCTATATTTTCCCAAATTATTTCATTAATATATTTATTTTTAGATAGAGATCCTAACAAGTTTTAATTTCTGTTATAAATGTAAAATATCTGTAGGCAGCTTAAGATATTTAAAATTTATCTTTATTAATTATAGTAGTATAAGTATGTACTTTATAAAGTATACTTTGATAAAATAAGATGTGTACTTTGAATTCCAGAAGAATTAAGTTTTATGTAATACATAACTTCTCTTTCAAATTTAAATTCAGGAGAGTAAAAGAGCCCAAAGAAAACTTATTCAATAAATTCTACAATGGAACAACACATATAACTTTTTCTTATTATTTAATCCCCTTAAAAAAAACGGAAATTATAAAATTGTAATTTTTGAAATATTTTCTTAAAAGTGTTTAGTTTTTTTTTTGGAAATGACAGATTACGTGATTTTAAAAAAAAATTTTTTCTGACATTAAACAATAACTAATATTATGAAATTCAACTAAAGTTAAGACTTTTTTATTATTTTAATAATGTAACTGCTACCATTTAATTTTATATGAGAAAAAAAAACCCATAAATAGAACAAAAGATTTTCTTTTGTTAAAATCAGCTGTGCTCTTCCCGAATACTCTACCCCACAACATATGTTTTAAAATTCTTATAATCATTAGAAAATATTCCTCTATTCATGATTTAACTATATTGTGCATATTGTTTCAATTTATATATTGTGCAAGGACAAAAGTAGAACAGTGCAGAACAATTCATATTATCACCAAAAATGGTTAGTGTTCAACCATTCAGTGAATCAAAAAATAAAATAAGTGATGAAAAAATCAAGGGTTTTTAAAAAATCACATTTTCAAAATTATATAATGTTTCATATAAAAATAAATAAAAATATTATAATTAAGTTATTTCATCAATTCATTATTAATTATGAACAATAGTGAAATCAATACTCAGAATATAATCCCAATGCAGTCAAGAAAACTGTTATTGAATTCGATATATAATGTTGGAACTTCAATGTTAATGTTTAATTTTGGAAAAGCACACACTGATGACTAATTACTCATTTATAAAAATGGGAAATTTTTAAGTTTTTAATCCTAATAGCCCTTCAATGGAGAAGGTCTCCAAATGTTTACTATGCAAACTTATGAAAATTCGCAAGGATCTGACCTACCCATTTTAAGGTTTTGGAATTTAATTGTGTTTTCTACCAAAATTTGGAGTTTTTCTTAGAATTTTATTATTTAAGCAAAAATGGTGAAAACTAAGAGATACTTTGTTCAATTTTAAGAATCCTTTTTAAATTTAAGAAAAACCTTTAACACATGTTTAAAAATAATGTTGGACCTTTAAATTTGGTATATTACTAAAAAAAAAAATTGGACGGATATTCAAGTTACAGGTGCCTAAAAACATCAAAATTTCAATTTTCGACCACTTCAACTCCTAAACACGAAGCGTGGTAAAAAATTTTTTTTAACTGATTAATTTTAAATAGGTAACTAATTCCTGAAGATCTAACTTCTCCCTTTAAATTTGGTATATTACTAAAAAAAAAAAAATTGGACGGGTATTCAAGTTACAGGTGCCTAAAAACATCAAAATTTCAATTTTCGACCACTTCAACTCCTAAACACGAAGCGTGATAAAAAATTTTGTTAACTGATTAATTTTAAATAGGCAACTAATTTCTGAGGATCTAACTTCTCCCAAAATTTCAAAATTATAGCTTGAACCGTTTAGAAGATATGGAACCAAAAATTTTGCAAAAATTTAGTTTTACATAATGGTAAATTTTACTACCGTATGGCAACACTATACATTTGGCTTTCAAAATTTGTTAGGCTTATAAAATGTCTTTCACCGATTGATCACTGATTGAAAAAAAATTGAACGAATCTATTATTATAACAATTTAAATGTATGACTTTTTCTGATTTTGCGAGGCTGTAGCTCCGTAACGGGCGAGATTTCTTTTCTCTGTAAAAGTTTTTGTAAACATACGGACAGACAAACGAACAGAGTTCAACTTATAAGCATATTTTTTCAAAATTTTTTGAAAATGTGCTAAAAACCAGTTTTTTGAAAAAAAAACTCAATTTTTCACAGAAACGTGACGACATATTTCACTTACTTTATTATTTTCATTCAATTTTAGTTTATTTTTTAAAAAAAAAAACAGTATTTTATTTATATTAAAACTAAAAACTTAAAAGAAAGCTATAAGAAAAAAGTTTTGGAAACTATATTGGTTCACATTCTTAGAAACTATTGAATCACGAAAATAAGACTTTAATTTTTTTTGGTAAATTCTATGAGTTCAGAGCGAGACATAAACAAAATTTGCAACGTGTAAAAAAGAAATGAAAAATTTAAGAAAAAGTAACTAGTAATATTTTAACTATAATTCATTTTCTTTGAAGATTTGAAAAAATGAATTGTCTTTTTATTTTCTCAAAATAAATTTTTTTTTTAAGTTTTGTATAAAATTATTTTTAAAATAATAAATTTAACCGTTTCAACTGAGGTAGAATTTTATATATATATATATATATATTTAGTTTTTGTTCATTTATCTTATAAGTGAAGGTAACTTTCCTTTTTGTAGCATAAGTCGTCCTGGAATATTGGAATAGTTTTTCAAAAATGATCAAAAAGCCGATTGAATTGATCTGTTAGGATATTTTTCTGTGTATATGTGTTAGTGATTGAACTAGGACACTGAAATTTTGCAAGGGGTTAACTTTTGGCAAAAGGAAACGCACAATTATTTTTCCAGATCCAGTAAAGGAATCTGGTTATCTGATATGCAAAAGTACAGGAATAGGAGATAAAAAGGAAGTTGAGGAATAGGAGATTTTAAAAATGAAATAAAATTAATTATTAATATAATGGTAATATATGAAAAAATCATATTTATTTAATAAAATAAGTGAAAATTAATAATATTATTCGGAATTATGACTTTGTGGTTCTTCAATAATAAAAAATAATGAAATTTTAGATATTATTATAAAAGCTATAGTGGCTGCTTTTTACTGACACTTTAATAAATCTTCTATTTAGTACAAGACGTTGTTTCTTCTTTAAAAAGATTACGAAATTATTTTGAAAATCTTTATCTCCGAAACCGTTAGAAATAGGCCCGTTTGTTCAAGAATCAACTTTTATGTTCGTTTTTAACACTCCTTTCATCCACTTCATTTGGAAACGTATCAAAGGAACACCCTGAATATTCTAATAATTTATATAGTACAGTAACAAATAATAATTTTTTTTAAATTACATGCACCCCAATGACGAATTCCAGTTTAATCGATTCGAAAACTAAGTAAAAATTTTTTATCTTTAATTAGGATTCAAAACCATGCAGATTAAGGGTCGATACTTAGCCGTTTTGATGAAAGACATATAGTTTCCACCTTTTCCGCTTACTTTGTACACTTTAAACCCTGTAGATTATTTTTTGTAAATCTGTAGATTATATTGAAGCTGCTTTACGACAAAATAATACATAAAAGCAAATCTAATAACATTTTTCATTTGTTTTTTTAAATTGTATTTCGAAAAAAATTAAAAACTTAAAAATAAATCTTCCGTAAATTTCTAAAGTAGTTATCAAAGTTTTTGCTATGTCCTGGAAGCTATAACTTGTTCTATTTTTTCTTCTTAGATTCATCTGAATGAAGAATGTATTCATATGTAATGCAATTCTGAATTACGTTTATATTTCAAATATACAATAATTCTTTTTGATTAAGTTCTTGACCGTTTTTTACTTTTGGTTTATTCTTTAAATGTTTGTTTTAATTTAAAAGTTCTTCAGGCACCGCAACAAGACATGCATTCTAACCACACAAATGTGATGTACCATAAGAGTAGCAAACGAATTTTTGTGTTCTATTAAGTGATTCGACATCCCACAACTGAATTACAGTTTTCTTAATACCCATAATTCTAAGGGTATACTAAATTTACGAAACATGTTCAACTCAAGGGATTAAAATTCTTTTGAAAATTGCTTTTATGCAAAAGCCAGCTTTGCTATTGAAATGATGCAATTAAGCTCAAAGAATTGGAGAAGCTACCAAACAACTTGTTTTTTAATATGGACATAACTTAATGAAATAAAGTTAAGGAAGCTGAATATCTGAAATTTTGTCAATAGTAGTTAACTCTAATGGCCAACGTCTGTACAAAATATAGTTGATCTAGTGCATGAGGTTCGAAAAGCTGCCATAGAACATATTTTTTCTTCTAATATAACAGAGTTTAATTTTGTTTAATAATTGTAAATGGTTTATATTATTAAAAATTTTTATTCATATTCTAAAACTAAACAATTTTATAAAATGAAATAATATCAGAACCCAATCAACTATCAGGACATTTTATATAGAACCGTTTCAACTGTTAGGACATTTTTTATATCGTCACACATTATCTAGGTATAAAATAACTTGGAAAAAACCTTAAAATAGAATCTCACACATATGACACTCAATACAATGATGATTAAAGTTTTAATATTTTATATAAATGAATCTTGTCTTTTATATTTTTAAGAAATTTTCAAATTCATCATTGTATCATTTGAAATAAGATCCTTGTCTGGTGGATAGAAATTTTTTATAGGACAGCGAATGCACTAGATAGTTTGTTGTTTTTAGTTTTTGTCTTGGATCTTGAAATGTAACATATGATACAGAGTTAGAGAATATTATTTGAAGAATTTTCATTTTTATTTTACTAAAAATTGTTTTAAGAAGAAATCGTGATATTTTGACATATTCATTTTTTTTTTAAGAATTGAAACTAGAAGAAAAACTTTATTTTAAGTTTTATTAACTAAAATGTAAAAAAAAGTTTTTAAATTTATTTATCTTTTATTTAAACAAAAAAGTTTTAATTTGGTGGTCATACTCATATATATATTTTTTAGCATTTTTAAATTTGATTTACTTTCAAAATTTTGGGATTTACTTGTATTGATATATTGATATATATAATTGTGTTTATAAAGTGTTTGTAAAACTTATCTCAAAACTATTTGGCGATTTCAATTAGATTTAAAAAGAATATATCTTGGGGTTTGGTTTCAAAAAAATTCCAGACATTGAATATTAAGACAAGGAATCAATATATGAAAATGTAATCAAATTTCACTTGAAACAAAAAACTAACTTATAACGCTATTATCATAATTCAATTAAATGTTTAACTGTCTTAGACTAAATTTGTTCCATTTTAACCTAAACCATATGCTTAAAACAAAGGTAAGAGAAAGCGAAGAGCAGACTTTGTCAATTCTGATATATCAGACGCACATAGTAAAAAAATTATATCATCCGGTTAACTACTTTTGGCAAAACTTAAAAAAAAGAACTTTTTATAATCTAAAAAGTGAATTTAAGAAAATATAAGTTGAATGGCAACTATTAGAACCTCTTCCATTGAACAAACTGTACTTTAAGTAGATGTGGATCAATTAACCTTACTATACTTTTGGAAAAATTTGAAGTTGAATGGAAACTATTTGAGACTTTTGCTCTACACAATCTATACTTTAAACAGATATTGTCCATTTAACCTAACTAATTTTGGAAAAATATTAAAAACTCAACTTCCCTAAATATTGAACTAAATGCAAAAAAAAAAAACTTGTATTACAGTTACTCAAACCCGCTGAGTAAACTGATTACCAAAGACTTTGTATGCAAATGAATTAGTAGGAATTTCAGAATCCTAGATCCTTCTGTTTTTGAATTATAATGAGAAAAAGTGGTCGGCGGATACTTACTGTAAAATCAAATCAATTTTCGATCCAGAACAGATCCATACACATGAGGTATATCTATCCACTTTACTTTACAGCGTTACAAAAGTAATGTCTAATTAGGAATAATCTTTGAACTAAAGGTGGTGTCGAGAGAATCAATTTTTTTTTGACTTTCAACTGAAGTCGATTTGAATCAACTATCGGTGTCGGGGAAAACCATTTGTGTTGTTAAAAGTCGTCTGAGTCGACTTTGAATTTCAAATACATTTTTGTGTTTGACTTTACATTATGGCATTGGCGTTGTTTGTTTTTAAAATTTGAAGAAAAATTAAAATGAGTAATTTAGAAAGGTAAATAAAGATAAATAATTTATATAAATATGAAAATTTTTACCATAAAAAGGAAATCCGTTGTACGGGAGGTGGTCCTAACAAATTAATTATTTTAGATTCTATGGATGAGAAAGTAGCCCAATTTTTATCTCTAGACATGTGCGTAGATCCACCAGGAATAGAGCTAGGTATGGAATTGCCTAACGCAAATGAAGAACCATCCAATAATGAAGAGCCATACAATAATGAAGACGCGACCAATAATGATTGTTTGCAAGCACAAAGTTTTGAAAACATTCAAAACACACGACAACAAAATAAGAGTATATTGCATAAACGAGTCGAAGTTTTGGAAAAGCATGCAGAAGATTTTAAAAAACTTAAGGAGTATACAAAAACGATAGCAGAATATGCCAAAAAATCTTATTATTTAAAAAAAGATGCCCACAGGGAAATGATAAAAATTAAAAAAGATGCGTACCTGGAAATGACAAAAATTAAAAAAGAAAAATTAAAACCATATCAACAAGAAATTCAAATAAAACGGGAGATGCTGGAACTTCGCAAATCCCACCTAAATAATTAGCTTATAAAATAATTTATTTATTTGTTCTAAAATAATAATAGAATTAAAAATTGGATATCAGAGGTAAGAGTTTTTATGAAGTCATATTTTTTTAATTTATTGGTACAAAGAGACTAATGACAACGTCAAATGAAATGGCGGCTGTTAATAGTTTTTAAGAAAATTGCAATCACTTTAATATGTTATATTAATATTAAACGAGGAAGAGTGTAGTAGAGTAGACTGTGTCAACTCTGGGATACCCGTATGACCGTTATATATTATATCATTATTATTATAAACATTAATTACTTTTGGCAAAGTTTCAAACATACCAGCTCTGCAGTAGACCAACCAAATTTTGCAGTAACTTTGGCCATTACACTAAACTATTTTTGGCAAAATTTCAGACACCCAACTTCAATAGGTATAGAGTAATGCTCATATAAAATAAGAAGTTGTATGGCAGCTACTTGAATCCTTTGCAGTAGACCAACCAAATTCAATTGACCTAACCGACACCGGGAAATTTTTGAGTGGAATTGAAAAATGTCAAATCAACCCAGTTGAATTGATTCTCCCGACACCACCTTAAGTTTATGCGCTATACTACTAAGCGCTAACTGAAACCGACTATATATTTTTAAAACTTTCAAAGAAGCTTAAAAAATCTTATCCCGTTTTATAAGTACTTATTTTTTATCTCATTACTTCTTATTTAGTCTTTTCTATTTAAAAAAAAAGAGATACCACAATGTTATTTCATTATTTAGA
Organism: Dolichopus griseipennis; assembly: GCA_963082915.1. Classification (NCBI taxonomy): domain Eukaryota; kingdom Metazoa; phylum Arthropoda; class Insecta; order Diptera; family Dolichopodidae; genus Dolichopus; species Dolichopus griseipennis. Next base: position 104,634,171 of record OY720443.1, on the reverse strand, counting down.
ATATTTTGCAAAGAAATTCAAAATAGAAACCATAACAACATACTATAAACAACCCTTCGGTCCCCACATAAGACTTTAAAAAGGTATTTAATTTTCATTATTCTAAAAAAAAAAAAAAAAAATAAACTTTAAACAAAAAAAAAAATAGTTTCACCAAGAAATTTTTTAAAATAAATAAAAAAGTTTTTTAAGTTTTCCAGTGAAATTTCATGCCTTCATTCTTTTCAAACTGATTAAATTACCTTTAACACCTTCATTACATTCTACAAGTTTTTGTGGTGTTCAAAATCATTTCAAGCATTGCACCGTGCACGAATACTGCATTTCTGCATTTTACTTCACTTCTGTTAGGAAATTAAAAGAAAAAAAAGATACAACAAATAACTTTCGGTTTTTTTTTACTATTAAATTTTTTTTTTATTAAGAAAAAAGACAACAAAATTTTTTATGAATTTTATTTTTTAAATATATATGTATATATGTATATACTTTATTACACTTAAGTGCATATATATATTAAAAGTGCACTTAAGTATATTTTTTTAGATTAAATAAATTTTAAGTATACTCGTATATACTTACCTTTGAAATGAAAATTATTCACCTCAGATCAAATACGCTTATTCAAATTCACCTTCTAATTATAGGATGATGCACATGTTTCGTTTCCATTTATTTAAGCTAAAAGTAATGAAAAACGAAAAAGGTGGCATAAAGTTAAGACTTACCCATTTTTAATTTTAACCTCAAATTTAATTTCACCACAGTAGATATTTTAAATTCGTCAAAACTAATAGCCTAGTAGAAGCTGTAAAAAATCTCGACTGATTACATATAAATGGGGTTTAAAGAAATTTTAAAATAAAAATTTAAGTGCACCTGGTATTTTGCATCTCACTGTAATTAAAGTAAACAAAAATATGATGGTTAAACGACTAAGAAAATTGTATCGTTGCGGTAAATTTACCTTCATTATATTTTTATTTTTCATTTTACTTCCAGTTAAGGTGACAAAATATATTTAAAACTATTGAAAAATTTAATGACTAAAGAAAGAAACAAAAACCAAACAACTGAAAGAGATAGAAAGATAGTGTGTTGAATAGAATAAAATACGTTTAAAAAATTGTATAGAGATAAATAAGAAAACTTATTTTGTTTTAGCTTAAATTCAACAAAAGGTAAAGTTTTTCTTCTGTTGAAAAGAAAAATTAAATTCCACCTCAGGTGTTATTCTTTTCTCTTTCTTTTGATTTTCTGTCTCTTTTTTCTTGTCTTGGTTTTCGAAATTAAATGAATATCAAAAGAAAAAAAAAAAAAAAATTGTAAATTAACAAAAAGCAGATAAAAAAGAAACTGAATAAAAATCTTTACAATTATTATAAGAAAGTATTAAAGTTCCAAAGGCCTAAAAGCCTGTAATTTTCGAGGAGTAGTTAGAAAGAGATAGATAGCAAAATGTTAAATATTTGCCAAAAGTTTCTTTTTTATTTCAAAAATAAGTTTAAAATAAGTTTATAAAGAAATCTTCCCACTATTGAAGTTATTAAGTATTTAGAAAATAAACTTATTAAAACTGTCTTAGAACAAGAGCTGTTTGGAAATTTTGGAAAAATTGTTGTTTGGAAAAAGAAAATGTTTTTTTTTCATATGGATTCTTGTATTTGCTTTTTGTTTTATCTTGGATAGGGAAACTTTATGAGATTTTAGAATAAAGTGATAATTTAAGTATGTTTATATAAAATAAAGTAAAGAAAAAGGGGTTACGTTCTAGCTAAGTGTTTTTAAATTTTACTTGTGGAGTTTTTGCTAAAAAACTGTTTTGTATTTTTGCCTAAAATTCGTTTTAAATATTGTATATATCGAAATTAATTATTTGGAAATACTTTCAATTGTTTATTGAGTAAAAAAATTTAAAATAAGTTTACTTTTTTTGGAATATTTTAAAAAATTTTAACAAAAATATACTTTTAAAAAAGTGCATCAAATTAATTCTAGGAAACGGTAGTAAACGCTTTAGAATAGCATTAAACTTTTTCAGCTTTAAAATGAGAATAGTATGTATCTTTCAAAATGGATTAGTAAACTTCAACTTCAGATTTTTTACTTTCAATTAAAAAGATTCATATTTTATTTTTAGTAATATCCAGAAATTTATTAATATTGCAAATTTTCTAAGTTAAGAGCAGATGGGACTTTTCTTTGAATGCTTGCTTTGAATGATTGTCTCAAACCTTCTTTCATGTGGTTTTCTAAGGCTCTTACTTTATATTCTTTAATAGTTAAATCGTTTCTGGTTCAACGCTTTCACCACAAACCACACATTTACAATGGTTTCCCACAATTTCCCTTTTCATATCTTAAGTATTTTAGTGAGTAACAGAGAGAATCCAGGTGTTTTGAAAGAGTTGTTTTTGAGATAGAAACATTAAATTTTTCTTGAAATGCAGCAGTGAGTTCCGCTAATGTAATAAATACTATAATTTCTTTCAATCATTTTAATGAAATAATCTAAATGAATTTGTGTAATATTTTCCCTCCTCGTTTATCTGAGATTTCACCCTCTAATATCCATCGATATGCTGTTGACTGAAAAATAATAAGCTGATGTGCAAGTTGTTTCCAGACTCCATTCACATTTGACACGGCAAGTAATTACTTTTTTTAAATTCTTTTTCAACTTTTTTGATTTTTATAGAGATTTTTTTCGGCTTTTAAATTTACCATAAAAACAAAATTGCACTTATTCTCTAAAATTTAAAGAATATATTGAAAACCGCAAGGATTACTCTTCTTATTATATATCATAAATAAATCATAGTAATATAGTTAATATCATTTATTAACATTTGTCATATTGAAGCTTACTAACCCAATTTGAAGTTTACTAATCCTATATTGAAGTTTACTATTCTTATTTTGAAACTGAAATGATATAAAACCAGTGTATCCCCATAAAACGTAAATCTATTGTTTTATCCCAACTAAAAATGAATAACAATTTAAGTCATACGCAAATAAATACGCTCATCTCATACACTAATGAATACTCCCAGTAATTAACTTGAATTTGATCAAAGATCTACTTTATGCGAATATAAATAAAAATATTCGTATGAAACAAAGTCAGTACTTCCTAAAAACTGAAAGATAACCACCCTAATGACGATAAGATTACAGAGATAACTAATATACATGAAGTATGCCGCCACGTACCGAAAACTCTTTAACCATAAGACATTGACATCTGTGACAAAAAATTAAACAAAAGGGTTGAAAAACGAAATTAGTATATGAAAGTTTCGATGTAATATCTTGGATAATTCTTAATGAAATCATATAGAATTCTATTGCTTCAGTTATTTGGTTAAGCCAACTCTTGATCAAGTAGAATATGAAAGTCTGTTTTAACAATACATATTACAAGATATATTTCGACAGTTCAAAAATTTGGTACAAATTAATTTTAAGGATCAAGAAGCAGAAAAAGATGCTGCAACTGGGGTTTTTTTAAGTTCTTAGAACAGATTTATTAATTACAGATTAATTTTATAAATAAAATCTAAAAACTTTTTTATGAGATTCAAAATTTTAAAAGTTTTCTTTAATTAAAATAAATTTCTTAAAACTTTTCTAAGAAAAACTCTTTTGAAAACTTTATTTCCTTGAATTTTTGGTTTTAAATTTTTTTATGAAAAGAAACTTAATATTTTCTAAAGGAAACATTAGATGATTAATTTAATTTAAAAAAAAAAAAAATTACTTTAAAATTTCAAAATATTAATAATTAAATTAAAATTCAAACATTTGTATTTTATTTTGTAAATTTTTTTTAATACAACTGTACAAAAAGTTTGTTGAACTTATTTGATTTTTAAATTAAGATTTAAATTTTTATGTATTTTAATATGTGAGTGGTTTAGGTCCATTTCGTTACCTCATCGCATCGTAATAACACCGTTTTCCTGACATTGTTACCACATCTACTATATATTAGACTAGTTTTTAATTTCATTTTAAATTTATTTCAAAGTTTGGATCGTTGAATTCTTTACTATCAAGAATTATCCTTCTGGTCTTAGAATTATTCAACGCTGGGCATTTACATTAAAAATTTGTAGTGATTTCTTTCTCACTATTGTCACCACAGCTGCGGCAAGATGAATTAAACGAGATACTTGGTTTTTCCGCTCGATCTCAAGTTTGTCAATGTTTCGTGAACACCGCTCCTGTTCAAGCTATATTACTACAATCCTGTGACACGGTTTGAACAAGTTTTCCGATATAATTTTATCAACTTTATTAGATAATATTGAAATTTTTTTATATAGATTCTTTTAAATTGCATCTATATATAAAAACACTCAGCTAAAAACTAATCAGTATTTGAAGTCAATTTACTATAAAACTCTTTAAACACAATTTAAAGATATGAAATACTAACCTATTTTCTTGCAATAATGCTTTTACATTTACACACCACTAGTTTGTATCTAAAATCTTACCCACAAAAAATATTTAAACTAGTTTGTGAATATCTTATCCTTCCTTTCTAATGTCTTCCAAATATTTAATGAAGCTAAAACTGTTGATGGGATGTTTTTCATATTTTTTTTTATTTTGTGTTGAATGTTTTAATCAATTTTGTTTTACTTCTAATGTAAAATTAACTCACCTTCAGCAAAGAAAGTTCAATTTTCTTTAAAAACTTTTAAAAATGTTTAAAAATGTTAAAAACTAATGTTGCAAAAATGTTTTGTGATAATTTATGTTATTATTTTTTTAACAAAATGGTTTTACGACTTCAGTCACACCTTCCCATACCATTAGAAAAAAAAAGCTGGAAAAGATGTATATAGATGAGGAAGATTATAGTTGCCCTTGTCAACATTTAGATACCCGTGCATACACAATTATGTATAAAATAAAATAAACCATTATTTAATTTCCTTATGCTATTATATTCAAAAAATATATGAGTAAATTGAAAAAAAATTTTACCCACCCTGTGCCATAATTTTTGCTTAAAAAAAAACATTAAAACAAAAAAAAAATTGGCCCACCCTAAAAATGAGTCGGAGTAATTTACAACTTTGCCAAGTTTACTTACTCAGTTTTAATTTTAATCTCGTTTCTTCATTAGATTCGCAGTTACCGAATTGACAACTTTGTATGGCAACATATTGGTGCAAAGAAGTTGTATGGCAGCTACTCGAAGCTTGGTCCGGTTTTAACTCAATTCAATAGGGAACCTAGAAATTGTCTAAAAATGACTTTGTGTGATTTTCAAAACTCTAGTCCTTTTAGATTTTGGGTTATCGTACTGACACACGGACGGACAGACGGACAGACACACATAGATCACTCACAGCTAGATCGATTTACTTTCCGATGCTGGTCCGATACGTATTTTTGACATTATATCCAGTCCGTCTATATCGACGCGTTACAAACGGAGGAGCAATTTTAATATACCCGTGCCCGTTTTTGTATTCACGGGTATAAAAAGATCAAGTTATATAACTGAAGCAAGTTTTCGCTTAGATTTTAAAATGAGAATCCTTCCTCATTTTATATTTTCTCTTTTCTAACTTATAATTTGCAAAAAAAAATAAAGTTTGCAATAATTTACCAACAATGCAACTGCAACGCCTTGTTACCTTATTCGCACATCCACTAACAAACTGATGTAATATATTATGTACGGTAAAAGTTTCTGAATGAAGATAAATCTTTTTACTGGAATCTATAGAAGAAAAACAAGCAAATAAAAAATCGCTACTAAATTATAGTTTTAGTTTAAATTTTGAGCATTTAAGATACAGAAACCTCAAAAACTGCAAATTTCAGTGCATATTTTATAAGAAAAATTACAGTTTCATCAAAATTAATTTTTTAAATTAACTACAATCAAAAAAATTTGCAAATTGTACTTTGGTGCTATTAAGTGGTTGAATTAATATAATTTTTTATCAAGTTCTTGGAACCGATGAAATATTCCTGTAATGTTTTGAAATTTGCAGTTCTTATTTGAACAAATGATTTTTCTTATTAATATAGATAAGTATTTTAACTTTAAAACTTCAAATTGTAGAATGTTGTAAGTATTGTAGAACTTCAAATTGTAGAATGTTTTAAGTATTGTAGAATATCAAATTGTAGAACGTTCGTTTAATATGTTAAGAAGTACTTTACCTTTTAAAGGGCTAAGCCGAGCGCGGCAGATTATAGAATGTGCTTTTGGAATATTATCTAATAGATTTAGAATATTGTAAACAACAATAAACTTACGTGAAAAAAAGGTCAAAACAATTGTACTATGTTGCTGTGTTCAACATAATTTTTTAATGACGAAAAGCCTAGGGTATTCTGAAACCGAAAATGCAAGTACCAGCGAAGAATCTGAATCTAACAATTCAAATAGCAACAAAGAAAACGCTGCTCCAAATGAAACTGTTTTAAATCAAAGAAAATCTAATAATGGAATAAATGTGAGAAAAGAATTTCTGAAATATTTTAATAATGAAGGAAAAATTTTATTTTTAATTTGCCCCCATACAGCCCACCAAATTTGGAAAAAGCCATAATTTTTCACTCCTAATTTTTAATAAAAATAAAAATTTTAATAAAATATGATATTGAAGCTTCGTGGTTGATTTTGGACAACGTCAGCCTTCATAAAACTCTCGAGGTTGCCAATCTTGTTGGTGAAACAAGGCATACTCTGGTCTTTTTGCAGCCATATTCACCCATGATGAATCCAATTGAGGAAGTTTTCTCAAAAATAAAATTTTGTGCACGAAATATTTTGGCCGATCCTACCAATTCTATGCACTTGGGAGATGTGATTTATCAAGCTGCTTCAACTCTTAACAATACTAACTGCAACAATTACTATACGTATATGTGGGATTTCATATTATTTCAATAATATAAATCTCTTACCTATATCCAGTGGCAGCATAAATTTTACTTCTTTGTCTCAGCAATATTTAATTTTGTTGTCTCAGCACCTAAAAAGAATATCATTTAATTTTTAAGGAAAGAATATATTATTACAATACTTATCTTTTGACACTCCATATCTCTAGTAGCTCAGAGATATTTTAATCCAAACGGCAACCAGCATCCTTTTTATTTTATTAAAATATTTTTATTTACTATTTGTAAAACATGTTTGTTTACAAATAGTAAATAATTATTTTAGACAGTTGTCATTGCTGACGGATAGAATGAAACGTCGATAGAATGAAACATGGAACGAAACAAAAGGCAAGATGTTGACGAATGACACTAGTGGAGCTAGCTAATGATAAAAAGAATTTTCAAGATCAAAAGTTTATTCACCTTTTCTTTTTTTTCATGTATTTTACTAAACGGTTATTTACTTTTTCTTTTTTTTTTATATTTAAAAGCTGTTACTTCCAAAAATATAAAAGGAGGAAAAGAAAGTAGAAGAAAGCAGAGTATATACGTGGACGTGGATAATTATACAAGCGGGAAAGAGTTAAACTTTTAAAAGAAGATAAAGGAGTTAATTTTTTTTTAAAGAAGATAATAAAAATAATTTGTAAAGAAAGTTTTAATTTATATTTTTGAAGTTATTGTTAATATTAAAATTTATATTGAAAAAAAAAACTTATTTAGTGTAATTAACTTTATTTTTTTTTCAAACATTTTTAAATATAATTATTTTGTGATTTATAAACTAAATTAAATAAAAGAACTAGTTTTTAATTTTTTATATAACAAGAAAGTGTTTTAATTCAAATCTTATTTTTATCCAATCCTACATTTGGGGGCTCAACCGGGATAATCCAGAATTGATCCAGGATTGGACGTTTGATCTAGTGATCTAAAAAAAAAATAAAAAGAACATTTAAACAGGTGAATATTAAAAAAAAAAAATTTTATATTAAACGTAGAGATATATATAAAAAAAAAACTTTTGAGATTACATATATAAAAGTGAATAAAAAAACAAGTAAAGCAACAGTCAGTCGGTGCAACCGACTTAGAAATACCCTACACCTATTTGGTTCAAATTTAAGGACATATTCATAAGTCATTTTAACACCATAAAAGCTGCTATTAATTTGATCGTAAGACATAGCCAACCAAATTAACTTTATAATACTAAAAACATTTTCTAATTACACTATCTATTAAAAAATATTACAAATTCTTACTAATTTATCTATTTAAAAATATTAAAAAACAAACAAACTTGAAATAAATGAAAATATATTTATTCCAATTCAATTACAAAATGAAAAAATTCTAATTATTAAATTTTGTGATAAAAAGATAATCAAAGCATAATATATTTAATAATCCAAATTTTTAAAAATTGCAATTATTTTAAATGGTTAGTTTATATGCCTAATAGAACGGCTTATAAACGCATAGGAAATAGGAAATAACGCATAGGAAATAGGGGGACACATAGGAAATAGGAAATATATTTTTTGGCTTCGAAATTAAACTCGACCAGAACCAATTCCCATGGCACTTTCATTACTAGTAACTTAGTGTTAAATTTCATCAAAATACCGGCATTATTTTTTGAGTTATGGTGTTTTTAAGATATATGTTTGCTAGTCCTTGAACTTTTCAAGGGTTCCAGAACCCGAAACCATGGTACGATTTCGCCCATATGCAGTCCCGTCATACTTTCAATACTAGGTAACCCTTGTACACAATTGGAACGTTCTAGCTTAATTTTAAGTTAATTGTTTTAATAATTTCGATGATAAGCTTTTACACATTGGGGGGGTCTAAGAGAGGTTCTGAACCAAAATTGAAGCTTCTACATTTGTTTCAAGTTACTATCTTTATTAATTTCGAAAATATGCTTTAAGGTCCTCGGAACTGAGTGGCTGGTCCCCGACCCACTACTCCAATGGGGCCCAAATTTCAATGACACTTACGAAATGGGAAGGGACACCCTGATACCAAATTTGGAGGTTCTATTTTTATTGGTTTCGGAATTATGCTCGTTTGGCCTAAATTCGATCAAAAAGTTCTAAGTTCCGAACCCATTGTCCAATCCTCACCTTACGTAATCACCGCAGTAGTTTCATTACCAATACCCTACAGCACAAATTTCATGAAGATAGCCTCATTAGTTGTTGAGCTATAGTGATTTTTTATATATGCTCGTTAGCCCTGACACCGACTAAAAGGTCCGGAATCCGAACCGTTGGGCTGATATCGCCCTTATATAGTCCGCGCTGTACTATAGTACTAGTTAACCCTTGTACACAATTTGAACTGCCTATCTTAATTTTAAGTAACTATGTTTAGTAATTTCGATTAAAAGCCTTTAAAACTTGGGAGGTCTGAGAGGGTTACAGAACCACCACTCCAACTGATCCCAAATTAGGGGAACACGCAAGAGATAGTAAAGAACAACCTTGTGGCAAATTGGAAGCTTCTACATTTTTTTAAGATGTTATCTTTATTAATTTTAAAGATATACTTTAAGGTCTTCGGAAATGTGTGGCTGGTCCCCGACCCATTACTCCAATGGGGCCCAAATTCACAAGACACTTAGGAAATGGGAAGGGACACCCTGATACTAAATTTGGAGGTTCTATCTTCATTGGGTTCGGAATTATGCTCGTTTGGCCTAAATTCGATCAAAAAGTTCTAGGTTCCGAACCCATGGTCCAATCCCGACCTTACGCAATTCCCGAAGTAGTTTCATTACTAGTAACCTACAGCATAAATTTGATGAAGATAGCGTCATTGGTTGTTGAGTTATCGTGATTTTTTATATTTGTTCGTTAGCCCTGAAACTGATTAAAAGGTCCAGAATCCGAACCCATGGGCCGATTTCGCCCATATGCAATCCCCGCCGTACTTTCAGTCCTAGTATCCTACAGTTAAAATTTCATCAAGATAGCTCCATTATTTTTTGAGTTATCGTGCCTACGGACGGACGGACGGACGGACATGGCTATATCGACTAAGGCGGTCACGCTGATCACAAATATATATACTTTTCCATATCTAGCTCGCTTCCTTTAGGTGGTTACAAACACCATACCAAAGTTAATATACCCCTTTACCTATTCTATAGGTGTAGGGTATAATAAAATATAGTTTAAGAAATAAGACAGTAAATATATATTTAAAGTAGAACGTGGATTATTTAAAAATTATTTAGAACGTGGATTATTTAAAAATTATTTAGAACGTGGATTACTTAAAAATTATTTAGAACGTGGATAACTTTATTAAAAAAAATATATATATTTAACATACACAAAAACTTTGAACATTTAATTTTTTTTTTTGCGAGTATTTAATAAAATTTAAAAAATGAGTTCTAGACGTAGACTAAGTCGTCAAAATAGCGATTTGCCGGTAGTGAACGAGGGAATACGTGAACATAGTAGATTTAGTACCGAAACTAATTCTCAAATTAAATTTAGTTTCAATGATTTTGAAACTCTGTTAAGAAAATTTACGGGAAAAGAAACCACTAGTGTACGAAAATGGTTTTCGGAATTCGAACAATATGCTTACACGTTTCACCTCAATGATTTAGAAAAATACATAGTGTGTAAAAGGTTATTAGATGGTGACGCGAAACTATTCGTGGAATGTGAAGCGAAACCGTTAAACTTTCACACCTTAAAAGAAGCTCTATTAAATGAATTTCAACCAAAAATGAATAGTGCTGAAATTTATAGTAAGTTACAAGCGCGAAAGAAAAACGCTAACGAGTCGTATCGCGAATTTCTATACAAAATGATCGATATAGCTTCGCAAGCTGAAGTCGATGAAATATCGGTTATTAGCTACACCATAAACGGTATAAACGATACGCCCGCTAATAAGTCAACTCTGTACGGCGCGAAAAATTATGCGGAGTTTAAAGAAAAATTAGCCGTGTATGAAAAAATTAAAACAGATACAAATCGAAATAATAATCTAAAACATGTTGACACGAAAATTATCGAAGTGCCGAAAAGAAATAATTTTACTAACAAAATGTCGCGCGAAATATATTTTTTATAAAAAAAGGTTTTATTATATTTAATTATAAAAATAAAACAAAAAAATTTTATATATTAATTAGTTTTAATTATATTACGTTTGAACAGTTATAACCAACTAAACTTAATTTATATTACGATTTTTGTAATTACTTAAACTAAACTTAAAAAAACTAAGACTAAGCATTTCTTATTAATTAAGTTTCTAATATAAAATTATTCATTTAAACAACATTGAACTTGAAGAGTTCAAGGTTTTTGTCATTTAAAAAACAAAAAAACAAAAATAATGCAAATTCAGCATTTTTACATATATTTACGGATTTTTATATATGAATGTAAATTTTTAATTTTAAGTTAAATTTTGAAATAAGAAAAATAAAAATGAAAATCAAAATATACTTTTTTTTGTTGCTATTGTTTTAGCTTCTATAACAACTTCAGGTGTAGAACTTGAAGTTGACTCAGTTAACGTTATATTAGGAAGTTCATACATAACTCCTCCTCCGTTAGAGTTGAAATTCTCCGGAATTTCTTTATTTACAATTTTTATTTTGGTTCCTTTGTTTTTTAAATATAATATTATAAAAGTAATACTTATTACTAATACTACAATAATAGAAATATTTATCCCATATGAAACGGCTTTATGATATTTTAATTCGTTTATTTCTTTAATATTTTCAAAGTTTTTTAAAACAATATCGTCAAAATTAATTGGTTTTACATAGGTATAATTAAAATTATTACTAGGGTAAAAATATTTATCTTGAATAATTTGCTTTTGGTTATAAAATATTTCATTCTCTATTTTAATTTCACAATTATAAAAATTAATAAAATAGTTTTTGTTCAGTGTTAAATTTCTATCGTCACAATTTTGTATTAATACGGTTTTTCTAGCATTTTTAATTAATAAAGTTTCGTCATCTAATATTTCAATTTTAGTTTTGTTATTATATCTAAATTTACATTTATTATTCAAAATACAGTTTTTACTAGATTTTAAATCTTTTAACATAACATCATCTTGATAAGTTAAAATTTTATTTTCAATTTCTACAATATATTCATTGTTTTCGTCAATTTCTATATATTCTTTATTAGGCAAAGGAGTAATAAGTTTTAAATCAGTTTGAATATAATTTAGTGGAATTTTAATTGCAGTTACTAATAATTCATCTTTATAATTCATAATTCCTATTTTACTTAATTTTAATTTATAAAAATCAATTTGATATAATTCTATTTCTCTTGGATTTATAATATATAAAATTGTACTAGTTTTATTTACTATTTCTACCTGTTGAAGTTTTATTTGAATATAACCGGCTTCTTCGTGAATTGGATTGACTTGAAGAAGTCCTACAGTCAGTTGTGTTGGTAAGATTATTAACAGCAATATTATTATGTTGAAAACCTAAAAGTTTTAAAGGTCTTTTAATATTTGAATAATGTGCATTTAATAAAGGTTTATGTTTGTAATATGGTTCGTCCTTATGTCTAAGTCTCTTATAATTTCTAATAGCTCCTACTGATCTATTTTCTATATAGTGTTCTCTATTAAAGTTTCTTTTATTTATAGTTTTAGTTTTCATTTTATCTATATTTATTTGCAATTTACTAACATCTACATTTTCTTTAGCTTCTCTAGGTGTGTATTTTATTGTTGAATGATAGCGATCGTTATAGTTTCCTATAGCCATCTGTATCTTCATCTCAACTGAAAGTTCCCTATCCTCAATTCCTGTTATTTTTTCTAAGAGGGTTGAGTGTAGTCTCTCTATATCAGCATTTCCAGTGTGATTATTTGCTTTTGTTAGATGAATTTCAACATTTTCACTATTTAAATACTCAATTAGTTGTTCAGCTCTAAATTCATTGTCCATAATTATTTTTATTGGTTTTCCAAATTTTGCAAAATGTTCCATTATAATTGTTTTCTTTGCTCTCCAATTGCGATCTGTTATACCATATGCTGAGGAAAATTTTGTTAATTTATCAATTACTGTAACAAACGATTGTTTTTTAAAATGAAATATGTCCAAATGTATAATTTCGTTTTTTCCTTTAGGTGTTTCTGTAAATGCAAATTTAGGTTTTAATGGTTTTCGATCATACTTAATTTGTTGACATTTTTCACAATTATTGATAATTAAATGAATATGATCTTTTAACTTCGGAAAATAAATTTTGTCTTTTAAATTGTGGTAACATTCATTTATTCCACTATGCATAGACTCTTTAGTGTGGTAAAGAGATAGTTGTTTATGTAATTCTTCTTCAGTTTTTATTTCTTTAGCTCTTTTTGTACTTCGTATAAATTTTATTTTTGAATCAAATGAAAACATCGATATTAAAATTAGTTGTATTTTATGATAGTCAGTATCAGATACTTCCGAATAAATGCTCGTATATCCTTTCTTGATATAACGTTTTAAAATGTCTTTAATTAAATTTTCATTTTCTAACGGATTTATTTCAATAATTCTTCTATTGTGAAGTGTTATATTCTCTTCAGGACTGTAAGTGAGTATGATTTGTGTTTTATATTTGTTTACTATATCCTCTTTTATTCCTATGTAATCTAATTGATTTCCATCTGCAGAATGTACTGTATCATTAGATAATTCTAAATTGGATGCTATATCATTTTCTTCATTAATTTTCTTTGTATTTTCTAATCTGCTTAAATAATCAGCTACCTTATTTTCTTTACCCTGCAAATATTCAATCTCATAATTATATTCTTGAAGTTTTAGCAACCATCTTTGGTGTCTTTGTGAAAATTCCTTTCCTTTGTATTTGTTGTTTAAATATTTAATTGGCACATGGTCTGTTATGATTTTAAACTTATTACCATATACATAAGGTCTGAAGTAATTTACTGCATACATAATTGCCAAAAACTCTTTATCTGTAGTACAATAATTTTTTTCATGGTTGTTTAGCGTTCTCGAAACATAACAAATTGGATGACCTTGTTGAGACAACACTGCACCTATAGCATGATCACTTGCATCTGTAGTTACAACAAACGGTTTATCGTATTCTGGAAATTTTAAAATTGGATGTGAAGTTATCAAGCTCTTTAAGTTTTCAAATGCTGCTATATACTGTGGGTCATTTATATTAATTTTGTCATCTTTTTTTAAATATTTAATCATAGGATATGCAACCTTAGAATAATCTTTGATGAATTTTCTATAAAATCCAGTTGCTCCTAAGAAACCTTTTAATTGTTTTTCAGTTTTTGGAATTTGTAACTCTTGAATATTTTTTATTTTTTCAGGGTTAGGTTTTATCCCATCCTTTGTCAAAATATGTCCTAGAAATTCTGTATTTCTTTAAAGAAAACTACATTTATCTACTTGAATTTTCAAATTGTGTTCCTGTAATCTTTTAAAAATTTTTTTGTTAATGAATTTTCGTGTTCTTCTAATGTTGTCGAAAAAATTAATATATCATCAAGATATACGACGCAAATTTGATTGATATATTCTCGAAGAATTTCGTTCATCAATCTTTGAAACGTTGCCGGTGCGTTCTTCAATCCAAATGGCATACGTACATATTCATATAGACCTGCTGGAGTAACAAAAGCAGTTTTTTCAATATCTTTTTCAGCTACTAATATCTGATGGTAACCTTTGGCTAAATCTAACGTGCTGAAATATTGAGCTTTTCCCAATTTGTCCAGAATGCTATCCATATTAGGTAAAGGGTATTTATCGTCGATTGTGACCTGATTTAATCTTCTATAATCCACAACTATTCTAAATTTTTGTACTCCAGAATTATCTTTTCTTTTGGGTACTACTATAATCGGAGAACTATATCGACTTTTACTTTTTCTAATTATGCCCTGTTTTTCCATTTCTTCCATTTGACGTCTCACTTCAGTTTCATGTTTAGGTGGATATCGATAAAGTTTTGAATTAATTTGTTCGCTTGTTGTTGTTTTAATTTCATGTACCACTGTATTTGTACTGGTCAAAATATCACCTTCTTTATATAATAGCTTATTGAATTTTGAAACTAATTTTTCAATTATATGTTTTTCTTTTTCATTTAAATGATCCAATTGTAGAGTTTGAACTTCACTTACTTCTAATACATTAACTTCTTCTTGAATAGTTTTAGTTAAGAATGGAAGACTCACTCCATTGGTCATATTAATTTGTTGATTTTCTACGTTGATATCTTTCACATTTTTTTTTTTCCAATCCATACCTAATAATAAGTCATATGGCTTGTTTAATTTCATTGCAATCCATTTCATTCTTGCATTTTCAGGATATTTAAATTCTGCTGGAGATAAGGTAGCAACTGTTCTATTAGGTTTGCTTACCTCTCCTTGAATTGTATTGATAGATATTGAAGTTGAATTTATTACAGTAAACTTAGAACTACAAACTTTATTTTCATTTAAAATGCTTATTGTTGAGCCTGTATCTAACAAGGCTGAATATTTTTTTTCTTGAATTGTTAAAATTGTAAAAATTTTATTTGGGTCCGAGGCTAATTTATAAAAAAAGTTTCTTCAATTGTATTAGTTTCATTTTTTTTACTTAAATTATCAACATCCATTGGTCGAGTTTGTCTACTTGGATCAACTTCCATTGGTCTGGTCTGTCTACTTTCTTGTCTGTCATTGTATCTATTATAATTTCGGTTAAACTGAGAAGGCCTATTTCTATTTTGATAAAAATTATCGTTTGCTCGAAATTGGAAATTATTATTATTATTTTTAAAATTCGAATTTGAATTGTTATTAACACTGTTGTTGTTAAACATATTTCTACTTTCATAATTTTTATTACTAAAAAAATTTTTTTTATTATTATAATTGTAATTATTTTTATTATCATTCCTAAAAGAATTTTTACTATCACTATTTTTATTAAAATTTTTGTGAGATAAATTAAGATTACCCTCGTCTAAACCTATAAAACTCCTTACTGTATTTCTAATTTCAGTCAAATTATTTTTCGATATTATTGCATAAGCTAACGATCCTGAAGAAAGTTCTTTAATTTTCTGAACTAACATTCCACTAAATATATCAATTACTGTTTGGCTATCTTCAACAAAAGCCGCATATTCTGTTATATCTTCTATCACTAATCTTAACTTATTATCTAAATCTTTAATGCTACTTACTTTTAGTGCTCCAATTTCTCTTGTGATTGCCATTTGGTCTTTTGATGCTCTATAATGTTGTTTTAATTTTATTTTGCAATCATCCCAATTTGCTGGAGGGCTGACATTAAGTAAATTTTTTGCACTTCCCTGAATTTTGATGTTGTAAATAATGTTGAAAACCTGGTTAGCTTCCGCCACATGATCAGCTAATACTCTGGTCACTGAATCGATGAAAGATGGTAAAGTACCTGGCTCACCATTAAAAGCTGGAATAAATTGAATTTCCTTTTCAATTTGTGATCTCCAATTTTGTGGTTGGTTGTTTTGCACTAATAGCTGAGTTAGAGCTACTAAGCACTGTTCAATACGATTGTCATTTTGTTCATTTGCCATAATATTACGGTATTGATCAAATAAATTGCTTCTATTTATTTGACGATCAATTTTGATTTATTTATTTATATATTATATTATATTTTTTTTTTTTTTTTTTATTGTGTTCGTTTCTACATAAACCACTAAATTTTGCTTTGGCTTACTTTGTTGCCCACTTTAAAAAAATGTTTTTGCAATATTATTTTAAATAATGCTAATTAAATTCGTTTCACTAGATCTCTTTTCTTTTGATAGAGATCCTACCGACTGCGCCAAATATATTTTTTATAAAAAAAGGTTTTATTATATTTAATTATAAAAATAAAACAAAAAAATTTTATATATTAATTAGTTTTAATTATATTACGTTTGAACAGTTATAACCAACTAAACTTAATTTATATTACGATTTTTGTAATTACTTAAACTAAACTTAAAAAAACTAAGACTAAGCATTTCTTATTAATTAAGTTTCTAATATAAAATTATTCATTTAAACAACATTGAACTTGAAGAGTTCAAGGTTTTTGTCATTTAAAAAACAAAAAAACAAAAATAATGCAAATTCAGCATTTTTACATATATTTACGGATTTTTATATATGAATGTAAATTTTTAATTTTAAGTTAAATTTTGAAATAAGAAAAATAAAAATGAAAATCAAAATATACTTTTTTTTGTTGCTATTGTTTTAGCTTCTATAACAACTTCAGGTGTAGAACTTGAAGTTGACTCAGTTAACGTTATATTAGGAAGTTCATACATAACTCGCGCGAATAAATATTGTTTTAACTGTGGATCATCAGCACATGAATTTCACAGTTGTCCAGAAAAAGAACGAGGACCGAAATGTTTCGAGTGTAACCAGTTTGGACACAAAAAACCGGATTGTCCAAACAAGAAGCGTCCGATAGCTATAACAAATGCAGCTAATACAAATACAAATAATAATTGTGTTTTAATAAAGGTGAACAACGTTGTGATGGAAGGTTTAATAGATACTGGAAGCGATATTTGTTTGATTAAAGAAGCATATATTAATTTAATTAAACCTTTATCTATTCTCAGAAACAATCAGATAGCAATATCAGGGTTAGGTTCTAATATTTTCAGCAAAGGTTGTTGCAACATGGAAATTCAAATAAATGAAGATACTTACCAAAATGTTGAGGTACACATAATTGATAACAACAGCATGAAGTTTCCTGTTATCATAGGTATGAGTTTGCTAAGACACTCTATAGTCAAAATAAGTGGTGGCGTCATTTCCGTAAAGAAGAATAAAACTTCAACAGTCAACACTAAAAAAGAAGAAAACTGTTGTTATTTAGCTGAAATAAAATTAGAAGATGAGTTTACTTGCCAAGATCTCCCAGGGTTAGCCAATTTGGACAAAGGTAAATTTAATAAAATTGTTAATTTAAATAAAACTGGTCACCGTCCAACTCTAGAACTAAGGCAGTCAAAAATTTCCCGGAACTCAAAATAGCAAATCAGGTTTAAAGCTTTTTGGGTTTAACGAGCTATTTTAGGAAATTTATCCCACAACACTCAATCATTGCAAAACCGCTAAGTGACATGCTCAAGAAGGATGTTAAATTTAAATTTGACAACACCGAGAGGAGTTCTTTCGATAAATTAAAAAATATTTTAAGCACATCACCCGTTTTAAAAATTTTTAGCTATGAAGACTATACTGAGTTACATACAGATGATTGCAAAGATGGAGCGTTACACCCGGTGCACTATTCAAGCAAAAAAACAACAGATGCACAACAAAAGTGGAGTAGCTATGAACTGGAAGTACTAGCTGTGGTGGAAGCGGTGAAAAAATTTAGAACATATTTACTAGGGAAAAAATTTAAGTTGATAACGGATTGCAAGGCGTTTACAATGACACTAAATAAAAAGGATTTAGTAACACGAGTGGCACGTTGGTCGTTGCTGTTAGAAGACTTTGACTATGAAGTGGAGCAGGCACAAGAATTCGCCATGTTGATGCATTAAGCAGAAATCCGGTAACTTACTGTGTTGAAATAAAAAAGAATTTTATATGTCAATTACAGGAATTACAATTGAAAGATGAAAAGTTAGCCGCGATAATAGAAGTATTGAAACATGGTCAATACAAAGATTTTGTCATTCACCATAATATTTTGGCAAAAGATGTAAATGGAAAAATTTTATATGTTGTTCCAGAGGGGATGAAAAATTCGTTGGTAAGATCAATACACGAAAATGGTCATTTTCATTTTGCGAAAATGAAAAAAAAGATTGAAGAAGAATTCTATATGCCTGATCTGAAAAGAAGAATAGATGTTTGCATTGGAAACTGTCTCATTCTCAAACTTCTCAACCCAATACCCAAAGGGGATACACCGTTGGACACGTTTCATATTGATCATGTAGGGCCCATGAGTACAACTAAGAAGGGTTACCGATATGTGTTGGCGATAGTTGATGGATTTTCCAAGTTTTGTTGGTTGTTCCCTACAAAAAGTTTAAATGCAGAGGAAGTAATAAAGAAATGTGAAATAATTGCAAGTACATTTGGTTATCCATCGCGGATAATTTCTGATAGAGGAGGAGCGTACATATCAAATCAATTCCGTGAGTATTGTAAATCACATGACACTAAACTTTACTTCATAGCCACAGGAGTTCCAAGAGGTAATGGTCAGGTGGAACGTTTACACAAAACTACAGTTGCAGTGCTAACGAAATTATCGTTAAACCAACCTGAAAAATGGTACACGCATATTACAGATGTACAAAGAATTTTAAATAGCACTTTTCATCGCTCTATTCAAACAACACCATTTGAACTCATGTTAGGAACTAAAATGAAAACAAAAAATGATAAAAATATAATACAGCTAATAGAAGAAGAATGGATTCAACAATTTCAAAATGAACGCAGTGAAGCAAGAGAACAGGCCAAGTTGGACATTATCAAAATTCAGGCCGAAAATAAAAGAAATTTTGATCGCAAAAGAAAAGCAGCAATAAAATATAATTTTGGGAGATTTAGTTGCAATCGAACGTACACAATTTGGAGTTGGTCTTAAAATTAAACAAAAATTTTTTGGTCCATATCGAGTGACAGCTATTAAAGGATTTGATAGGTACACAGTGCAAAAGGAAGGCGAACACGAAGGTCCAACCAATACTGAATGCAGTGCTGACAAAATGAAATTATGGGTGCAATACGAAACTGATAGCGATCTGGATCAATCCGAGGCGGATTAAAATACAGGATGGCCGAATGTGGGATTTCATATTATTTCAATAATATAAATCTCTTACCTATATCCAGTGGCAGCATAAATTTTACTTCTTTGTCTCAGCAATATTTAATTTTGTTGTCTCAGCACCTAAAAAGAATATCATTTAATTTTTAAGGAAAGAATATATTATTAAAATACTTATCTTTTGACACTCCATATCTCTAGTAGCTCAGAGATATTTTATTCCGAACGGCAACCAGCATCCTATTTATTTTATTTTAATATTTTTATTTGCTGTTTGTAAAACATGTTTGTTTACAAATAGTAAATAATTATTTTTAGACAGTTGTCATTGCTGACGGATAGAATGAAACGTCGATAGAATGAAACATGGAACGAAACAAAAGGCAAGATGTTGACGAATGACACTAGCGGAGCTAGCTAATGATAAAAAGAATTTTCAAGATCAAGAGTTTATTCACCTTTTCTTTTTTTCATATATTTTATTAAACGGTTATTTACTTTTTCTTTTTTTTATTTAAAAGCTGTTACTTCCAAAAATATAAAAGGAGGAAAAGAAAGTAGAAGAAAGCAGAGTATATACGTGGACGTGGATAATAATACAAGCGGGAAGGAGTTAAATTTTTAAAGAAGATAATTGAAATAATTTTTAAAGAAGATAATTGAAATAATTTTTAAAGAAGATAATTGAAATAATTTTTAAAGAAGATAATTGAAATAATTTTTAAAGAAGATAATAAAAATAATTTTTAAAGAAAGTTTTAATTTATATTTTTGACTTTATTGTTAATATTGAAATTTGTATTTGAAAAAACTATTTAGTGAGATTAACGTAATTTTTTAAACATTATTAAAACATAAAATATATGAAAACTTATTTAGTGAGATTAACTTTAGTTTTTTAACATTACTAAAATATAATTATTTTGTGATAACTTACATCTTATTATAAAGAAAAACTAAATGAAATAAAAGAACTAGTTTTAATTTTTATATATAACAGAAAGTGTTTTAATTTAAATATTATTTTTTATCCAATCCTACATACATATCATGGAAAATTATCAAAGACCTTCACAGTAGCGACCATTACCCTATTTTAAGTAAACTTACATTTCCCAAGGCTAAGTCAAACTTACACTCAAAAGCCGTACGTTTCAATTGTAAACGAGCCAAGTGGTAAAAATTTCAAGACTTAGTAATTAAATCAAATAATAAATTATTACAAACCGAAAACGTTAACAAAGAAACAGCATCAATACAAAAAATCATCCGCACAGCTGCTAATGAATCTATCCCAATAAGCTCTAACAAAAAATTGGGTCGAAATGTCCCGTGGTGGTCTGCAAAATTAAAAAATTTAAGAGAAGAAAAACAAATCGCCTGGAAGAATTTTTGTAAAACACGTACACTAACAAATTTCATTTTGTACAAAAAAAAATGCTCTATTTACTAGAGAAAAAAAAGAAGCAAAAAAAGTAGAATTTAATAAATTTACAGAAACTATTAACCCTAATACCAACACCTCTAAAATTTGGCAAAACATTAAAGTATTAACCTCAAACTACACTCCTTTTCAAATCAAAACAATTAAAATTAATAACTCTACGATTTTTGATCCACAAACAATTTCCACAACGTTCGCAAAATACTTCTCAGAAAGTTCGAAAACAGATAACTTTCCATCCCTTTTCAGAGAAAATAAAAACAAATCCACTTCATTACAAATACATATCCCTCCGAGTTTTAAAGCGAAGTTACTAGAATCACAATTCAATGAACACGAATTTGAACTGTGTTTAAAATCCCTTACAGGAACAACTCAGGGAATAGACAAAATCACATATCAAATGATTAAAAATTCTCCCAAGTTATTTAAAAACAGAATACTTAAACTTTATAACAAAATTTTCGAAACGGGAATTATTCCCTAAGTGTTCAAAACAGCGGCCATTATTCCAATAAGTAAACCGAACAAACCAATTGATGAAATATCTAGTTACAGACCAATCTCACTGCTTCCTTGCTTAGGAAAAATTTTTGAAAAAATGGTCTCTAAAAGAGTAATGTGGTTTCTTACAGCTACGAACTCACTATCTTCAAATCAAGTCGGTTTTTCGGATTCTTCAACGTTTGATGCCCTTCTATATATAGACCAACTAATTTGCAAAAAACTTTCGACAAAAAATCATATATCTATACTAGCTATAGATTTTGAAAAAGCTTTTGACAAAATAGGTATCCATGTAGTATTAAAAAAGCTGCAAGAATTAAAAATAGGACCTAAAATCTTCGGCTTCATTAAATCTTTTTTAACCAATAGACAAATCCGCTGTAGAGTAAATAACATATTATCCTCCACTTACTCACTTTATAATGGGATCCCTCAGGGCTCTCCGTTATCTGTAACATTATTTTTAATAGCATTCGAAGAAGTCAATAAAATCATTTTAAAACATAAAAATCTAAACCACTGCATCTACGCTGACGATTTATATATTATAAGCAAAGTACAAAACAACAATGAAATATCGCAACAATTTACCGAAGTCCTGAACGAAATAGAGAAATGGTCACAATACTCTGGAACAAACATATCAATAGAAAAAAGCAAACATTTACACATCTGTAGAAAAATAAACTGCAACAATATATCAATTAATTTTAAAAATAATAATATAAGTAACGTTAAAGAACTAAAAATCTTAGGTTTAATTTTTGATTGTAAACACAGTTTCCTAAATCATTGTAATTATTTAAAAACTAACTTAGCTGCCAGTTTAAATATTATTAAATTCCTATCATCTTCCAATAGCCACATGCATACTAACTCTCTAATAAATATGACTAAACTAACACTGCTTTCGAAAATTGACTATGGATTGCAAATATATGGAAAATGTGCGAAAACTCACTTGAATAAATTAAAAACTCCTTATCATGCTGCAATTAGAACCAGTCTAAGAGCATTTAGAACAACACCAACAAAAAATCTACTAGCAGAAGCTGGGTTTCTCTCATTAGAGGATCGAAAACAGTACTTAACAAGTCGGCTTTTCAACAAGTTATTCTGTGACTCAAACAACCTTTTACACAGAGATGAAATACTTAAAATCGAGAAAAAGAACCCTACGTATGGAATCAACCTTAACGGCTATATACAAACTGTATTTAAAACTGGATCTAAACATAAAACCAATGGTGCAAAAACAAATAAATTTTTCTCCGTGGCAACAAGCTGAACAGGTATTTATCGATGAACTTGCAAACTTCCGAAAACAATACACCTCGAATACTCAATATCAACAGTTATACGCAGAACAATCTGCAAGTCTCAAGCAAGCCAACTGAAAACTACTATTCACAGATGGATCTAAAACTGATATAACCGTTTCCTTTGGTGTAACGAAAACTGTACCACCATAGCTCAAGGCCTTCTGCCGCAGTCTGCTAATATTTTCGAAGCTGAATTACAAGGCATACTCTGCTCCTTACAACATGCAAGGGAAAACAAAGGTAAATTTCTCATATGCACAGATAGCCTTTCAGTCTTTCAAGCTATAAAAAATACAAGAAATGAATCCGGTCCAATAAACTACACAAGGCAAAAATCATATGAGTTCGTAGTCACATAGGTATAACTGGCAACGAATATGCCGACTTAGCTGCGAAATCCGCAAACAATTACCCACTCTACACATTTATGCCATTTTCCAAAAAATCAATAAACACAAAGGCATCTAAAATAATTCTAAAGACTGTAAAAACTGAATGGGCAGATTATATACATCAGTACAAATCAGTTAACAAAGACCGTTCAGCTATCAAACTTCCCACAACAACTTCAACCAAAATGAACCGATGCTTTGTCAGAACACGTCTAGGACACACAGCATTAACACAATCGCACTTACTCAAAAAAGAAACTCAACCAATATGCCAATTTTGCAACAGATCCGCCTTAACCATCCCACACATCCTAACAGAATGCACAGCCATCTCACAACACCGCCAATCCATATTTAAAAACAACAATCCTTCAGATCTCCTATGTTTCCCCTCCGATACTAATATTAGAAAGCTATATAACTTCTTTAATAAAATTAAAATTAACGAATTAATTTAAAAAAGTATACATAAATGGTAAATTATAAAAATAAACTGTATCAAATTAAATTATATTAAAATAAAATTAAAATTAGTAAAGTAATATCAAATTAAGTAATAAAAATAATAATGTAAGTAAAATTCAAAATAATAAACACAAAACAGTTATAAATTAAGCCGATAGCCCTGGCAGCTAGTTGCCTATAAAAAAAATTGTTAATTATAATTTAAAATTATGGTTAATAAAAAATAATAATAATAATAAATTAAACAATTGTCAAGTGAAACAATATATATATTTTATGTGATTTTTCCAATTTTTTAAAAATTTTTAAAAAATTTTTTATTATGGTTGGTACAAATTTTTATATTTGCATATATATATTTGATATCGGTAATTAGGAAGTAATTAGGATCACAATAATAGGTGATTATCATGTTTTCAATGGTATTGTTTAATTTTTGTGTATGTTTTTATTATTTAGGACAAAGGGAGTTTTATTTATTAATATTTAATGTTTATTTGCATTTTTATGTGAAAAGACATTTTAAAAACAAAAAAAAAACTTATAAAAAAACTTATAAATAAAATAAAAAAAATATAAATATTTGTGATAGTATTACTATATATTAACACTAAAATTGCTAATATTGACTTTATATTTTCATAAATAGTATTTCAATTAAAAAATTTAATTATTTAAGTAAAGAATTGGATAAGTGAAAAGTGAAAAATAAGTGAAGTGAAAAATGGATACAAGAAGTAGTTCTACTAGTTCTTTAAATTCACAAAACACTCGACAAGCTTTCTATTTAAGAAGGAAGCGAAAAGATGCTCTTATATTTTCATAAATAGTATTTCATTTAAAAAATTTAATTATTTAAGTTAAGAAGTGGATAAGTGAAAAGTGAAAAATAAGTGAAGGGAAAAATGGATACAAGAAGTAGTTCTACTAGTTCTTTGAATTCACAAAACACTCGACAAGCTTTCTATTTAAGAAGAAAGCGAAAAGATGCTCTTTTTAGAGCAAGAGAACGCCAAAAGATTAATGAGTGGGCGAGATTACGAAGAAGTAATGAGGAAATAAGAACTATCGAACAACAAGGTTAGTAATAATTTAATTAGTAATTCTACAATATTTGTAATATTAATTTACTTTGGAAACCATTTTTCAGCTTCAAATTCAAATGCTGCTTATTTACTTTAAAAAAATTTTAAAATATAAAATCTCAATAACTAAGTAATAAATTTGAGTTTCATCATATTATTGATATATTCTATGATTTTCTTTAGATGCTTATTGTGTTTATATATTTAGTTATGGCTTATGAATTAAAATCATAAAAATATATACTTACATATAAGTATCAGATATTTATACCCGTATGACTGTAAGTCAAAGTATTTATTATATTTGGTCTGATCGGCTTTTAGAATACTTTTTTAAATGAATTATAACGTAAGAAAATAAAATAGGCTCCAAAAACTTTTGAATATATAATTAAATAAAAAATTGACAATAAACTCATATAAAAGTTTTATTAAATTTTTTCGTACAATATACGTCTGTTTAACTACTCTTTAAATTTGACAGAGAATACCCAAAGACGGTCAGCTCGCACTGATCGATCAGTTAGGGTTTCTGAGCAGCTAGGTAAGTATTTAAAATTCAGTTTTAGTTATTGAGCAAATAAATTCCTATTTTTCATTATACGCTTATTTAAATACTCTTTAAATTTTTACAGAGAATACCCTAAGAAGATGGACAACTCGAGTTTCTGAACAGCTGGTAATTATTTAAAATACAGTTTTAGTTATAGAGCATATAAATTTTTACTATTTATTATACACTTGTTTAAATACTCTTTATTTTTACAGAGAATTCCCAATTAGACGGTCAGCTCGCACTGATCGGTCAATCAGGGTTTCTGAGCAGATAGGTGAGTATTTAAAATCCAGTTTTAGTTATTGAGCAGATTAAATATTTTTGAACATTATCCATTTGTTTAAAATATTACTCATTCACTGAGCAGTTACATAAATATTTTAAATTTTAGTTTAATTTACAAAACAATTTTAGTTATTAAAATTTGAGTAATAAAGATTTATTTTTAACAAGAAAAATTTTTACCATACAACGAGAAGACGCGCAGTAAGAAGAAACATGGAGGTTCGTGAAGTTGAACAAGAAAGGAATACTGAGAAGCAACGATTAAGACGCCAGAACGTGTCTTCAGGCCAATCACTAAGTTTTTTTAAAATAAATATTGCAGATGGACCTCATCATAATTGTTACTGTTGTATCATGTATTTAAATAAGCGCAACTTTTTAAATGAATTTTTAAACTCGGTTTTGATTGATGAACATAACACTTCTGATTCGGCCCCTCTATGTACTACTTGTTATTCTTATATACGAAAATCGAAAACGCCTCAATTTTGCATTAAAAATGGGCTTAAGTTCCCTAATCTCCATCCTTCTTTAAAAGATTTAACCCTTTTAGAGGAACGATGACGAGAGGCTTTATCACGAAATTACAGCAATACATTTATCTGTCAAATCAGACTGAAAAGACACATATTCGGGTCCCAAACGCTTATCTTTATGAAACCGTGAACCCCAGTAGTATTTTTGAAGCAGCCAGATATTTAGTTCAGCAAGAGTTACATAGAGAAAACAACATTTCTTTAACCTTAGGTTGGATTGAAGGAAGAAATGTCAGAGAAGAAAGTTTTGTAAATAATAATATAGCTGAAATAAATAATTCTGAAGAAAGTCCAACTGTTCATGATGACAATCCAGGTGGGGAAGAAACTTTAATAGATAATAGTGAGGGAATAGAATTTGCGCCTGGCGAAGGAAGACATCCACTATCAATTTTGTTAGACGGAAATGCAGAAGAGCTTTCGTTTCCGACTATATATGGAGGATTAAAGAGAAGAACCCAACCAAATTTGTCTTATAATGTGATAGCTAATTCTGAAAGTAGGAGATCCGATCGAAGAGCAGCAAGACTGATTTATCTACTTTACGCCTTTAAAAAAAGTCAAATAATACAAGTAACGCGGAATATCAATATTGCTCTTAGAAAAAAACCTCAACCCATTCGGTCACTCGCAGGGGAAGTGAGGGATTCAGAAAATTTAAATAGATTGATTGCCCATGATGATGGATACAGGGTATTTAATTCTCTTCGGAATTCTCCATCACATTGGGAAAACGAGAAGAAAAATCTCTGTGCCATGATTAGGCAAATCGGTATACCCACGCTTTTTATTACTTTGTCAGCTGCAGAGGCAAAATGGACAGAACTTCTCAAGATTTTAAAGAGAACAGTTGACAAAGTTGAGTTGACAAATGAAGATGTAGAATCAATTAACCACCGCTTCATTGAATTATTAAAAACGTGGAGATAGTTGATGGACCATTTGGGAGATACAATCTAAGGGATTTTTATTACCGCATTGAATTTCAACATAGAGGATCGCCACATTTACATATGCTCGTTTGGGTTGACCCATATGCATATGCTGTATATGTCGTTGACTTCATTAATAAGGCTAATCGGGGTATGTCGAAGTTAATAAGAGAGTGTGTAAAGAATAGTACGAATGGAAATTTTTCTCTTCGCCAACATTACGTTCTGTTTTTAATATATTTCTTAACTTAAGGTAAGTGCCCAAGAGACAGCGTGGATGATCTTGCGCTTATCATTATCTAAACCTACAATGGGAAATATTTTTATAGCGACTATGCCACCAGAAAAGAGAGTAAGATTTTTAAAATACGGCCAAGAACTGGAAGCCCTTTCTGACGATAGCTCTGAAATTTTTGTTGAGGGTTTAATTGAATATTATATCCAAAGATCCAATGTATAAGAAAACCTGGCCCTTGCAGAATTTGCCGCGTTCTATAACTTCAAGAAAATATTGGGCTCCTCCGAAGTAGAAAATGAGAATGACCTTAATGAGAATAGCGAAAATGAGAACAATGGTCATTCGTCAATCCGTTTACGTTTTCAAAATAATTCAGGCTTTATTTTTAAACGTAATTGTCCTAAAATAATTCGATATTGCCAATACAATGAAACCAAAGATCCAGATAATTTTTATAGGGAAATGGTAATGCTTTATTTTCCTTGGAGAGATGAGACATCTGAGCTCGAATATTTATTGTGTAAAAATGTTTTTGACCACAATAAAGAACAAATTTTAAAAATACGCGAAAATTTTGTGCATCCAAGTATGCAAATTAGCATTTTGGAGGCAATAGACGAACACGAACAAGAAAGAGCAAATGACGAAGCTGATGATGAGGTGGTTGGTGCTGAAGACTTTGCATTTCTTGACATGGATGACAAAATGCATCGTCCAGATGTCGCGATTGACTTAGGAGATATGGGTGGAAATACGGTAGTTGAAAGATTTGTGGCTCCAAAGCAAATTGGAGAAGAGGAATTTTTCAAACTATATCAAGGTCTTAACTTAAAGCAAAGGGATTATCTATTAAATGCAATGAGACGTTTTAAAACCAATCAGACACCCATTTTTGAATTTATAAGTGGTCCGGCGGGCGAGATTGATTGGAAAGTCGAGATTGATTGAATGTTTGTATCAGTCTCTACTAAGAACTAACAGAACCAAAGGAGGATCACATGAGGGTATAGCGGTTCTTCTAGTTGCACCAACAGGGAAAGCAGCACATAATATTTCCGGAATGACAATTCATTCAGCATTTTCATTAGCGGTGTCTCAGGGCATGAGCCACTTCAATCTACAGGTCTACAGGTAACATTATTGATGAAATATAAAATTTTCAATCGAAATGGCTTTTTTGCGAGGGTTTCTATATTTCTGTTTGCAGATTTAAATCAACTGAAACCTGTTGATGACAGGTTTATATTTCAAGTCCCTTCAGATAATGCTATATTAGAACTTTTAGGTACATCACTCTGGGAAAATTTCAAATTCTACGAGTTGACTGAAATTATGAGACAAAGAGACGATATTGCCTTTGCCGCAGCTCTTTGTAACGGTTAAGGATACATAGGGGTTACCAGAGTATCTAAAATAAAAATTGGAATTAGGTACATGATTACGAACAACCTTGATATTGAAGATGGTTTGTTCAATGGAGCGACCTTTATTTTCAGGCGTGTAGATACTGCGACTTTAACAAACATGCAAGTTGTACCGCGAAGGGTTTGGCTAAAATTTTTTGAGAAAACTGGTTATAAATGTCGACAAAAAAATTCATCATTTACGCGCTCCAACAATATTAGTTCCGATTTGACCCCTATTGACTTGCTAACAAAAATTATTCATACCCGAAAGACTAGCAACTTGCATGTTTTTCGAAAGCAATTTCCACTTGTTCTGGCTGAAGGCATGACAATTGATAAATCACAAGGCCAAACCGTAACAAACCTTGTCATTAAAATTGGGAAATGTATAACTTGTTCTTCTTTATACGTAGCGTGTTCTAGGGTTACAAAGTTAGACGGACTTTTTCTTATTGGAAGTTTTATTTCTCCTAAAGCTCCTGGTCAAGATAACTTAGTTGTTAAAGAGTTAACTTAATTGAGAGAAAATTCGATTATACCTTATTTCCAGTATTTACATGAAGAAAAACAGTTAATTAAAGTCCTTGTCCATAATACCTAAAGCTTACTTAAAAATTCCAAAAATGTGATTTGTGACCCAGTCTTTAAAACAAGCGACATTCTATGCTTTTCTGAAACATGGACCTTAGGTAATGAAAACATAGATATAGACAACTTTAGAAAAATAACAAGTATAGGAAAAGCGAGCCTTCCAAGAGTTGCTTTCTGCGATATACATCCAAAATAAATTTTCAAGTCTAATATCCTTTTCCGAAAGTCAATGTTATTATGAGGGCCCAGGGAAACATATTGAAATGAGCAGAATGAATTTTAGAAATCTTCAAATTGTCCTAATTTACAAATCTGCCTCTGCAAAAATTTCTGACCTTAAAAGTATTTTAGAGCCGTTTATGACAGATGGAAACAAGACAATAATAGTAGGATACTTTAATAAATTCTAATACATTAAAGGAATTTTTTAGAACTTTCAATTTTCATTTAAGAAATTCTAAGACTGAACCAACTACCAATGCGGGAACAGTAATAGATGATGTATTTTCAAATTTTGAAATAGAAAAGGTTGAGGTGTACGAGAGTTTCTATAGTTTTCATAAACCCCTTGTAGCTCTAATTAATATTTAATTTTAGTTTTATAATATAAAGTGTATTACTAATAAGCACATTTTTATAGAAACATATGCTGCTTAATAATTTCCATGTCAATGTGATGCTGGCTTTTATTTTCCATATAAGAATACAAAATACCAAAAAATAATTAGGAATATTTAAGATAAATTCATTAAAGGTATGTGTTATGTAATGTTTGATTCCAATTTTTTTAAATAACTAATTAAAATACAATTTTTTTATTTTCATTTATGGTGATTGTAACCTGAGAACTACTTTCCATATTAAAATTTTAAACAAGGAAAACTATAAAAACCGGAAGAAAATTTAAAAAAAAAATGTAAATTTGGCTTTATTGGAATATTTGTAAATAATTGGTTTTAATTTTTTTTGTCTTTTTTATGGTGTGGTAACGTGAAGCTAAGATTTGTATTTTGAATCTGAATGGATGGCTTAGACATATAAATTCTATCAAATTTTTAAATTAATTTAAGTTTAATTATTTTTTATTTAATTATTTTATATTAAAATTATTGTTTTTATTATGGCTATTTATATAACAATAAATTACTCACAAACCTTAATATGGAATATTGTTTAACAAAAAAAATGTGCTTTTTTAAATTTGGTTTTTTTCCTTACTTGTTTATTCTATTCTTTCAGTTACCTTTGGATTACGAAATTCCTCTGCAGTTTCTGCAATTTCGTCAATTCCGATCTAAAAAAAAATATTAATGAGAAATATTAATTATTTAACACAAACTAATAGAATTTATAAAAATATTATGTTTACCTGAGCCACTTTTCAAAGAATTTCAAATTTTTATTCTTTCTTTTGATATTTGGCTTTGCAAATTTCGCAATTTCTTCTTGATGTACGCCAAAGTCACGTTATTTCTAACTTTTTTTACTTCATTTAAATTAGATTCATATGATCTGGGTGGTATAACAAAACTTATAACAAAAACTTTTTGGTAGCATGAATATTGAAACGCTGAAATGGAAACGAAACAAAACAAAAATCAGCGTAACAAAAGTTACGAACTGCCATTTTTGAAATTTTTGAATTTTTTTTTTCAATGACATAAAATTTAAAACAAATCTTAGGATATGGTACGATTTGTTTATTTTAAATTTCTTTGTTCGATTTGACATGTTTCTAAAAAAAACGTTCGATTTAAAAAAAATATAAAAAAAATAATACAAAAAGTAAAGAAGTTTAAGTTGATGTTTGGTTTAATCAAATGTAAGTAAATTTTAAATTATTAAAATCACATAATATAAAATGCCAACATATTATTTGTAATTTTTGAAGGCAAAAACAAAGAACAATTGAACATCTTAACAAAATTTATGTTCGAAAACAACTCCTTAGCCAGGGATATTTTAAAAGACATAGAGGGTCGCAGAAAAAGCGAATTGCTATTGTCGCAATTGACAACAGATTTAAATGAGGTTGGACCGCCAGTTAAACAAAAATATGAGTGGAAAAAAGTGAGTTTTTATTAGTATAGGTATATTAGGAATCCCACATAAATCTTTTTTAATGCTGGAGCGATCATAAATATAAAATTAAAAAAAAATTAATGTACAACAAAACAAATAAAAAAAAAACAGGAGGTGGTCCATACAAAAAAAAAAAATTACAGAGCAGGAAGAAACAATTATCGAATGCGCAGGATTAGAAGTGACGGTGAGCGGAATCGAAGGTGTAAGAACGTTGCTGTTTGGTGCGATCTGCTACACCAACTATACAAAATAATTTAGCTTCAAATGAAAATATTCTACATGATAGTGAATTCAGACTAAACTTTGAAGAAATATTGGAAATCGTTAACGAACAACAGGAAAAAATCATTTCAAATAATTCCGAAAGTAAAAGTATTCATAATTCAAATAAAATAAATAATAATTGTTATACATTATGGATATTATTATTTTAAATAATAATGTTAATAGACCGTTTCGTAATAATAATAATAGAAAATCTCAAAAAAACGTTTTATTACAAAAATACATTGAATTAACAAAAGGAATAAATAAGGATGTCAATTCACTCTTAGAAGAATTCAAAAGTTTAAAAAAAGCTATAAAACAAAAAAATTATAATGATGAAAAGTTATACAAATTAAAATTAAAAAAACAGGAAGATATGGCACAATATAGAAAGGACAAATTAAAATTTCAACAAACACAAATTGAAATTTTAATAGAAAACAATTTGAAAAGGCTACAACCGAATATGCCTTAGTAATTAAAAAGACTGTGCCTTAATAATTAATAAGTACAAATAATTCAATTTGAATTAAAAGACTTTTTTTTTATGTTTTAATAATTAAATTTAAGCTATTACTATGTATATAAGTAAATTTAAAATATAACAGTTGAAATTGTTTTTATTTAAAATTTAGTATAAAATTTTTAATTTGTTATTTTGAAATTTATCTGAAAGTGTATTATTAAATATAAATGAAAATAAAATATTTTTAAAATCCAATGAATCTTGCTGTCAATTATAAACTGCTTTTAATATTGTCTCTTATTATTTTAGCTCTCTTTGGTCATCTGTTGTTGTTCTTAAAATTACCTTAATTGGTCTTTCCTCAATTTCTCCTCCCATTTCTAACGATTCTATGTCGATATTTTACCTTACACAAATATTATTTAGGGCTGCACAAATATTAATTATGCTAGCTACTCTCCCAGAACTATATTTTAGTTTTCTGTCGCTAGATAAATATCTCCAACGTGCCTTCAACATTCATTCCTATAGTGCACTCAACTTGGCTCCGAGCTTTTGCAAGAGTATTATTAAAACGCATTTCGGCATTTCCTTCAGCCGCAGATCTGTAAGCAGTTAGCAACCATGGAAGTAACGGGTAGTCTCTGTCACCTTAAAATATAATAATATAAATAAGTATGTAGTGTACCTAATACAAACAATGTAAAGTTTTACCAAGAATTCTTATACAACAATCATCTTCATTATATTTTTGTTGTAAGTATTCTTGAACTGAACTCCTATTCCACACTGCTGAGTCATGAGCACACCCGCCATTCCTTGCATTAATTGCTAATATTTCATAGGAATGATTACGCATCTAAAATTAAAAATAGTAAATATTTTACAAGTTTTAAAATTATTAATAACTCACTATCATAGTATTTATACTATGAAAACTCTTTCTGTTAAAAAAAGCATGTTCATTCTTTTTCGGTTTAAAAATAGGTATGTGAGTCCCATCAACAAGGCCTATTACACCAGGAATTTTATATTTACTGAATATGTTCGAGTTTTATTAAAATTCTCTTCCTTTATGGCGATCCAACGTGGTCATATATCACATTCGAGAATTTCCAATGTTTTTCTAAATACCTTTGAAACTGTTGTTTGTGACATTGGAATCAATTTATTATTTATTACATCCAAAGAGCTTTCACCACAAAAAAATAGCATTCTATAATAAATAATGTTAAACTATAAATTATTTTTTTTTTCTTAAGAAATTAACATTTTATTAGTTACTCGATAATATAATATACAATTACAAATATTCAATGTTTTTAAACTCAAAATATAAAATAAATACTTGCTTGGCTTGAAATAAATTACAAATCTTCCAAAAAATAAAAATATAAGCCCTTATAAAAATAAAACTTTTTTTTAGCGTCAATTATTTTACTACCGTCAAGTTTTATTTGTGACGCTGAAATTGTACATATTACATACATACCTATTTTTTAAAATATTACTAAACAAGGATATTCAAAATTATTATAATATTTTAAACTTAATACATATTATATACCTGTATTTCATTACACATAAAATTACATTTTAAATATTTACTTATTAGTTACATGTGTTTTTATTATTATTAACAAATTTTATTAAAAAAATCAAAAACTTTAACACTTTTTTTTTAACTTTGAAATATTTTGTCCGATTAAATATTTGACTTGTCTCTTTGCTTTCCTTTTTATACCCGTATGACTCTATGTCAAAGAGTATAATAAATTTGCCATTACGTTTGCGACGCAGAGAAAAAGGGTAGATATAAACTCAAGTGTATGGATCGGATTAGAATCGAAAAAAAATCGATTTAGCTATGTATGTCCGTCCGTCCGCACAATAACTCAACAAATAAAGGAGCTAGGATCTTAAAATTTTCTTTTTTTTCAATAGCCGTCATCGCTATTTAAATCGAGCCATTTGGTTGGTCCACTGCAGTGGGTTCGAGTAGCTGCCATACAACTTCTTATTTTATATGAGCATTACTCTCCACCTAATGAAGCTGGGTGTCTGAAATTTTTGCTTAAAATAGTTTAATGTAATGGTAAAAGTTTCTGGAATATTTGGTTGGTCTACTACAGAGAGTTCGAGTAGCTGCTATACAACTCCTTCTTTTATATGAGTATTTCACTACACTTAATAAAGCTGCATGTCTGAAATTTTGCCAAAAGTAATTAACTGGATGATATAATGTATATGTTACGGTCATACGGGTATCCCAGAGTTGACACAGTTTACTCTACTACACTCTTCCTCGTTTTACCTTAATGTAAATTTTTTTTACACATATCTACCAATAATTAGTCATTTTGAAACTCTAAAATTCGAATGTCGCTTATTCCGTTATTTTGTATATTTAAATAATGTGTTCACCGAACGATACACATATTTATACAAAGATTTCATTCTTATATTATTATCTCTTTAAATTATATAATATGTACCCTACCCTAGAATTCTTTTTATGTCCCATAGATTTTGCATGTTTCATCAAATCGTTCTTGCTCGTTCTTTTAATAAACCTTACCTTTTTGTTTGAAATAATTGCTTATCATGATGAATTTTAAAATGTGTTTTTTAAATTTCGGATCACTTCACTATTCTAACAAAATACAAAAAAAGTTTATATAAATATTTAAACCTTTAACTATTAAATTCTAAGATACATTCATATGACTTTAATTTTTTGAATGCGTCATTTTACACGCTGTATTAGTTGTTAAAAATCGTATCTTCTGTTACTTTGTCTCTCACCCTCTCACCTTAGATTAAATTTGATCAGTACTGCCATTGATGAACACATTTTCGCTAAAAACTTAAGCGCCCAACGAGTTGTATAAATTTGCGAGTAGCTGCCATACAACTCTTTCTTTTATATGAGCATTATCCTACACCTAATGAAGCTGGGTGTCTGAAATTTTCCCAAAAATAGTTTAGTGTAATGGCCAAAGTTACACCGAAATTTGGTTGGCCTACTGCAGAGGATTCGAGTAGCTGCCATACAACTCCTTCTTTTATATGAGTATTCCACTAAACTTAATAAAGCTGTATGTTTGAAATTTTGCCAAAAGTAATTAACCGGATGATATAATGTATATGTTACGTTTATACGGGTTGAAACAGTCTACTCTATTCCACTCTTTCTCGTTTACTTTAACAAAAAATATTTGTACTTTGATTGAAAGCATTTTTTTAATGCAAGTTTTCTTTTTTGATAGCAAGTATTCCCTTTCAAGGTTCAAAAATTGCTTCTTAACCACAAAAATAAAAAGAACTTAAAATCTTAAAAAACCTTCAGTCTGTTTGAAAGATTTTTGCATAATAAATAATTAATTACATACTCAAAATAAACCATGTAAATGGGTCATTTGCATATTGGATGTTAGTAAATTTTTGAAAAATATTTGTAACATTCTTCACATATTGAACTTATCATAATTTAATAAAAGAATCACATAAATATTTCTAAAAAATATTTTTTTTATTAATTCAAAAGCCATACTTCTCCAAATCACCATTAACAACCTATTGTACTAATAAATTACTTAAATTCATATATAACTGACAAATAAAGTAAAATGTAATCTACAAATTATTAAAAAATAACCGAAATTAAAAAAATAACAAAAATTAAAAAGAACCGCATTTCTGTTAAAATAATAAAATAAAAATAATAACAAAAAGAAAAATATATATAAACATATGCTATGTTAAAATTTTGAGAGTTATGTTTATTTTTCATGTTTATATTTATTTTATTTCAGGCAGAGTTTAGAGACAACTATTGTTATTAAAATGTAAAAGAGAAATTTTAATTATTTACTTAAATTGCTACTAATATAAAATAATTCAATAATGCATGAATTATTTCATTGGTTTTATAACTCTTAATTTATTTTCAAAGGCTTGATTTTAATTTTTTTCCAAAAATTGTACGTAAAACAATATTAAGGACTTGCATTTAAAAAAGAAATATTTCAATTAAAAAAAATTAACAGCAAAAACAGGATATTTCAATACAATCTGTTACAATAAATATTTTTAAAAAGTATTTTCAGTTATAAATACAAATTTCTGGAAAATAAACACGAATTCTAACTTTGCTTAATTTATTTTAATTTATATTAAGTTATATTAATTTATTACAATGTATTGTATTATTATATATTGGGTAGTGTGGACAAAACGAAGGAAATGCTACAAAGTTTTAAACAAGAGTAAAAGCATTTGTTATATTTCAAGTGAATAAAGTTTTGCTTTTACTTTGGAGTAGATACTATATATTTTAAAGGAAATGCTTCAATTTCGAAAAAAAAAATTGAAAAAGTTTCGCTGTTTTTTTTTATTGTACTTTAAAATAAAATAATTCACAATTTTGACAATATACGATTTATTATTTATATGTGCAATTAATTAAGCTATTATGAGCTCTGAAGAAGAAACTGAAGAAGTAAAATCTGAAAGTCTTCAACAACCGTTTTTAAAGTTGCTGGAAGATAAAAAAGTGTTACTCAATAAAAGTCAACAGCCACATATTAAAAAACAAAAGGATTAAGCTTTAAAAAGTACTTTGCAGCATAAAAACATGTTTGGAAAAATCGTAACAGCTAAACAAATTAACAAGAAAATAAATAATATGAAGACAAAAGTTAAAAACATAACAGATCTTAAGCAGACTGGAAATAAAAAATTTCATTATCATGGTGGCAAAAGAAAATGTTTGAAATGCTCAATGCAGTTGAGTAACTAGCGGTTTTAAAGACTTAGATGCGTCATCGCCACAAAATTAACTTCTCCATCGGCAACTGCAACAAGGAAAAAATCAATTTGTTTGGCTGAATCGCAAAGAAATATGGCAATTGTCGAAACCCCAGTAAGAGCAGACCTTACCACTGCACAACTCCAAAGATTAGTTTTAGTGAAACAATTGGAACTCATAAATTTACAAATAGAAAAGGAAAATATAAAACTAAAGAAAATAAAGAAAGAAGCAATTGAAATTGAAATTGAAGAAGATGTTGCAAATGAAAATATATTTAGTGATTTAAATTAAATCATTTTGTTCTTAAGTTCATAAAAGCAAAATAATTAAATAAAAGAAAATAATTTTAAATGATTTCTGTTTTAAATTTTTACTTATTTGAATCAAACAACAAATTTGTAATTTCGGTTCTTCTAAACAAGCCAGCACTACGTCTTTCACGTTCATTATCTTCTATTACTTCTTCGTCTTTCGAAAAAGTTTCTTCCTGTATTTGTTCAAAATCGTTTAGGTCACAATTTTTTTTTGAAATATTATGCAAAATGAACGCACAAAGAATAAGAAACGACGTTTTAGTTGGCCAAAGCTATGCTCTATCACAACTCTTTCCTTTGTATGAATCGTATTAAATAGCCCCTCTTTTGGTGACGATGGGTTTTTATAAGGAGTCATAAGCCACGGTAATATGCCATAACCAGAGTCGCCGAGAATAATCGCATCACTAGTTCTTCTATTCATGTGGTTATAAAGAGAGGTTTTTTTTAGAATTTGACTATCATGTACGGAACCAAGCCAGCGAACTTCCACACTAGTAAACATGTAATTGGCATCACAAGCGGCCTGCACGTTTATAGAACAATATCCTTTTCTATTTACATATTCATCACCGAAATGTTTTGATTTCATAATTGGAATATGTGTACAGTATAGCAGCTAAAAATTAATAACACTGGAATCAGAGGCTTTATGCTTGATTGGTTCGCATCATATTTAAAAGATAGAACACAATTTGTCAAAATTAACAATAAAGCCAGCTCATCCAAAATTCTGAAAATTGGCGTACCGCAGGGTTCCGTTCTGGGGCCAATACTGTTTTTAATTTATATGAACAGCATTTTTACTTTAAAGTTCAAAGGCCAGCCAACTGCCTTCGCGGATGATCTCGGTCTTGTTTATGGCGCTGATAGCCCACTAAACTTGGTTGCTTTCATTAACCATGACTTAGATCTTTTAAGAAAATGGTTTGCCGACCATGTATTATTTTTCTCTAAACAATCTAATTCAAACTTCATTGCCTCCATCCAATTTTTTTAGTTGCAGCTATTCATGGCTTCATTGAAAGTTGTAGGGTTAGTTGCTATTATTAAATTTGTTTGGTGATTTCTTATTATTTTAGGCCTTCCTCTCTTTCCAGTTCTTTCGATTTTTGGTCTACCCTTCCGTTTTACGTTCTCTTCCTTTTTTTTAATTTTCTTATTCAAAGTTTGGTTGTTATCATTATCGATATTTGTTACTTGTTTCCAAGTTTCATCTATCTTTTCGAAATTTTTATTTTCTTCATCGCTTAGACTATAAAATGCATCATCCAGATCTTCTTTTGCATCTTCATTATTCATATTGTTTTGTTTTTCTTTATTTCTAATTTCTTCATTTTCTAAAATTTCATCTTTCTTGTTGTCAAAAGTCATTTCTAAAAATAAGTAATTATTTAAATTTAAGTTTTCATAAAATCTTACATCCCTTCGTTTAATTATTTGTTTTTCTCCATTCCAGAGCCTATAAGCTTTGGATTCGGGACAGTATCCGACGAATATGTATTCATCACCTTTAGGATCTAGCTTTGACCTTCTTGGACCTTTATGCAAAGCTATTGCTTTACTACCGAATATTTTGAAAAAATCTACTTTTGGTTTGTAACCAAACCATAATTCAAATGGAGTTTTGTTGTTTAATACACTAGATGGACTTCTATTTCTTGTAAAAACGGCGGTACTTAGTGCCTCAGCCCACAAACTTTTTGGTAGACCTGAGGAAATCAACATGCACCTCATCATTTCACATAGAGTTCATGATAGTTATTTCCAATTTATGGATTGAGAACACATGGAGAACGCATGGAGAACACATGCGCCAGAGTGTAAAAAGTTTGTATTACTGTGTGATTATTGTCACAATACACAGTCTAAAAAAAACAGTATTTTAGTGACACTTTGTGCGATAAGGACTGCTTTATGATTGAAATTGTAGAACAATTTAGGTACTTAGGGTTAACAATAGATTGCAAACTGAGCTGGTCGTTTCATATTGATTCTCTAAAAAATTATATGAGGGGAACCCTAAGGATCTTTTATTATCTGAGCAACGTATGTCCTTCAAATACTTTGAGAATTATCTATTTCGGACTTGTTCAATCTAAGTTACAATATGGATTAGCTTGCTGGGGTGGGGCTTATTACAATAAAGTTCTACCTCTACTTCGCCTTCAAAAATTTATTATTCGTAAAATTTGTAAAAGAAATAGATTGGACAGCAGTTTTCCATTATTTATTTCTTTAAATATTCTTCCTCTACGCCATCTTTACTGTTTTAAGGTACTAAAAATATTTTTCATTCGATCTGGGTATTTAAACTATAGGGATTCCAGCACGTATAATTTACGCGTTAATAATAGTTTTCTTGGTAATGTACCAAATTTTCGTACTACATGTTATCGTAATTTTTTTAATGTAAGTTCTTGTACATTGTTCAATAAACCTGTATTTCTCAGGTCATTAAGAATATATACCACTTTCTTAAAACAACTAAAGATTTGGCTTATGGGTTTAAACTTCGAAAATTTAAATAATTTATTTAACATAATATCTTAGCTACTATTTACATTACTGGTGACGATGGAATGCATTTTTTTAATTATTATTTTTTTTTTTTATTAACTTTAATTTAATAATACCTATTTGCTTATAGCCTTTTATTGATTTTGTTTCTGCTTTTGTCTTTTTTTGTTTTTTTTTTTTTTTGATTTTTTCTAATCTCTTTTTATATATAATCTTTATTAGTTTTTGAATTAAATTTAGTTTTTGAATTGAAATTTTTTTTTTTTGTATAGAAGTTTTACTTTTTAACTATATCAATTTTGTTTATAAATTATTTGCTTTGTTTATTATATTTCAAATTTGCTTTTCTATATTTTATGCTCCACCCTCTAGTTTATAAATTTGTTAAGTTATTAGTTTTGTTAAGTACAATGCTATAATGTGGTTTTAATACTATTTTCTTGAAAAATAAAAAAACCACTATTCTCTCAATTTCAGTTCATTTCATATATATATATTTTTTTTTTTTTAAATAAATCATTAAGTTTTTTAAAGCATTTGTTTAAAATTACAGTTCATAATAACAGATTTTCTTAGATTAAGTATTTTTTTTTTTTTTTTAAGTCAGAAATTATATAATATGTTTAGGTACATTCCCATACTTTGAACTGTAGTATTTAAAAATAATGTAAGTTTTTTGTTATTTTTTTATGAAATATTAAATTGAATTAATTGAGAATGAAAAATAAATAAAATAAATAAAAATAAAATAAATAAAAAAAATATTACACTTGGAAAACCAAATTTTTCTGACCATTGTTGTTTTGAGGTAGTAATCTCTGCCACTGAGCTGGGAACCTGATCCACTCATTTTGTTTATCAATTATTTTTTTCCATTACAAACTTGATGATTTTACAAACAGTTGAACGATGTACAGCCATGTCTTCTGCGACTCCCATCTGGAAACCAGGGTCACTTAGAAATCGCAAGAATATTTCCATCTTGTGTTTGGGGGCAATGCACCAGCTCGACTTTTTTGGTTTTCGGGTAAAAGATATTCTGACAATCTAACAACATTGATTTCCGTGAACCGAAGCAAAGATTTATAATCATTGACATAGTTTTTCCTTGGTCCATAATGTTTATCTTTCCTTATTCTCAAGTATTCTGCCATGTTAAGGTATTCTTTTTATTAAAGCATCATGATAAAAAAAAGAATGTTTGCTTTCTGAAGTTTTATTAAAAGCAGACTATAATATTTCAAAGTAAATACTACACAAAAAGGTGATTGCTTTTTTATACCCTACACCTATAGAATAGGTAAAAGGGTATATTAACTTTGGTATGGTGTTTGTAACCACCTAAATGAAGCGAGCTAGGTATGGAAAAGTATATATATTTGTGATCAGCGTGACCTCCTGAGTATATACCTAATAGCCATGTCCGTCCGTCCGTCCGTAGACACGATAACTCAAAAAATAATGGAGTTATCTTCATGAAATTTTAACTGTAGGTTACTAGGACTGAAAGTACGCGGGGATTGCATATGGGCGAAATCGGCCCATGGGTTCGGATTCTGGACCTTTTCATCGATCTAGCCCTTCGAACATATATAAAAAATTACGATAACTCAACAACTAATGACGCTATCTTCATCAAATTTGTGCTGTAGGTTACTAGTAATGAAACTACTGCGGAGATTGCGTAAGTTCGGGATTGGACCATGGGTTCGGAACCTAGAATTTTTTGATCGAATTTAGGCCAAACGAGCATAATTTCGAAACCAATGAAGATAGAATCTCCAAATTTGGTATCAAGATGTCCCTTCCTTGGTGTCCGTGAAATTTGAGCCCAATTGGAGTAGTGGGTGGAGACCAGCAACTCAGTTCCGAGGACCTTAAAGCATATTTTCAAAATTAATAAAGATGGTAACTTGAAACAAATGTAGAAGCTTCAAATTTAGTACATGGATGTTCTTTCCTATTTCCTGCGTGTCCCTCTAATTTTGGATCAATTGGAGTGGTGGTTCAGTACCTCTCTTAGACCCCCCAATGTGGAAAAGTTTATCATCGAAATTAATAAAACTAGTAACTTAAAAGTAAGATAGAACGTTCCAATTGTGTACGGGTTAACTAGTATTAAAAGTATGACGGGAACTGCATATGGACGAAATCGTACCATGGTTTCGAGTTCTGGAATCTTTGAAAAGTTCAAGGGCTAACAAACATATATCTTAAAAACACCATAACTCAAAAAATAATGCCGTTATTTTGATGAAATTTAAACTCTAGGTTACTAGTAATGAAAGTACCATGGGAATTGGTTCTGCTCAAGTTTGGTCAATGAGTTCGGATTCTAGAAGCTTTTGATCGAATTGAGGCCGAACGAGTATAATTTCGAAGCCAAAGAATATATTTCCTATTTCCTATGTGTCCTCGAAATTTAGACTTAATTGTAGTGGTTCAGCTATGTACCTGCTGCATTTATGTAAAATTTATTTTTATATTTAAATGAATTATATGAAAAGGTCGAGATTTGTAATTTGCAATTTTAAAAAATTTGAATTATTAAATATATTATTCTTTGATTAGCTTTTTATCACAAAATTTAATAATTAATTTTTTTTCATTTTGTAATTCAATTGGAATAAATATATTTTCATTTATAAAAAGTTTTTTTTTTTTTTAATATTTTTAAATGGATAAATTAGTAAGAATTTGTAATATTTTTTAATAGATAGTGTAATTAGAAAATGTTTTTAGTATTATAAAGCTGATTTGGTTAGCTATGTCTTACGATCAAATTAATAACAGCTTTAATGGTGTTAAAATGGCCTATGGATATCTCATTAAATTTTAACCAAATAGGTGTAGGGTATTTCAAAGTCGATTGCACCGACTGACTGTTTCTTTACTTGTTTTATTCATCTAAATTGTAACATTTACTATAATTAAAAAGAAATAGCAAATGCTAAATGGAAAAGTAAATAGTTAAGTAGAAGCAAAAGGTTTTTAATTTATTCACATAAAGAGTAGTAATTACATCAAAAAGTGTAGTAAAAGCATAAGCTTCATTTTATTCACACTACACATTATTACATATTTTTATTTCCAATAAAAAAATAATATGATAGAAAAAATAGGTATTTCAAATATCGTACATATCTATTTAATTTAGGCAGTTCATCCATGTATCAGTTCTAAACTAGCTAAATTTACCAAAAGGAATACAGGAATAATGCAGGCTGAATGTCATTTAGCAGCATTAGTAGCTGAGCACAACTTGGCATTTTTGTTAGGAGACCATTTGGTACCCATGTTAAAAAAAAACTTTTCCAGATTCGGAAATAGCAAAAACTATAACATATGGTCGTTTAAAATTACGAAACATAGTAGTAAATGTTAAGGCTGGTACCAACGCGAAAAGATAGTAGAAATTATGAGAACTAGCAAGTTTTCAATTTGCATTGATGAGTCCACAGATGTTTCAAAAAAAATTCTTAGTATTGTTGTAAGAGTTTCATATGAATGCAAAATATTTGACGTTTTGTGTGGTTTAATAAAAGTAAAGTGAGTTCTCAATCAATATATGAAAAAATTGTACAACAATTTACTAAATATAATATTGATTATAAAATTAATTTGATTGGCTACGCAGCAGATGGGGCAAATAATATGACGGTTATAAATCTGTAGTCATAAATCTGTAGCAACGCGCTTGAAAGAAGACTGCAGAAATTTTGAAATGCATTTGTCATTCATTTGCCATATGCGCTTCATATGCATGTCTTAAACTCCCAACCTACTTAGAATCAATGGTTCGAGATATTTACAATTATCTACAAAACAGTCCGAAAAGAACCAATGAATTCCAAAATATAGTAAAACTTTAAGAACTAATACTAAAAAAGCTGTTTCATCCATTACAAACTCGTTGGTTGTCATTAGAAGCATGTATAGTTCGAATTTTGGATCTTTATGATCCAATTAAAATTTATTTTCCGTTCCAGACTAATGTAGATCATATAGATAATTCTAAAATAATTTTTGAAAATTTAGATAAACCCGAAACTATACTATTTTAAAATTTGTTATGCCGTTAATTAATAAATTAAATCGGGTATTTCAGAGTGAAAGACCTCAGATACACTTAATGTATTCTGAGGTTAAAACTTTGCTCTTAACATTGCTAGGTTGCTTTATAAAGCCAGATTGTTAAGACAAATGATGGGCAATTTGCATTTCCATTAATGTCAAAATTTATTTTTGACTTACTATCCTTACATTTATTTTTAACATACATTTTCTCAAATTAATTTAAATAAGACAAAAATAAGGAACAGATTAGAAACTGATACGTTTGAAGGTATCTTATTGTGTAAAGACTACCTCATAATGGAGGATAGTCAATGCTCTAATTTCAAAATCAACAATAAGACAATTAAAATGTTTGACGTAAACATATATGAAAAAAACTTAAATTTGTGATAGATAAAATTTAAAAACAACGCATATGTTATTAAACAAACCTCAAAGCAAAATGCTAAAAAAAATGTTAAGAAGTTGTTGGAATAATTAATTATTTATTATGAATTTATGATTAAAATAAAAGACTGTTTTTAATTTAAAATAATGTTATTAAAAAATAATTTGAAACTTTTAATAAAAAATAGTTTTTATATCCCCTCCTTTTTTTATGCAACGTCAATATCATTTGACAAAAAATTTTTATACATATTACGGATTGTGTAATTAGATGAAAATGAAGTACTGCATAGAGTTGTTGACAGTTATGGATGT
Source organism: Dolichopus griseipennis (assembly GCA_963082915.1). NCBI lineage: Eukaryota > Metazoa > Arthropoda > Insecta > Diptera > Dolichopodidae > Dolichopus > Dolichopus griseipennis. The sequence goes on along the minus strand of OY720443.1, from coordinate 104,589,391 downwards.
ATTAATATTGTACCTGTGGTTTTCCGTTTCTGAAGAGTGGTAGTGTAGCCATTGCAAAATAGAAAAAAATGTTAAATACGATTTTGACACGATTTAGTGAACGATTGGAAAAAACAATTTATAACAACACTGAGTGTGCAGGTGGTTTAAAAATTCGCGTGCACTTTTGATTTTGGTTTTCTGTTTTGTGTTTGGACAAACAATTGTATGCTAAAGGAAAACAAAATATTTTTTTTTTCTTGAACTTAGATTTAATTTAATTTTATAAAACATTATTGTTGCAAAATATAAGTTCATATATTAATAATATTTATGTGTACAACAACAACAATTTATCAAAAAAAAAAAAAACTGTTATCGGTGTTTTTGTTTTTCTAATAAACTTTTTCTACTCCTTTTATTAATAATTTTTCATAATTTTTTGAAATTAACTTTTATTACAAATTCAATTAATACTTCTATTAAGTTTTAAATTTGATAAATTAAATATGCTTCACTAATTTTGATAGACCAAAAAAAAAAGAATAAATTAAATAAAACACATTTGCAAAAAATAATAATAATCAACAACTGGATGTCTGGCTATTGCAGCCATTTAATTAGAGATTTTGTTTCGACAACATTGGATGCGATGGAAACATTTTTTTTTTTTTAAATTTTTTTCTTTTTTTAATTTTTTACTTTTATAATTAAATTTTAATTTTCTTTTTTTCTATAAATAATTCAAATAATTTGATTTTAATTTTTTTGTTAAAAATGAATATTCAAAAAAAATTGAATCACTGTTTGTTTAGATATTACAAAATAATTTATTTTTCCTTAACTCTTCTTACCTTTACATTTATAAAACAATTTTATTACATTTCAAATATTTATTTAAAATTTAACTAATTTAGTTTTGCCTTTTTTTTATTTTTTTTTTTTTGTTTTTCATGATTTTAGTTTATTTAATTCAAATAATTTTGTATAATTAGCTTAGAATTATCAGTTGTTAATTAATTTTGAATTTTGTTGACACTGTAATTTTTGTCAAAACTTGAAATAGCAATGCTCGCTAACTAAGCATCCTTCTCTATCCCATACCCTACTTTAATAGCATATTGCATTTTTTTTGTTTTTCATTTCAATTTTTCACTCTCATTTAAAATAATTAATGCTGTTAATTTTTTATAATTTTTACTAGTATTTTCGTTTGTAATGTTCTCCACCATTTTGGTGCTGGCACTATTATTATTATGTAAATTTTCCTCCCGGCGGGTAGGGGCATAGAAATACCATAAGGTATGCTTGTGGTAAAAGTCCACTAAAATACCAACAGGGCTGGATTAAGGTGTCACACGTACCGTGCCGATAATCAATCAGGCTGGGGGCCCTGTATAAAAACTAGGTCAGTCGCAAACGGAGTCCTCAGATATCTGGCGACCTCTGAGTGTAAAAGCCTTATCCCCGTATGGGAATTCTACGGGAGCGGACCTCTTTTCTCGTCGCACTCGTGGGAACAAAGAATGATTTGCAAAAACAAAAACATGGAGACAGAGAAGATGGAAGAGGAAGAAATTGGAAAAAGTTGGAATGAAGTAGGAAGTTGAAGAAGGGACCCCCACCAACTGCGACTCAATCACATTCCTCCCCACCGGCGAGGGTAAGTGAAATTGAGCACGAAACCTGCTTGGAGTTGAATGTCTAGGATAACCTCCAGAAGAGCAATGGTGTGCTGGCCAAAATGAGATCTCCTACTCTGAGGCAAACTAACGTTAGCTCAGAAATCAAAAATTGACTGCTGGTGCTCCAAGATGCTTTGGACGCTCTAAATAGCATCTGATGCCGGAAAAGCTGCTCCAAACAGGCGGACACTGCGACCCAAACGGAGATGCTACTGAAAATGAGAAGTTGCAGTGTACAGATAGAGGAGGAAAGACAACCGGGGATAAATAGACCTTGGAAAATAAGGTTGTTTTGCCCCCGCAAGTAGTAACCAGTGGAACTCCAAAAAGGAGAGCTACCAGTCCGGCGGAGAAGGAAGGCATTCCAAAAAGGAAGAAGGCAGTTCATCCACGTATCAGTTCTAAACTAGCTAAATTTACCAAAAGGAATACAGGAATAATGCAGGCTGAATGTCATTTAGCAGCATTAGTAGCTGAGCACAACTCGGCATTTTTGTTAGGAGACCATTTGGTACCCATGTTAAAAAAAGCTTTTCCAGATTCGGAAATAGCAAAAACTATAACATATGGTCGTTTAAAATTACGAAACATAGTAGTAAATGTTAAGGCTGGTACCAACGCGAAAAGATAGTAGAAATTATGAGAACTAGCAAGTTTTCAATTTGCATTGATGAGTCCACAGATGTTTCAAAAAAAATTCTTAGTATTGTTGTAAGAGTTTCATATGAATGCAAAATATTTGACGTTTTGTGTGGTTTAATAAAAGTAAAGTGAGTTCTCAATCAATATATGAAAAAATTGTACAACAATTTACTAAATATAATATTGATTATAAAATTAATTTGATTGGCTACGCAGCAGATGGGGCAAATAATATGACGGTTATAAATCTGTAGTCATAAATCTGTAGCAACGCGCTTGAAAGAAGACTGCAGAAATTTTGAAATGCATTTGTCATTCATTTGCCATATGCGCTTCATATGCATGTCTTAAACTCCCAACCTACTTAGAATCAATGGTTCGAGATATTTACAATTATCTACAAAACAGTCCGAAAAGAACCAATAAATTCCAAAATATAGTAAAACTTTAAGAACTAATACTAAAAAAGCTGTTTCATCCATTACAAACTCGTTGGTTGTCACTAGAAGCATGTATAGTTCGAATTTTGGATCTTTATGATCCAATTAAAATTTATTTTCCGTTCCAGACTAATGTAGATCATATAGATAATTCTAAAATAATTTTTGAAAATTTAGCTAAACCCGAAACTATACTATTTTAAAATTTGTTATTCCGTTAATTATTAAATCAAATCGGGTATTGCAGAGTGAAAGACCTCAGATACACTTAATGTATTCTGAGGTTAAAACTTTGCTCTTAACATTGCTAGGTTGCTTTATAAAGCCAGATTGTTAAGACAAATGATGGGCAATTTGCATTTCCATTAATGTCAAAATTTATTTTTGACTTACTATCCTTACATTTATTTTTAACATACATTTTCTCAAATTAATTTAAATAAGACAAAAATAAGGAACAGATTAGAAACTGATACGTTTGAAGGTATGTTATTGTGTAAAGACTACCTCATAATGGAGGATAGTCAATGCTTTAATTTCAAAATCAACAAGAAGACAATTAAAATGTTTGACGTAAACTTATATGAAAAAAACTGAAATTTGTGATAGATAAAATTTAAAAACAACGCATATGTTATTAAACAAACCTCAAAGCAAAATGCTAAAAAAAAATGTTAAGAAGTTGTTGGAATAATTAATTATTTATTATGAATTTATGATTAAAATGCGTGCACTTTTGATTTTGGTTTTCTGTTTTGTGTTTGGACAAACAATTGTATGCTAAAGGAAAACAAAATATTTTTTTTTTTTCTTGAACTTAGATTTAATTTAATTTTATAAAACATTATTGTTGCAAAATATAAGTTCATATATTAATAATATTTTTGTGTACAACAACAACAATTTATCAAAAAAAAAAAAAAAAACTGTTATCGGTGTTTTTGTTTTTCTAATAAACTTTTTCTACTCCTTTTATTTATAATTTTTCATAATTTTTTGAAATTAACTTTTATTACAAATTCAATTAATACTTCTATTAAGTTTTAAATTTGATAAATTAAATATGCTTCACTAATTTTGATATACCAAAAAAAAAAGAATAAATTAAATAAAACACATTTGCAAAAAATAATAATAATCAACAACTGGATGTCTGGCTATTGCAGCCATTTAATTAGAGATTTTGTTTCGACAACATTGGATGCGATGGAAACATTATTTTTTTTTTTAAATTTTTTTCTTTTTTTAATTTTTTACTTTTATAATTAAATTTTAATTTTCTTTTTTTCCATAAATAATTCAAATAATTTGATTTTAATTTTTTTGTTAAAAATGAATATTCAAAAAAAAATTGAATCACTGTTTGTTTAGATATTACAAAATAATTTATTTTTCCTTAACTCTTCTTACCTTTACATTTATAAAACAATTTTATTACATTTCAAATATTTATTTAAAATTTAACTAATTTAGTTTTGCCTTTTTTTTATTTTTTTTTTTTTGTTTTTCATGATTTTAGTTTATTTAATTCAAATAATTTTGTATAATTAGCTTAGAATTATCAGTTGTTAATTAAATTTGAATTTTGTTGATACTGTAATTTTTGTCAAAACTTGAAATAGCAATGCTCGCTAACTAAGCATCCTTCTCTATCCCATACCCTACTTTAATAGCATATTGCATTTTTTTTGTTTTTCATTTCAATTTTTCACTCTCATTTAAAATAATTAATGCTGTTAATTTTTTATAATTTTTATATATGCTTTCAATATATGTGGGATAAAGACACATAATGTTTTGAAAAGGTTTGTGTCCGCACTAATTTAGTGGTGAATTTTGCAAACAATCTCTGGATACAATAAGGTACTAGTATTTTCGTTTGTAATGTTCTCCACCATTTTGGTGCTGGCACTATTATTATTATGTAAATTTTCCTCCCGGCGGGTAGGGGCACAGAAATACCATAAGGTATACTTGTGGTAAAAGTCCACTAAAATACCAACAGGGCTGGATTAAGGTGTCACACGTACCGTGCCGATAATCATCCAGGCTGGGAGCCCTGTATAAAAACTAGGTCAGTCGCAAACGGAGTCCTCAGATATCTGGCGACCTCTGAGTGTAAAATCCTTATCCCCGTATGGGAATTCTACGGGAGCGGACTTCTTTTCTCGTCGCACTCGTGGGAACAAAGAATGATTTGCAAAAACAAAAACATGGAGACAGAGAAGACGGAAGAGGAAGAAATTGGAAGAAGTTGGAATGAAGTAGGAAGTTGAAGAAGGGGCCGGAGGAGAGCCCTTTTAGAAGGCGTGCGGCGTTACTTTGCACACCACCAACTGCGACTCGCTCAAATTCCTCCCCACCGGCGAGGGTAAATGAAATTGAGCACGAAACCTGCTTGGAGTTGAATGTATAGGAGTACCTCCAGAAGAGCAATTGTGTGCTGGCCAAAATGAGATCCGCTACTCTGAGGCAAACTAACGTTAGCTCAGAAATCAAAAATGGACTGCTGGTGCTCCAAGATGCTTTGGACGCTCTAAATAGCATCTGTTGCCGGAAAAGCTGCTCCAAACAGGCGGACACTGCGACCCAAACGGAGATGCTACTGAAAATGAGAAGTCGCAGTGTACAGATATAGAAGACAAGACAACAGGGGATAAATAGACTTTGGAAAATAAGGTTGTTTTGCCCCCGCAAGTAGTAACCAGTGGAACTCCAAAAAGGAGAGCTACCAGTCCGGCGGAGAAGGAAGGCATTCCAAAAAGGAAGATGGAGAGGGAAGTCATCCTTTCACTCTCCGCAGAAGCTCGGCAATGGACGGTGGTGAAGAGGACTAAGAAGAAGAACAAGCGGGCAGTTAAAGAGGGAAATGTAGAAAAGTCTACGATTAAAGCTTCGTAAGCTTCCCAAGCGAAAAAGGAGATGAATCTCCGAAAAGTGGTGCCAACAAGTCGTCGATCCGCTGTCACAGTAAAGCCAGCGGAGGGTAAGTCATACTCGGACGTTCTTAGAAGCATCAAGGCGAAAGTCAAGCCGGAGAAAACGGGCGCTGAAATTAGGACCATCCGGCAACCTCGAGATGGAAAGGTTATCTTGGACGTGAGTGGTCGGACAAGCTTGGGAAGCTTATCAAAGGCCCTAGAGGACGCAGTAGGCGCTGTAGGAAGTATGAAGGGCATGTTGTCAATGAAACCCGTGGAAGTGAGGGACTTGGACTGCCTCATCGAGCGAGCTGAAGTGGAGCAGGCATTGAGAAGGGATCTCGGAGATATTGCAGGATTAAGAGTTGGTCTCACAGCGCCAAATTCGAGGTCCCAAATGGCAGTCATCGTGGACCTCCCTGAAAAGCTGCCATAAAGCAGAGAAGGCTCAAAATAGGATCCATGGGGTTTGGGTTACAAAATTGTAACCCAGTGAATTCGGGAACTTAAAAACCCTACGACGAAGGATATGCGGAGCACAACGCACCTAGTTAATGCCCTCTTTCCTGTGTATCCTATGGGAGGTATTAAAGTTGATTCTTCGGTATAATCCTAACCTTTTGCTGAGTATATACATTTCCTGCCTTTCAACAGGAGTTTTACCCAAGTGCTGGAAGACTGCTAGGCTTGTACTTATCAGCAAGGGAAAAGGACACTCGAAGAGAGCTCGCCCAACTGAAGCTCCACCAGGCCATGCGGTCCATCCTTTCTTGGATGGACAGCCGCGGACTGTCGTTGGCATTGAGCGAGACGGAGGTCGTAGTGCTGACAAAATGGAAAATGAACCTAGCACTCCCTTTGATCAGATCAAGAAGACTGCTGACAGGGCCGCAATTGGTGTCATTGCGTTGGCTCGCTTGATTGATGGCCAACATGTGTGGGCCAAAGTTCAGCCAGAGGCGCCGGGGGGAAACCCAGAAACAGTGAAGGCGGAAGAGCGGACTCGCACGCTTCGGTGTTGGCAGGAGGACTGGGAACTGGAGGAACGAAGGTTATGGACGAAGCTGCTTATTAGGGAGGTTACTCCATGGGTGGAGCGGCGGCATGGGGAGGTAGATTACTACTTCACTCAGCTGCTGAGCGGGCATGGATACTTTCGGGCTTATCTGCGCAAGATGGGGAAAGTAGGTTCAGCGGAGTGCATATATTGCCGAATGCACGATGACGCTGATCACACTTTCATCATCTGTCAGCGATTTCCCACTACTATCCTATTTTCGTTCCCTTTCCAACTAAACCTACATGTTATGTAAACAGGAATTCGTTCCTAGCATTTAGGTAGCGTGTAAAAACAAAAAGAAAAAAAAAAATGGATTATAAAAGATTATCCATATAAAAATATGCGAGTTGGTAAAAGAAATGTTATTGAACGACTTGACTTGTTGAACAAAATCCATGCATAACCTTAAAAAAATTTTAGAGAAGATTCTAGAACAATGAAAAATTTATTTATAGCTGTTGCTATTTGATATCATTTGCAATGATATCATTTATCACTTTCCAGAGTTTTCTTGAGTCATTACTCTGTATGTATACATCCTGTATGCATCTTTCTAAGTACTCTTTTTTTGGTTTTATGATTAACTAAATCTGTTTTGGCTGTGGTTATATTTATCATTGATCTTTACTTTAATGTTCGTTCACTTTAATGCTCTTGTTCTTATACCATGATAACATATACCTTGATTATGAAAGTATGACAGATATAGTCTCACTATTGTGTGGTCACGTTTGTGACTGTAATCGAGTAAACATCTAATTTTATTTGTGCTTTGTTGATATTTCTATTTTTTATTTTTTTTATTTTTTTGTTTTTATATTTGTTAATTTTAGTGAAAATAACTAGCTAAAGAATTATTACTAATTAAAAAAGAAAAAAAAGAGTAAACAAATTTTTTAGTAGCTGTCTGTTGGTGGATTGGATTAACTGATTAACCAGGCTAAATAGTTCTTTTTAATTTTTGTAGTGTTTTTTTTTTGTTGTTGAATTTTGGGAATACTTTTTCCTTTTTTATTCTGTTACTGCAGTTTACAACATGGCTGCACTTTTTGCTTACTAATTTTAGGTAAAAAAAAAATTTACTCTTATAACTTCCTAATTTAAGTAAGCCACATATGTAAAAAAAAAAATAGAAAAAAAAAAAAGGAAAATAGAACCTTTAGTAATAAAAATTAAAAAAAGAAAAAAATAACTTTCATTTTTTTCAAAATTTAGTCATAGTTTATTATAAATAACTTATATCCTATCTTCTTTTACACTTTTTGGTACTCAAAATTTTTATAACATATTAAACTACAAAATTGGTTAAAATTATAATTATCAAATAACTAAAAAGAATTGATTAAAACAATTTGTTTTGTTTAATTACTTCATACATTTAATTATAAATAGGTACATTTGTTTTTATTTCATTTGTCTAACTTTGTTTACAATTTAAATTTAATTTCTTACAGCTATTAACAATTTTACATATAAAATTTTTATTAACATTATTAACATCAATTTAATTTAATTTAATATAATTTCACAAAAATTAAACTAAGATACACTTAAATAATACACTTAATTATTAATTATTAATTTTGTTTTTTATTTTTTTTTAATGATACTTTAAATAAAACTATTAAAATTTTTCATAAAAATAAAAACTTGTTCGCTGTTCGTATTATCAATGATAATAACGTCACACAAGACTTAACGTCTTTAAGTCACCGCCGTAATGCAGGAGCTGCTTGTCTTTTTTATAAATATCTTCTAGGCAATACTTCAAAAAAAATTAAAAACATGATGCCTAAAATCAAACCATACCGCCGTAACACACGGTTAGCAGCTCAATCACATACATATACAGTTGAGCTTTTCAGAACAAGAACTCTGAAATTTAGGAACTCTTTTCTGAGTCGCACCTCCAAATTGTGGAACGCATTACTCCCATATATGTTTCCCAATTCATTTAAACCGCAAAAATTCAAGAAGAAAGTCAACTTATACCTCCTGGGTTGCCCATTCAGCCCTTAAAAGTCATTTATATTTATGACTAGTAGTAACTTTTCAGCCATAATACTGCGTAAGCAGCTAGGGTGCTTATCCCATTATTTTGGCTACGGGGGGGATGTTGTTTTAGGGTAGTAAAAATTTCACACTACCTGAGGTTACCAGGTGCCTTTTGAAGGTTTTTTCCTCCCTTACGAAAAAAAAAAAAAAAAAAACGTAATCTTGAAAGTACATGTACACTATCACAATTTTTAATTGCTATTCTTATGAGGATCAAGTAATTTTTTCATACTTTCCAGTTCATTACTATTGTTTTGTAAATTTTCATGTTTCTCCTTTAACCCAGTGTTCGTATTTTGAATTTGTATTAACTTAATTACTACTTTTACTAATTAATTTATTATTTTTATATGATGCTAATAAAAATAATAAATTAATTTGATTAATACAATTATCGTTATGACTACTGTTGATATCTTTATTATTTTTGAAGTTTATATGTTTGGAATTTACATTAATTTGACTATTATGGCTGCAATTACTATTATTTCTGCTACTATATTCATTTAATTTATTATTTTTATTATAATTATTATCATTCTTATTATTGTAGTTATTGTTATGACAATTGTTAATATCATTATGATTTTTGGATGATGAACTTCTACTTGTCCATAATATAATAGGAGACATGAACATAATGCTAGATAATAAATTACAAATGCCAATTTTTGATTATAGTGGTACTTCCCTGTGTAAGGGGTACTTCCATTAATCTTAAACCAATAACAAAAAATAAAACATTTACTAAAACAATTATGGATTATGACAAAATTGCAACAAATGGCTTTTGGACTAACATTAACCAATATGATTTTAACCCTTATCATTTTGCTGAAAAGTTATATGAGCTAGATATTAATCTCGCACTATTAATTTTCTTGTATTCACTTAGATCTTTGAAGACTTGAGCTCTCGCATCCCACAAAAGAAACTTCATGTGTTTGAATAAAATCATGATAAATCTAATGCACAAAAGTTTTTTAATATCAATATTTAAAAAATTTTTTTTTCTTAAAGGATTAGCTAACACCAAAATATGTTTCTAGAAATTCTATTGTTTAAATTTAAATTCAATTTTTATAAAGCACAAAAGAAAGAAGAAAATATATTTTTGAAGCACTAGTATTTAATTAAAAAATAAAATTAAAATGTTCAAACTGTTATAAAAAAGCGTAACAGTAACCAAGTATAAAACTAAAATAATATACTCGTATATAATGGCAATGAATTTGATAGGACATATTATATATTATATGCAAAACTAAACAAAGGACTTTAAAACTTTTAAAATTGATTAAAAAAACGGCAATGAGAGTAGCTTAGACTATGTCAACTCTGAGATATCTCCAAGAATATAATATGAATATTATAACATAACTCGTTCTAAGGAAGCGATATATAATTCAATTTTAAAAATTTTTGTAAACAGGATGTTAAATGTAGAGTAATGCTCATGGTAGCTGGTTTTTTTAATTTTTTATCTGTTTTTAACTTTGATCCGATCCCGACACTTGAGTTTATATATATTTTGCCTCCTTAGTGTTACAAACGTAAAGGCAAATTTCGTATACCCTTAGAACCATGTTCGTATGGGTATAAAAATATGTTAAAAGTGTTAACATGCATTTGAAACCAAACGAAAGTTCTTAAACATAAGAAGTATAATTTCAACGTTCTAATACACTTAATTCTTCCTTTTGTTCTTATTCTTGAGCAGTTTTGAAATTATCAATTTATTTTCATAAAAAAGTTTTTGACAAAGATGAATGGATTAATAGTGTGAAGATACTTTTGTTGATACAGATTCTTGATGTACTGGTACCGTGTTCACTTATAATATACTTTTTAATAAAGAAAAAAATAAAATTAAATGTTGCATATGCACGATAAGAAACCAGCAAACTTAAAATGATGTTTGTTGTATATACATAGTTTATTTTAATTTATAGTTTTTAGTGAAAAAAAATATATTTTTCTTGAATATTTATTTACATAGTAAAGTTATAAAAAAATGCTCTATTTATTATTCTTAGGTGTAGAATCTATGTTTTGCACAAACTATGTATGTACATACATATAGAATATGCAATTTTGTATAAACAATCTTTTAAAAAAATAATTTTATTAAGTTTTATTACTCAAAATAAGATTTATTATAGGATTCATGTTAATTCAAAGAAAATATATATTTTGAAGTCTTTCCAAGTCATTTCATTTTTATAACTTTAGGAATTGTTGACAACATGATGTTGCATGATTCAAAATACTGAACAGGTAGAATTAGAAGCCCAATAAATATGTTGCTAAAAAGTTGGTAATAAAGTTGCTACAATCATAATTTATTAACAAATTGATAGGCTGAAAAGTCTATGTAGTTATGGTATACATTAGCCTTAATAACCCAGAAATAGCGCAGAAGTCGTGCAGATGTACTGAATGGCAGTACTTCTTTTCAAGTGAATTTAATATGAATGATGGGAAAAATTCTTCAGTTTTTCACCAATACATTGAAAGTTTTTTTACTTGCATCGAATGGAAGTTGTTTTTCAGCACTTTTTCAGTGGTAAATGGAAGTAGTTTTTCAACACTTTTTCAATGGTGAATGGAGAAAAGAAAAGCACAAAAGCACACAACCCCTATGAAAATGAGCGAAGTAACTGTTGAGCAGTGGCGTAGGATATTGTGCCAAACATCGATAAAACCTGCGGCCACCATCGGGATTGTCCCCGTCATCAGGGAAAGGTCGCCAGCAGAAGAAATAACGGAAACTAATGTTTTTAATTAAAATTGTTCTTCATTGAAAGGAAATAAAATAAAGAACTTTGAAATCTAATAATTTATAAAATTGCTTCTTTTAATGGAAAAAAAAAATATTATTAAACAAAAACGTGGAAAAAAGTAGAGTAGACTGTGTCAACGAATATATTATAAATATTAAATAAAATCATTCAATTTAAGTATATTAATTTTTATTATGTTTTGAAATTTTTTAGATTAAACGAAATTTAAAGAAATTTTCCTGTAAAAATAAAAAAATAAATTAATAACCATTCTAATTTAATATAAATATTTAAAAATTTAATACACAATATTATATCATTACTTAATATATTTTTGTGAATTTCCACACCATCCTTGAGAGCTCACATTTTGGTGCGTTAACTAAATATTTTACATGGCCATCTTCCCCAAGAGGCATATATAACCATATCTATAACAATTTTTATTAAAAAATTTCGACATTTAGGACATCACTTTGGGACATAATATAGTGCTCCATATACAAACAATGGTATGTTGACTCTTTTCAATGTTGAAATCAAGCAATAAGTAACTTATTTATTTAGTATATTATTTATTTCTTAATTTAAATAACTATTCATTCATAATATTGTGCTCCATATACAATCAATGGTGTGTTGACTCTTTTCAATGTTGAAATCAAGCAATAAGTAACTTATTTATTTAGTATATTATTTATTTCTTAATTTAAATAACTATTATAATAAGTTTAGTTAAATTATTAAAAAGATTAATGAAATATTGAAAATAATAAAAAAATATAAGTTTAATAAATTAAATTATTTTATTTTTAAACTTGAAACTTAAAATTAATGCTTTAGGTTTATAAAATAAAATTCTTAGAAGATTAATTATTAAAGAATTTTCCATTGGAAATTTACGGCACCTTCGTTCATAAAGTAATTCGCAAATTCATCACGAATGTCCAATTACGTTCTTGAATTATGATTGCTGGCTCGAAAATTTAAACTTGGTAACGTACTATTAGTATTTGAATAAATTTTATGTGTATTTAAAAAGTTTTGAAAAGCTAGATTTTCTGTTCGGCTATTATCGGCCTTTTAAAAATTCTAAATCTAAAAACTAATCACCCAAATGTTCGAACGTTCGTTCAACTATATTTCGACAGTGGGACAAGCGTTAATTAAAAATTGTTTCTTTAGGTCCCACTGTAGGAATTTTTGAATAAAGTCTAAAAATGTTATTCGATAAACCAAAAGCATCATCTTCCATTATCATATATGGAACAGGTTTATTCCGACCTCTTAAGGTTTCTTCGTTTAGTAAGTTTAATTTATCTTCTTATCTTTATTTATCTAAGATATTCATGTTTTTTTTTTAGATTGATAATTCTACAAAAATGGTGGAAGAAGAAGAAGAATTTAATTCTTTTTGTTCACCTTCTTTTTTAAGAATTGTTTAAAGAACAAAATATTTTTTCTTAACATAATTATCTTTAAAATTATATAAACATAAATAGTTATGTCCACACCAACCTCTGCTGATAATATTGTACCTGCTGTACCAAAAAATATTGTACAAGAAAAGGGAATTATCGTACAAGAACGGAAAATGCCATTTTTCTTAAATTAAATCTTTTGTTTTAATTTTAAATTTTACTTTTTCTTTATTTTAAACTTTCTTGAACTCAAGTGTTCTATTTCACATTCGATCATTTTTATTAAACAAAATTTTTTTTTATTTTTATTTTTCTTTAAGAAAAATTTTTATACTAAGTTAAGGAAATTAGTTTAAATTAATTCCGACATTTTTTTTTTGATAACGGTTAATAAAGATACTTTCTTGAATAATTTTGAAAAATATTAATACATATATAATATTTATATACCTTGGAGTGTAGAATCTCGCCATCACTTAACAAATCTGCAATTACTTTTCTTTCCAAACCGAAGTATGGCCTTGCTGGCTTGAAGAGATGGCTTGACCTACATTTTACTATTTCTTTTTTCCTTTCGCTGTTGTTGTTGCTCTTCTTCGTTTTGTTGTTGCTGTTGCTCATCAATTTCTTCTTGCATAAGAGAAATCAAGCTACGAGCTTAGCCTAGACAAACATTTTTATTAATTCTATTCATTATTTATATGAAATCTCTTTTATATAACACTATAAACTTAAAATTTAATTATACTTACCTTTATGTAGTAATATTTAAGATCCAGTTTTAATATTTTTAATCACTTTCTTTTTTTAAAATATTTTTAAAAGACTGGCATATTGTTTATTTATTATAAACTAATTTTATTTTTGACGTTTATGATAATTTTAAAACAGTTTGCATTCCCATTCACGTTTTCTAAATATATGAAAAATATTTTTTTTTGTAAAATAAAAAATTAATATCAATAGTAACTTTATTTTAAATAAATGATTAATATTCTATTAACAGCATGCAATAAAAAATCTAAATATATAAAAGACAAACTGCTGCTGTTGATTAGCGTTCCCTATGTTATGTTAAGTGCTATTTAGAAGAAACTAAAAAAAAAAATAAAAACATATAAGGAATCTGTTAGAAGGTATACATATACAGAAATTTATAATAAAAACGTATAAGGCTATTTCTTACATTTTAGGTGACTGCAAAATGTAGTTTCTATTTTTTAAGAAAAAAAAAAATTAAAACGTATTAAAGCTGTTAGAATTCAATGTTTTATGTATCGCAAAGACTTTTGCAATACATAATTTAAGTTTTGCAAAAGTTTTTATTATGTTTGAGTGGTTAGACAGAAAAATATTAAAACTTAAAAAATTGAAGCTTGACAGATGCTTATATATATTATACAAAATTTAATGTAAATTATAAAAAGAAATTATAAAAAATTGAGGCGTTTAGAAATTAAGTTATAAAATAATAAAATTGTTTATAAAATTGTAAGTAAAAGTAGGCAATTTTAAAGAACTAAAGTAGTAATACAATTATTTGCCGTTTAAAATTTGTCATTTGAAAACTTTTATTGAAAACTTTATTAAAACATACTATTTTAAACATACAATAGATTGAACTGGATCAATTTTAAAAGACAATTTGGATTATTAAATATAAAGATAAGTATAATTGAAATAAAAATAGTTTTATTTTATACAAACGAGTATATACATATAGAATATTGTATAGTCATATTATATGACTATTAAATGGACGAACCAGAGCAAAACCAAGTGTTCAGTAAGATGAAAAGAAGTAGGTAAATATGGGTGAAGCCATCCGTCCAGCAAAAGCCGTATTTTGATTTAGAGACAAAGCTAATCTCCCACTTGTTAAGTGATGGCGGTGATAATTTTAAAAATTGTTGCCGTCTTAATATAGATATTTTTGAAATTCTACACTCCAAGGTATACTTATTATATGTATATAAATATATAATATATATATAATTTTTTTTATTATTTAATTTATTATAATATATTATATAAATTTAATTATTATTATAGATACAGAGAAGGATTGAAAACAAGAATATGAAAATGAGAGAAAAAATTTCAAGCAAGATGAGGCTTGCGACAACCTTAAGATATATCGCTTGTATTTGCTCCCAAAAAAACTTGGAATTTTTGACTGGGATATCAAGATCAACCATTTCGATTTTCATCCCCGAAGATGTAGAAGCTATTTATAACAACTTATAGGCTGAATATTTAAAGGTAAGATTTAAAATAAAAAATATTAACTAAACATTTATTAGTTTACACATTGAAAAAATACAAATTATTTAATAGTTAAAAAAATGCATAGGAATGTGAAAAAATTCTTTTTAAAAATATAATTTGTTTTGTTTGCTAAATTTTCTACATAAAATTTTATTTGTAAAAAGATGTGATTATGAAGTTAAAATACCAGCACCAGTAAACTTTTTAAATGAAGTCATAAAATTTATTTATTATGTTGAAATATTTCACAGTCTTCGCGTATATCCACAGTAGCATCTTCAAACAATATGAACATGTTTAAATAAATGATTCCACATAAAATAGTGTTAAATTTCGTGGTGATCTCTTGGTAATCCAACATATTCATCCATATTAAATGTTTTTACATATTTAAAAGATACTTTTGCAGCTTCATGAAATTCAACTAACTTTTTACAAATTCCCAATGGAGTACTACCAAATGGGTAGTAAAAAGAAATTTAATAATTATATATAATTAATTAAAAAATATAATCGTATAAAATGAAAATATAGTTACTATAAGTAATATTTCATGATTTAATTAGATTTTTTTCAATATTCTGAAATATAATAAAAACAAAATAAAAAGGCAAAATATTAACTAAACATTTTTTTTTTTTTTTATTTTTTTTTTTTTTTATTTTTACGTAGGTTGGAATGGAATCTTCAAAAGACACAATGAGCCCCGTAGCTTGCCATTGCGTGTGGGATTCTTACCCACTAAACCACACCCTTCCTCTATTGCGATCTAATCCTATAGGGCTAATGAGCAATTTTTCTTCTGGCTTTATTTTAGTTTTAAATGTAGATTCCATCCAGCGATGTCTATCTAACTGTTTCTTTCTCTTATTATAGCTACACTAACTCAAAAGGCTTTACTCTTTTGAGTCGTCTGGCTATATTTGTATTATCCAGAAGCTGGACTACCTCGACATTTACATGGTTTTGGAGTCTTTTTTCGTGACTTCTTGCAAAATTTTGAATTTCTTTGTCTACAAATTCTATTTGCATATCTCTATGTAAGTCATAGTTTCTGATGAAACAGGGCGCGTTCACAATATTTCTTAGAACTTTATTCTGGAACCTCTGAATAACATCTCTATTACTCTTTTTGCTGCATCCCCATAGCTGGATACCATATGACCATACTGGTTTCAATATTTGTTTATAGGGCAGAAGTTTGTTTTGTATTGTCAAGGTAGAATGCTTACCTATGAGCCAGTACATTTTTCTATAACGGATTTGTAACTCTTCTTTCTTGTTTTTGATGTGGGCTTTCCAGCGAATCTTCGCACCTAATGTCATACCAAGATATTTGGCAGTATTTGAATAAGGTATTACTTGACCATTTATATATACTGGTTTATGGTCAATTTTTTTATTTGTGAAATCCACATGAATTGACTTAGCTATATTTAATTTTAGCCATCCATCTTTTTGCATAATTTTGGATTTTTGTCATAGCTCTCTGCAGTTTTTCTGTAGATTCTTCATTATTTTCTCCGACAGCCAAAACCGCTGTATCATCAGCAAACGTCGCAATTATATTATTTTCAAGTGCAGGAAAATCACAAGTATACAACAGATACAGTATTCGACCGAGTACACTTCCTTGAGGAACTCCAGCACTGATTTCTTTAAGATCGGAATATTCTCCTTCTTGTTTTATGTAGAAATATCTGTCTGATAGATAGCTTTCTATTATTTCCGAATGCTCTTTTGGAAGGATTGTTTTCAGTTTACAATTCAATCCCTTGTGCCACACCTTATCGAATGCCTGAGTCACATCCAAAAAGATTGCTAAAACAGACTTTCTTCTCCTCTAAAGCTTTTTCAATAGTGTTTGTTATTCTGTGTACCTAGTCTATTGTTGCGTGTTTTTCTCTAAACATAAATTTATATTTCAATATTAATTCAAAAAAACTTTATAAAAATATTTAAATCAATAACAAAATAAATAGGAAAAATATTAAATAAACATAAATTTATATTTCAATATTAATTTTATAGTTCAATATTATTTACAATTTTTTTTTTTTCCAATTCAATTCTTCTCTTAAACAAAATCGAATTGAAATTAAACATGACTTCGTACATATCCAATTTTTAAATACTCCTCCATCCGAGATGCGACCTTGACACCCTACATCCACATATATAAAATTTCCTCTAGCATCTACCACTGCTAAGAGGACAATACTGAATCTTCCTTTAAAATTGTAAAAGTAAGATCCAGTATTTGCCGTACTTTCAATTTGAATATGCTTGCCATCTATAGCACCAATAACATGCAGAAAATGTAAGATATCTTCAAAATTCTTAGCCACTATTTTCCACTTTTGCTCGCTTTCAGGAATCTTAAAAATAGTAACATATTAATTATAAAATATATTCATAATTTTGTTTTTTTTTAGATTGATGAAATAACAAAATTGTGGAAGCAGAAAACATCAACCTTCGTTGCGATAACACCGGTTTCGGATTCTTTAAAATTTTTTTTTGTAATTTCTTTAAATCCAAATAAAGAATAAAATTTTTCAAATACCAACTTTTCAAATTAATTTAAATTTTCCACTTCACATAATTCTGTATTATTTTAATTTAGTGTTTTGTTTTGAAATTTGTGTTGGTTTTTTTTTAAATTTAAATTTTTTTTTTGTGAATCGGATTGGACCACATTGCCGCATTTCCAATGGCATTTTTTAGATAAGTATTATTATTCAATCTATTAAACTAACAAATTTCTGAACTAAAATTATTTTTATCTAACACTAAATATTTTTGTATTTTTTAATAACTATAAATTTTATTTTTCTATTTCTTTCATTAATTTTAATTAATTTTTTTGTTTATATAGAATTTTTTTTAAAAAAAAATTATAATAAATTTTAATATCACGCGCCGGTTTGTTTTGTTTACATTTAACTAAATTAAAATAATAATTTTTTTTTTTTTTTTTTTTAACTAATACTTCTTTTAATCTTCTCCTAGCGGTAAACAAAGCAATATATCCATCTCTCTCCTTCCCATTGATAGATGTTAATGTTCCAAACAATTCTCACCGCTCTCAATATACCATCATAAAGCACCATAACTCAATTGAGAAATTCTGATGGTATATGTCCAATATTATCAATAAACTTTCATTCTATTTTTGTATTTTACTATTTATATTGTCACAATTACAAATTTTGTTTTTTTTTTAATTAGATGTAATTGTGTATTTGTTTTATTTTGATTGAGTTTTTGATTGTACCTATCCTATATTGTACCTGTTTCTTTTTTTTAAAAGGTGTTGTCGATAGGTTGATAAAATCGTACATAAATAAGCATTTTTCTTTTTTTTTTTCTTCCTAATTTCTAACAACATTATCAACTTTAACCATAATTTTTATAATATTCGCGGTTTACAAACGAACTTCCATGCCGTTGAGGGCCATCTTAATTCTATTAAACCGGCAATCCTTGCTCTATGTGAAACGCATGTTAGTAGCCAAAATGTTAACTTCGATATTAACGGCTACTCACTTATTTCACACTTCGTTCCCAAAAGAGGCATCGCCATCTACATAAAAAAAGACATTGCTTTCAACACTCTTGTCAAATATAAATCTTCTAGTCCAACTTTCAACTAAGTTTGGATCAAAATCCATGTTGGAAAGCATGTTATACATTTCTGTTTTCTATACAGATCACCCTATTCAAGTCAACAGGAAACTGTTAAGGAAATTGAAAACCTTTCAAATCAGATCAATGAAATTCTCGATTGTTATCCTGAGACCGAAATGGTTCTGGCAGGGGATTTTAATGTTCATAACAAAGACTGGCTCTACTTTGCCAGTAGCTCTTCTCCGAGTCAAAACTCGATTGGGAATTATTGAAGTTACAAGTTGAATTATTTTCCACTCTTTTTCACCTTTCTCAACTTGTTAAAAATCCCACTAGAATCTTTTTCACCTCTTGGATCTGTTTCTAACCACACACCCTGAAAAGTATGTGTTTTCAGTTGGTTGCCCCCTGGAGGTTCTGATCGCTGTTTGGTCAATACAAGCTTTCAGACAGGCTCGGTGTCCAACCATCCCTTCCCAAAAAATTGGTATGGCGTTATAACCATGCTAACTGTGAAGGTTTGAACAATTTTTACAAAACCTTTGATTGGTCACTGTGCTTCCGTGGCAAGAATGTTGACTTTGCTGCAAATGCGATTAGTGAAACTATTTTACTTGGAATGGGATTATTTATACCTCACTCCATGAAATCTATTAAGCGGAAACGCAAAACTTGGTTAAGTCGTAATTGCAAAGAAGCCATTCTAAAAAAAAAAGGAAGCCTTCAAAAAGAACTGGGACAGTAGTTTGAAGGCTTACAGGGCCAACTATATAGTGGTTCGGAACAGATGCAAGAGAATTATCAACAAACAAAAATTCTTGTTCAACCAAAGGTTGAAACGTTAACTAATACACATGCCCAGAAAAGCAAATCATTTTGGATTTTTGCAAAAAATTTAAAAGAAGACAATAGCGGGTCTTCTTTTCCTTTCTTTTATTCTTGTTGATATAAACAACCACATCGTGTCAGATTCAAAAGAAAAAGCGAATTTGTTTGACAAACACTAACTCGTCACTGCCTCAGTCAACTCAAAGACCTCCATCTATTCCAGAAGTTGCTCGTTTGGTGGAATATACTTTAGGACGCGAGCAGTGATGAAAATCTTTTAAAATCTTGATACAAAAAAAATCAACCGGTCCGGATAGTATTACAACTACCGTCCTCAAAAACACATATACCTCCATTTCAAAACCTCTGCGCAACCTTTTCCATCTTTCCTTTACTTCGGATATTCATCCTACCCAATGGAAGATTGCATATGTTTTTCCAATTCCTAAAAAAGGCGATAAAAGCGATCCCTCTAACTACCGACCTAATGCTATTACATCGGTCCTCTCCAAAGTAATGGAAAAAGTTATTAACTATAAGCTTTTGAAATATCTAGATCGTAAAGGTTTGCTTCATGATCGACAATACGGGTTCAGAGTCCGTCGTTCAACTGGTGATCTCATAACCTACCTGTGCGAAAAACTTAATATCAGTCTTCACCATTCTGGCGAGCCTGATGTTGTGGCTTTGGATATTTCTAAAGCTTTCGATCGAGTTCGGCATGATGCTTTATTGGCAAACTGCAGGGCTTTAGGTCTAGATAGGGTTTTCGTTAAATGGATTGGAGATTTCCTTTCGAATGGCACGATTCGTGTTCTTGTCGATGGATATTCATCCAAAGATTTCAAAATAAATGCTGGTGTTCCTCAGGGATCTGTTTTATCCCCCAGTTTTTTCCTAATATTTATAAATGACCTACTATCAATAACCTCCAATCCAATCCAAAGCTTCGCAGACGACAGTACCCTTGTTGCTTCCTATGAATTTCATAGCCGCTGTAACATTAATAATCTGGTGAATTCACCAGTAACATTAATAATCTGGTTTGAATTGAACAGCAAAAAATTTCACTATAAGTGAATTAAACAAAGATTTAATTAAAATTCAAACATGGGGTGAAATCAACAGAGTTGATTTCAACAATAAAGAAACCCAATGCTGTCTAGTCTCGCGAAAAATAGCAACAACTATTCCGAACCTTTCTTTTCAAGGAGAAGCTTTGCACCATTCGGAAGACTTGAACATTTTGGGGATTGAGCTAAACCAAAAATTGTTTTGGTCAAATCATATTTTTGGAGTAGCCAAGGACGCTGCTAAATATTTGGGTTTCTTGTATCGCTGCAAAACTTACTTCTCATCCTCTGATCTCCTTAACATCTATAAAATTTATATTAGGCCGAAAATGGAGTATAATGCACATATTTGGGCTGGTGCTCCCATTACGGCGCTGGGATATCTCGATAAAGTGAAAAATAGAGCTATTCGTCTTATAAATGATCCCAGTGTTATCTCAACGCTCACTCCACTCAGCTATCATCGCACTGTTGGGTCACTGACCTTGTTTTATAGATATCTTGTAGGGACTAACACCTGTTCTAAAGAAATCAAACAACTTATGCCTCCATTCAAGATTTTCCCAACGGGAAATAAGAAGGGCAACAGATGCTCATCCCTACACAGTTGAGCTAGCCAGATGGCGTAACAGATTATAGAAATTCGTTTGTCATCCGCTCATCTCGTTTATGGAACCATCTTCCACCAAATGTGTTCTTCAAAGTTGATAATGTATATATGTACGATTTAACAAAATTTAAGAAGAACATTAACACCTTTCTTCTAAATATCCCATCCAATTTTCCCCATCCCCCATAATCCAGTTATTCCAAATAACTTCCACCATTATCCTAAATCCTTCCATATCCTCATCCCTGTAACCAAAATGTACATTTGTATTACAGGTTCCCTCCTAAAGTTTGGTTCAAAAAGAGTGTGGTTTTTGTGTGTTAAATCATACACTACCCAACGAAACACCGCACAGTTTCAATGGGTGGCTTTCGAGTTTTCCATTCCCTCTTAAAAAAAAAAAAAATTTTTTTTTGTTCGTTTTCATTTTCGCCAATTCAATGTAGTTCTCCAGAAAATTTGGGAGAAATTTTCGAATCGGTGGACCGATTAATATCATCATGATCAACGTCAACAACAGCAGATGAACTTGTGTGTTCGATCTCTGAGGAGATTGAAGCTACATGTTCAGTTCCTGAGGATAAACCAAAAAAAAGACAAATATGCACTGGAAGATCCAAAAACCTAAAAGAAGAGAAGCTAAAACTACCGAAGGAAGAACCACTAAGAGGACGTAGCAAAGCTTTGCCCTATATGATAGTAGGAGATGATGCTTTCGGTTTATCGAATAACATTCTTAGACGTTATTCAAAAATTCGTACAGTGGGCCCAAAAGAGAAAATTTTTAATTATCGGCTATCCCTCTGTGAAATATAATAGAACGTTCATTTGGCCGATTAATTTTTAGATTTAGAATTTTCAAAAGGCCAATTGATTTAAAAGTAGACACAACGGAAAATTTAGTTTTGGCCTGTTGTATGTATTTTACATAACTTTTTGAATGCACATATAATTTTTTGTGATTTTAATGGTACTTTACCAAATATAAATTTCCAAGCTAGTGATCACAGCTTATAAAGATCACTGGACATTCGGTATGAATTCGCAAATTATTTTATGAACGAAGGTGCGGTAAATTTCCAGTGGAAAATTCTTTAATTTATTATTTTAAACTTTCTCGTCTAAGAACTTTATTCGATAAACCGCAACTTTATTTGTGAAAAATAGTTTGTTAATGTAACTTATATGTAAGTAAAATTTGCATCTTTCAAATTTAAATAATTGTTTTAATATACGAGTAACTTATATGTATGTTACCGTTCTTTCATCATTTATCAGAGGCTCTGAATGTTCAGAATCAGAATGTTAGTTTCTGGAATCATTTTATTTTCACTGGGCAACGGTGATTAGTCCGCCGCAGCTATCTGCATTGATTTGCATCTATCGGCCTGCAGAGGGAACACGCCAATTCTCTTTTTTCCGCTAGTTGTCGATGCGAATTTTTACATATCACTATCTCTGATGTTTAGATGTTTACTGGGTTATGATCATATCATCTGTCAATGGTGTCGGTTTGACAGGTGCAGATGTAATATAGGTATTTAGTATTTGTTATTGTTTATTAAATTATAGAGTATTTCAGGAACATGATTATAGGTAAATTTTTTATATTATTTGTTATTAATTATTATTTTCATTTTAGATATAAGATATTATATAGTATTTATATATTGTATTATATATTATTATATATTGTATTTATATATAGTATTATATTATAAAGTATTTATATATTGCGATATATTTTATAGTAACGACTTTATTGTATAGTAAGAATGGTAACGACCTTTGGCACACGAATTAGGACAAGAATAGGACAATGGAATGTAAGAACAATGAGAGAACAAAGTAGATTAGCACAAATTCAGAAAGAATTTGAGAGATATAGAATAACGATTCTTGGGTTAAGTGAAATTAGATGGCGAGATTGCGGAGAAATAATTACTTCAAACAACAAAACACTGTTTTACTCGAAAAAACAAACAGCAGAACACAGTGTGGCAATGATTATAGAGAAAATATTCAAGAAATCCCTGTTAGCATGGATAGCACCGGTATCGAATAGAATAATAACCGCACGATTCCACTCGAGAAAAAATAAGATAACAATTATACAGTATTACCAAAGACTCTTAATATACACAAAGATACACAAAAATTAAAAACGAGCAATTTTTTTATTTCTATTAAGAAAGCGAGATCAGAAACTGGTATACTAAATATCAAAGACAAATACCAAAAACGGTTATACTCTTATAAAAACTCTTATACTAATTCAAAAATTTATTATACAACTTCAGTAATACCAGAATACAAAGATTATTATATGTATATGATTATATTCACTTATATATATTATATATTATGTGCGTGCATATGTGTTTATGTTAAAAACTTTGCTAGTAGTATGTATGAATTTTGTATAGTTTTTGAAGCATTTATCACAGTTTGTGGACAGGCTGTTTGCGGGAACGAAGAAATTGTATATGCATGTGTGCATTGTGTCTATTATCTATGTATGAATTATTATCAAAGCTATTAAACTAAAAAAAGGCTGTTAAAAATATTTTTTTTTTAAGTTCAAATAAAATTGAATGAACAAGTGCTATATTTATAAAAAAAAAAGCGCAAATTTAAAATTGAGGTTTATTAATTTACGTAAGTACGTACTTATTGAAAATAAAATATATTTTTAAAATTTGTATTTTTCTAAATAATAAAAGAAATGGCTAATTTAAAAGAAAAATTAGTTGATTCTAGCTTTCGTGCGAATTTGATTTGTAGGGCTAAAAAATGTGAAGGGAAAATTAATGCGGATATACATCTTTATAATTTTCCAACCAACAAAAATTTGTTTGATAAATGGTGTCACAATTTACAAATTAACTTAAATTTTAGTAAAGTAAACAAAATTTGTACACGTCATTTTGATAAAAATTTTGTTGGAAAGAAAAAGCTTTTAAAAGGCGCTATTCCGACATATTTTTTAGGCCACAAAGAAAATATAGATTTGTTTTTACCAATAAATTCGGAAGATAGGGTTAAAAGAACCATTAGAAAAAAATGTAGTGTTCCTTTTTGTCAAAAGTCTGGAGGTAGTAATCGTTTATTTAACGTTCCTCTTGATAATGAAATTAGAAAAAAGTGGTTAGATATTTTAAATTTAAACAATAATTCTTCAAAGCATTTATACGTTTGTGAAAATCACTTTCAAACACAAAATATTGGGAAAAGAAAACTTCGAAAAAATATTTTTCCAACTAAAAATTTAAATTTACAACCTACTTCTTCTAAAATCGACATACAATGTGTTAATGCGGAAAAAGAAAATAATAGTCTTTCTGAAAATTTAGATATATATAATTTTGATTTAGAATCTTCTATTTAAACGGTTGAAATACCTAAATATGTATATGATGGTCCCGCATTAACAGAAAGAAATGTTTGCTATCAACAATTAACTTTGGAAGACATTTCAAAATTACCATCTCCTTCAAAAATGCGAAAGCCATCAGAATCTTCAGAAAGCCATCAGAAAAAGTTTTCTGCTATCAATGCAAAATCAAAGATGAAAACGTAGCTTATTTTAAAAATCAAACAAAATTGTATGCTGAAAAGTGTTTGAACCTGCAAGAAGAAAACGCCACATTAAGGAAAAAATTACAAAACCTTGAACAGAAGCAAGTTAGTATAGAAGCAAGAATAGATGTAATAGATAATATTACTACTAACGCAAAAGAATTTTGTAAAATGTTATTGTCAAGAAAACATTGTTATAATCAGCAGCAAAAAATTTTATCGCAAAATATCAATTTCAGATCTTCATCATTTTATTCATTTTTAAGAGATGATGTAAAATTACATTTGCCAAGCCAATCTTCAATTTATAATTGGTGTCCAATAAAAAATCTTTAGCCTGGATTTAATTAATGTCTCTTGAATAACTTAAAAAATCTTGTTAATAAAATGGATACTCAATCAAAACAAGTTGTTTTGTTGATAGATGAAATACATATTCGAAGAGATTTGACATATAATTTATCAAGAGATCTTATTGATGGACTTACGGATTTAGGTGAAACTAAAAGAGAAAGTTCTTTTGCAAACCAAATATGTGTGATAATGCTGCGGGGTCTGTTTTCTAATTGGAAATATGTCTTAAGTTATTTTGTAACACAAAAAGGCCTCTCCGCAGAAAAACTAAAGGATATTATAGAAGAAAATTTGCAGAAATGTTTTGAAATGGATTTAAAAGTAAGATGTATTGTTTGTGATCAAGGACCTAATAACAGAAAGTATTATAAATTACTGGATATTACAGAAGATAAGCCGCACATGTCATTCAATGGAAATAAAATATTTTGTGTATTTGATACACCTCATCTAATAAAGTCCATGAGAAACACTCTTTTGGCATGCGACATTACATCAGAAGATGGTATTATAAGTTGGGAAGTCATTTCAGAAGTATACAAATTAGATGAAAAAAATAAATCAATTAAAATGTGCCCAAAGCTAACGAAAAGACATATGGATCCATCACCTTTTGGCAAAATGAACGTACCTTTTGCAGTTCAAACTTTAAGCAGGAGTGTAGGTGCTGCAATCGAGACTTGTTTGGTTAATAATTTCTTTTCAGCGAAAGCTAAAGCAAATGCAAAGGCTACGAGCAACTTTGTTTATATAATAAATAACACTTTTGATATTTTAAATTCTAGAAATTTGAGAGAAAAACACTCTTTCAAACAGCCTTTGAAAAAAGATGATGCAAAAACTCAATATCTTAATAATGTAATAATATATTTAAAATCATTGAAGCTTCCTTCCGGAAAAAAGAATTTTTGCATTTCAGGATTGGTTCTTACAATAAATGGTATACAAGGTTTATGCGAGGAACTTTTCTCTTGTAAACTTCTAACTACGAATTTTCTACTGACGTCAAGAATAAATCAGGACCCACTTGAAAATATGTTTGCAAGAGTACGTTCAAAAGGTGGAAATAATAGAAACCCTTCTGTGTCCGAATTCAATTGGATTATTGCACGAATAATGTCAATGCGTATAGTGACATTTATGCATAGTAACAAAAATTGTGAAAACGATACAGATATTATGCTAGATTGTGAATCTGCACTTGATAATCATATTGACATTGATTCTAATGATCAGGAAAAGGAAATATCAGTAGAAGTTGAGGAATCTCTAAAACAATTCATTAATGACGAAAATGACACCAACGACATAAATACATTAGAAGCTGATCCAGCAAAACGATATTTTTTCGGTTATGGAATTTTTAAAATATTGTCCAAAAAAATTAATTGTTCCAAATGTTCCGCATTAATGATCAAAGCTGATTCTTCCTTAAATTTAGCCTCCGAACAGTTATTAAAATTCAGTTATTAAAATTCAAAAACTTTGACTCAACAACAGAGAAGGTTTTTCTTAAAGCACCTACTGATGAATTTTTTGAAATTTGCAATTTACATTATAATATAAACATTTTTTTGATAATTATTTACATTTCAATAATTTAAAGAAACAAATAATTGACTCATGTATTTCTAAAACAAATGAACTTTATCCCTACTGGTTTCAAACAGAAGACGAATGTTTTAATCATCGAAAATTTTTTTTAGATTTCCTTATTTTAGTTTTAATAAGAAAAAACTGCTCTGGGTAACAAAAAACTCAACTTAACTGTTAAGCAGAAGTTCTACAACACATCCCCGTTTAATAATTCTACAACAATAAAATATTAGATGGGTCTTTGAACTTTTTCCGAAAGTTTTTCCTTTTAAACTTTTTCTTGCATGTTTGCTAAATTTTCTATCAACATTTAGTAATTCTAGGACTTGCTTCTACCTTGTCTATTTGAAATTATTTTATTTCTTGTTTGTTTGTCTGTTAGCTTGTTTATATTTGCCACATTTTTGAACAATTAAAGGACATTTATTTTTCTTTTGGTAAAAATAAGGTAAGCTCAGAAACAGTATAAAAATATTATAAATTTTAAGACATTTTGATATTATTTTGAAAATATTGTTTTGCACATACATATATGTACTTTAATTAAATTTTATTTTGGAGTTTCGTTTCAGTTACAGAATTTAGCATGAAAATGTGGGATGTTGTATTATTGTTCTGTTGTTGTATTCTTTTTGTTTCGTTAATTTTTTTTATATATTTTTTTTGTTAATTTTTTTTTATTAATCAATGCATTTTTTTTCTATTGATTTTGTTAAATTTTGAAATTTTGAACTTGTATATGTTATATATATTTTTAATATTATTTTTAATTTTTTGTAAATATTTTGTTTTGTTTGAATTATATTTTTTCATTTATGAATTTTAATTAGGTAGGTACATATTTCTATTTTAATAAATAAAAAAGGGTTTTTTATGCCAATTGGAAAATTAGTTTTATATTTTAGTACGAATACTGTAATTAAAAATTTTCCAGTTGGCTTTTTCCCTTCTGAAATTAACTTTATTCTTAGCTTTTTTTATTTTTTCATATTAATACCTACATATTTCTAGCTTTAATATTTTATGTATTACATATACTTAAAAATATAAAATATCTATTGCACATTTTAAATTTTTCTTTATAAAAATTTTCAATTCAATGCAAAGAAAAATAAAAAAAATTTTAAAATTTTCTAATTAATTTTCTTACTTATAATACAAAAGCTGAGCAAACAGAGAGTCTGGCAAAAGTGTAATGAATAAACCAAGATGATATTAAAAAAATTTTAACAAAAGAGATAATTTTGATAAAGTAAACATTCAACATAAAGAATTAAGTATTTCAACAATTTCAAAAAAATGAATTGATGAATAACCAATGTACTACTGCCAAGTACCTACTACTAATAATAAATCTATAAATCTTATAATCTTATTATTCTAAATAAAGTAATCATATTGTAGCAAAAAAATATTGAAAATAAGAAAGTTAAATTTAATTAAAATTATTCAATTTTATTTGAACTTAAAAAAAAATATTTTTAACAGCCTTTTTTTAGTTTAATAGCTTTGATAATAATTCATACATAGATAATAGACACAATGCACCAGTATACCAGTTTCTGATCTCGCTTTCTTAATAGAAATAAAAAAATTGCTCGTTTTTAATTTTTGTGTATCTTTGTGTATATTAAGAGTCTTTGGTATTACGCTCCCACAGAAAAAGTTGGTGGTAACAGGGCTTGGCCAATATTAGGAGAGCATGGTATGGGTGTACGAAACAACGTGTGAAGCACATGACTTGGTGATAGGCGGCACAATTACGGCACAATATACAGGGTGTCCCGGGAATAACGTGCCATAGAACAGCAGATGATAGGGGAGTTCAAAACGACCAAAAAATTGTATGGGAAGGGGGAGTCTATCTCCAACCCATACGGAGTGAAAAGGCCTTAAAGATCCGATTTTTTAAAAAAAATTATATTTTTTCACTAAATTTTTTGATGTTTTGTTTTTACCCATAAAAGCAAAAATCTAGTAGCTAAAAAAAAAATTTAACGTGCACATTAAAGCCTGTTGAATTGTATTTCTAATTCATAAAAAGTAATGCATATTGCTCTTCGAAATTGGAAGTTATAATAATTTAAAGGTTAAAATTATGAGCATTTTTTTAGGCATAAATTGCTTTGAACCCTATTCTCAAAAAATTGAGCAATTACCATACCATTTTTTTTTTTAAAAAAATATTTGTTTCTCTACGAACATTTTGAAATTAAAATTTTATTCTTATCTCAAAAATCATAAAAGTTATAACCAAATAAAGTTTCAATAAAATACTTTTTTCCTTTAAATAAATTTCTTCAAATCATTATTTGCATTAAAAATAAACAAAATATAAAAACCAGTTTTGTTTTCAATTACAATTAACAATAATTACAAAAAATTAAAAGTTATAACCAAATAAAAACAATAACAATAATTGAAAATGATAACAAAAAACAATCTCCCGGAAGTGCAGTTATCTTATCTTGCAAAAACGACTTAGAAATAGAATACAGTCATACCCCGGATAACGTTGCCCCTAATAACGTTGTTCCGCTGTAACATCGGTCCACCATTATGGTCATACCCTACGTTGCATGGCTTCGCTGTTAAGTTTTTTTTTAATAAATCCGATTTTTCAAAAACCTAAGCAAGCGGTGTTATTTTAAAATCTTTTTTTGTACATAATTTTCATTTGATTCACATAGCTATGAATTTTTTATTATTGTTAGTGCATAATTTAGCTAGTTGTGTACTGTTTTTCATATTTCATAGTAAAGTAGTACATATTTTGTTTAATTCTTATATATTTTATTGTTACCATTAAATTCTTTATATTTTGTCGTGAATGTTCAATTGTTTTATTTTATTGTGCCACTACATATTATTTATGGCTACTATTTAATGGGTCAGTATTTTAAATAAATGGTCAGTATTTTAAATAAATTATCAGTAATTAAAATTAAATATCAGTATATCATAAAAAAATTATCAGTTTTTATATTTCATTAATTAAAATATGAATTTTGAAAAAAAAACAATTCAAATTAAACAATTTTTATGCCTAAAAAAATGCTCATAATTTTAACCTTTAAATCATTATAACTTCCAATTTCGAAGAGCAATATGCATTACTTTTTATGAATTAGAAAAAGAATTCAACAGGCTTTAATGTGCACCTTAAATTTTTTTTTTAGCTACTAGATTTTTGCTTTTATGGGTAAAAACAAAACATCAAAAAATTTAGTGAAAAAATATAATTTTTTTTAAAAATCGGATCTTTAAGGCCTTTTAACTCCGTACGGGTTGGAGATAGACCCCCCCTTCCCATACAATTTTTTGGTCGTTTTGAACTCCCCTATCATCTGCTGTTCTATGGCACGTTATTCCTGGGACACCCTGTATATAAAAAAAATGACGTTAACGAGCGTATATAAGAGAAAAAGAGAAATAAAACCATATAGAAAAATAGGAAAGAAATGATATGCTATACATATAGAGAAATATAACAATAGCCATTAGCAAGTGTATACTTTTGCTATATAAAACACAATTTCCAAAAACAATTAAATGTTAGAGAAATTTATATATCAGAAAGTGTATCATAAATCAAAATTTAGATAAGTATAGTTTCATATTTGATTCTATATTTTTGGCAAGCGTTAATAATTTACGAAAAGTTATCTAAAACACATTTTAAAATTATTTAGATATTAAAAAAGTTTAGAAAAAGTGATTTTCGGAAAAAAAATTTGAGGTAAGAATTTTATAAATTTGTTTCTAAATTTGAAAGGGAACGAATTATACTATTAAATTTTACTGCATCACAAAGAGAACAGAATTGTCTTCGACAACAGACAATTAATATGACTCCCCAACAGATTGAACAACGTCGACTAAATAGGTCACTAGAACAAATTGAACGACATCGTTATCTAAATCGGCAATACAATATGACAATAGAACGCGTTCAACTACATCGGTCACAAAACCGTCATGAAAATATGACAGTTGATCGCATTGAACAGCATCGGTTACAAAATCAACATGACCATATGACAGTCGGACGCCTTCAATTACATCAGTCACAAAACCGTCATGAAAATATGACATTTGAACGAGTTGAAAAACCCAACGTAGAAACACTCAATTCCGTAATGTGGCTATTTCACGTTCAAATGAATTTTTGGAGAAAAATGTCAATGCACATGATTGTGGTGCGATGAATGCTATTTGCAACTTTTGTTCTGCGAAACATTTTGTGAAAGAACAGTCTCTTGACAAAAATTTTATGCTGTTTCCAAAAGAGGAAAGTAGATTTATATCCTATAAGATCTGCTCTACTTATCGAGAAGTTAATAAAAGGGCAATGGAAAATTCCGTTTGTTACTGTCATCGTGTCACATCTAATTTTATTTGTGCTTTGTTGCTATTTCTATTTTTTAGTTTTTTATTTTTTTTTTGTTTTTATATTTGTTAATTTTAGTGAAAATAACTTATTACTAATTAAAAAAACCAAAAAAAAAAACATTAATTTGCGCTTTGTTGCTATTTCTATTTTTTTTTAATTTTTTTTTATTTTTATTTTTTTGGTTTTATATTTGTTAATTTTAGTGAAAATAACTAGCTAAAGAATTATTACTAATTAAAAAAGAAAAAAGGAGTAAGCAAATTTTTTAGTAGCTGTCTGTTAGTGGATTGGATTAACTGATTAACCAGGCTAAGTAGTTCTTTTTAATCTTTTTAATTTTTGTAGTGTTTTTTTTTTTTTTTCTGTTGAATTTTGGTAATACTTTTTCTTTTTTCTTTTCTCTGTTACTGCAGTTTACAACATGGCTGCACTTTTTGCTTACTAATTTTGGGTAAAAAAAAATTTTCTCTATAACTTCCTAATTTAAGTAAGCCTCATATGCAAAAAAAAAAACAAAATAGAGAAAAACAAAGGAAAGATAGAACCTTTAGTAATAAAAATTAAAAATAAAATAATATTTAATTTTTTTTCAAAATTTGGTATAAATATAGCCTATCTTCTTTTACACTTTTTGGTACTCAAAATTTTTATAACAATTTTTATAAAATACAAAAACTGGTAAAAATTATAATTATTTAATAACTAAAAAGAATAGATTAAATATAATTTGTTTTGTTTAATTATTTCATACATTTAATTATAATGAGCTATTCGTCTTATAAATGATCCCAGTGTTACCTCAACGCTCACTCCACTCAGCCATCATCGCACTGTTGGGTCACTGACCTTGTTTTATAGATATCTTGTAGGGACTAACACCTGTTCTAAAGAAATCAAACAACTTATGCCTCCATTCAAGATTTTCCAACGGGAAACAAGAAGGGCAACAGATGCTCATCCCTACATAGTTGAGCTAGCCAGATGGCGTAACACGACTTATAGAAATTCGTTTGTCATCCGCTCATCTCGTTTATGGAACCATCTTCCACCAAATGTGTTCTTCAAAGTTGATAATGTATATATGTACGATTTAACCAAATTTAAGAAGAACATTAACACCTTTCTTCTAAATATCCCATCCAATTTTCCCCATCCCCCATAATCCAGTTATTTCAAATAACTTCCACCATAATCCTAAATCCTTCCATATCCTCATCCCTGTAACCAAACTGTACATTTGTATTACAGGTTCCCTCCTAAAGTTTGGTTCAAAAAGAGTGTGGTTTTGGTGTGTTAAATCATACACTACCCAACGAAACACCGCACAGTTTCAATGGGTGGCTTTCGAGTTTTCCATTCCCTCGTAAAAAAAAAAAAAATTTTTTTTGTTCGTTTTCATTTTCGCCAATTCAATGTAGTTCTCCAGAAAATTTGGGAGAAATTTTCGAATCGGTGGACCGATTAATATCATCATGATCAACGTCAACAACAGCAGATGAACTTGTGTGTTCGATCCCTGAGGAGATTGAAGCTACATGTTCAGTTCCTGAGGATAAACCAAAAAAAAGACAAATACGCACTGGAAGATCCAAAAACCTAAAAGAAGAGAAGCTAAAACTACCGAAGGAAGAACCACTAAGAGGACGTAGCAAAGCTTTGCCCTATATGATAGTAGGAGATGATGCTTTCGGTTTATCGAATAACATTCTTAGACGTTATTCAAAAATTCGTACAGTGGGCCCAAAAGAGAAAATTTTTAATTATCGGCTATCCCTCTGTGAAATATAATAGAACGTTCATTTGGCCGATTAATTTTTAGATTTAGAATTTTCAAAAGGCCAATTGATTTAAAAGTAGACACAACGGAAAATTTAGTTTTGGCCTGTTGTATGTATTTTACATAACTTTTTGAATGCACATATAATTTTTTGTGATTTTAATGGTACTTTACCAAATATAAATTTCCAAGCTAGTGATCACAGCTTATAAAGATCACTGGACATTCGGTATGAATTCGCAAATTATTTTATGAACGAAGGTGCGGTAAATTTCCAGTGGAAAATTCTTTAATTTATTATTTTAAACTTTCTCGTCTAAGAACTTTATTCGATAAACCGCAACTTTATTCGTGAAAAATAGTTTGTTAATGTAACTTATATGTAAGTAAAATTTGGATCTTTCAAATTTAAATAATTGTTTTAATATACGAGTAACTTATATGTATGTTACCGTTCTTTCATCATTTATCAGAGGCTCTATGTTAGTTTCTGGAATCATTTTATTTTCACTGGGCAACGGTGATTAGTCCGCCGCAGCTATCTGCATTGATTTGCATCTATCGGCCTGCAGAGGGAACACGCCAATTCTCTTTTTTCCGCTAGTTGTCGATGCGAATTTTTACATATCACTATCTCTGACGTTTAGATGTTTACTGGGTTATGATCATATCATCTGTCAATGGTGTCGGTTTGACAGGTGCAGATGTAATATAGGTATTAAGTATTTGTTATTGTTTATTAAGTTATAGAGTATTTCAGGAACATGATTATAGGTAAATTTTTTATATTATTTGTTATTAATTATTATTTTCATTTTAGATATAAGATATTATATTATAAAGTATTTATATATTGCGATATATTTTATAGTAACGACTTTATTGTATAGTAAGAATGGTAACGACCTTTGGCACACGAATTAGGACAAGAATAGGACAATGGAATGTAAGAACAATGAGAGAACAAAGTAGATTAGCACAAATTCAGAAAGAATTTGAGAGATATAGAATAACGATTCTTGGGTTAAGTGAAATTAGATGGCGAGATTGCGGAGAAATAATTACTTCAAACAACAAAACACTGTTTTACTCGAAAAAACAAACAGCAGAACACAGTGTGGCAATGATTATAGAGAAAATATTCAAGAAATCCCTGTTAGCATGGAAACCGGTCTCGAATAGAATAATAACCGCACGATTCCACTCGAGAAAAAATAAGATAACAATTATACAGTATTACGCTCCCACAGAAAAAGTTGGTGGTAACAGGGCTTGGCCAATATTAGGAGAGCATGGTATGGGTGTACGAAACAACGTGTGAAGCACATGACTTGGTGATAGGCGGCACAATTACGGCACAATATATATAAAAAAAATGACGTTAACGAGCGCATATAAGAGAAAAAAAGAAATAAAACCAAATAGAAAAATAGGAAAGAAATGATATGCTATACATATAGAGAAATATAACAATAGCCATTAGCAAGTGTATACTTTTGCTATATAAAACACAATTTCCAAAAACAATTAAATGTTAGAGAAATTTATATATCAGAATGTGTATCATAAATCAAAATTTAGATAAGTATAGTTTCATATTTGATTCTATATTTTTGGCAAGCGGTATATTAAAATTAATTTTAAAAATAATTTACATAAATTTATTTAAAATAAATTATATAAATTATAAATTTATTTTAAATAATTTACGAAAAGTTATCTAAAACACATTTTAAAATTATTTAGATATTAAAAAAGTTTAAAAAAAGTGATTTTCGGAAAAAAAATTTGAGGTAAGAATTTTATAAATTTGTTTCAAAAAAATTTTAAATTTTGAAATTGGACTAAACTGAACTTTTGACTGAAATTAACTTGACTTTGACTGAGACTCCGACAAAACATGCTTCCTAAACGGTCTGCAGGGGAATGTGCAGCAAAGAAAGAAGCAGATAAAATACGTAGGGCTGAAAGGGAACGAATTATACTATTAAATTTTACTGCATCACAAAGAGAACAGAATTGTCTTCGACAACAGACAATTAATATGACTCCCCAACAGATTGAACAACGTCGACTAAATAGGTCACTAGAACAAATTGAACGACATCGTTATCTAAATCGGCAATACAATATGACAATAGAACGCGTTCAACTACATCGGTCACAAAACCGTCATGAAAATATGACAATTGATCGCGTTAAACAACATCGCTTACAAAATCAACATGACCATATGACAGTCGAACGCATTCAATTACATCAGTCGCAAAACCGTCATGATAATATGACATTTGAACGCATTGAACAGCATCGGTTACAAAATCAACATGACCATATGACAGTCGGACGCCTTCAATTACATCAGTCACAAAACCGTCATGAAAATATGACAGTTGAACGAGTTGAAAAAGCCAACGCAGAAACACTCAATTCCGTAATGTGGCTATTTCACGTTCAAATGTATTTTGGAGAAAAATGTCAATGCACATGATTGTGGTGCGATGAATGCTATTTGCAACTTTTGTTCTGCGAAACATTTTGTGAAAGAAACAAAAATTTTATGCTGTTTCCAAAAGGGGAAAGTAAATTTATATCCTATAAGATCTGCTCTACTTATCGAGAAATTAATAAAAGGGCAATGGGAAATTCCGTTTGTTACTGTCATCGAGTAAACATCTAATTTTATTTGTTCTTTGTTGCTATTTCTATTTTTTAGTTTTTTATTTTTTTTTTGTTTTTATATTTGTTAATTTTAGTGAAAATAACTTATTACTAATTAAAAAAATAAAAAAAAAAAATTTATTAATTTATAACAATATAAAATAATGAACACAAATAAAGATAGAAATATGGTAGGGATATCTACCAAAATGTCGGCAGAGACCACGGCTGCCGACGAGGGCTTGGCTAATTCCACAAAGGGATTAGTTAAGTCGCCAGTGGTTAAAAATGTATCTACGTTCAAAGCAGCCGACCCTTTCAAAAAGGGCGGTTTAGTGGGAAGATCACCACCTGTAGTTGAAAAAAAAACCAGTGACAAAGCGGGAATCCAGGCTAATGTCACTAGAAATATTACTGGTTCGAATTTAATAAAAATTATGTCTAACGATGACGGTCAGAATAAACCCCTAGACGTGGGTATTACAGTAGAGAAACAGTTTCATTTAAGAATAAGTGAACTAGAGAAGATGTGTAGCGACTTAATGAGTCAGATTCACACTCTAACTGAAGAAAATAAAATGCTAAAGAAAAAGCAATTAACTAAAAGTGCAGTAGAATACTGTACAGATGAAGAAGAACTAACTCGGGAAACCGAGTGGATTGTAAAACGTACAGGGAAAAAAAGAAAAGCGGAGCACTCACCAGAAATACACAAAGAAAATAGTGTAGAAAAATTAAAGGTGATTAAACCAAAAATTTCAATTGATAAACCCATAATTACAAGAAAAAACAAACCTCCTCCGGTTATCTTAAGTAATGTTGTAGAATACCCCAAAGTTAATAAAATACTGAAAGATGTACAAATTAACTATAAAATAAATATGATGAATAACCATCAACTGAAGATTAATGTTGAAAAAGAAGGGGAATACAGAGAACTAACAAAAATCATAAATGAAGCTAATTTAGAATGGCATACTTATGAAAACAAGTTGACCAGGCCAATTAAAGTTATGGCTAGGAACTTGCATCCTTCATGCGATCCTGAAGATATAAAGCAAGAGCTTAAATGTAAGGGTTTTAAAATCATTGAAGTTGTTAACAAAAGAAAAAAAATTAAAAATAATGAGGAAGAAACTATAGTTAAACTACCTCTTTTTATGTTAACATTTGAAAATACTGAGGACATTGATAAGATTTATAAAATAGAATTTATTCAGCACATGAGAGTGAAAATTGAAGCTCTGAAAAAAACAAATCTGATTCCTCAGTGTAAAAAATGTCAAAGATATGGTCACACACAAAAATTTTGCCAGCGTCTAGCTAAATGTGTAAAATGTGCAGGGTCACATCTATCAACGAATTGTGACAAAGACAAAAAGGTTACACCGAAGTGTGCTAACTGCCTTGAGGCACACCCTGTAAACTATAGGGGGTGCGTAGTTGCAAAAGAATTACAAGAGAAAAAAAAAAAGTAATCCAAAACATACCAAAGAAGGTGCGTCGAATTCACCTAACCCTAAATCTAGAAGCTTAAATCCTAGCAGGGTCATCGACGGTTTATCGTATGCCGAAGTATCACAAAATAGAGCAAA
This sequence comes from Dolichopus griseipennis, assembly GCA_963082915.1. Lineage (NCBI taxonomy): Eukaryota > Metazoa > Arthropoda > Insecta > Diptera > Dolichopodidae > Dolichopus > Dolichopus griseipennis. The sequence goes on along the minus strand of OY720443.1, from coordinate 104,552,041 downwards.
AGAACCTATTAGTGCAACAAAACAGAACAATGTAGCATTAGAAAAATCAGCTGAAAAAATAATAAAACGCACTAACGTTAGGAATATAACTCAAAGCACAAATAGCATTCATAAACCTAACACTAAAGCTGATAATAACATTTTAATGCAGATGATGCAAAATTTGTTAAATTCAATGAACGATATCTCTAAAAGAATAACCAATTTAGAAAACAATTCTAGCAAAAGCTATAGTGGTACTCCGAGAAAATTTCTAAATAATGGCCCAAAATAAAATTAGTATTGCTACATGGAACGCAAACGGCGTACTAAATAAAAAACTAGCATTAGAGCTATTTCTCAAAACTAAAAACATTGATGTGTGTCTCCTATCAGAAACTCATATGACAAGACAGTCAAAACTAAAAATAATAGGTTTCACATGTTATAATGCGACACACCCTAGTAATAAGCCGCGAGGAGGTAGTGCAATTTTGGTGAAAAACTCTTTACTGCATCACGAAGAGTTTAAAATAGAAACTGATGAATTTCAACTTTCAGTAATACGTGTTAAGTCCCTTAAACAGGATTTAAACATTGGGGCTTTATATTGCCCTCCTAAATATAATTTAAAGAATATGATCCTTAAAGACCTCTTGAACCGACTTGGGGATAGGTTCATCCTAGGAGGTGACTACAATGCCAAACATATCGATTGGGGTTCAAGACTTACCTCAACAAGAGGAAGAGAGCTAAGGAAAGCTATTAGAGAGTTGGGTTGCTATTTTCATTCTACAGGCGAACCAACTTATTGGCCTACTGATACAAATAAAACTCCTGATCTACTGGATTTTTTCATAACAAAAAAAATATCTCCAAATTTTATTAGCCTAGAAAATAATGAGGATTTAGACTCAGACCATTCGGCTGTCGTACTAAACCTGCATGAAAAAATTGTTAAGAAACAAAATAAGCCTACACTTGTTAATAAATCAACAAATTGGTTCAACTTTAAACAAGAGATAGAAAATAATATAAATTTAAGGGTTAAAATAACAACTAAAGATGAAATAGATTTAGCAATTGAAAATCTTAATAAAATTGTCCAAAATGCTGCATGGAATAATACAAAAGAATGTAAATACATGACAGCAGGACCTAATTATCCTAGAGATGTATTAAATGCGATTAAACTAAAGAGAAGAGCTAGACGAAGATGGCATGAAACACGTGACCCAGCTGATAAAACTGTGTTGAATAGAATAACGCAGAATCTTAAAAGAAGAATTCTTGAAATAAAAAACAAATCATATGAAAAATATGTTGAGAATTTATCAGTTAAAAAAGAAAGAAATTACTCTTTGTGGAAAGCAATATGACAATAGAACGCGTTCAACTACATCGGTCACAAAACCGTCATGAAAATATGACAATTGATCGCGTTAAACAACATCGCTTACAAAATCAACATGACCATATGACAGTCGAACGCATTCAATTACATCAGTCGCAAAACCGTCATGATAATATGACATTTGAACGCATTGAACAGCATCGGTTACAAAATCAACATGACCATATGACAGTCGGACGCCTTCAATTACATCAGTCACAAAACCGTCATGAAAATATGACAGTTGAACGAGTTGAAAAAGCCAACGCAGAAACACTCAATTCCGTAATGTGGCTATTTCACGTTCAAATGTATTTTGGAGAAAAATGTCAATGCACATGATTGTGGTGCGATGAATGCTATTTGCAACTTTTGTTCTGCGAAACATTTTGTGAAAGAAACAAAAATTTTATGCTGTTTCCAAAAGGGGAAAGTAAATTTATATCCTATATGATCTGCTCTACTTATCGAGAAATTAATAAAAGGGCAATGGGAAATTCCGTTTGTTACTGTCATCGAGTAAACATCTAATTTTATTTGTTCTTTGTTGCTATTTCTATTTTTTAGTTTTTTATTTTTTTTTTGTTTTTATATTTGTTAATTTTAGTGAAAATAACTTATTACTAATTAAAAAAATAAAAAAAAAAAATTTATTAATTTATAACAATATAAAATAATGAACACAAATAAAGATAGAAATATGGTAGGGATATCTACCAAAATGTCGGCAGAGACCACGGCTGCCGGCGAGGGCTTGGCTAATTCCACAAAGGGATTAGTTAAGTCGCCAGTGGTTAAAAATGTATCTACGTTCAAAGCAGCCGACCCTTTCAAAAAGGGCGGTTTAGTGGGAAGATCACCACCTGTAGTTGAAAAAAAAACCAGTGACAAAGCGGGAATCCAGGCTAATGTCACTAGAAATATTACTGGTTCGAATTTAATAAAAATTATGTCTAACGATGACGGTCAGAATAAACCCCTAGACGTGGGTATTACAGTAGAGAAACAGTTTCATTTAAGAATAAGTGAACTAGAGAAGATGTGTAGCGACTTAATGAGTCAGATTCACACTCTAACTGAAGAAAATAAAATGCTAAAGAAAAAGCAATTAACTAAAAGTGCAGTAGAATACTGTACAGATGAAGAAGAACTAACTCGGGAAACCGAGTGGATTGTAAAACGTACAGGGAAAAAAAGAAAAGCGGAGCACTCACCAGAAATACACAAAGAAAATAGTGTAGAAAAATTAAAGGTGATTAAACCAAAAATTTCAATTGATAAACCCATAATTACAAGAAAAAACAAACCTCCTCCGGTTATCTTAAGTAATGTTGTAGAATACCCCAAAGTTAATAAAATACTGAAAGATGTACAAATTAACTATAAAATAAATATGATGAATAACCATCAACTGAAGATTAATGTTGAAAAAGAAGGGGAATACAGAGAACTAACAAAAATCATAAATGAAGCTAATTTAGAATGGCATACTTATGAAAACAAGTTGACCAGGCCAATTAAAGTTATGGCTAGGAACTTGCATCCTTCATGCGATCCTGAAGATATTAAGCAAGAGCTTAAATGTAAGGGTTTTAAAATCATTGAAGTTGTTAACAAAAGAAAAAAAATTAAAAAGAATGAGGAAGAAACTATAGTTAAACTACCTCTTTTTATGTTAACATTTGAAAATACTGAGGACATTGATAAGATTTATAAAATAGAGTTTATTCAGCACATGAGAGTGAAAATTGAAGCTCTGAAAAAAACAAATCTGATTCCTCAGTGTAAAAAATGTCAAAGATATGGTCACACACAAAAATTTTGCCAGCGTCTAGCTAAATGTATAAAATGTGCAGGGTCACATCTATCAACGAATTGTGACAAAGACAAAAAGGTTACACCGAAGTGTGCTAACTGCCTTGAGGCACACCCTGCAAACTATAGGGGGTGCGTAGTTGCAAAAGAATTACAAAAAAGAAAAAAAAAAAGTAATCTAAAACATACCAAAGAAGGTGCGTCGAATTCACCTAACCCTAAATCTAGAAGCTTAAATCCTAGCAGGGTCATCGACGGTTTATCGTATGCCGAAGTATCACAAAATAGAGCAAAAGAACCTATTAGTGCAACAAAACAGAACAATGTAGCATTAGAAAAATCAGCTGAAAAAATAATAAAACGCACTAACGTTAGGAATATAACTCAAAGCACAAATAGCATTCATAAACCTAACACTAAAGCTGATAATAACATTTTAATGCAGATGATGCAAAATTTGTTAAATTCAATGAACGATATCTCTAAAAGAATAACCAATTTAGAAAACAATTCTAGCAAAAGCTATAGTGGTACTCCGAGAAAATTTCTAAATAATGGCCCAAAATAAAATTAGTATTGCTACATGGAACGCAAACGGCGTACTAAATAAAAAACTAGCATTAGAGCTATTTCTCAAAACTAAAAACATTGATGTGTGTCTCCTATCAGAAACTCATATGACAAGACAGTCAAAACTAAAAATAATAGGTTTCACATGTTATAATGCGACACACCCTAGTAATAAGCCGCGAGGAGGTAGTGCAATTTTGGTGAAAAACTCTTTACTGCATCACGAAGAGTTTAAAATAGAAACTGATGAATTTCAACTTTCAGTAATACGTGTTAAGTCCCTTAAACAGGATTTAAACATTGGGGCTTTATATTGCCCTCCTAAATATAATTTAAAGAATATGATCCTTAAAGACCTCTTGAACCGACTTGGGGATAGGTTCATCCTAGGAGGTGACTACAATGCCAAACATATCGATTGGGGTTCAAGACTTACCTCAACAAGAGGAAGAGAGCTAAGGAAAGCTATTAGAGAGTTGGGTTGCTATTTTCATTCTACAGGCGAACCAACTTATTGGCCTACTGATACAAATAAAACTCCTGATCTACTGGATTTTTTCATAACAAAAAAAATATCTCCAAATTTTATTAGCCTAGAAAATAATGAGGATTTAGACTCAGACCATTCGGCTGTCGTACTAAACCTGCATGAAAAAATTGTTAAGAAACAAAATAAGCCTACACTTGTTAATAAATCAACAAATTGGTTCAACTTTAAACAAGAGATAGAAAATAATATAAATTTAAGGGTTAAAATAACAACTAAAGATGAAATAGATTTAGCAATTGAAAATCTTAATAAAATTGTCCAAAATGCTGCATGGAATAATACAAAAGAATGTAAATACATGACAGCAGGACCTAATTATCCTAGAGATGTATTAAATGCGATTAAACTAAAGAGAAGAGCTAGACGAAGATGGCATGAAACACGTGACCCAGCTGATAAAACTGTGTTGAATAGAATAACGCAGAATCTTAAAAGAAGAATTCTTGAAATAAAAAACAAATCATATGAAAAATATGTTGAGAATTTATCAGTTAAAAAAGAAAGAAATTACTCTTTGTGGAAAGCAATATGACAATAGAACGCGTTCAACTACATCGGTCACAAAACCGTCATGAAAATATGACAATTGATCGCGTTAAACAACATCGCTTACAAAATCAACATGACCATATGACAGTCGAACGCATTCAATTACATCAGTCGCAAAACCGTCATGATAATATGACATTTGAACGCATTGAACAGCATCGGTTACAAAATCAACATGACCATATGACAGTCGGACGCCTTCAATTACATCAGTCACAAAACCGTCATGAAAATATGACAGTTGAACGAGTTGAAAAAGCCAACGCAGAAACACTCAATTCCGTAATGTGGCTATTTCACGTTCAAATGTATTTTGGAGAAAAATGTCAATGCACATGATTGTGGTGCGATGAATGCTATTTGCAACTTTTGTTCTGCGAAACATTTTGTGAAAGAAACAAAAATTTTATGCTGTTTCCAAAAGGGGAAAGTAAATTTATATCCTATAAGATCTGCTCTACTTATCGAGAAATTAATAAAAGGGCAATGGGAAATTCCGTTTGTTACTGTCATCGAGTAAACATCTAATTTTATTTGTTCTTTGTTGCTATTTCTATTTTTTAGTTTTTTATTTTTTTTTTGTTTTTATATTTGTTAATTTTAGTGAAAATAACTTATTACTAATTAAAAAAATAAAAAAAAAAAATTTATTAATTTATAACAATATAAAATAATGAACACAAATAAAGATAGAAATATGGTAGGGATATCTACCAAAATGTCGGCAGAGACCACGGCTGCCGGCGAGGGCTTGGCTAATTCCACAAAGGGATTAGTTAAGTCGCCAGTGGTTAAAAATGTATCTACGTTCAAAGCAGCCGACCCTTTCAAAAAGGGCGGTTTAGTGGGAAGATCACCACCTGTAGTTGAAAAAAAAACCAGTGACAAAGCGGGAATCCAGGCTAATGTCACTAGAAATATTACTGGTTCGAATTTAATAAAAATTATGTCTAACGATGACGGTCAGAATAAACCCCTAGACGTGGGTATTACAGTAGAGAAACAGTTTCATTTAAGAATAAGTGAACTAGAGAAGATGTGTAGCGACTTAATGAGTCAGATTCACACTCTAACTGAAGAAAATAAAATGCTAAAGAAAAAGCAATTAACTAAAAGTGCAGTAGAATACTGTACAGATGAAGAAGAACTAACTCGGGAAACCGAGTGGATTGTAAAACGTACAGGGAAAAAAAGAAAAGCGGAGCACTCACCAGAAATACACAAAGAAAATAGTGTAGAAAAATTAGAGGTGATTAAACCAAAAATTTCAATTGATAAACCCATAATTACAAGAAAAAACAAACCTCCTCCGGTTATCTTAAGTAATGTTGTAGAATACCCCAAAGTTAATAAAATACTGAAAGATGTACAAATTAACTATAAAATAAATATGATGAATAACCATCAACTGAAGATTAATGTTGAAAAAGAAGGGGAATACAGAGAACTAACAAAAATCATAAATGAAGCTAATTTAGAATGGCATACTTATGAAAACAAGTTGACCAGGCCAATTAAAGTTATGGCTAGGAACTTGCATCCTTCATGCGATCCTGAAGATATTAAGCAAGAGCTTAAATGTAAGGGTTTTAAAATCATTGAAGTTGTTAACAAAAGAAAAAAAATTAAAAAGAATGAGGAAGAAACTATAGTTAAACTACCTCTTTTTATGTTAACATTTGAAAATACTGAGGACATTGATAAGATTTATAAAATAGAGTTTATTCAGCACATGAGAGTGAAAATTGAAGCTCTGAAAAAAACAAATCTGATTCCTCAGTGTAAAAAATGTCAAAGATATGGTCACACACAAAAATTTTGCCAGCGTCTAGCTAAATGTGTAAAATGTGCAGGGTCACATCTATCAACGAATTGTGACAAAGACAAAAAGGTTACACCGAAGTGTGCTAACTGCCTTGAGGCACACCCTGCAAACTATAGGGGGTGCGTAGTTGCAAAAGAATTACAAGAGAAAAAAAAAAAGTAATCCAAAACATACCAAAGAAGGTGCGTCGAATTCACCTAACCCTAAATCTAGAAGCTTAAATCCTAGCAGGGTCATCGACGGTTTATCGTATGCCGAAGTATCACAAAATAGAGCAAAAGAACCTATTAGTGCAACAAAACAGAACAATGTAGCATTAGAAAAATCAGCTGAAAAAATAATAAAACGCACTAACGTTAGGAATATAACTCAAAGCACAAATAGCATTCATAAACCTAACACTAAAGCTGATAATAACATTTTAATGCAGATGATGCAAAATTTGTTAAATTCAATGAACGATATCTCTAAAAGAATAAGCAATTTAGAAAACAATTCTAGCAAAAGCTATAGTGGTACTCCGAGAAAATTTCTAAATAATGGCCCAAAATAAAATTAGTATTGCTACATGGAACGCAAACGGCGTACTAAATAAAAAACTAGCATTAGAGCTATTTCTCAAAACTAAAAACATTGATGTGTGTCTCCTATCAGAAACTCATATGACAAGACAGTCAAAACTAAAAATAATAGGTTTCACATGTTATAATGCGACACACCCTAGTAATAAGCCGCGAGGAGGTAGTGCAATTTTGGTGAAAAACTCTTTACTGCATCACGAAGAGTTTAAAATAGAAACTGATGAATTTCAACTTTCAGTAATACGTGTTAAGTCCCTTAAACAGGATTTAAACATTGGGGCTTTATATTGCCCTCCTAAATATAATTTAAAGAATATGATCCTTAAAGACCTTTTGAACCGACTTGGGGATAGGTTCATCCTAGGAGGTGACTACAATGCCAAACATATCGATTGGGGTTCAAGACTTACCTCAACAAGAGGAAGAGAGCTAAGGAAAGCTATTAGAGAGTTGGGTTGCTATTTTCATTCTACAGGCGAACCAACTTATTGGCCTACTGATACAAATAAAACTCCTGATCTACTGGATTTTTTCATAACAAAAAAAATATCTCCAAATTTTATTAGCCTAGAAAATAATGAGGATTTAGACTCAGACCATTCGGCTGTCGTACTAAACCTGCATGAAAAAATTGTTAAGAAACAAAATAAGCCTACACTTGTTAATAAATCAACAAATTGGTTCAACTTTAAACAAGAGATAGAAAATAATATAAATTTAAGGGTTAAAATAACAACTAAAGATGAAATAGATTTAGCAATTGAAAATCTTAATAAAATTGTCCAAAATGCTGCATGGAATAATACAAAAGAATGTAAATACATGACAGCAGGACCTAATTATCCTAGAGATGTATTAAATGCGATTAAACTAAAGAGAAGAGCTAGACGAAGATGGCATGAAACACGTGACCCAGCTGATAAAACTGTGTTGAATAGAATAACGCAGAATCTTAAAAGAAGAATTCTTGAAATAAAAAACAAATCATATGAAAAATATGTTGAGAATTTATCAGTTAAAAAAGAAAGAAATTACTCTTTGTGGAAAGCAATATGACAATAGAACGCGTTCAACTACATCGGTCACAAAACCGTCATGAAAATATGACAATTGATCGCGTTAAACAACATCGCTTACAAAATCAACATAACCATATGACAGTCGAACGCATTCAATTACATCAGTCGCAAAACCGTCATGATAATATGACATTTGAACGCATTGAACAGCATCGGTTACAAAATCAACATGACCATATGACAGTCGGACGCCTTCAATTACATCAGTCACAAAACCGTCATGAAAATATGACAGTTGAACGAGTTGAAAAAGCCAACGCAGAAACACTCAATTCCGTAATGTGGCTATTTCACGTTCAAATGTATTTTGGAGAAAAATGTCAATGCACATGATTGTGGTGCGATGAATGCTATTTGCAACTTTTGTTCTGCGAAACATTTTGTGAAAGAAACAAAAATTTTATGCTGTTTCCAAAAGGGGAAAGTAAATTTATATCCTATAAGATCTGCTCTACTTATCGAGAAATTAATAAAAGGGCAATGGGAAATTCCGTTTGTTACTGTCATCGAGTAAACATCTAATTTTATTTGTTCTTTGTTGCTATTTCTATTTTTTAGTTTTTTATTTTTTTTTTGTTTTTATATTTGTTAATTTTAGTGAAAATAACTTATTACTAATTAAAAAAATAAAAAAAAAAAATTTATTAATTTATAACAATATAAAATAATGAACACAAATAAAGATAGAAATATGGTAGGGATATCTACCAAAATGTCGGCAGAGACCACGGCTGCCGGCGAGGGCTTGGCTAATTCCACAAAGGGATTAGTTAAGTCGCCAGTGGTTAAAAATGTATCTACGTTCAAAGCAGCCGACCCTTTCAAAAAGGGCGGTTTAGTGGGAAGATCACCACCTGTAGTTGAAAAAAAAACCAGTGACAAAGCGGGAATCCAGGCTAATGTCACTAGAAATATTACTGGTTCGAATTTAATAAAAATTATGTCTAACGATGACGGTCAGAATAAACCCCTAGACGTGGGTATTACAGTAGAGAAACAGTTTCATTTAAGAATAAGTGAACTAGAGAAGATGTGTAGCGACTTAATGAGTCAGATTCACACTCTAACTGAAGAAAATAAAATGCTAAAGAAAAAGCAATTAACTAAAAGTGCAGTAGAATACTGTACAGATGAAGAAGAACTAACTCGGGAAACCGAGTGGATTGTAAAACGTACAGGGAAAAAAAGAAAAGCGGAGCACTCACCAGAAATACACAAAGAAAATAGTGTAGAAAAATTAAAGGTGATTAAACCAAAAATTTCAATTGATAAACCCATAATTACAAGAAAAAACAAACCTCCTCCGGTTATCTTAAGTAATGTTGTAGAATACCCCAAAGTTAATAAAATACTGAAAGATGTACAAATTAACTATAAAATAAATATGATGAATAACCATCAACTGAAGATTAATGTTGAAAAAGAAGGGGAATACAGAGAACTAACAAAAATCATAAATGAAGCTAATTTAGAATGGCATACTTATGAAAACAAGTTGACCAGGCCAATTAAAGTTATGGCTAGGAACTTGCATCCTTCATGCGATCCTGAAGATATTAAGCAAGAGCTTAAATGTAAGGGTTTTAAAATCATTGAAGTTGTTAACAAAAGAAAAAAAATTAAAAATAATGAGGAAGAAACTATAGTTAAACTACCTCTTTTTATGTTAACATTTGCAAATACTGAGGACATTGATAAGATTTATAAAATAGAGTTTATTCAGCACATGAGAGTGAAAATTGAAGCTCTGAAAAAAACAAATCTGATTCCTCAGTGTAAAAAATGTCAAAGATATGGTCACACACAAAAATTTTGCCAGCGTCTAGCTAAATGTGTAAAATGTGCAGGGTCACATCTATCAACGAATTGTGACAAAGACAAAAAGGTTACACCGAAGTGTGCTAACTGCCTTGAGGCACACCCTGCAAACTATAGGGGGTGCGTAGTTGCAAAAGAATTACAAAAGAGAAAAAAAAAAAGTAATCCAAAACATACCAAAGAAGGTGCGTCGAATTCACCTAACCCTAAATCTAGAAGCTTAAATCCTAGCAGGGTCATCGACGGTTTATCGTATGCCGAAGTATCACAAAATAGAGCAAAAGAACCTATTAGTGCAACAAAACAGAACAATGTAGCATTAGAAAAATCAGCTGAAAAAATAATAAAACGCACGAACGTTAGGAATATAACTCAAAGCACGAATAGCATTCATAAACCTAACACTAAAGCTGATAATAACATTTTAATGCAGATGATGCAAAATTTGTTAAATTCAATGAACGATATCTCTAAAAGAATAACCAATTTAGAAAACAATTCTAGCAAAAGCTATAGTGGTACTCCGAGAAAATTTCTAAATAATGGCCCAAAATAAAATTAGTATTGCTACATGGAACGCAAACGGCGTACTAAATAAAAAACTAGCATTAGAGCTATTTCTCAAAACTAAAAACATTGATGTGTGTCTCCTATCAGAAACTCATATGACAAGACAGTCAAAACTAAAAATAATAGGTTTCACATGTTATAATGCGACACACCCTAGTAATAAGCCGCGAGGAGGTAGTGCAATTTTGGTGAAAAACTCTTTACTGCATCACGAAGAGTTTAAAATAGAAACTGATGAATTTCAACTTTCAGTAATACGTGTTAAGTCCCTTAAACAGGATTTAAACATTGGGGCTTTATATTGCCCTCCTAAATATAATTTAAAGAATATGATCCTTAAAGACCTCTTGAACCGACTTGGGGATAGGTTCATCCTAGGAGGTGACTACAATGCCAAACATATCGATTGGGGTTCAAGACTTACCTCAACAAGAGGAAGAGAGCTAAGGAAAGCTATTAGAGAGTTGGGTTGCTATTTTCATTCTACAGGCGAACCAACTTATTGGCCTACTGATACAAATAAAACTCCTGATCTACTGGATTTTTTCATAACAAAAAAAATATCTCCAAATTTTATTAGCCTAGAAAATAATGAGGATTTAGACTCAGACCATTCGGCTGTCGTACTAAACCTGCATGAAAAAATTGTTAAGAAACAAAATAAGCCTACACTTGTTAATAAATCAACAAATTGGTTCAACTTTAAACAAGAGATAGAAAATAATATAAATTTAAGGGTTAAAATAACAACTAAAGATGAAATAGATTTAGCAATTGAAAATCTTAATAAAATTGTCCAAAATGCTGCATGGAATAATACAAAAGAATGTAAATACATGACAGCAGGACCTAATTATCCTAGAGATGTATTAAATGCGATTAAACTAAAGAGAAGAGCTAGACGAAGATGGCATGAAACACGTGACCCAGCTGATAAAACTGTGTTGAATAGAATAACGCAGAATCTTAAAAGAAGAATTCTTGAAATAAAAAACAAATCATATGAAAAATATGTTGAGAATTTATCAGTTAAAAAAGAAAGAAATTACTCTTTGTGGAAAGCAATATGACAATAGAACGCGTTCAACTACATCGGTCACAAAACCGTCATGAAAATATGACAATTGATCGCGTTAAACAACATCGCTTACAAAATCAACATGACCATATGACAGTCGAACGCATTCAATTACATCAGTCGCAAAACCGTCATGATAATATGACATTTGAACGCATTGAACAGCATCGGTTACAAAATCAACATGACCATATGACAGTCGGACGCCTTCAATTACATCAGTCACAAAACCGTCATGAAAATATGACAGTTGAACGAGTTGAAAAAGCCAACGCAGAAACACTCAATTCCGTAATGTGGCTATTTCACGTTCAAATGTATTTTGGAGAAAAATGTCAATGCACATGATTGTGGTGCGATGAATGCTATTTGCAACTTTTGTTCTGCGAAACATTTTGTGAAAGAAACAAAAATTTTATGCTGTTTCCAAAAGGGGAAAGTAAATTTATATCCTATAAGATCTGCTCTACTTATCGAGAAATTAATAAAAGGGCAATGGGAAATTCCGTTTGTTACTGTCATCGAGTAAACATCTAATTTTATTTGTTCTTTGTTGCTATTTCTATTTTTTAGTTTTTTATTTTTTTTTTGTTTTTATATTTGTTAATTTTAGTGAAAATAACTTATTACTAATTAAAAAAATAAAAAAAAAAAATTTATTAATTTATAACAATATAAAATAATGAACACAAATAAAGATAGAAATATGGTAGGGATATCTACCAAAATGTCGGCAGAGACCACGGCTGCCGGCGAGGGCTTGGCTAATTCCACAAAGGGATTAGTTAAGTCGCCAGTGGTTAAAAATGTATCTACGTTCAAAGCAGCCGACCCTTTCAAAAAGGGCGGTTTAGTGGGAAGATCACCACCTGTAGTTGAAAAAAAAACCAGTGACAAAGCGGGAATCCAGGCTAATGTCACTAGAAATATTACTGGTTCGAATTTAATAAAAATTATGTCTAACGATGACGGTCAGAATAAACCCCTAGACGTGGGTATTACAGTAGAGAAACAGTTTCATTTAAGAATAAGTGAACTAGAGAAGATGTGTAGCGACTTAATGAGTCAGATTCACACTCTAACTGAAGAAAATAAAATGCTAAAGAAAAAGCAATTAACTAAAAGTGCAGTAGAATACTGTACAGATGAAGAAGAACTAACTCGGGAAACCGAGTGGATTGTAAAACGTACAGGGAAAAAAAGAAAAGCGGAGCACTCACCAGAAATACACAAAGAAAATAGTGTAGAAAAATTAAAGGTGATTAAACCAAAAATTTCAATTGATAAACCCATAATTACAAGAAAAAACAAACCTCCTCCGGTTATCTTAAGTAATGTTGTAGAATACCCCAAAGTTAATAAAATACTGAAAGATGTACAAATTAACTATAAAATAAATATGATGAATAACCATCAACTGAAGATTAATGTTGAAAAAGAAGGGGAATACAGAGAACTAACAAAAATCATAAATGAAGCTAATTTAGAATGGCATACTTATGAAAACAAGTTGACCAGGCCAATTAAAGTTATGGCTAGGAACTTGCATCCTTCATGCGATCCTGAAGATATTAAGCAAGAGCTAAATGTAAGGGTTTTAAAATCATTGAAGTTGTTAACAAAAGAAAAAAAATTAAAAATAATGAGGAAGAAACTATAGTTAAACTACCTCTTTTTATGTTAACATTTGAAAATACTGAGGACATTGATAAGATTTATAAAATAGAGTTTATTCAGCACATGAGAGTGAAAATTGAAGCTCTGAAAAAAACAAATCTGATTCCTCAGTGTAAAAAATGTCAAAGATATGGTCACACACAAAAATTTTGCCAGCGTCTAGCTAAATGTGTAAAATGTGCAGGGTCACATCTATCAACGAATTGTGACAAAGACAAAAAGGTTACACCGAAGTGTGCTAACTGCCTTGAGGCACACCCTGCAAACTATAGGGGGTGCGTAGTTGCAAAAGAATTACAAAAGAGAAAAAAAAAAAGTAATCCAAAACATACCAAAGAAGGTGCGTCGAATTCACCTAACCCTAAATCTAGAAGCTTAAATCCTAGCAGGGTCATCGACGGTTTATCGTATGCCGAAGTATCACAAAATAGAGCAAAAGAACCTATTAGTGCAACAAAACAGAACAATGTAGCATTAGAAAAATCAGCTGAAAAAATAATAAAACGCACGAACGTTAGGAATATAACTCAAAGCACAAATAGCATTCATAAACCTAACACTAAAGCTGATAATAACATTTTAATGCAGATGATGCAAAATTTGTTAAATTCAATGAACGATATCTCTAAAAGAATAACCAATTTAGAAAACAATTCTAGCAAAAGCTATAGTGGTACTCCGAGAAAATTTCTAAATAATGGCCCAAAATAAAATTAGTATTGCTACATGGAACGCAAACGGCGTACTAAATAAAAAACTAGCATTAGAGCTATTTCTCAAAACTAAAAACATTGATGTGTGTCTCCTATCAGAAACTCATATGACAAGACAGTCAAAACTAAAAATAATAGGTTTCACATGTTATAATGCGACACACCCTAGTAATAAGCCGCGAGGAGGTAGTGCAATTTTGGTGAAAAACTCTTTACTGCATCACGAAGAGTTTAAAATAGAAACTGATGAATTTCAACTTTCAGTAATACGTGTTAAGTCCCTTAAACAGGATTTAAACATTGGGGCTTTATATTGCCCTCCTAAATATAATTTAAAGAATATGATCCTTAAAGACCTCTTGAACCGACTTGGGGATAGGTTCATCCTAGGAGGTGACTACAATGCCAAACATATCGATTGGGGTTCAAGACTTACCTCAACAAGAGGAAGAGAGCTAAGGAAAGCTATTAGAGAGTTGGGTTGCTATTTTCATTCTACAGGCGAACCAACTTATTGGCCTACTGATACAAATAAAACTCCTGATCTACTGGATTTTTTCATAACAAAAAAAATATCTCCAAATTTTATTAGCCTAGAAAATAATGAGGATTTAGACTCAGACCATTCGGCTGTCGTACTAAACCTGCATGAAAAAATTGTTAAGAAACAAAATAAGCCTACACTTGTTAATAAATCAACAAATTGGTTCAACTTTAAACAAGAGATAGAAAATAATATAAATTTAAGGGTTAAAATAACAACTAAAGATGAAATAGATTTAGCAATTGAAAATCTTAATAAAATTGTCCAAAATGCTGCATGGAATAATACAAAAGAATGTAAATACATGACAGCAGGACCTAATTATCCTAGAGATGTATTAAATGCGATTAAACTAAAGAGAAGAGCTAGACGAAGATGGCATGAAACACGTGACCCAGCTGATAAAACTGTGTTGAATAGAATAACGCAGAATCTTAAAAGAAGAATTCTTGAAATAAAAAACAAATCATATGAAAAATATGTTGAGAATTTATCAGTTAAAAAAGAAAGAAATTACTCTTTGTGGAAAGCAATATGACAATAGAACGCGTTCAACTACATCGGTCACAAAACCGTCATGAAAATATGACAATTGATCGCGTTAAACAACATCGCTTACAAAATCAACATGACCATATGACAGTCGAACGCATTCAATTACATCAGTCGCAAAACCGTCATGATAATATGACATTTGAACGCATTGAACAGCATCGGTTACAAAATCAACATGACCATATGACAGTCGGACGCCTTCAATTACATCAGTCACAAAACCGTCATGAAAATATGACAGTTGAACGAGTTGAAAAAGCCAACGCAGAAACACTCAATTCCGTAATGTGGCTATTTCACGTTCAAATGTATTTTGGAGAAAAATGTCAATGCACATGATTGTGGTGCGATGAATGCTATTTGCAACTTTTGTTCTGCGAAACATTTTGTGAAAGAAACAAAAATTTTATGCTGTTTCCAAAAGGGGAAAGTAAATTTATATCCTATAAGATCTGCTCTACTTATCGAGAAATTAATAAAAGGGCAATGGGAAATTCCGTTTGTTACTGTCATCGAGTAAACATCTAATTTTATTTGTTCTTTGTTGCTATTTCTATTTTTTAGTTTTTTATTTTTTTTTTGTTTTTATATTTGTTAATTTTAGTGAAAATAACTTATTACTAATTAAAAAAATAAAAAAAAAAAATTTATTAATTTATAACAATATAAAATAATGAACACAAATAAAGATAGAAATATGGTAGGGATATCTACCAAAATGTCGGCAGAGACCACGGCTGCCGGCGAGGGCTTGGCTAATTCCACAAAGGGATTAGTTAAGTCGCCAGTGGTTAAAAATGTATCTACGTTCAAAGCAGCCGACCCTTTCAAAAAGGGCGGTTTAGTGGGAAGATCACCACCTGTAGTTGAAAAAAAAACCAGTGACAAAGCGGGAATCCAGGCTAATGTCACTAGAAATATTACTGGTTCGAATTTAATAAAAATTATGTCTAACGATGACGGTCAGAATAAACCCCTAGACGTGGGTATTACAGTAGAGAAACAGTTTCATTTAAGAATAAGTGAACTAGAGAAGATGTGTAGCGACTTAATGAGTCAGATTCACACTCTAACTGAAGAAAATAAAATGCTAAAGAAAAAGCAATTAACTAAAAGTGCAGTAGAATACTGTACAGATGAAGAAGAACTAACTCGGGAAACCGAGTGGATTGTAAAACGTACAGGGAAAAAAAGAAAAGCGGAGCACTCACCAGAAATACACAAAGAAAATAGTGTAGAAAAATTAAAGGTGATTAAACCAAAAATTTCAATTGATAAACCCATAATTACAAGAAAAAACAAACCTCCTCCGGTTATCTTAAGTAATGTTGTAGAATACCCCAAAGTTAATAAAATACTGAAAGATGTACAAATTAACTATAAAATAAATATGATGAATAACAATCAACTGAAGATTAATGTTGAAAAAGAAGGGGAATACAGAGAACTAACAAAAATCATAAATGAAGCTAATTTAGAATGGCATACTTATGAAAACAAGTTGACCAGGCCAATTAAAGTTATGGCTAGGAACTTGCATCCTTCATGCGATCCTGAAGATATTAAGCAAGAGCTAAATGTAAGGGTTTTAAAATCATTGAAGTTGTTAACAAAAGAAAAAAAATTAAAAATAATGAGGAAGAAACTATAGTTAAACTACCTCTTTTTATGTTAACATTTGAAAATACTGAGGACATTGATAAGATTTATAAAATAGAGTTTATTCAGCACATGAGAGTGAAAATTGAAGCTCTGAAAAAAACAAATCTGATTCCTCAGTGTAAAAAATGTCAAAGATATGGTCACACACAAAAATTTTGCCAGCGTCTAGCTAAATGTGTAAAATGTGCAGGGTCACATCTATCAACGAATTGTGACAAAGACAAAAAGGTTACACCGAAGTGTGCTAACTGCCTTGAGGCACACCCTGCAAACTATAGGGGGTGCGTAGTTGCAAAAGAATTACAAAAGAGAAAAAAAAAAAGTAATCCAAAACATACCAAAGAAGGTGCGTCGAATTCACCTAACCCTAAATCTAGAAGCTTAAATCCTAGCAGGGTCATCGACGGTTTATCGTATGCCGAAGTATCACAAAATAGAGCAAAAGAACCTATTAGTGCAACAAAACAGAACAATGTAGCATTAGAAAAATCAGCTGAAAAAATAATAAAACGCACGAACGTTAGGAATATAACTCAAAGCACAAATAGCATTCATAAACCTAACACTAAAGCTGATAATAACATTTTAATGCAGATGATGCAAAATTTGTTAAATTCAATGAACGATATCTCTAAAAGAATAACCAATTTAGAAAACAATTCTAGCAAAAGCTATAGTGGTACTCCGAGAAAATTTCTAAATAATGGCCCAAAATAAAATTAGTATTGCTACATGGAACGCAAACGGCGTACTAAATAAAAAACTAGCATTAGAGCTATTTCTCAAAACTAAAAACATTGATGTGTGTCTCCTATCAGAAACTCATATGACAAGACAGTCAAAACTAAAAATAATAGGTTTCACATGTTATAATGCGACACACCCTAGTAATAAGCCGCGAGGAGGTAGTGCAATTTTGGTGAAAAACTCTTTACTGCATCACGAAGAGTTTAAAATAGAAACTGATGAATTTCAACTTTCAGTAATACGTGTTAAGTCCCTTAAACAGGATTTAAACATTGGGGCTTTATATTGCCCTCCTAAATATAATTTAAAGAATATGATCCTTAAAGACCTCTTGAACCGACTTGGGGATAGGTTCATCCTAGGAGGTGACTACAATGCCAAACATATCGATTGGGGTTCAAGACTTACCTCAACAAGAGGAAGAGAGCTAAGGAAAGCTATTAGAGAGTTGGGTTGCTATTTTCATTCTACAGGCGAACCAACTTATTGGCCTACTGATACAAATAAAACTCCTGATCTACTGGATTTTTTCATAACAAAAAAAATATCTCCAAATTTTATTAGCCTAGAAAATAATGAGGATTTAGACTCAGACCATTCGGCTGTCGTACTAAACCTGCATGAAAAAATTGTTAAGAAACAAAATAAGCCTACACTTGTTAATAAATCAACAAATTGGTTCAACTTTAAACAAGAGATAGAAAATAATATAAATTTAAGGGTTAAAATAACAACTAAAGATGAAATAGATTTAGCAATTGAAAATCTTAATAAAATTGTCCAAAATGCTGCATGGAATAATACAAAAGAATGTAAATACATGACAGCAGGACCTAATTATCCTAGAGATGTATTAAATGAGATTAAACTAAAGAGAAGAGCTAGACGAAGATGGCATGAAACACGTGACCCAGCTGATAAAACTGTGTTGAATAGAATAACGCAGAATCTTAAAAGAAGAATTCTTGAAATAAAAAACAAATCATATGAAAAATATGTTGAGAATTTATCAGCTAAAAAAGAAAGAAATTACTCTTTGTGGAAAGCAACAAAGAGTTTGAAAAAACCTGTAGTGCCAGTCCCACCAATTCGGAAAATGGATGGTAAATGGGCAAAAAATAATAAAGAAAAAGCCGAAACATTCGCAGATCACCTGGAAGAAATTTTTCGGCCCAATGAAATAGAGTCGGACCTCTACATTGAAAATGATTTCAGAAGAGAAGAAAATGCCATTGAACTAATTACTCATATAGAAATGGTTGAAGAAATTAAAGCTCTGAAGTCAAAAAAAGCACCAGGTTTCGATCTAATTACTGCAGACATTCTAAAACAACTCCCGAAAAAAGGGATAACAATGTTAACATGTATAATGAATGCTATGTTAAGGTTAAATTATGTACCTAACGTTTGGAAGGTGGCAGAAATAATTATGATACTTAAGCCAGGAAAGCCTCCAAACGAAACAAAGTCTTATAGACCTATCTCTCTGTTACCAATTATGTCAAAACTCTTTGAGAAACTGTTATTAAAAAGGTTGAAACCTATAATAAAAAATAGAAAACTAATTCCAAACTATCAATTTGGTTTTAGAGAAAAACACTCTACTGTTGACCAAGTACATAGAATTACTGATATAATTGAGAAAGCTCTAGAAGAAAAACAAATATGCTCTACAATATTTCTAGACGTAGCACAAGCATTTGATAAAGTTTGGCACGAAGGCTTAATTTATAAGTTGCGGAAACTATTACCTAAAAAATATGTAGATATACTCCCATCATACTTAACTGATAGACTGTTTAGAATTAAACAGGATGAAGAGTACTCTACACTGAGAGAAATTAAACCGGGTGTGCCTCAAGGAAGTATCTTGGGTCCAATATTATACTTGCTGTATACTAGTGACTTGCCCCAATTTCAAGAAATAACTGTAGCGACTTTTGCTGACGATACTGCAATAATGGCAGTAGGATCAAATGTCGGCGAGGCTACAAATAAACTACAAAAAGCAAGTGATAAATTATATCTTTGGACCAAAAGATGGAAAATCAAACTAAATGAACTGAAATCAGTGCAAGTAAATTTTACAAATAAACCTATTCAAAATCCCCCAGCCGTACAATTAAATTGGGTAGATATTCCTCATGAAAACAAGGCAAAATACCTAGGAATGACATTAGATGTCAAGCTAAAATGGAAAGAACATGTCAAAAAGAAAAGAATAGAATTAGAACAAAAATATAGAGAAATGTATTGGCTCCTAGGTCGAAAATCTAAATTGCCAATAGAGTACAAAATTTTATTATATAATCAAATAATTAAGCCTATCTGGTTGTACGGCGTACAACTTTGGGGGTGTGCCAAACGAACACATATTCAGAGAATTCAAACATTTCAAAGCAAAGTGCTACGTAACATGGTGAGTGCTCCCTGGTACGTACGAAATTCCGACTTACATAGGGATCTAGGAATTCCTATTGTTAGCGATGAAATAAAAAAATATGCCATAAAACATAAGACCCACTTAGAAGGTCACATAAACATAGAAGCGTCAAAACTTCTACTATTTTCAAATGTCAATAGAAGGCTTAAAAGAACTAGGCCCCTCCAATTAGCGATAAATTCAGATCACCTTAACGGAGGTCTGTAATTCCAGTAGATCATAAAAAGTTAGCGCAAAATTAATGGTTAGTCTCTAAGACTAGTTTTAATATTTTAAAACAGGGCGGGTGTTTTTAGTGTGTTAAAGTCACACATAACTGTGGTTGCGCTCAGTATCTTTCGACGATTTCCACCATCCTTACCCCAAGACAAAAAAAAAAAAAAAAAAAAAAAAAATTTTCTTTGTTGCTATTTCTATTTTTTTTTAATTTTTTTTTTTTTTATTTTTTTGGTTTTATATTTGTTAATTTTAGTGAAAATAACTAGCTAAAAAATTATTACTAATTAAAAAAGAAAAAAGGAGTAAGCAAATTTTTTAGTAGCTGTCTGTTAGTGGATTGGATTAACTGATTAACCAGGCTAAGTAGTTCTTTTTAATCTTTTTAATTTTTGTAGTGTTTTTTTTTTTTTTTTCAGTTGAATACTTTTGGTAATACTTTTTCTTTTTTCTTTTCTCTGTTACTGCAGTTTACAACATAGCTGCACTTTTTGCTTACTAATTTTGGGTAAAAAAAAATTGCAAAAAAAAACAAATAGAGAAAAACAAAGGAAAAATAGAACCTTTAGTAATAAAAATTAAAAATAAAATAATATTTAATTTTTTTTTCAAAATTTGGTATAAATATAGCCTTCATCTTCTTTTACACTTTTTGGTACTCAAAATTTTTATAACAATTTTTATAAAATACAAAAACTGGTAAAAATTATAATTATTTAATAACTAAAAAGAATAGATTAAATATAATTTGTTTTGTTTAATTATTTCATACATTTAATTATAAATAGCTGCATTTGTTTTTATTTCATTTGTCTAACTTTGTTTACAATTTAAATTTAATTTCTTACAGCTATTAACAATTTTACATCTAAAATTTTTATTAACACTATTAATATCAATTTAATTTAAATTAAATTTAATATAATTTCACAAAAATTAAACTTACACTTAAGTAACCCTTAATTATTAATTATTAATTTTTTTTTTATTTGTTTTTTTTTTTTTTTTAATACTTTAAATAAAACTTTTAAAATTTTTCATAAAAATAAAAACTTCTATGTTAATCTTATAATAAGTAATAAAAACAAATATCAAACATTATAGCTATTTCTTTTACTCCTATTCAGTCAGCTATTCATCTAGCTGCATTTCAACTTATTATATATACATATATTGTTACATATTTAAAATTAATGTAAATAGATCCAGTGAATATCAAACTTTAATTCTCAGCGAATATCAAACGATAAATTTAAAATAAAGTTCTTCTCAAACTTTAGTCTGAGAAAAATCTAAATTTAAATTCATAAATTTTTTTCTAGGCACAAATTCAGAGTTTAACTATGTTCGAACCAAATTTATTTTTGGTGGCCATTCAATGCATTTTTGTTTTTGTACAGAAGTTCAAATATTTCGAAGGAGAACACAATTGTAGAATTTGATATTTTATCGGATTCTATAATTAGCATCCTTCAGGACAATCCCGAAACTGAAATCGTTGTAGCAAGCGATGTCAATATCCACAATAAAAATTAGCTTCTATACTCTCCTCATACATCGGCAGAAGGCAAATATGTAGAACTTTTTAGCGCTCTTCACCAACTTACACAATTGGTGAAAGAACCTACTCGCATACCAGACTGTTCAAGCCATAGTGCTTATACTCTGGATCTATTTCTAACTTCTCATCCAAAAAAATACAACATTTCTGTCATTAGCCTATTAGGCAGATCTGACCACTGCCTTATCAGTTCTCAATTTCAAATACAAAATTTAATTAACCAAAAAGTTCCTCCCAATCATAAAATTTGGCTCCTAAATAAAGCCAACTGGGATGGTTTAAACTCCTTTTTCAAAAACTTTAATTGGCCTGACTATTTCATTACGATGACATGTAACCCAAAATGGTATGAAATAACGGACAACTTATAACCAGGACAGAAAGCTGAATTTAGACCAGATTTAGTTGCACGCGTTTTAAACTGAAGTTGGACGAACTACTTGATGACATTACAAAGAGACATGTACTTGGAAAACCAATAAATATGAAGTCCGTAGTGGACCGGACAGCCACACGTGACACTACCTTAACTGCGTGATTCAAATTAAATATGGAAGACGAAAATGCAAGGTGTTACCTTTATGTGCACATACCACAGTATTACGTCTTTCATGAAAGAGAAAGGAAATGGAAGGAACGTCAAAGAGGCAAAAATAAGACTATCAGACGAATCTACTCTGTCAACATTAGTGCGGATATAGAAAGATTTCCGCCTTTTTTTACTCCATGTTCCAGCAGCAACTTCTTTTGACTTTTTAAGAACAGTTAATGGTGTAGTTTGTTCCTCTTTTAAAGAGGCAGCTCAAAAGCTTGGTTTGTTTAATAGCGATGGAATTTGGGATGAGACATTACACGAAGCAGTACAAATGCCAAGACAATTACGAGACCTTTCGCGTATATTTGTGTTCTAGCTCTACCGTCAAAAGTTTCCCAACCTTTTTCAAAATCCAAAAAAGACTTATACAATGACATTGCACTACAACGTATTACTCATATAGAAGATTGTACATATTGCGAAAATATTGTACTCAAAGAGATCCAAGAAATTTTTATTCTCTTTGGCAAAAAATCCTCTGACTTCGGTTTACCTAATCCACCACTGAACATTCGAACAGCTACGTCAAATTTGTATAATGTCCTCCATGAAAAAAAACGTAATGAAATTATGTTAGATTCTTTAAATACTCTTCAAAAAGAAGTTTATGACAAAATAATAACTGCATTGGAAGATGAGACTAGACAAAGCAGGTGTTTCTTTCTAGACGGACCAGGCGGCAGTGGTAAGACTTACATGTATAAGTTGCTTTTTAGCACTGTAAGGGGATTCGAGGACATAGCATTAGCCACAGCATCAACGGGTATCGCCTCAAATCTGCTTGATTGTGGTAGAACATACCATTCCCAGTTCAAGGTACTAATTTGTTTGTTTGAAGATTCTGTGTCCCTTCTCAAAATGACAAATACTGATGCAGTTCTTATTAGGGATGCCAAAATAATTATTTTGGATAAAGCAACAATGGCACCTAATAATTCTATTAATTGCATCAAAAAGCTTTTACAGGAAATTATGAAAAATGAGAAATTTTTCGCCGGAAAACTTATAATTCTAGGTGGAGATTTTCGTCAAACATTACCGGTTCTACCCCATAAAAATCAAGCAGCAATAATAAATTCATGCATAAAATTTGGCAACCTTTGGGTAAACTTGGAACACTTAAAATTAAACCAAAACGTTAGGTCACTAGATCCGTCATTCAGGGTTTGGCTAATAAAGTTGGGAGATGGTGATTTAACGAATGACAAAGACTTATTAAACAAAATTGAAATTCCTCCAAATATGATTTGCAATGGCTGCATCATACGAGAAATATTTGAAGATAGCCAATAGTGCTACTGAGTATTCAAAAAAAGCAACAAATATTGACGTTGATATAATTAACGAACGAGTTTTAAATATTTTGGACGGAAATGCAATTACTTAAGTAAGTTACTTAAGTAATTACTTAACAGATTCTATAGACAATTCCAGCGAAACGAATAAAGAGAATTATCCTGTAGAGTTTTTGAATAGTGGCCCACATAATGTTGTGGCATACATCGACTATATACATATATATACATCACTACATAAGTATAATGAACTTGACTACACATATTCGTACACCACTACATAGGGATAGTGAATTTGACTGTATGATTACATACACCACTACATGAGTACAATACATTTGACTACCATAAAAATCATTTATAACGTCATTAAACAAAGCCGTTGTAACTGATTTTTATTTGAAACGTGGAATAGGCCTATTGGGGAAACCACAAAAAACAACGCACCATATTTCTTTACCTTTTGGGTGGTGTGAAAAAAAGAAAATAAATTGATCAATATCATTGATGTTTTTTATAATATAAAACATTTAAGCACCTAAAGTTTAAAATATCAATACATAGTTTAATTTGTATATGTATAAACTTCCTGAATTAAATTCTTCACAAACCGAGAAAATTTTCACAAAACCTACATTTTTTACTTATAGACTTCGTCCGAAGGGCTTTTTTAATAGTAATAATAATAATAGAATAAGCAAAATACAAATTAGTAATTTATTTCAAATGCATTTTCAAATTTACAATACCAAAAAACTAATTTTATTATTCTAATAACAACATGTAATAATAATAATAGCAATAATAATAATGATAATAATAGAGTTAAATTAAGCAATATAAAAATTCAAATATATTATTTAATATTTTTAGTTGTATTATTTTCATATTATTCAGGAAACAAAACTAATTTATTAAACAAACATTCATTAATAATGCATTTTCTACCAATTATTTAAACTATTTATTTTATATTAAAAAATATTCTTCATATTTATAAAATAAATTTATATTTGTAAGAAAAGTCAATGTGAATAGCAATTACAATTTTATAAACGAAATAATTTATTTCTAAACGGCCTAACTTTTGATTCCTTTTTTCTGAACTGATATAAAAAATTTGGCAGATACATAAACTTTTTATGACAGATGGAACTTAAATTATGTATCAAGAAACTTAAATTATTTTTCGAAAAAGTTTCAAACATTGAAGTCTGACACCCGCCTTAAACTATTTTTAAGAACATTTCAGTAACATATATACAAGTTACAAGGAGTAAGAAAGTTATTGAAATTTTAGAAATAAAGGTTTGTGAAAACTGAAAACTGAAATTCATAAACTTCTCCCTGATATAAATTCCTATTCTTAGTTGTGAATATCCAATCAATTTGAGATCCTATATTGCTTGTACCTTCATTTTGTGGTAATGCTGAAGCGATACTATATTCTTTAAAATAGCGTGCTAATTATAAATTGTGTGTCAGTATTAAAATCGCCTACAATTATAATGTCTTCTTCAGACCTAAAAACTTCATGACGTTCAAAAATATTTGTTAATCCTATTTTAATTTCAGTAAGAGAATATTGAGTAGATTTATAAATAACTAACACTATATTGGACTTATATTTAAATAATGAGAACATAAAATATTTCTTTTGCGAAGGAAGGGCTGGATAAACATATGAAGTTTCCAAATGAGAAAACGAATTAATGAAATTATTTTTCAAGTAGCATATTACCCTCTTTCGAGTATCCGTTAGTTTGTGTGAATCGTCGTTATCAAGTCTTGTTATCTCTGTAAAATTCTGTATTTAATATGAATGATTGGGTCTCCTGAAAGTTTGAAGTTAAAAACTGGATCAGATTTTATCAAATGAATATGCTTGGCTTTACTTTGAACGTTGTGGTAAAGTTTTCGAAAATTGAAGAGGATTGGCAAATTTGAACTAGTATATGTTTAAAATTTAAAAGCTGAATCCCAACAGCATTTGATTGATTGAGGACTTTGTGATGCAGAAAAATGTTGAACTAAGTATAAATTATTTGCAGAGGTATATAAGAAAGCCCGAGTTATTCCTTTTTTTAAATGAACAGAAACAAAATTGAAAATAGATCCTTGACTTTTATGTATCGTAATACCCTCTGCAGGAATCACAGGAAATTCTCGTCTGTCTATATGATCGTGTTCATTTTTTTATATTGAAAAATTTTTCAAACTAAAGAAATAGTGTGCAAGAACTGTCTATACTACTTTGTTGTGCAGATCTAGCTTTTATGCCCTACACTATCGTCTGAAAAATCAAACCAAATTATGTGAGGTTTTCTCTCGTTGTTAACAGTTTTCATATCAACATATTTCAAAATACCTGTTCTACCATTTACTAATCCATCTTCAGTATCTATATTATTCGTTAGCATATACTTGGCTGTTACTTTTAATAACAAGAAAAAGGTAGTCCAGCCTCAGATATTTAAAATAATTTTGCTTTGTTCAATATATTGTTTTACGAATTCTCAGAAATATTAGCCCTTATATTATCTATAGCCTTTGAAATAGCCAGTGAAGTTTCAATAGTTTTAGTAAACTATTAATAAAAAATATTTACTTTTATAGTATTATAAATATCTACTTTAACATTGGATACAAAAAGATGAATTGCTTCTGATGGAATATTATTAGGGCTGGTAACACGGTTTTGGAAAAGTTGTTTGTCTTTTTGAGTAAGTGTGCTAAATTATTTAGAGCCTGTACAAAACTTATATCTGATCTTTAACTCATTATTTCCGTTAACTCATAATATTTGAAAGGGTCCCAAAAAGGATTTCCTATTAAGTCACACTAGGGATCAACATTATTGTGTTGAAAAATCCATCTATCTCAAACACGAGGCAACTGCCTAAAATCACCTAATACCAACAATGATATACCTCCAAATGGAAGAGTGCTTTTGATAATTTTCTTTAAGCGGCTTCAAAGCTGTGTGTAGAGTTATTCCTTTTATATTAAACGCAGCTTTACCTGTTGACGCACAAAGTAAAACTTGTAAACTATTATCTTCTCCTGCTGTTGACCGAAAATATCTTATTAAGGAATAATGTATAGATTGTATTAATCTGCTTTTTCCAACTCCTGTACCTGCTCCAACCAATTCATAAAATATATATCCCGCTCTAATAATATTTAAGATATGGGTTAGGTTAAAATGTTGTTTTTCATTTGAAGAACTTATTAATTGTATATAAATATTTTCAGCAGGTTCATTTAGTACATTGATAGCTCCATGTACATTGGCAGGATTATTAATGTCATTGTTTAAAGGGTTGCTATCATTATGGTCTTGAATTCCAAATATTCGTAATTCATCATCTATTTCACGTAGCACTTCTTCCTGTAACTCAGGTTTCTTTTGAGCTTCGCGAAGGTCGTCATCAGAATCGAAAGCATTAAACATTTTTCTATTTGTAAGAATTAAAGGAAGATTATTTTGATATAATTTTTTTGAACCATGAAAAATATAACATAACGTGCTCTCTGTAAAAATTTTCTGGGTCTATATAGAGACTGTATTGTCTAAAACGAATTATATTTGGCTGTGAGCGTTTTCCATTAAGATATCCACTTAAGTCTTTCAGTTGGAGTTCGTCACTTGAATTTGAACGATCAACAGTTTTAATAAAAGTGTGCATGGCGAAAGCAAAAGTGTACATGGCGAAAACTTCTGCTAAGCATAAATTTTACAAACGGTCAGGTCTTTGGATAAAATGATCTAATAATGTAGGAACAAATATTTTAGTAGAATTTGGTTAATTTGCACATATTACTTCAAGCTCCTCGTTTTGAAGCTCCGAAACATTTTATGTTTCCCTAAAATATCATATGCAGCTTTTTGGGCTGATTAACTTTTTTTTATTTGAAAGGATTCCTGCGCGAATTTCTTCTATAGTGTCCCTTAAACTGTTGGACATTCCCCTGTCCGACTTATTAATATATTTAACTATATAACCTACGCAAGCATATGGGTTAAGAATATATGGATATCCATGTTGGCCCTATGAAGCATAAGAGGATTAAATGGATTAATAAATGTGTCCTTAAGAGAACGTTTTAAGAATATGATAGATTTTTTTTATACCAGACCTAATAGCCTGTAAATATTCTTCGGGAGATAAACTAATTTCTGGCAAATTTTTAAATTGTGTAAAGCTTAATGATTCTTCAAAAGTAGTAAAGTGAAGAAATTTTTTTGATTTTTTGACAATTTCTTCTAATGTTTTCAGTAATTTCTTCTCTATTTATCGGGTTTAATATTGTACCTGCAATGTGACTGATACTGATATTCACGAAGGCAATTTCAACTACGGGTATTTTTTGATACTGCATGTACAACTGTAAATGAGGAATAGAACTGTCACATGCAACAAATTTATCAATAAATCTACAAAAAGGTTTCTTTTTTTTCCTAAGGGAGGAAAAAACCTTCAAAAGACAACTGATGGGTGTGATTGAGCTGCTAACAGTGTGTTACAGCGGTAGGGTTTGATTTTAGGCATCATGTTTTTAATTTCTTTTGAAGTATTGCCTAGAAGATATTAATAAAATAGACAACAACTCTTACATTACGGCGGTGACTAAAATACGTTAAGTCTTTTGTGACGTTATTATCATTGATACGAACAACTCTCTCTTGTATCTTATCCAAATATTGAAGAGCGCTGCTGGGAGCCGATTATAGGTTTTATAAATTGGAAGTAGAATTGGAAATGTAAGGTATTTCCTACTCCTACTTAAGAATCCCTGACATTTCGCGGCATCTTTTACAACCGAAAATATGTAGTCGTTCCACGAAAGTTTTGCATTTATTTCCATGTCTAGCATTGTTAATGATTCAGAGTTTTGAATTCTCAAACAAAGCTTTATTTTTTTTCATAATAGCTTGCCTGCATTTTTTGTTTAACCAATTATGGTTGGGGTGTTTAGCACTTTTAATCTTACTTGGTATAAAAGATAATATATATTATAATCTAAAATTAATCCCTCAACAAAATCTTCAGATAACAAATTTCTAGCTGTTATACTAGTATTGAAAGTTTTCTTACTTAAGCAAGTTGAAATAGCGTCATTTATATTCCTGAGTTTACTTTTTATAAATATACAATAGTTTGCCTGTTCGAGCACATCTCTTGCGAAATCTTCGAACGACAGAACGTGCTAATTTTCTGTAAATATCAGACGGACGTTAATTTAATAAGTTAATTAAGATTAATAATTTTAGGTTTTCCGCAATAAATGGTAGTGAAAGACAATTCTTGATAGATAGAAGATGTTGACCTTCTCCAGGGGCTAGAGATATATTTTTTTAATAAGAAGGTTGTCTAATACGGTCTCTTGACCACCGGCACATGAATATTGGCCACTTGACTTTAATACAAGGAGAGAAAATCTGGAATAGGAGGAAAATCTAATCCACTTGCAAGGTAAAGTATTGAAATTTGCCCTTTTAAAATAAATACTTGTTTTACAAGTTGAACAAAATTCAAATTTATCAATTTCGGTGTCTTGGTTAACATATCAAACTTTGTTAACAAAATTTTTTGAATATTTATTTATTAAATTTCTTTTCAACAATCTTTAAATAGATTTTGAAAACCAAAGCCCTCCACAACAGCAGGTTTTCTTTAACAACTTTATTGTAGTCATCCAAAATTCGATTCCAATATCTATCCATTTCTGCCTGTCGATGTTCCTCTATCTGAGTTGAATACATTTGAGAACGCGCCTCGATATTTAGTTGCGACTGTCTTTACGATTCGCGTAACCCAGTATTTGGATTTAACCTATATTGTTGAGCTCGTCTAAAAATTTGACTTCTTATTTGTTTGAAAAGAGCTAACCTTCATCGTCTATAAAACCGTCTTCAGTATTTCGTGCTTTTTGTCGAAGCATTATATTTTTCCTAGCTTCAGTTTATTTATTAATTACGATTTAATGTGTTTCTTATTCTTTCGGTATTTCTTAAAGTGGCATTGTGTCTTCTGCCTCTATGTTCTTGTGTGTTTCTATTTTGTTCTAACCGTCTAATTTCTAAATCTTGTCTTCTAGTTATATGAGCCACCGTGTCTATATTTTGTTCTCTAGCCCTAATACTAACAGTACTGTCTTGTCTTCTTTCTGCATGTTCTTGCGTATTTCTGTCTTGTTGTAACCGTCAAATTTCTAAATCTTGTCTTCTAGTTCTATGAGCTACCGTGTCTATATTTTGTTGTTTAGCCCTAATACTACTGTCTTGTCTTCTTGTTCAATGAGATACCGTATTTATAATTTGTTCACTAGCCTAATATTATTGTCTTGTCTCCTGTCTCTATATTCTTGTGTATTTCTATTTTGTTCGTTTTGTCTCAAATTTCCATTTTGTCTTCTTATTCTATGAACTCAAGAGTTACGTAAACGACGCTATTCGGACGATACCTTTTTAACTCTAGACATTTTAAATCCTAATTTTTTGAACAAATTCTAACCTATCATTGGAAAACTAACTTCTTAAATAATTTGACACACAAATTTTTTGTAATTTCTTAATATTAAAAAACTTACCCGAAACTGTATAGCTAACGAACTTCAATTTTTCTTGTTATTAATGTTAACAACTCTCTACACTTTATATTTAATTATTGTTTGTTTTTTCTTTAAATGTTTTTATTATTATATTAAATTAAATTTTGCACTTTTTATATTTGATTGTTAAATATTATTTTTTTTCAAATCTTAATTTCCACATTTACTTATTCTAATTTTTTCACACTTATTTATTATATATGTACTTAATTTTTTATTCGCACTTATTTCTATTATGATTTTTAGCACATTTTCAAAAAATTTTGTAAAAATGTGCCTATATAGCTTCACTCTGTCCGTCCGTCCGTCCGTCCGTATGTTTACAAAAACTTTTACACCGTTTGAAATAGAGAAAAGAAATTTTAACCATGGGTAGTTTTTGCAAAAAAAATAATTTCGTAGAAGAATTTTTTTCTGTAGCCCCACCTGTTACGGGGCTACAGCCCCCCAAAGTTGGAAAAAGCCCTATATTTAAATTGTTATAACAAGAGTTCTGTTACATATATTTTCAATCTGAAAACGGCAAATGATAGCTGGTTTCATAAACTTTATAAATTTTTACAAGGCAAATGTTTAGGGTTGCCATACGGTACTAAAATTTAACATTACGCAAAACTCAATTTTCGCAAAATTTTTGGCCACACATATCTTCTGAACGGTTCAAGCTAGGATACTAGGAACGGATACCTAGAAATTAGTAGGAGTCGGTTAACAAAATTTTTTTGTCAAGCCCCCTATTTAGGAGCTATAAGGGCTCGAAAATCGAAATTTTGCTATTTTTAAACACCTGTCCAAATTTTTTTTTAGTGATAACATATGTTAAAGGTTTTTCTTAAATTTAAAAGGGGTTCCTTAAATTGAAGAAAGTGTCTCTTAGTTTTACCCATTTTTGCTTAGATAATAAAATTCTAAATAAAATTCCAAATTTTTGTGTAATTCACAATTTAATTCCTAGAACCTAAAAAACTAGAGGATGAAGGGGGGGGGGGGGGGGGGGGGGGAGTTGAAGTTAGATTCTTGAGAAATTTGGCAACCTTCCCTTCAATGGCTATAACAACTTTTAAATAAAAAATTTACTGTTAGCAGTCAGTAGTACTATTTCCAAGTAAATATTTCCAAAGTTAAACTCAGTATGTAATACAATATAATTTTGAAAATGTGCTTTTTTAAAAACCCTTGGTTTTTTTTCATCACTTGTTTTAACTTGTAAATTCACTTTTTTTAGTTGTTAACTAAAATTTTTAAATATTTTTAATTATTATAATTCACACTTATTATTCACACTTAATATTCACCCTTATTTCTATTAAATTTTTATGTTTTGTATTTTTACTTATTTTTTTAACATGTTCCTGTGATATTAATTTTCGTTATTAATATATTGTTTTATTCAATATTTTTACTTCCTATTTTGTTTTTAGCAATTAAAATTGCTCTTAGTAATTGTATACAAATTTTTACTCCCTTTTAGTAAGCCAGATACCAAATGAATGTTAATAAGCACACTAATACTTTGCGCATTATATACTATGTGGAAATAACATAAATTTATATCACCTACTTAGGTGATATAAATTTATGTTGCACAAAATAAAATGACAGGTTGAATTAGATATTAAATACAATAAACATAAAGTTCAGAAAGAAAATAATTTTAAGTTTACTATTTATACATTATAAATTATATGGTTAAATTACCCACCAAAAAATTTTAACTCTTATTTTCATTCATATGTTATACCTTGACGGAAGAAAACCTGGGAACTAAAATTTTATTAATTTTGCATTGGAAATAAACAATGATCGTTCGGGTATAAAGATTAATAAAAAAATTAATTTTATAATTTTGAAAATGAATACAAGTTTAATTTCTTTTTTTCTTTTATAATTTCTTTCTTGTTTATTTAAATAACAAAAAAAATAAGATAAAATTTTTTTTATTTTCTTTTAAAATTAAATTTAATTTGTGTATGCAAAAAAAAAAAAAATATTAAAATTAAGTGTTGTGATGTGGATAATATGGCCACATCTCCAATTGCGGGAAGTTAAGTATATCGTTTTATTTATTACTCAATATAATTTTTTTTTTAAATTTTTTTTGGTTTTTTATAATTTACTTTAATTCCTTTACTTAATTTTTTATTCTAAATCCACAGCACTAATTCAAATTTAATTTTCTAAAAATCATTTATGTTCTTTTTGATTTTGTGTTGAGGATATTATTTTTAAATTTACTTTTAATTTTCAATTTTTAATGCTTAATTTTTTTTTATATAATATTTCACTTTTAATTTCATACCGGCACGAGATTTGTTTATTAAATGTAATACTGCTTTTTTTTTATTGAAGATTAGTTGTAAATTAAAATATATAAAATCAATTAAAATATATCCATCTCATTCCCTCTCCCCTGGATGG
Organism: Dolichopus griseipennis; assembly: GCA_963082915.1. Classification (NCBI taxonomy): domain Eukaryota; kingdom Metazoa; phylum Arthropoda; class Insecta; order Diptera; family Dolichopodidae; genus Dolichopus; species Dolichopus griseipennis. The sequence continues at coordinate 104,519,193 of OY720443.1, read as the reverse complement.
TAATATTCTTATTTCTAAATTCGCTCATTAATTAATACCATTAATACAATGTCACAGTAAATCTAATTTGTGTTGTTTTAATTTTCTACGTGCTAACTGTTCATTGTGAACTACAAAGCCTGACTATACATGTGCATGTCGGAACAGGGGAGATATATTCATAGCTGAGTCGAGTTGAGAACCAGATAAAAGTTTTATCACTTTCAATGGGATTCGAACCCTGGGCCTCTCGCATGAAACGTCGGCACTCTAAACACTGTACCACCCAGCCGTATAATTGAAATAGTAATAGTTAAAGTTTTTTATTACACCCAAATCAACAAAATCGATACCTCTAAATTGGGAAACCATAGATCCTCGAGAAATTTGGCAACCTTCCGCATTGAGGATCTACTAGGATTGAGAAATTTACAGGTTTTATAAGTAAGTAGTAACTTAGTCACAAGTGTATATATTTATATATCGAAGCTCCAACCAGTATTCTGAACTTTAATATCATTTGTGAAAAAGTAAACAAACAATTTTATATTTAAAAAATTTTTAATTATGTTTATTAGTTAAAAATAAATGATGTAAAACCATTAGAAATATCGTTTTTAAAAAACATGAATAAGAAAGCTATTGCGGAAGCAATAATAAATTTGATTGCTGATGTGGATGAGTATTTTCAAAAAAAAAATTGATAAAACATTTCCAAAAATATGATATTGGAGTATTTATTTTATATTTTGGTGAAAAAATACATAAACAAAACTGTTGTAATATAAAACACTGTTTAATTTTTCAAATAGAATGTTAAAATAATATTTAAACCTAAATTTTTTTTAGAAAGTTTTGAAATTTGTTGGTTGTTTTTTTCAATTGCTGAAAGTTTTTTTATTTAATTACGATTTAATTTTCTAAATATGGACAAGGATGAAGATGCACCAAAAAAAAAAAAATATTGGGTAAGACCATATATTTTTAAAAAGAAACAATAGTGGATAATATCGAAACATTTTTGAATCCCTATCTAATCTAAAAGATATGGAATTACTCCATGCATGTACGAATGAGCGCGACACAGGTGGAAGAACTAGTATTGCTAGTTGGACCACTTATAACGAAGCAGCAAGTTCTTAGAGTTCCTATAAGCGCTAACATTCGATTAGTGATTACACTAAGGTTTGTAAAGCAAATTTATGTTTATGTAAATTTCAATTATTTAGCCACTTAATTTTAATTTTCATTTTTAGATATTTAGTCACTGAAGAATGTCAAAGAAACTTGTCGTTAGCTTACAAGTGTTCACCAACAGCAATATACTTTATTATAAGAAAGACAACAACAGCAATCATTGAAGTTTTGAAAGATCAAGTTTTTATGACCGTAAATGAGCAAAATTTTTAAACGGTCGCTGAAGGTTTTTTAAACTCAATAAAATTTTCCTCATTGCATAGGTGCAATTGATTGGAAACTCTTTGATTGAAGTAAGATTCTTGCTGAAAGAAATTATTCAAGTAAGCATTTGATTTGAATATATTTAATATCTTTTTTTAAGAATTCCAATCCAATCTGATGTGTGTGCTGAATTTAAAGAAGTGCCTTATGTGTTTGTTGCAGATGATGCGTTCTGACAAAAAATATGATGAAACCGTACTTTAAAAATAATTTGACACTAACACAAAGGATTTTCAATTATCGTTTAAGCATAGCTTGTCGCACAATTAAAAATGCTTTTGGCATTTCATGCAGAAAATAGAGTATTTTTCGATCTCTAACATAAGTTGACATAATAAATTAATTTTTAAAAAAGTCTAAAATGGTAAAAAAATCCTATAACCAGCGTTGTCTACAAATATAGCAGAACAACATTTTACGACGAGAAAGTGATGAAGTTAGGAGAGCAAATCGAATTCAAGAAAGAGCATATAATGCTGAGACAAAACGTACAAGTTAGACAGGGAGAAAACAGCTGAATGCGCAGAAATAAAATATTTATAATGAACAACACAGAGCCAGGGGTGAAAATGAGACTTTAAATAGAATTGAGCAGGAAAGGAATACTCAAGATCACAGGCTAAGAGAAAATCCAGTTTTAAGAGAAGTGGAGTAAGAAAAAAATTGCGAACAACTCAGAGCCAGACGTGAAAATCTGACTTTTAAGTAGAATTGAGCAAGAAAAGAACACTCAAGATCACAGTCTAAGAAGAGAAAATCCAGTTTTAAGAGAAATGGAGCAAGAAGGAAAAAGTGAAAAACACAGAATTAGACTATAAAATGAAGGGAATAGAAAAAATGAAAGAAATAAAAATGCTTTCAAACAGCAAAGTAAACGTACAATAATTTTTCATAATATTCAGAGATTTAGATATCTTACTCGGACTCAGACTCAAGGATATCGTCTCAACGAAGAAAAAAGATTAGCTTAAACTCAAAAGCAATCACAGCGAAATATTGCCAATCGATCGTAAATGGATCTGGTGGAAACAAACCTGAATCACCCTGCTGAAAGAAATTGATATTACGATAGAATTAAAGTTAATTATAATATAATTATAAAAGAAGGTCCGACAAATATATGTAATTATTTTGGAGGACTTAAGTTTTCTGAATCCATTCATACTTTATCCAAACAAACTATTAGATTCACTGCTGCTTTTGCAAAAGGGGTATTTTATATTCTCCACAGTGGATCTAAATTTAGCTTTACTTGTAAAACTTCTGTTTCCAAGAGAAATATTCCAACAATTTGTCTTTATAATGGTTTAGATATTCGCACAGTTCCAGAACCTCTTAAAAAATCTTTCGTGTTTGCAAAAAAAATTAATAGCCTCTCGAATTCTCTTTATGCGGGTATGTAGCGTAGGACATGAAAAATCATATTGAATTAAAGGTCAAGTTGTTAATATTCCCGTTTCGACCGATACCACTTGAAGGGTTTACCAAGAACATTCAGCGAATCCCACACTACTCAACTTCATTTAAAAAGAAAAATGTCCTTTAATCTAATTATATGTGCGACACAATTAAGCCTCTTTATTTATAATTTATAACGCTATTCAACATTTAATAACAAAGCCATTGCATATTTCTGGTCGAAATTTCACATGATTGGATAGGAAATTTTGAATTAGTCGATCAAAATTTGAAAGTTCCATTTGTTGCTTCACAAGAAGAAATTCAAATAGCACAATTGTTATTCGAAGAACGTGACGTGCCCAAAGTGTTGATGTTTGAAAAATAGAAAGTGTTAAACCTGGAGGACAAGAAAAATTGTTAGAAAATGTTCCACTTGAACATATAGCACTCGCTCCAAGTGAAGGTCAACGTTCTTTATCTATTTTATTTGATGATAATTCGACAGAATCATTTTTTCCAACTATTTACTGTGGATTTCCTAGAGAAATAAATTCGTCGGTTAGATCGATAGGTTATAGTAAAATTGCTCGCTCAAAAATTCGAAGATACGATCGACTATGTGCAAGAATTGACATATTATTGTACACGTACAAAAAATATGAATTAACCAACATAAGTAACGCGATAAATACTTGTTTGAGGAAGAAAGCTAATAATAATCCTATTGGTGTAACAAATGTGTTAAATGATGGTTACGTTAATGGTCTCGTACAACGAGATGAAGATTATAGAATATTAAAAAACTTAAGATTCTCTCCTGAACATTGGGAAAAGGCAAAGAATAAAGTAATTGCTATGATTCGTCAATTTCATATTCCAACATTTTTTATCACCTTACCGGCCACAGAAATGAAATGGCCAGAATTGCAAGCAATTTTATTCCAGGTTATCAATGACCAAATTTAAACGGAAATAGAAGCCAAAAATTTGAAATATAGAGAGAAAGCTAGATTAATAAAAAAGATCCAGTAACTTGTGCTATGTATTTTGATCATCGTTTTCAAATTCTGTTAAAGCTTTTTAAAAATTTCACGGGAATATTCGAAAGTCATTAAGTTACCAAATATTATTATCATAGAGTTTCAACAACGAGGTTCCCCTCATACACACAGTACGTACTGGTTAAATGATACCTCAATATTAGATCGCAATAACCTAGAAAGTTGTCAAAACGTCACTAGTTTCATTGACAGGTTGGTTTCTTGTGATACCTCAATTGACGATATTTCAACATTTATTGATTATCAAAAGCATACACATAGTAATTGTTATTGCGTGTTTAGTGAACAGTCATATTGTAGATATACTATGCCATTTTCCCTATGGACGTAACAGTTATTTTAAACCCCCTAGAGTCAGGAAATGTAAATGAAACTATTAAGGAAAATTATTTAAAAATCAAAACTTTTCTAAATTCTAATATTCCTAACAATGTTCTAACTTTTAGTGATTTTCTTAACCATTCCTATATAGTATATACTTTCATAAGTAGAGACCTGCTTGTTAGATATTCGTTTAAGTATATCTAAAATAACGATATTTTTGAAACGTATTCCCACAGAAATTCTCATAAATCTATTTAATCTCCTTATGCTGAGTTTACATAGAGCTAATATAAATTTTCATTATACTTTAGTATGCTTGTATCAGTTATATAGTTAAGTACATTAATAAATCAGATGGGGTAATGTCAAGACTCATTAGATGCAGTTGAGGAAAAACAAGCAGGTAACCTATCTAGCAAACAAAAATTGAAGGCAATGGGCAAAACTTTTATAAATGCGTCGGAAATTTCAGTTCAAGAAGTTACGTACAATATTCTCGGTATGCATATGTCTGAATGTAGTAATTCTGAGGTATATATAAACATCGTTCCTCCGCAGGAAAAAACCCGAATGCAGAAATTAAAAGCTGAATTAGAATTACTAGCGGCAGCTAATCCTGGATCAACCGAAATATTCTCACTGTCAATGTTAGATCATTATATTCAACGACCAAATGAGTTAAGTGATTTGCGTCTCGCGGATTTCGCCTGATTTTTCACCTATTATAAGAGACGTGGACATTTTGATGAAAATCCTACTAACGAATTTCAACTTTGAGATTTTTTCGGTTTCGCAAGAAAACGAACAAAACCCAATATAACGTTTTAGAATATATAACCTAAATGTAGATTCCATAAAATACTATAGAGCACAAGTAATGCTGTAGTCTTTTTGGCGCAATAGAACCACTTAGAAAAAAAAGCATGAAAAGATATATTTAATCAATAGAAAAAAGTTTTTTTATGGTGCCATAAATTTACCCCAAGAATTTCCAGAAGATACGTTTTTAAAACTTATTAGCACTTTTAAACCAAAAGCGACTCCTTTTCTTAACCCATTGTTTAAATAATTTTGGGGCAAACAAAACCTTTTTTGAATTTGTTTGCGGTGGTGCAGGTATATAGGAAAAAGTAGATTAATTCAAACTATATATCAATCATTATTAAAATATTTCAGGTCAATACCAGGAGAAACTGAAACTATAAAAATTTTATTATGTGCACCATTCGTGTAACATTGCATTACGCTTTTTCATTTCCGTTGAATCATTAAGGAAGAGAACTCATTCCACTTAGTAGTAATACCTACAATTCGCTCTTTAGCGCATATATGAATTTTAAACTTATTATTATAAATGAGGTCTAGAAGTTACAAGTTTTCACTAACCGCTGTCTGCGCATAATCTGCAGAATATTCTGGCCTAGTAAAATAAGCAATGTTGACCTATGGAGACTTACAAGAGAGGAACCCATACTAAGGCAATTAAGAAAGAAGAAAAGGAGGTGGATAGGCCACAAGCTAAGAAAAAATGTAAGCCGCATGGCCTTGGAGTGGAACCCCCAAGGAACCAGAAGACGCAGAAGACGCGGGCGTCCAAATAACACTCGGAGCCGCACCATAATAAGCGAGCTCAATCATTCTCCCAAGTGAGAATGTAAAAACAGCAGCAGGAAACCGGGAGAGATAGAGATGTCAAATGGAAGCCCTATGCTCCTTCGCGGAGTGAAAAAAAAAAAAATTAAGGATTAGATTTAAAAAAAAAAAACAAATTGTTAAAAGCACCCTTCTTTTTGGAGATTTTTCGGTTTTGGTTTTAGAAGACTTGCGGCAATTACCCCCAGTTGGAGATAGATGTATTTTTGCTCCAAATAGTTCAAATCCATATTCATCTTTAATTGGTAATCCACTTGGGGTTTCTTTCAAATATTTCGAATTAACTGAAATAACGAGACAAAGGTCTGATCTTCCGTTTACGCAGGCTTTAAACAGCTTAGCAAAAGGCAATTAACCACGGACGACATCATACTTTTTAGATCTGTTACAAATGGGGAACCTAATAATACACCAATAGAAACCATACACCTTTTTCTTATCTTATGCAGCCGTTGATAATTATAATACCTTAAAATTAAATAGTACCACAACTGAACTAATAATATCTAGTGCTTTAGATAAAGTTAAAACCAATCTATTTTACTTTGGATATCGCAAAGCTAGGTCTATTAAAACTAGTACTATTGATGCTTCTTGCATACCATTTTAAACCCAATCCTTCCAATTTCTTAAGAAAGGACAGGTTCATATTGATCGAAAGCAATTTCCCGTTGTTTCTGCGGAAAGTATTACAATGCAAAAAAGGCAGGGTGGAACATATAGTTCAATTGCAGTTGATTTAACAAAAGAAATGACTCGAGTTGTATTGTATGTAGCTATTTTAGGAAATTTTGTGCCTCCTAAAGCACCTTTTCCAAATGATCCGACTCAAATAGATATTACAAATTTTAAGGAAAATAAATATCTCCCCCAAATCTTTGCCCATCTTTTTTGTTCATCAAATGACTACAGCAATCAACTCATTTACCATAATGGGTAAGTTTTGGCAAACATTTCCCTGTAAATAAATCTAATTTAACTTTTTTATCTTCCCAATCATTAATATTTGTAGAAACATTCTCTTGTGTCAACCAAAGCTTTGATTTTCCTTATTTTAGTCAAATATCTCGCCTAAATAATGACAATAGTCATTATTATATTTTCCCTGTAACTAATTCTAAAAATATTTATTTTATGTTTTCTTTGTTTCGATACCGTGCGACCGTAGTACTTTTTATATATAAATCAATTTCCTGCTCTATGACAAGTTTAAAGGAAGGTATTGCAAACTTACTTGAGCGTAACAAAGTATTATCAACAGATAACTTAATTTTTCTTGTTCTTGTTAGAATATGGATCAGATCGTAGCAGGTGTTTACGAAAGTGTTTTTGACTTTCATAATCCTTTAAATATAAAGTTCAATTAAAGTAAATTTCGATTATATTACATATTTTTCTTTTCTGTACAATTTTGTAATTTTAAAAATACTTTTTCATATCATATAGTTTATATTGTAATTTTAGTTTTTGGCTCCCATCTGATACACATTTTAATTCAAAAAAGTTAAATAACATTTTTTTTTTTTTTTTTTTTTTTTAACCGCTAACTGTTCAACTGTTAGGCTAATTAGCCTGTCTATACCATAGGTACATGTTGGAACAGGGGGTCATATTATATTCGTGTTATTAGAATTGGTCTTATTGAATTCCACATACAATTTAAACATGAGATAGTACTAGGCCTTATAAAATGTAGAAACGTATTAGATTTTCAATATTTACAATTCTATTTTTTGTTTATATTGTAATATTTTATATTTTACTTATATGGTATTCTATATCTGCGAGTTATATTATTTAATTAAATTATTTGTTTATATTTCGCATTTGTTTATATTTTTATATTAAAATATTTTTTATTAAAGATTTATAATTATTAATTATTGATGATTATTAATTATTATGCCATTAATTTGAACCCAATGGCGAATGGTAACTGAGTCGAGTCGAAAACCAGAAAAGTTTTTTCACTTTCACTAGAATTTGAACCCGGGCCCTTCTGCATGAAAGGTCGGCACTTAACCACTGTGCCACCCAGCTGTTATACAGCAATCAAATTGAAACAATTAAATAAAATAAAATGAAGTTTTTTTTACATTTTTATAATTTTTTTACACAACAAAACTAATTTTTAAATTTATTCATAGTCTTCTCAATTGACTAACGTTTATTTTTATTTATAACATTTTTTTTTCTTTCTTTTAAAATATTAAACTTCTGGATATGTTATGTATTAAGTAATATGTAGTAAATATTTTTTATTTTATACGTTATTATGAATTATTATAGTATTTTACAATTTTATTTTATTTTATTTTAAAAATTTTTATTTGGTTTATTATAGTATTAATTATTTTGATTTTTTGGTGATGTTAATTTAATTTTAAGTCAGTTTTAAACCTAACTTTTTTTATTTTTCTTAGATATTTAACTACTAACATAAAAGAAATTATCTACAATTTGTTTATTCTTATTACATTTTTTTGTTCTTAACAATAGAATAAAAGTAATTTATAGTAAACAGAGTTTGATTAATATATGATGGTCCCTGATATCGTAAATGTGTTTGCGACGTTGTGAATTTTATTTTACATTGTCTAATGATCGTAAATTCATTTTAGATTGTATTCGCGACCCATTTTCAAGTTAAAAGTTCTTTTAATTGTCAAGTTTTAATTTGAATTTTGGTCAGTTGAATTTTATTTTTGTGGTGGTGAGGTTCCTAATTTAAACAAAAGCAAAAAAAAAAAAAAAACCATGGGACTCACGGAAGAAAAATCTTTCTATTGACAATTCGTCTCCAATATGAAGCTGAATTTAATTCGAAGAAAAAAAATTCAACTTTTTGGAAAATGGTGTTCGACGAAATAAAAAAGCATGATCCAGATTTTCCATTTAATATAGATGAAAATATATAAAAAAAAATTTAATTTGATAAGTAGCTACCGACGAATAAAAAGAAAAAAAGAAAAATGTGGTTTAGGTGCTATTTTGTGGGAATATTACGACATGATGGATGAAGTTTATGGTACTAGAGGTACAATTTATACTTTTTTGATTTCTTTTTCAAATTTGTGTTTGTTTATTTTAGCTTGCATTGTTACGCGAGAGGAAATATTAGATTCTTTTATCTTGGAAAATGACGAAATATTTTCCGAAAATTACGAACCAGGAAGGTACTCAGGAAGGTATCAACAAATAGAAATGTAACAGCATCATCTACCAGATCATCGCAAAAACAAACGAAGTTCTTGCGTTTTTAGAGAACGAAGCACCTGCAGATAAGTAACTATTTAAAGATATTATTGAAATTGAAAAAAAAAGTTGCTTTTGGAACAAGAAAGAATTAAACAAATGGAAGAAATGAAACAATTGTTTGCTTCTTTTATAGAGAAAACAACCAAATGAAAAATTTTTAACAGGATTAAAATTTTCTGATTTTAAATTAATATACATATGTGCAAATTTTTGTGATTTATATGAATTATCTTTAGTATAAAAACACTAATATGAATTAAGTAAAATATGTATTAAGTAGAATATGTAATTTTGTTATTTTTAACTAGTAATAAGAAAATGAAGTATTTTTTTATTGTTAAGTTATTTTTATTTTGTTTTTATCTGAAAATTAGAGTATCTTTACTTTAAGTAAATCTTTATCTTTACTTTAAGTATTGATATGAAAATGAATTTTTATGCTTTTAAGTTTAAGAACTTGTTATATTTTTATAACGAAATACAAAATAACTAGCAATTAACAGTTGTATTCTATTCATTTTATTTCTAGAATCATCATCTGATTGAATAAAACTATTAGTCTTATATTATTAGTGAATTTACTAATATTTTATTAGTTATTAGTAAAATTCTGTTTCGAAAATACTAATACTTAATAATACTAATACGTAATAATACTAATAACTAATAATTTTTAGTGAATTTTATTACTGCAAAACACGTTTCTGTTTCATAAAACTATTAAACTGATAATTATTTGTCACTATATTAATAATTACTAGTAAATTTTTATTAGTTTAAATGACTAATAAACTCATTATTAGTCTTTTAAGTATTAGGAAATTTTTATATAATGAAGGTTCAAACTTTACATTGTATGCAATAAACTTATTTTTTTTTTAGTAAATAATCTTAAATATTTTGTGAAAAATAAATAAATAATAAAATCTAAAAATAAATTACGCATTATTATACATACCTTATATTAATCAACAACATTTTATTTTGGTTACAACTTAAACATAATGCAGTATAAATTTTAAAATCAATTAAACTCTGATAGTAAAAGTGATTATGAAGATTATTTTATAATAAGGAGAAGCGGTGTAATTCGGAAACGAGTTAATTTTAATTTAACGCCGTTTTATGAATTTAATGCGAAGTTTCGTTTAAAGCTGCATATTTTAACAAATTTAGGAGATTTTATAGCATTAAATTTGCAACATCAAACGAATAGGCACCAGGCTCTGTCCGCAACTTAGCAAATTTTTTATGCTGAGTAATCAAAAAAGTTATTGATGTTATTAACGACAAAGTAGCTGCAAAAAAATAGGATGGTCTAGAAATATTACAAGAGTCATAGAACGGTTTTACGCAGTTCCGGGTTTCCCGAATCTCGTAGGATGTATAGATGACACACTTGTAAAAATTAGTGCTCCTACAGAGTTTGAGGATCGTTTTATAGATCGACATGAAAATCATTCCATAAATGTAATGTTAGTATGCGGATTGGACCTGCGATTTTATTATGTTAGTGCGAGGTGGCCCGGTAAAGTACATGATGCCAGATTATGAGAAATAGTGTGTTGTATTTAAAAAAGGAAAACGGTTGGAAACCATATTTATTTTATTAAGCGATTCTGGATATGGATGTAACGAATGGCTATTAACACCAGAAAGAAGTAATTTAAATGATGTAGCAGTGCAAAGATTTAATCGTGCTTATAAATCACCTAGGCGTTTAATAGAAAACGCTATTCGTGCACTAAAAGAAAAATTTCCATTCTTAAATTTTTTAAGATTAAATCCAGTTTATTCTTGCAAAATAATAAAAGTATGTGTTACACTTTGTAATTTCAGTTGGGAAGACATCATAATGATAATTTGAATGAACAATAACATAAAAATGCATAGAAGAATGCACACGGTGCAAGTGTAGTGAGAATGTACCTTAAAAATTAATAAATGATAAGAGATAAGATAAGAGATAAAATGTTTTTCGAATAATAAAAAAAAAAATTTACATGAAATATAAAATAAATTTTTTTTATTGTTACACGAAATAGAAAAAAATAAAGAAATAGATTTTTGTTTTTCTTCTAAAAAAAAAAATCGAATTATTGTTCTTAATTTTATTAATATTTTATTATATATTTAATGGAAAGACTTATTTTTTGTAAACTAAATTTTGTGAAATGAATTTTTCTAATAACGGGTAAGTAAAGTAACTATTTTATTTAGTGTGCACTGCTTTTTTCTAATTGTTGTTACAACACGTTATTTTATAAAAAGAAACCTTAATAACAGTTCAATCCGAGTTTGCCAGCAAACTTTTTTTAAAATTTTAAATATTTCAAAGTATCGCGTTCAGAATATAAGTAGGCAATACTTTCAAACTGGGGAAATCCCAAAAGAAAATAGGGGTGGAGACAGAAAATCAGGTAATTTTTAATTAATAATTAGTTTAATTGTGTACAGTTGAATGTAAATTTGAAAATAGCAATTTAATACAAAACTTATTATAGGTACGTTCAGTGATAAAAAAGGAAATGTTAAAAGCTTTATTGAAAGTTTAAAAGCTGTCGAATCACATTATACTAGAGAAAAAAGCACGAAAGTGAGCAGTGATTGCAGTATTAGAAAGCTTTGGCGGTGCTATAATGATAAATGTGAATTACCTGAAACTAAAGTAAAATATGAATATTTTCGTCGTATTTTCGTAAATGATTACAACATTGGGTTTTCTTCACCAGCAACAGATGTTTGCTCAACTTGTCTTCAGCTTAAAACTAATGTGATTGATGGTTTACAAAATAAAATTGAAAATATGACGCGACTCAGAGTTCATCGTTTAAAATATAAGGCTTTTTATGAAATGCTAGGAAAGGACGAAGACAATGTTTTCAAGTTAAGTTTCGATTGCCAGAAAAACCTAATTTTACCAAAATTACCGAATCAATCACCGTATTATACACGACAATATATTTGTATAACTTTACAATTTGCAACGGATCATCGAAATCGGATCAACATAAAAATAATGTATTTATTTATACCTGGTTGGAAAATGAATTATAAATAGCGTCTACGCTACATTATCACTTACGTAACGCATCTTTGGAAAATATGACTCAAATTCAACTTTTTGCAGACGGCTGTCCTGGTCAAAACAAAAATTATACACTGATAGGCATGTTGATAAAATGGCTTTTATGCGATGCCCCGAAAGAAATAAAATCAGTTCAAATAACATTTCCAATTGTGGGTCATTCATTTCTTCCCCCCGATAGAATTTTCGGGCGAATAGAAAAAATTACAAAAAAAAAGGAAATTATACTCAACGCAGAAGATTACTTTGAAATATTTGACAAACATGGGACTGTAAAAAGATTAGGTGAAGATGTTATAGTATTTAACTGGAAAAAGGAATTAGGTCAAATATTAAAAGCTCCAGCCCAATGGCATTTCAAGTTTCACCAAAGTAAGAGAATTATAATTAAAAGGTCACTTAATGGAAATGTCATTGTTAAAGGCGAGACGGCTTATAAAACTAATACAGGAGTATATCGATCATTGTTAAAAAAAGGAAAAAAAATTAGCATGCTAGATTTACAAGAAATACCAAAAGGGGTGGCTATTAAACAAGAAAAAAAGAATGATATTGAAAAGTTATTAAAAAATCACTTTGGACCGGATTGGAAAGAAAAAGAAGAATTGTTTTTTTATAAAGAGCTTTTAGAGCGAAATTCGTGTCAAGATATTGTGCAATTTGAAATTGAAACTGATGACTGTTCTTTTGAATTGCATGAAGAATTACACATTTAGTTTATTATAGTATATTTTAGTAATTAAGTTAATAAGGATTCTATTAGTTTTTATTTATATTTTTTTTGTTAATTATGAATTGTTATCACTTTTGTTTTAATTTATTTTAATTAATTTTGTTAAATTTTTTTGGTTTTTGTATTATATTGAATTGTTATTATACTTTAATTTTGTTAAAAAGAAATTTGTTTTTTTTTCATCAGAACAACCTTACTAATAATGGTATATTCCAAAATTACAGAGTTATATGACTTCTTGAATCTTACTGAAGAAAAATTTTTGAATTTTTTCTATAAAATGTAAAACTGCTTTTTTTTTCAAAACTGGCTAATTTTTTCCGAGACTTAAACAAAACTCTCTACTTTTGATGTTGAGTTGCAAAACTTTCTATTTGCAAATTTCCATTACTAATAACTCATAAACATACAGGCCCCAATTTTTGACTTTTGTCAATTTGTATTAGTATAGTCGTAAATCTTCAATACAAACCATCTTAATACATGAAATTTGTACAAAAACTGAAATATTAGTTTTTTGTATTTTTCTCTAATTTACTAAAAATGCTTTTAGACAGTTTTGCAAGTGGACGCCTCAGTGATTAATTTTGAATGTATTATGCATATTAAAGTAAAAAAAAAAGAAAACGAAAAAAAAGTACTTATCAAAATTTAAGTTTTGTTAAAAAAACAGAAAAAAATATGATTAATCTTCTTGTAAAGTCTAATGTGAATTGACTTTTACTATGTCTAATGTGAATTGAACTCAATATGTAAAGTCTAATGTGAATTGTTTTTTTTTTCATCTACGAACTATTTAATTTTTTTGATTTACTTTATTATTTTTTGTTTTTATTATATAATGAACTATTTATTTTTATTTATGAACTATTTACTATTGAAATATGAACTATTACTTATACATTTTTAAAAAACAAAAAAATTAATAGTATTTTGAAACAAAAAAAAATTTTTTTTTACTTTTTGCCCTATCTTTAACATATTGCCACCCCTATTTTTTTCTTTACCTTTACTTTTTCCAAAAATTTTTTTTCACAAGTGTATTTTAGAGGTAAACACAAGACTAGAATGCGACTGAAAATATTTGTATCATTTGCCGGGTTTGCTGCCTTAAGGCCGGTACACACTATCGAGTTTATCGGCCGATTTGGAGAAATCGTACGATAAACTGTCAAAATATTTTTATGTTAGTGTTGATGAGAAAAAAATATCTGTAACGACCAATATCGTACAATCAACCGCAATAAAAATTGCCTAAAAATTCTACACTATAACACACAGATTCTTTTTTTTTTTTTACTTATCGGACGATTTAAATCTGCCGAATTGCTTTTTGTGTTTGTTTGACATGAAATGATCGGCCAATGATAAAAATCTGTGAAAAATTTACAAAAGAAAAAAATCGGCCGATAAGTACAAAGTAACACACACTTAAAGAAAAGATTGATAAGTTATCGTACAAATTGAGTTTACTTAACGTTTTATTTTGAAAATGCAAACTGCAATTTTAAAGTTAACAAAAATATAAGTGTAGTAAAAAATAATTTAATTGAAATATCATAAATTCGTTAGATATATGTAGATAAATATTTATTGTATAATCAGATATTATAATTTATTTTAAGAATTTTATTATAAATTTATAATTTATATTTATTAGTCGAGCTTTCACAATGTCCATTGAATACATTACGGGTTTGATAGAATTATATCAAATTTTTTGTTAATTTTTTTTTAATATATCAAATAAAATATTAAACGTCCCGTTCATCCATTCTAAGATAGTTTTTAAAATCATTTGGATCATCTTCTTTTAGTTGCTGCAGAAGAAGCATATGATTCAAATATTTATTTTGCAACCAGCGCTTAACCCATTTCTTTCTATTAATTTTTTTTTTTTTACGTTTAGTTATAATATAACCTGCCATAACACTTGCAATTATACTTGCTTCCATATTGAAAAATTTAATTTAATTTAATTTATAGTTTGCGCTTCCACGTATAAAAATCGTTTGATCTGGCAGAAATTTGCTAGAAATTTCTCAGCGATCAAAAATCGTGATTTTATCGATCCATTTCACTGAAATTGGCCGATTTATCTACATATATTAACACACACTGAACGTTTTATTTTAACAGATTTTTATTTGCCAGATTGATCTGTTAGTTAATTTCAAAATACAAAGATATCGTAAAGATATTTTCTGAGCGATAATCGTGCGATATACCAGTTGACATATCGGACGATCGATCGGTTAATGTATTTTAATTTTATCGGACGATTTCGGTGAAATTGGCCGATTTATCTACAATATAACACACATTAAACGATTTATTTCAAAAGATTTTTATCGGTTAGCTTAATCTGTTAGTTAATGTCAAAATACAAAGATATCGTAAAGATTTATCTCGCAGATTCATCGGCCCGATATCTGTTTAAGAATATCGGGCGATATACCGGACGAAAAATCGTTTAGTGTGTACGGGCCTTTATAAAGGGTTAAAAGAATGCTGTGAATTTTGAAAAATTAGTATAAGACTTGAACATTGTAGCTATTGTAGATTTTGCTAGAATTTTATTTGATGTGTCAGCTTCAAGCCTATGTATAATGCTTTTTTTTCTAATGAAATTATTTTTTGGTATTTTTGATGCATATGATTTTGACAATTATTGTTTCCTATTTAAAACTAAATAAGAAATACTAAATTAATCACCAAGCAACATTATTAGATATAATAAGTTTAAATAAAAGAATGTAATAAACAACTTACATTTTTAGGTAAAATTTAATTACTGTATTGTTAATTTAATATTCCGAATTCGTTATAAATTAAAATTACTGTGTAAACAAAATGTATTGCTTTAATTTCCAACAGAACTTATTTTTTTTTTCACCAGAATTTTAATTCTCGTTCACTTTTTATGATAAAAAATAAGAAAAAAAAACAAAAACAAAAAAAAAATGTAAAAAGATTTTAATCTCCTTGTGGTTGTTATCAACCAAGCGGAGCGACCCTATACTAAACATTTCTTTTGGCAATGTGGGTATTCAAAACTCCTAATCATTAAGAATTCTAGGCATTGAAATAAATGCAAAACTTTCGTGGAACGACCACATATTTTCGGTCGTAAAAGATGCTGCGAAATGCCTGGAATTCTTAAGCAGGAATAAGAATCTGAAAATCTAAAAATTTATAAAACCTATATGCGGCCGATACTCGAGGATAACTCTCACATATTTGCTGGAGCTCCCAGCACCGCTCTTCGAGAATAACTCTCAGATATTTACTAAGGCAAAAAGCTTGTCGTGAACCTACAAGTATTCCCAAAAAACAATATACCTCATAATAAGAGAAATACAACAGCAATCATTGAGGTTAATATTATAAAGCAGGCAACAAGAGAAACAAAGTCAGTAGATACTTTGTTTTGGACTATTAAACAACGAACTTTATTAATTATTTGTGGTTCTAACTTCAGGATTAACAACTGCAGCATTGCCGATTGCATCTAACGAGACTGAGTCGGTATTTAAAAAATCTTTCAATTCTTGTTATACCAGTCTCAGTTCTGTACCAATGAACTCTTAAAACGTAAAATAGTAGTTTATTTAACTGTATTATTTAGAGAGAACATACCTGATCAGTAATTAATTAAGTAAGTATGTATTTATCTATAGTTGATACTCTTGTAAACAGAGAATTTTACGAAACTATTTCTGAACTATTGAAACCATACAATATGAAAATGGATTTAATGAATGTTCAAGAAGCACATTTAGATAGTTCAGTGGATTTAAAATCATTAATATTTAAGTACAGTACTTTTCGGTTATAACGACCATGATGGGAGGGAAAATATTCGTCGTAATAAACGAATGTCGTTTTAAAAGAATGCTGTGAATTTTGAAAAATTAGTATAAAACTTGAACATTGTAGAATGTGCTAATTCTAGAATGGACACTTCGAACTCATTTGCTAAAATTTTATTTGATGTGTCAGCCTCAAGCCTATGTATAGTGCTTTTTCTTCTAATGAAATTTTTTTTGTATTTTTGATGCGTTATTATGATTTTTTTTATATTCAAAAATAAATAAAAAA
Source organism: Dolichopus griseipennis (assembly GCA_963082915.1). Taxonomy (NCBI): domain Eukaryota; kingdom Metazoa; phylum Arthropoda; class Insecta; order Diptera; family Dolichopodidae; genus Dolichopus; species Dolichopus griseipennis. Next base: position 104,502,134 of record OY720443.1, on the reverse strand, counting down.
TTACTAAATTAATCACCAAGCAACATAATTAGATATAATAATTTTAAATAAAAGAAATATCAATGTAATAAAAAACTTTTATTTTTAGGTAAAATTTAATTCTTTATCAAAAAGTGTAAAGTTTATTATAATTAAAATTGCACCGAGTTCGTTATAAATGAAAACTACTGTATAAACCACATGTATTGCTTTCTTTTCGAACCGAACTAATAATTTTTTCACTGAAATTTTAGAGATAAAAAAAAAAAAACAAAAACAAAAAAAAAAATTTAAAAAAGTTTCAATCTCCTTGTTCATTGAACATTTGAACTAAACAAAAAAAAGAAAGACATAAGTCGGCGCATATGTATAATAGTTTGATTGAGCTGCGAGTTACAACCGAAAATGAATTACTTTAACCCAGAAAGTCGGCGCATAATATTAGAGTCATAAGCCTTAACTTTTAACAGCGTGACCGTTAAATTCAAATTTACGTTAAATTAAAGACGGGTTTTCACCTGAAAAAACGCAATATTCTAAAAAAAAAATATCATTGTCCTATGAAAACAATAAAAACCTTTCTTTTGGTTGTTGTTTTATTAAAATTGGTCTTATAGTTTATCCGGAAAAAGGATTTTTATATTTGTATGGGAAAAAATAAGCCGATTAAATATTATGATTAAGAAGAAATGCACTTTGTTACTTTTGTCGTATAAGTGCTGTTGTCAAGTTTTTAATTTGGAAGGAATAAAAATTGTATTAGAATTGTTATATTTTTAAATGGAGTAGATTAAAGGTGACGAAAATCAATAAAATAATATTGAAAATATGCTATTACAAATTATAATGACTATTTTGTGCTAAAGAGTGACAGTTGAGTGACATTTTATTATTAGCCTACAAACTACAAACTACTTCCGATCCGTAGCGTCGGTATAGCAGTGCAACATATAATTTAAAAATTTAATTTTAAGATGTAAATAAATTATTTTGATTATTTCTTACCAATTATTCTATTTCAATATCAAATTAGAAGGAAATAAATTAACAAAACAATATTACACAAATAAATAATAATTTAATTCAAAAATGTAACCAAAATTTTTACACAAATTTTTTATGTAATTTTACGTGGAATTCATTATGATGAGATCTAAAGCCTGTTTTTTTTTAAGAAAATATTTTCGCCAATAGAAAAAAAAAAGAAATACAAAACATTCGCAAGTTGCAAATATCAATAGCATCGGAAAGAGGAAATGGTAAAATGATAGTTAATGATACAAATGAAAAATATTTTTATAATAGATAGCAATAGCATCAACAACTGGTAATCCAGGAGCAGCTAAAGAACTAAAAACCAGGAAAATTAGATCTAATAATGCTTTCTGTGGACGTGCACATGCCACAATATCTGGTTTATTTGACATAAAACGAGGAAGATTATAGTTGCCCTTGTCAACTTTTAGATACCCGTGCGTGTATTAAATAAATAAGAAATTCTTATATTGCAATTGAACTGTTTGACAGAAAATTCAAAATATTTGTTTTTTTATATTTAATTACAAAAAAAATTAATAAAAAAAAAAATTAATTAAAAAAAAAGATGAATTTAAAAAAAAAATATGCTCTCAACAAGATTCGAACCCACACTTTTCAAATAAAATGTCGACGTCCTAACCACTAAGCCATGGACTCAGTGGCGTAGCTAGGTATGGCGAGTGTGTGCGAGGTACAAGGGCCCTTCCTGTTTAGGGGCCCATTCGTCAAACCATAAAATTAAAAAATTTAGAAATTCTTTCAAAGAATTCGAAAAGGAAAGTGAAGAGTTAGGAAAATATTGGAAAATTGATATAAATTTTACCAGTCAAAGGCAACGCCAAAGTGAAGCGTCATTTTGACGAATTATCTTCAGACTATCGTTTTAATAATCTAGAGGAAAGATTTAGAGTAAATGTGTTTTATTATACCTTAGACAAAATAATTGTCCAAATTGAAAAACGCTTCTTAGGTATGAATACAATTAACCAAAATTTTGCATTTCTTCAACCTAGAAATATTTTATCTATGTCTGAACAGGAAATGAAGATAGCTTGCGATAAAATTTCAAAAAAATATTCAGAAGTATTTTCCAATAACTTGTATATTCAGTTAATACAAGCCGCTAACTTACTAAAAGACGATTTGAAAGAAAACATGACAATTAAAGAGTTTGCAGATGTTCTAACAACAAAATATAGTATTATGGAAAGTGACTTATCTGATTTATATGTGGCATTGCTTATATGTGGAAAGGACTTTTAACAAATTAAAAAAAATAAAAAACTACCAGAGGAATTCAATAGGACAAAGCAGATTGCATCAAATGGCACTACTATCCATCGAATACACAGAGGCTTCAAAAATGGACCTTACAGATTTAATAAATACATTCGCAGAATCAAAAGCAAGAAAAAAAACTTTTTAAAAAATAAAATCAATTACATATAAGATTTTCTTTGTATATTTTATTTAATAAGAAAAGATTTGTAGGTGGGCCCCAAAATTGATTCTTGCACAAGGCCCACAATGTTTAGCTACGCCACTGCATGGACTTTATATTCATCTCGATTTTTTTTTTAAATTATTATAGTTGCGATGGTATCAATTGTTTGTTTTGAATAACTGTTTTGAATTTTTTTAAAAATGTATTAAAAATATATGTATGCACGGGTATAAAAAATAAATAATTTATAAATGAGAATTTTAAGATGAATTAAAAAAAAAGAAAATTTTGTCCCAGCCAGGAATCGAACCGAAACGTTTTGACTACTAGTCACATTTCCTATCCACTACCATAGAACAATTAATAATTTGTCTACAAAACGAGTTTTTATTTATCTCATTATTTTTTTTTAAATAATTGTAGTTGCTATGGTATCAATTGTTTGTTTTAAATAACAGTTTTAAATAATCGTAGTTGCTATGGTATCAATTGTTTGTTTTAAATAACAGTTTTGAATTTTTTTATAGAAATATTAAAAAAAATTAATAATTTTTAACATAAATGAGAGTCTTCTGTCAAATTTTCTATAAAATAAAATTTTTTCAAACATAAAATAAATACATGTATTTTATTAAAAAAAAAATAGATAAAAAAAATGAATTTAAAAAAAAAAAAAAATTTTCCGTAGCCTGAATTCGAACCGAGACATTTTTGCTAAAAGTAACATGTCCTAACCACTACACCATGAATCGATTAGTAATTATACAACAATTTGTTTGTTTTTATATTTGGTTTCTATTTCGTTATTTATTTTGAAAATACTCATAAAATATCGAAAAATTTGTATGGCAGCAACCCGAAGCCTTTTTCCGATTTTAACCAAAAACGAGGAAGAGTGTAGTAGAGTAGACTGTGTCAACTCTGGGATACCCGTATGACCGTAACATATACATTATATCATCCGGTTAATTACTTTTGGCAAAATTTCAAACATTCAGCTTTATTAGGTGTAGAGTAATGCTCATATAAAAGAAGGAGTTGTATGGCAGCTACTTGAACCCTTTGCAGTAGACCAACCAAATTTTGCAGTGACCTTGGCCATTACACTAAACTATTTTTGGCAAAATTTCAGACACCCAGCTTCATTTGGTGTAGTGTAATTCTCATATAAAAGAAGGAGTTGTATGGCAGCTACTCGAACCCTCAGCAGTAGACCAACTAAATTTTGCAGTAACTTTGGCCATTACACTAAACTATTTTTTGCAAAATTTCAGACACCCAGCTTCATCATGTGTAGTGTAGAGCTCATATAAAAGAAGGAGTTGTATGGCAGCTACTCGAACCCTCTGCAGTAGACCAACCAAATTTTGCAGTAACTTTGGCCATTATACTAAACTACTTTTGGCAAAATTTCAGACACGCAGCTTCCATAGGTATAGAGTAATGCTCATATAAAATTAGAAGTTGTATGGCAGGTACTCGAACCCGTGGACCAAAATGGCTGAATTTAAAACTCGATTCCGTTTTTTGCATAAAAATGAATTTGTGAAAATTTCATAATCCTAGCTCCTTTACTTTTTGAGTTATCGTGATGACGGACGGACTGACGGACGGACGGACGGACTGACGGACGGACGGACGGACGGACGGACGGACGGACATACATAGCTAAATCGATTTATTTTTCGATTCTGATCCGATCCATACACTTGAGTCTATATCTACCCCCCCTCCTTCTCTGCGTCACAAACGTAATGGCAAATTTATTATACCCTTGGACTATATAGTCATACGGGTATAACAATAGGGAACCTACAAATTGTCTAAAAATTACTTTGTGAAAGTTTCAGAACTCTAGCTCTTATAGTTTTTGAGTTATCGTGCTGACGAACGGACGGACACACATAGCTAGATCGATTCACTTTTCGATGCTGATTCGATACGTACCCTTGACACTATATCTAGCTCTTATATTTCGATGCGCTACAAACGGAGGAGTAATTTTAATATACCCGATGTTCATATATGTATGCACGGGTATAAAAAGTATATTCACTGCTATTAATGCTGCATCTAAAGCAACTACCGTGTTAACAGAACCATGTAAAATTGTCATTAAATATTAAGCATATTCAGTAATGACACATATTGATTTAATAAATCAATATTTATTAGAACAATATCTAAAATTATTAAGTATTAAGTGTCTTGCTACTTACTAGTTATAGATCTGTATTATAAAGAGCTTTAGAATATATTAATTCTATCCCGGAAACTGGTAGGTCTTATATTCGATTATTAAGAACAAAAAAAGAAACTCAATGTTAAAATAGAAATTTGTTTGATCTACTAATAGTAGCAGCTGCTAGGACAGTAGCAACATTCAAATGATTTCGGAAATCATTTGAGAATCATGCTGATATAATATAAGAGGAGATAAAGATGATGGAAAGGATTAAATATCAAATTACTGAGTCTTTATTTTAAATTATAACAATTTTAATTTTAATGATATTTCCTCAAAATAAAAATATTTTAAACAATTCAATAATAATTGATATTGTATTTTACTTATTATTACAAGTGTTCCAAATTTCAGGTTCTATCGTTATTAATTTCGAAGATATGTTTGTTAGATCTTTGTACGATACATTAAAAATAACATGTAATATCGTCAAAAAAAAGCTTTCGAAAGCTTTATTTGTATAGAATATGTACTTTATGCATTAAATTAATCAATAGGGAAAAATTATTTATTATAAGTATTTATTCTTCACAGCAAAATAGACATAAATTTATAAAAAATTTTCTTTAGTATTTAATAAATTAAAGTTAAATAGTTTAAATAATTTTTACACTTTAGCTGGGAATTTCAACGGCAAACATTAAGCTTGGCTAAATGGAGTTCGAAACAGTAGTGGGTCACAATTTTCACAACTTTTTAATTGACTAGAAATAGTAATAAAAAATAATAAAGTAACTTAAAGCGTAAATTATTGCATTCTGACTCCGCTACCTATCCACGAGCCCATTGCTACTTAGACATAGGTATATCAGATGTTAGGTTAGAAATAAATAATACGAATTCTTTAGATTTCCTACTTTACCATACGATAGTGACCACTGCACAATAGAAATTAGTATCAAAATTGATATGACTAACATTGAATACGTAAGAGTAAACAATGAACCTAGGTAAAGTAAACATACCATAAGACAAATTGGAAAAAATTTTGAAAAAAGTTGGATCAAAATATTACATTACAGACTAATATACTATAGAGCTAATTTAGACGGTGTCAACGTTGTAGTATTCACATCTTGTTGTTATATCTGCTTAAAAGCTCTTTCCGTTTACACGTTGATGTCATGTATACATAAAGTGCTGCCGCAACTTTATATGTGCGAGTTAATATTATCAGATTTTTTTCCAATAGTATATCACTCTTTAATGTTTAATATAAGAATGATGTGTAGTATATCATAAAAAAATTTTTGACCTGAAAAATTTTTTATTGCTTTTTTAGATGTATTGGTGACTGTCAACACGTAAGGCACCTAAATTTTGGTTAACAAAAATGTATACAAGATTTTCGGGTGTTAACCGTGTTTTCGTCGTTTTTTTTCGTGTTAAAGCTTTTTTGTAGAAGAAATGAGTAAGTGGGAAAGAGAAAGAAGATTATGTTGACAACAACTGCTGCCCCGTCTAAACGCATGGATACAGATCCACAAAAGTTAAAATTTAATATTTTTCAGTAGCGAGATGAGTTCGTAGTTAAGGCACTGTTATACTAGAATAATTTATACATAAAACTAATTTGTTATTGTTTTTTCATTGAATGTTATATGACGAAAAAAGAAAAGAAAAAAATAACAACAAAATCAATTTTGTGTTATACAAAAAGCGAATCAAAGAAAGAGAAACCAAAAAATAAAAATTATAAAAAATAGGAATGAGTATATCTATATTTATATTACTATATATTCAAAATCACATAGTGCATGTGATTGTTTATCTTAAAATGGGAAACTTTTTTTCTTGCCTTTAAAAAGAACTGCTATGTATAAAAAACGTATAATAGACTAGAGACTATTATAAGGATAGATAATAATTTAACGACTGAGCATTTAATGTAGGTTTTGTATATAAATTAGTAAATTTTATAGTGTTATAAACGAAAATGCATGTTGTATATCCTATTAAATTTTTAATATAAAAACATCATACGCGCCAGCTTAGTTATTTGAATATTTTTTAAAGCTAACTAGCTAAATTGCATTCGAGCGACTTTTTAAAGTTACTTGTAAAAAGTTAATTAATATTGTGATAACTTGATAAGTGTATTTAAGTGCATACATATTAATATTGTCAATTGTGATAAGTGTAAGTACATAATTATTTATAATCGTACAAAAGAAATGTGTTGTATAAAGAATTGTGGACAAAAACTTAATACAGGTGAAAATATATATAGGTTTTACATCGGTTTACAAAAAATAAAGATCTACTTGATCAATGGTGCCACAACTTACAAATTGATTTAAATTTAAGTGAAATAAATAATTTAAGGATTTGTTCAAAACATTTTGATAAGAAATTCATAGGTAAAAAAAGAATTTTAGAAGGAGCTATTCCTCTATATTTTTTGGGACATGAAGAGAATAACAGCTTATTTTCAATACCAAGTTGTTCATATCGAAGAAAATGTTGTGTACCCAATTGCAAGAACTCTGAAAATCTTTTTTTTAAATTTCCTAGTAACAAGGAAGCCAGGCAAAAATGGCTTGATAATTTTAATTTACATGGAGACTATCCTAAAAATTTATTCGCTTGTCAAAATCATTTTGTTTCAAAAGATATTGGGAAAAAGAAACTTTTAAAAAATGCGTTTCCATCACGAAAATGCATTTTGAAAGAAACTAATAAAAAAATTAATGGAAGTTCAAATCGGGAAGAAAAGACAGCAGAAAGGTCAAATATGTGTGATCAGATCTATAATTTTGATTTAGAGTCTTCTTTGGGTTCAATACAAATTCCTAAACGTATGTATGAAGGTCCTGCATCAAAAAATTTAAGTAAGTGTTATAAACCATTAACGTTAGAAGATATTTCTACTCTGCAATCTCCTCATAAAAGACGCAAATCATCGCAATATGACGAAATATTGTTTTGTTATGAATGCAAAATAAAGGAAGAAAACTTAGCTTATTTCAAAAATCAGGTAAACTTGTATGCCACCAAATGCTTAAAATTGCAAGAAGAAAATGAATTATTGAAAAAACAGTTAAAAAAAATGAAAAATGAACAAAATAATGTAGAGGTGAGTATAGATTTATTAGAAAAAGTAAATGAAAATACAAAACAATTTTGTAAAATGTTGTTATCAAAAAAAAATATTTACAATGATGATCAAAAAGTTTTAGCACAAAGTATAAATTTAAGTCATATTCAGTATATTCATATTTGAGAGAAGAATTACAGCTGCATTTGCCTAGCCAATCCTCAATTTATAATTGGAGCCCAATTAAAGTTCTGCAACCTGGTTTTAATCAGTGCCTTTTAGAAAATCTGCAAAAATTCTGTTCTAAAATGGACACGAAGTCAAAACAAGCAGTACTTTTAATAGACGAAATACATATTCGCAGAGACTTGGCTTACAACATCTCTAAAGATTTAATTGATGGCGTTACTGACCTTGGTGAAAATAATAGAAAATCCTCTATAGGAAAGCAAATATGTGTAATAATGTTACGAGGTCTCTTTACGAACTGGAAATATATGATGAGTTATTTTGTTACACAAGAAGGTCTTCCTGCAGAAAAATTAATAGATATTATACATGAAAACTTATCAAAATGTTTTGGAATGGATTTAAATGTGAGATGTATAGTTTGTGACCAAGGGCCTAATAATAGAAGAGTATACAAATTATTAGGCATTACTGAAAATAAACCATATTGACATTTGCTAATAATAAAATATTTTGTGTTTTTGATCCACCTCACTTAATAAAGTCAATGAGGAATACTCTTTTATCCTGTGATATAAAATCAAATGAAGGCAATATTAGCTGGGATGTTTTGACAAAGGTTTATCAACTTGACAGTAAAAACAAAATTGTTAAGATGTGCCCAAAAATAAACAAAAAACATATATACCTATCCGTCTTCATTTGAAAAAATTAATGTAGCACTAGCAACACAAGCTTTAAGTAAAACTATGGGCGCTGCAATAGATACTTGTTTAGCTAACAACTTTTTTTCAAAAGAAATACAACAAAAAGCTAAAGCCACAAGCATATTTGTATCCACAATGAATAATATTTTCGATTGCTTGAATTCTAAAAATTTAGAAGACGGAAACCCTTTTAGAAAACCTTTAAAACAAAATGGATCACAAATTCAATATCTCAATGAAGCTATCAACTATCTCAAATCATTAAAATTACCTAAAAATAAAAAAAATTTTTGTATCTCCGGATTGATTCTAACGATTAAAGGCATACAAAGTTTAAGTGAAGATATATTTTATCCACTCTTTAGCTTATTTTTGTTTTAACAAAACATACTTTCATACCCAAATTGACTGTGCGGCAATTTGGCTAGTTAGCTTTAAAAAATATTCAAATAACTAAACTGGCGCGTATGATGTTTTTATATTAAAAATTTAATAGGATATACAACATGCATTTTCGTTTATAACACTATAAAATTTACTAATTTATATACAAAACCTACATTAAATGCTCAGTCGTTAAATTATTATCTATCCTTATAATAGTCTCTAGTCTATTATACGTTTTTTATACATAGCAGTTCTTTTTAAAGGCAAGAAAAAAAGTTTCCCATTTTAAGATAAACAATCACATGCACTATGTGATTTTGAATATATAGTAATATAAATATAGATATACTCATTCCTATTTTTTATAATTTTTATTTTTTGGTTTCTCTTTCTTTGATTCGCTTTTTGTATAACACAAAATTGATTTTGTTGTTATTTTTTTCTTTTCTTTTTTCGTCAGTATAACATTCAATGAAAAAACAATAACAAATTAGTTTTATGTATAAATTATTCTAGTATAACAGTGCCTTAACTACGAACTCATCTCGCTACTGAAAAATATTAAATTTTAACTTTTGTGGATCTGTATAGTATATTAGTCTGTGATTACATCACATTGATATGTAAACAAAATCATTGATCATGCTAATATCCCAATAACAGACATAGATTTACACTTTCAAAAAATAGATACAATAATTTGTGAAACAATAAAGAATTTCAAGAACAATTCCAAAGGTTTTAAAACTCCCCTAAAAAATACAATTCATCCCAATTTAACTACCCATTAGCATATGCCAATGATCTTTTAATATACTCCGTGACAGTGTTAAAATTACACAGATAAATTTTCAACAAAGGTTTGATACTACTGTTGACCATTGCAAAAAATTAATTCTGAAAATTAATACAAATAAAAGCGAAACAATATTATTTCGGAATACGGTAAATAAGATTAATTCGAACATAAAAAAAATGTTCATAATAAAAAGTAATAATACACCTTTAAGATGAAAAAAAATAATTATGTAGCTTGGAATTCATCTACACCAAAATCTTAAACATATAAAAAATTCAATCTCCAAAGTCTGGGGGAAACTTTCAGCAAAAAATTTAAACCAAAATCAAGTAAACCAAAAAAATGTTAGTCCGGTTGACGATATCATGTCAACTTTTGAAGAGGTGCAAATAACGTTTGACAACGAAGAATAAGCTTACATTTCAACATCAACTTCCAAAACACATGAACCTACAAAACACAGTACCCAAACAAAAAAGAACAATTGAATCTGCGTTGAAGTCAATTGAACAAGCTGATGTAGCTGTAAAAAATCGAGCATTAACAACTTCTCAAAATTACCAAGAAATAGAGGGTACAGACCCATATTTATCTAAAAGAATCCTGCTTTTGTTGGGTGAAATACCACTTTTTAATAAAGATAAAGTCGGGCAGAATTACTGCACTTTATTTTTGTTCTCAAAACAAAATATGTAAGTTTTTATTATTTAATTAATAACATTGACTTAACAACAGTAAAAACTAAAGAGTAAATTGTGATTCGATTGAAAAGCCGCCACTTTACCACTGAGCTATCAGTCAGATGAGATGATACTTATTAATTCTAACCTTAATAAACATAACCCACAACCCAATAACGTATATTATTTGTATAACAAATGTTTTCAAATACATAACGAAGTATACGTCAATGAGCTGTACTGCTTTTTCCTAATACGCCTGAAATTAAGAATATTTTACTCAATAATATGTCAGTATCGAATTAGAAAAGTTCATAACTTATTATACCTTATTTAATGTTAACTATATTAACCAAATTTTATCCCAAATTTTTTAATTTCTATAAGTAATGCGCATTCTTATTACGTTTTTGAAGTTCAAGATCAAAAGATTGTTCTTGATTTAAACTGTTTTAATACTATTTAATAAAATTTAAATATGCCATAAATAAAATAATAGAATATTTTAATATTTCTAAAAATTCTCCTGAGGTTTCTTTTACCAAAAAATACCCATTAAAACTAAAAATTAAATAAATAAGGCAATAATTTAATTAAGACAATATCAATAACATTAAAATTAATTTGTTTTAATAAAATAAATATTTTAAATAAACTAATATTGAAGAAATAAAATCGGAAAAGTTTATAAGAAAATCAAATATTGCCACCGCAGACTATTTATACATTTTTTTCAATTTTTAGCACATTGTCAAAAATTTTCTTAAAAAATGTGCCTATATTGTTTTATACCTTCCGTCCATCAGTGTGCTTACAAAAACGTTTGCAATAATGACAAGAAATTATAACTAACTCGAAACTTACAATTTTGAGAGGAGTTAGATTTGAAACAAGAAGGATGCGATTTTTAAGAAGTTTGGAGCTATAAGGAGGCAAAACGTTTAGGAGCTGTAAGAAGACAAAACTAAAAATTAACAATTATTAAATACCTCTAACTAAGTTCAATAAATATAATAGCTCCGACTTTATATATTTCAACGTTTCTCAGAAGTTTTTCCTAATTATAAAGAGTGTTCTTAAAATAGAATAAACAATATATTGCTTTCTTACAATTTTTCTTATTTAATAAATTTCTAACAAGAGTTCTAAAAAATTATTGTACTAGTTTTCGATATACTTTTAACCCAAAACTTATTACATGTTTCATTGGTTAATTGTAAAAATATATTTTTTTTAAAACTCTTGATTTTTTTTCATTACTTTTTTTAATATAAAATTTTAATATAAAGAAAAGTAAATTTTTTTTTTTTTTCTTGGGTCCCTTCCAACTTAATTAAAAGAACAAGTTATTAGTTTTATTAATATTTTCCAGAAATTAGAAAGCAATTTGGTGGGTGCTGAAGCTAAATTGAGAATAGGAGTTTCAAATGTCAGGAATCTATACCGGATAAAGAAGAAATACAGAACAGTACAAAGGATTAGTGGAATAGTAACTGTCTTGTCTGATGGAGGACTCAATACTTGGAATTGCGGGAATTTCCATCTGGAAGAGACTTCATTAAAAGAACATTTTGCTCATACTAAGCAGGAAAGGACATACTTACTTAAAATAAGAAATCCAGACAATCCATTCAGTGCCGAGACGAAAGAGGAAATAATGTGGAGCAGAGACATGGGGACTTTAACTATAGACTCCATAGAGAACCATAGCACAGACTAGCACTACATCAAAAGGGCTAACATAACTCATAGGCTCTTGACATCCTTTTTTCAACTGACATGTGGGTCTTTATAAAAACCCCTCTTCTTCCACATTAATGTCAAGCCATGTAATCAGTCAAATTCATACTCTTTCTGCAATCCATAATTTACAACTAAGTGAGTAACGTATTTCTTGGATTATACGTTGACTATATAAACAAAAATATATTATGAGTGCGATTCCATCAGGTTCAAATTAATAATATCAAAAATTATTAACATACATGTTCACATAAATATGTAACTCTAACTTTTACCTTACATTATAAATAAATATAAATTATATTTTAATAATCCAATCAGCACTATCTTTGAAAACTCAGAAGATTAAAATCGATATTAGTCGATTTCAGAAGTATTTGATTTCTTTGATTTCTGTGATTTTTAAATTTTGTGTTAAAAGACTTGAGTCAAATTTTTCAAATGCGTGTAATGTCTTTTTAAATTCTAAAAAAAATACGAACAAATTGTAATCAAATAAAATTAAAATTTGTTTGTATACTTTTGAACCTCACTGTCTTTTTGGACCAAATTTAAATATGTATATTCAAATAAATAAAGACTGGGTGTGTATCAATTTAATTTTATGATTATAAGATTCACAAAACAAAACAAGTTTCATATTAAATATGTAAATATTATGTAAGTATGCTTGTATATTATATATTAATCTCTACAGAATCTTAACCTTTTATTCTTCCTGAATTCTCTACATTCCAAAACACATTCAAAATGGAAATAGCAAAAAAAAAAAATTAAACAAGATAACACTTAATATAATTTGTACATATGAATGTAAACATTATTAATATATGTATATAATATGTTAGTATTGAAACGAAAAGATAAAGATTGAAACAAGTGATAATCAAATTTGCATATTAATTTAAAATTATAACCTAGAAAAAATATCCAACACTTCTTCATCAAATCATATTCCACATTTTTGGGTATTCAATGCTAACGAACAAAATTTGATTTAAATAAATTGAAACAAAGTTATGATGAAATGTTCAAACAGAAGCTTAAAAAAGCATTCGTTAGAAAGGAAAAACTCAGAAAAATTTCTAAAAAATGAGAGCAATTATATAAAATTTTAAGAAAAATTAAAGAATTTAAAGAAAATAGAGAGATGGGGAAGAAAATTAATAATTAAAAAATTCAAAGAGAATAAAATCATTAAACAAATAATATGATGTGAAAGTTAAATATATAAAATTTTCAATTAAAATAGAATCTTATGTCATGAACTTGCACAACTACTACTAAAGAAAATAAGAATAAAACAATTATTCGACAATCAACATAATGAATTAATAAATAGTGAGTTTCCCGCGAAAAAGAAAATTTAATTTATTTTCAATCTATAACTTGAAAAATTCTTATTTCAATTTAATAATTTGAGCTCATTTTCATAGAACCTTGGTTTGAGCTAGTTACTGAAGATGATATTTATAAATTCGAAAGATCATATACTTTGAATATGATATCAGAGAATTTAAAAAAGAAGACAAAAGAAGACATGTATGCATGTAACCATGTATAAAATTTGCATCGCAAATATTAGGTAATTTATATTGCGACGCGCAAATAAAATGATACTTAAGCTCATATAATTCATAATTCGCACTAAAAAATAACGCATTTAAATTAAAATTAAAATTTTTCATAATTGAGGGAAATTTTGAAATTGCGCCTCCCGAAACTAATTATTGACTGTTCAAATGTGTTATATATATATATAATTAAGAATCATCCAATATTACACAGAATGTTAAAATCACTCAGTTTACTCCAATAAATTAAGGTTTAAAAAATGTCCAATTTTTTTTTTTTTTTTTTTTTTTTTTTTTTATTTATTTAGTATCATATTATACTATTAATAAAATTTATTACAAATTTAAATTAATTTTTAAATTCATTTTTAAATTACTCCATATTATAAATTATTCAGTTACAATTCAACATTATTTAGTTTCAAATTCAAACTCAGTTACAAAATTCTTTTATAAATTTAAAATTCAACAATACATACAACATTAATAGGTATATACAAAAAAAATATAATATAAAATTAAGCGAAATATTTCTCTAAGAAAAATTTGAAAAAAGAATATTATTAAAATATAAGATATACATTATTTATTTAAATATGATTTATTAAAAGTTTTTTAAATTTTTTTCATTTTTAATGTTGTTAGGTAGGTCATTAAACCATTTCAAACCGTTATACATGACATTTTTTTTACATTTTCATTTCGAAAGAAATTAAGTCTGAAGTTGAAAATATTTCTAAGATGATAATGGTGTACATCCTGGACGAGAGTTAAATTTCTAGTTAAGTAGTGCGGTAGAAGACCATTCTTCATTTTAAAGACAAAAACCAATACATTTAGTTTCATAATTTGATGTATATTGAGCCATTTTAGAGTTCTTAGCATTACATTTACTGAGCTATATCTATTTAATTTCAGAATTATCCTCATGCCCCAATTTTGTAGTTTTTACAATCTTACCAAACACTGATTAGTTGTAAAGGCAGTAATAGTTGAACAGTATTCAAAATTTTGTTTAATGATGGTGTTATATATATTTATTGCACATTTAGTTGAAACCTTATTTCTAATATTTTTAAAAAAGCTTAACTTTTTTGCTACCTTTTTACAGATATAATCAATATTGCTTTTGAAATTGATTTTATCATCAATTATTATTCCCAAATATTTGATCTCATTCACTATATCAATTTGTACATTTTCTATCAAAATATCAGCATTCAAAATTCCATTCAAACACATGGTTTTAGTTTTAGCCACATTCAAACTAAGTTTATTAATTTTCATCCATCCGTTAAGTAAATTCAAATCTTCATTAATTTTACAAACACACTCATCAATAGAATCACTTACAAAGTACATTAACGCATCATCAGCAAACAAGAGTATTTTTGAATTTCACAGCCTTTTCAATATCATTGAAAAAAATTAAAAATAGAAGTACTCCTAATATTGTACCTTGCGGTACCCCCAACGTTACTATTATGGAGGATGAAACGTGCCCATTCACCCTAGTTTTCTGCTTTCTATTATGCAGGTATGATTTAAACCATTCATATACACTGTTACGTACACCATATTTCTCCATTTTTTTCAGTAGCAATTTCCGATCAACAGTTTCATTATATCTATTAGTATTATGGAGAATGTTAAATATACACTATGCATCTTAACTGATTTAATAAAAACAACACACAATTGGTTCCAGATCTTCCATTTCAAAATCAAGTTCATCAATCGACATTCCAAGCAGCCGAACTCATAAACATTTACTCAGGTTCACTTCTATGATTTATAAGATTATACAACCAGCGAACTTACATAATATCACATGGAGTTATTTTTTAAAGTTCTTTTAACCGGTATAGACCTATTGGAAATTCCTTTAATAATTTAAGTTATGTGTATAAGTTTTAGTTTCGTTGTAAGTAAAATAACAATAGGTTACTTCCAGTTTTCTTTAATGCCAGATAAGAAAAACAAGGCAGATGAAAAACAATAAAAACAAATTAATGAACATTTGAAAGAAACTCTATAAAAGGGCAAAAAATATTAAAATGTTTTTTGAATTTCAAAACATATCATAAATTAAATTAGCATAGACATAAAGCATTCATCTAAGATATAACATTCATAACTTATTATTCGGTACAGTAGTAGAATTTTAACACAATTCATAACAAATGCCAAAAAAAAACATTTAAAAATTATGCTAAATATCAATTAAATTCTAATTTAATTATTTTGTTTGAATGATTTTTGAATAATTTTAAGTAATTGTATTGTATAAAGAAATCGTAGACTTTTAACTTTATATCGCAGTATTAAAAAAAAATTTAACAGCTTTTTGTGTATAAATTCATTGTCTTGTCAATTATTCAAATTATGTTGATTTTAATAATTTAAAACGTAGCCTTATAGCTTTTAATATTTTAAACAAAGTATGAATAATTCATAGAAAAACAAATTGATTATAAATACCGCTACTGATATTTTTAAGGGTATGAAATTAATATGGTGATGCCAAATTTGTTTTTAATATATGTATGTACAATTATTTAAATATATAGAGAAAAGCAGTAGGGAATTTTGTATATATTGCCAGGTTTACTATATAATAATTGAGTTTAATAATAAAAATTAGTCATATTTATTCATTGTTTAAATTTTCACATCACTTTTTTATACAATTTGCAAAAGATAGTTTTGCGATTAGGTTGTTATTGAACGCAATTTAAAAAAATGGAAAGGTCTTTAATGTATCTATCATCTCTAACTTTTAGTGACAAATCTAAAAATCGCTAATGTTATTAAAGCCTTACTATATATATGTGCATGTCGGAACAGAAGGATGTATTATATTCATATTATCAGAATTGAACAAATGAATTCCACGTACAATTTCCATGACATAGAACTACGCCTCGTACCATGTAGAAATGTCAAAAATTTTCAAAAGATTTAAAAAAATGGAAAGGTCTTTAATGTATCTGTCATCTCTAACATTTTAGTGACAAATCTATTATAATCTATTATACAATTTTAGTTTTGTTTATATTGTAATAATTTTGTATGTATTCTATATCTGTGAGTTATATTCTTCAATTAAATTATTTGTTTATACTTTATAATTGTTTATATTAAAGTAATTTTTTTTTTATTAAATATGTATATGTAATTATAAATAATAGATTAAGCTATTTTTTTGAACCCAATGGCTAATGGTAGCTGAGTCGGTGGCGCGAAATAAAGCCATACGAAATAAAGCCATAAAATGACATTATTTTTTTTAAAAATATCATTTTCTAAAATTTTACGAAATAAAGCCATATAGTAAAATTGATACAAATTCTAGTTTAATAATAAACAAAGTAAAAAAAAAATAGAAATTGATAATTAAGTGCAGTTATAAATGATAAATACAGGGTGTTTCGCTAATAACCTGCCATAGAACTAGAGGTTATTCTAGGGTTCAAAACAAACAAAAAATGCTTCTAGAGGTAGGGTCTATTCTCATCCGTTTGGGAGATATGGAATTAATAAGGTCCTAATTTTTTTTAATACACTGTAATAAAACATGTTAAATAATATTATATTTTCATTACGGGGGCTGCCGCCCCCGAACTCCCGCTAACTCAATTATTGAAGCTAGATTTTGAATCCAACACTAAAATGAAAAGAATGGTATAAGAATTCGGATACCTAATTCATTAAAAAAATTAATAAGTTTCTAATTTTTTTAATACACTGTAATAAAACATGTTAAATAATATTATATTTTCATTACGGGGGCTGCCGCCCCCGAACCCCCGCTAACTCAATTATTGAAGCTAGATTTTGAATCCAACACTAAAATGAAAAGAATGGTATAAGAATTCGGATACCTAATTCATTAAAAAAATTAATAAGTTTCTAATTTTTTTAATACACTGTAATAAAACATGTTAAATAATATTATATTTTCATTACGGGGGCTGCCGCCCCCGAACCCCCGCTAACTCAATTATTGAAACTAGATTTTGGATCCAACACTATAATGAAAAGAATGGTATGATAATTCGGCATAGCTATTTCATACAAAAAATAATCAACCCTAATTAATAAATATAAATATTCTGGAAAAGGGGGCAATCCTGCTTTTGTATCCAACTCCAAAATCCCTCCTAATTGAGAATCCCACATATACACATATATATATAAATATTCTGGAAAAAGCGTAAAGCCCTGCTTTTGAATCCAACTAACAATCCCACATATACATATATATAAATATTCTGGAAAAAGCGGCAATCCTGCTTTTGAATCCAACTCTAAAATCCCTCCTAATTGAGAATCCCACTTATACACATATATAAATATTCTGGAAAAAGCGTAAAACCCTGCTTTTGAAACCAACTCTAAAACTCCTTCCTAACTATTTAAATAAAAAAGTTTGGAAAATTAAATTGCTTCTATTTTCACAAATAAAATTACATTTTTAAATGCGAAATAAAGCCATAATGTCATTTTATGGCTTTATTTCGTATAGCTTTATTTCACGGCGCCGCTGAGTCGAGTCGAAAACCAGATAAATGTTTTTTCACTTTTACTGGTATTCGAAACTGAGCCTTTCGCATGAAAAATCGACACTCTAAGCACTGTAAACCCAGCTGTTTTAAATTGTTGAGGAATTATTTATTTATATACAAAGCAGCCTGTTTCTAGAAGTTTGACTAGCCTATAATTAAAATAAATAAAATCGTAGAAATAATCTATAAGTATAAGCTTTTCTTCTTTTTTTTTTTATATAGGAGTCCCCTCCCCCTCCCTTTGGTCCAATTTGGCCCAACAACGAAGCCATTTTTTATTTTGGCAAAATAAACATTCACACAAAATTTCAATAAAATCGGTTGAAATTTTGATGAAATATTAGAACTTTACATTCCCTTAATGCCTGGAAGCTCTAAATTTGTTCATTCCGACGGTTAGAACACGATAATACTTTTGATTATATTTTTTTCAGATATTTAATAAATAAATTTGAAAAAGTTAAAACTACAAAAGCAAACCTAGAATAAAATTTCCAGTTAATTTAAAAAAAAAAAATTATTAACTATAAGCAAAAAGTTAGTATACATATTATAATATAAATAAGTTTATAGATATTGAATTAAATATTTCTCCTTTCCTCTCCATTAACACGAAGACAATAAATATGTTTGTTTTAAAACACTTAGCTATTGTTAGGATTATTAATTCAAAAGTCTCAAAAAAAAGGACGCATTTTTGCTTTCACTATTTTCTTTTTAATCGCAAACTAAGAAAATGCATTTAAAAGTTCAAGAAACTTTCGTACTCCTTCAAGATTAGTTTTCATAGTCAGATCGGAACAGAATAAGAGTTTCTGCATTTAAAAAATTCAAAGTGAATTTTTTAACATAAAACTTTATGAATTCATTTATGAGTATTGCACTTTTTGAATTAAAATGCTCCTTATTTATGTATTTTGTATTTTATATTCCATTCGGTTTCATTATATTTCTTTTGAGTCTTATTCATATTCTATTTTTTTCTTCTTTTTTATTTTGGATTAAGAAAATGGTAAAAAAATTAAATTTTCATAATACAAATTCATTTTTTCTTCCCATTTTTGTTCTCCATTGACATTAAAGTACTTCACAATTATCAGTAGTTACGTCAAAACTTTACTTTACTTAAGTAAACTATCATTTCAACCTCATTATACCTATATATTAAATAAAGCAAATTCTATGCTGGGTTTTATTAAGCGTTGGGCAAGAGGATTTGAAGACCCTTATGTTTTTAATTCTCTTTATTATAGAGTCCATGTATATTTATTATAGAGTCCATTTTAATAGGATTGAATCTGTCCAAAAGAAATTTCTTAGATTTGCTCTTCGTCATCTGCCTTGGGGAGATCCGTTAAATATTCCACCGTATGCGCATCGGCTTAATTTATTAAATCTTAACACTCTCGAAAAACGTCGAGAAGTTGCCGATATAATATTTTTAACAGAACTACTCAAAGGTAATATTGTTTCTACGGAATTACTTAACAAGGTATTCTTTTGTCCAGTTTCTAGATTAAGAACACATAACATGTTCTATCCCCTTCTACGTTTCACGTTTCATCGTACTAATTATGGTAAATTTGAACCTCCTAACAGGATGATGGCTTTATGTAATAAATATAAACACATTATTAACCTTTACCTTACCAAATTTACTTTAAAGAAAGATTTATATTTGCATCTTTGAAATTTTTGGAGTATCTTTAGTTTATTTATTTTTCATATAAAATTTATACTTAAATTTGTTTAATAATTTTGTTTATTGTTAAACCTTTAATTATTATTATATTGAAAAATGCTAATGAATTTGTTACTTTTTTAAATGTTTATACCCGTGCATACATATATGAACATCGGGTATATTAAAATTACTCCTCCGTTTGTAACGCATCGACATATAAGAGCTAGATATAGTGTCAAGGGTACGTATCGAATCAGCATCGAAAAGTGAATCGATCTAGCTATGTGTGTCCGTCCGTCCGTCCGTCAGCACGATAACTCAAAAACTATAAGAGCTAGAGTTCTGAAACTTTCACAAAGTAATTTTTAGACAATTTCTAGGTTCCCTATTGTTTTTGGTTAAAATCGGACCAAGTCTTCGGGGAGCTGCCATACAACTTTTTTGCACCAATATGAATTTCTTCAAAAGTAATTATACTACGAGAATGAAAATTACACACGGTTAGTTTTATAATGACTCCGGCACTTATATGAAGTTTCAAAATGTTAGGGCCCCATTTTCGGGGGGCTGCCATACAACTTCCTTGCACCAATATGAATTTCTTCAAAACTATTTATACTACGCGGATGAAAATTACACACGGTTAGTTATATAATGAATCGAGCACTTCTATGAAGTTTCAAAATGTTAGGGCCCCATTTTCGGCGGGCTGCCATACAACTTCTTTGCACCAATATGAATTTCTTCAAAACTATTTATACTACGGGGATGAAAATTACACACGGTTAGTTTTATAATGACTCCGGCACTTATATGAAGTTTCAAAATGTTAGGGCCCCATTTTCGGGGGACTGCCATACAACTTCCTTGCACCAATATGAATTTCTTCAAAACTATTTATACTACGCGGATGAAAATTACACACGGTTAGTTATATAATGAATCGAGCACTTATATGAAGTTTCAAAATGTTAGGGCCCCATTTTCGGGGGGCTGCCATACAACTTCTTTGCACCAATATGAATTTCTTCAAAACTAATTATACTACGAGGCTGAAAATTACACACGGTTAGTTATATAATGAATCGAGCACTTATATGAAGTTTCAAAATTTTAGGGCCCCATTTTCGGGGGGCTGCCATACAAAGTTTTCGATTCAATAACTTTGAATCTAATGAAGCTACAAGGTTAAAATTAAAATTGGGCAGACAAATTAATAGGGCAAGTTACTTGGCAAAGTTGGACATCACTCGGACCTTCGGACTTTTAGGGTGGGCCAATTTTTTTTTTTTGTTTTTTTTTTTGTTTTTTTTTTTTTTTTTTTTTTTTAAGCTTAAGTTATGGGACAATGAATGAAAATTTTGTTTATTTTTTTTGTGATTATTTTTTTTTTGTTAATTTTTTTTTTTTTTTTTTACGTCAAAATTATGGGGTAATGAGTTAAATGTATAAGGGAAGTAAATTACGGTTTATTTTATACACCATAGTGGGTATGCACGGGTATCTAAAAGTTGACAAGGGCAACTATAATCTTCCTCGTTTTTAAATGATTTTTAATTAATTTTTTTTTGCATGATTGTTTAATATAAATTTTGCATTATTTAGTATTGTAATATGTATTTTTTTTTTTTATTTCACTTCGTTATTTTTAAGTAATAATTGTAAAGTGTTTGAGTAAAGCATTAGTCAAACAAAATAAATGTTCTTCTTCTTAAAAAGAAATGTTAGGTTTAAATCACATCTTAAAATGATTTCTCTTGAAGGTTTAAAATATTTAACTTTCTTCTATACCTTAACTCTTTGGTGAAACTTCCGGAAAGGGGTTGTGAGCTATCAAGATGACGTCATCACATAACGGTACTAAATATCTCAAAGTTTCCGAATATATATACCATTAGTGGCGATGGCGCCATCTAGTGGTCGAAAAATGCATTACAAAAATTTCCTAAGATTTTGTAGCATTTTAATTAAAATGCTATATTTTTCCTGTAAGACCATAAACTAAAACCAACATCATATAATATTGTAGAGCATGATATTGCCTTTCATATAAATCTGGTTTCATCTGGATCGGTGCTACCATTTTTGAGATATTGCAATTTAAAGTGAAAATTAAAAAAAAAAAAAAAAAAAAAATCAAACTTTCAAAAAAACTACTATAACTGTGAAATTTTCAAAAACACCCTGTATTATTATACCATTAGAAAGGTCTTTTAAAATTCTTTCCAACGGTATATAATAAGTATGGCATATGTTGACAAATAGCCCCACCAGAGAACATAAATGCAAAAATGACACAACAATTTTATTAAAAAATACATTTTCATACTTTATTTGTCATAAATTTATTTTGCCTTTTTGGCAAATTTAAAAATGTAAGAATGCATTTTAGGTTTGGATACAATATTGAGTTTGGTTCCGGCAATTTGTTTTGAGGGATTTTGGAGGTGACAACCTCAAAGTTTTAAAATTTTTTTTATTTAAATATGTATGTAAAAATATAATTAGAAAGGCCCTTAGGCTACAAAATCAGAATTATGCGCTTTATCAGATTATAAGAATCTGAATTAGGAGGATTTTAGAGTTGCATTTAAATTCAGGATTACCGCTTTTTCCAGAATATTTATATGTCTATAATATATATGTATGTTAGTTCCTCAATCAGAAGGGATTTTATTATATTTCATTATTTTAACTAAAGATAACTTGATAACCTTTATAATAAATGGAATTTGTATTCAAAACTTAGCGGAATGTCGTAATACGTAGTGTCTGAAAAAAAAATCTACTAAAATATAAATTTACATTATGCACATAAATATGTAGGCATTAATCAGTATATAATTAAAATATATACCTAATTACGTTTATTTGTTTATTTATATATAATAATATGTGAGTTATTAAGATGCATCAAATAATTAAAAATAATGAAACAAATAAATAAATAAAGAATATATAAGTCCAGCTCTAATAGTTGAATCCAACTCTAAAATCTTTTCTATTATGGAAAAAGCGGCAATCCTGATTTAGAATCCAACTCTAAAATCTCTTCTAATATTGGATATACATATACACATATATTATAAATATTCTGGAAAAAGCGGATCTCCTGATTAAGAATCAAACTTAAAAATTTCTTCTAACATTGTATATACAAACACACATATAAATATTCTGGAAAAAGCGGTAATCCTGATTTAGAATTCAACTCTAAAATCCCTCCTGATTCAGGTTCTTGTGTGTATATATGTTTTTAAATATTCTCGAAAAAGCGAATAATTCTGATTTTGTAGCTAACTCTAAGGTCCTTTCTAATTATATTTTTACATACATATTTAAATAAAAAAAATTTTAAAACTTTGAGGTTGTCACCTCCAAAATCCACCTATAAAGTACATTCTTACATTTTAAAATAAATATTTCAACTGGAAAACAAAAAGCCAAAATAAATTTATGAGAAATAAAGTATGAAAATGTTTTTTTGATTAAATTTGTTGTGTCATTTTTGCATTTATGTTCTCTGGTGGGGCTATTTGTCAACATATGCCATACTTATTATATATCGTTGGAATGATTTTTAAGAGATCTTTCTAATGTTATAATAATAATACAGGGTGTTTTTGAAAATTTCACAGTTATAGTAGTTTTTTTGAAAGTTTGATTTTTTTTTTTTTTTTTTTTTAATTTTCACTTTAAATTGCAATATCTCAAAAATGGTAGCACCGATCCAGATGAAACAAAATGTTTATGAAAGACAATATCATGCCCTACAATATTGTAAGATGTTGGTTCTAGTTTATTGTCTTACAGGAAAAATATAACATTTTAATAAATGCTACAAAATCTTAGGAACCTTTTGTAATGCATTTTTCGACCACTAGATGGCGCCATCGCCATTAATGGTATATATATTTGGAAACTTTGAGATATTTAGTACCGTTATGTGATGACCTCATCTTGTTATCTCACAACCCCTTTCCGAAAGTTTTGCCAACTCTTTGAATTAATTGTATTTGATTTTATTTATGATCACTGTACTTCTTTTCTATCGCCTTTTCAACATGACTTTGTAAAGATTAAAACTACTGTTACCAATCTCGTGGAATCAACATGTATCTTAATTTGTAATATGGAAGATGGTTTTCAAACGGATGTAATTTATACAGATTTTAGTAAAGCTTTTGATTTGCTTCCACATAATATTATCATATTTAAGTTGCAAAAATTAGAATTTCCTACTTATTTCATAAATTTCGTTCATTCCTACCTTTCTGACCGTAGATATAGTGTCTCTTTTAGATCACATTAAAATTTATGCAGACGATACGACAATTTATAGAAAAATTATAAATTTCAAGGATGCATTAACTATAGAATCCGATCTGAATCTCTTTAATAATCGAACAATAATCTTCAATTCAATATTAATAAATACACCCTTATGACTTTTAAAAGTCGGGTGTATCCTATTTCTTATCAACATTCATTTAATATTGAGTTAATATTTGATAAAACTTTTATGATTTTAATAAAACTTTAAGATTAGCTCCTTATGAACATAGAATAAACTTATCAAATCTCAATACTAAAAAATTAAAAAAAAATGCCATTCCTAATGGATTTTTGTACGTGAGAGTTTTCCCCCTTTTTATTTATTACAACTGATAGGCTACAGTTCCAATGGTATTCTTTCAAAGAATTAAAAATTTAAATTAGAAAATTACTCGCTGGATTTGTGCAATTGGGGCCTTGGTAGTCATCACACGGGGCAAAAAATCTCATTGAGTCTCCTCTCCAATATTATGAGTCGACTTTCTGTAGAAATATAATTCATTTTCGGGTGTCAGTTGCGGCTCAATTAAACTACTATATGCGCCGACTTATATTTTTCTTTTTAGCACATTTTCAAAAAATTTTGTAAAAATGTGCCTAAAGCTTCACTCTGTCCGTCCGTCCGTATGTTTACAAAAACTTTTACACCGTTTGAAATAGAGTAAAAAAAATTTTAAGCATGGGTAGGTATTTCAAAAAAATAATTTCGTAGAAGAATTTTTTTCTGTAGCACCACCTGTTACGGAGCTACAGGCCCCCAAAGTTGGAAAAAGCCCTTTATTTAAATTGTTATAACAAGTGTTGTGTTATATATATTTTCAATCTGATAACGACAAACAATAGCTGGTTTTATAAACTTTATAAAATTTTAAAAGGCAAATTTTTAGGTTTGCCATACGGTACTAAAATTTACCATTGTGCAAAACTCAATTTTTGCAAAATTTTTGACCCTACATATCTTCTTAACGGTTCAAGCTAGGGTCTTTTTTTTTGTCAAGCCCCATGTTTAGGAGCTATAAGGGCTCGAAAATTGAAATTTTGCTATTTTAAACACCTGCAACTTGAATATTTGTTTAAAAATTTTTCCCTAATTTACAAAATTTAAAGGTCCAACATTATATTTTAACATATGTTAAAAGATTTTCTTAAATTTAAAAGGGGTTCTTTAAATTGAAGAAAGTGTCTCTCAGTGTTAACCATTTTTGCCTAAATAGTAAAATTCTAAGTAAAATTCCAAATTTTGGTGGAATTCACAATTTAATTCCTAGAACCTAAAAAAGTTTGAGGGAAGGGGAGTTGTGTGGATTATATCCTTGAGAAATTTGACAACCTTCCCCATAGAGGGGCTACTAAGACTTAAAAAATAAAAATTTACTGTTTTTATAGGTAAGAAGTAACTTAGTCACCAACGTATATATTTCCTAAATTAAACATTAATATTGAAGCTTCAACATTATATTCCGATAAAATACTTAGTTTGAAACCCTATATTATTTTAAAAATATGCTTTTTTAAAAACCCTTGGTTTTTTTCATTACTTGTTTTTGTTTAGTTTAAATGTTTAATGAACAAGGAGATTAAAAGTTTTTTCTTGTTTTTCTTATTTTTTTACCTTAACGTAATGAATGTAATTTAGATTTTTTTGAAAAAACTCGTGATGATGTAAATGAACATCTATCGTTGCGATTATGGCGTGTCTGTTGAAGTTCGTGGTCAAACGCTTGACAATAGTTTTGTTGTTCCTTAAAGTCCATATCTTTTAGCCAAGTTTGATTGTCATTTGAATGTTGAAGTTTGTACGACTGCTAAAAGTGTGAAATATATTTAAAAGTATGTTCATAAAGGTTATGATAGTGCTATGGTACGTTTTTCAATAGTGAATGAGAATATAGAAAATTTTGATTATGATGAAATTGATTCATTCTTAAATGATAGATATGTTGGTTCAACAGAAGGTGTTTGGCGTATATTTGAATATGAAATGCATTACCAAACACATACAATATTTCGACTTGCTTGTCATTTACCTAATCGGCATTTGGTTTACTTCAGAGAAGGAAATGAAGAAGAAATGATAAATTTTCCTCAACGTACAAAATTATTAGTATTTTTACAAATGATACAACAAAATCTTTGTGCTAATAATTTATTGTATACAGAAGTCCCCGAAAAGTATGTGTGGAATGAACGAAGTTTATGTGGATAGAAAGAATGCGTGTAAACAAAAAAATAATTTCACGGTTGAAAACAATTTCTATTACGAATGTCGAACTTTTCCGTTTAAGACTGCTTTTAATACATGTTGCATGTGCAACATCATTTGAATACTTGCCAACATATTATAACATTATTTATAATAATATTTTATGAAGTGGCATATGTTCGCGGAATAGCTCAAATTATAATGAATGGCGGGATTGTTTAAATGAAACCAAAGAAGGTCAAAGTCCACTTCAATTACGACAGCTGTTTGGTTTTATTTGTGGTTTGAATGCATCTTTTAATGCAATTTTACTTTGGAATGAATTTAAATACTTCTTATATGAAGATTTTCTTGCAGACTTTAATAAGGATATTTCCATAATCTCATTGCAATTGAGAAAATATTAATAACATATAATATTATACCAAGAGCTTGGCTTAACAAGTCCAAACTTTAATTACATCAAATCGTTGGTTCTCAATTTCAATATCAAACTTTTAGTCCTATAGAAGAACTATTATTTGAAGAAATATATAAGTAGTTCTGCTAATAAAGAACAACGTAATATTATCGATAAAGTTTTACACGAAATTGAATTTCATAATACTGGTTGCAATATTTTTTGTCTGACTGCTTATACAGGTTGTGGAAAAAGTTCATTCAAAATGCAATTATACTTAAATTATAGTGATATCACTTGTACATTATTACCAGGTGGAAAAAATTTGCGTAATGTTTTCAAAATTCCAATTCCCTTTTTGGAAACATCTACTTCAAGCATAACATTTAATACTCTGTTGCTCATAAAATAAATGACGCTTCTTTAATTTTTAAAGATGAAATATCAATGTGTCCAGTTTTAGTTTTAAAATGTTTTAAAAGTAATTGATAAATTGTTACAGGATATTAGTATGAAAAGAAGTAACATTTTTAGACTAAACCTATTTTAATGAGTAAAGATTTTCGCCGAACATTACCAAACATTATGGTCAGAATATCATTTAATTCACAAATTTACTTTGACCAGAAATATATGAGAGCGTTAGAAAGTGAAATTGAGTTCGTTGAATTTCTCAAATTATTAGGTGATGAAAATTTGCAAAGTTTCCTACAACTTGGGTATAAATGATAATTTAGAAATTCCAAATTATTTGAATTGCAGAGATTCTATCATAAATGACATTTATAATGATGTTGCTAACACAATTAATATTCCAGAAACATTGCAGCGCGTTATCTTAGCACCAAAAAATGATGACTGTAATTTAATTAATAATCATATTTTGAATATTTTACCAGGGGAAGAGCATGGTTTTTAAAGTGGTGATGCTAGTTACAACTAACTAAATTCAATTATTATAAAAAAATATTGTAATAAAAACACATGATAATTGGAGGAAATCCGGTCGATGAACTCGTTCACTGAGACATCGGAAACGAGATCCTTCCTGGCGGAAATCGATGTGCTGTTGGCGGACCAATGAGAAGTGGAAAAGGAAAGTAAATCCCCTGATCCCGATTCCTCAACCGTGAGCATAGTAATTGGGAGAAGGGCGGGGGAGATAACAATCCTGTCTGAATAGACTCCCAAAAAGATGGCAGGGAAGGCTATCAAAATTATACAAGCCAACCTGCACAGAAGCATCATACAGAGTATTACACAGAGATAGTAGCAGAAAGGATGCTTAAGGAAAACTAAGCCGTAGCTCTGGTTCGAGAACCAAGCACAGCTAATGACCATCCAATAGGATAGGACGGAAAACACCTTGTGTTTTTACAAAATGAATTACAGTATAGGCCAAGAGCGTGTATTGTTATTAGAAAGATACTTAAAACCTTCTCTATTCTACAACTTAATAGTACTGACCTGGTAGCCACCCAGCTGAAAAAGGCTACAGCGTGGGGTAAAATGACGGTCATCCTGGCATCAGGATACTGCCATATGAAGAAGAGAACCCATCCACCCACAGACTCAGTGATCTGGTAAGTTATTCAGAAGAAGATGGTTCACATCTGATTCTTGGCTATGATGCTAACGCCCATAACACGGTGTGAGGGAACACCAACGTCAAAAATTGAGGTAAACATCTTTTAGATTATATATTCTTTTAGATCATTCTTCGTTCTACCTTCGTTGTGCACACACCGGTATAAAACTATGTTTGTAGAATTTAATAATAATATTTTTAACATTCTTTTTTCAATAATTTCATTTGAATTTTGAAATTCACTGTTTTAATATCTTTATTTTAATTAAATTACATACTTAATTTGCTCTTATTTCACTTAATTTTTATTTTATTTTAAAAATATTTTAATTTTTTATTTTATTGTGATGGTGTTTTGTTGTGTTTTAATTATTTCTCTCAATTATTGGATTTACAAGCCGGACTTCCAATGGTGGCAAGATAAGTATTTTCTTTTATTTTATTTTTTTTTTTTTATTATTGTTAAAAAAATTTCCTAATTAAACAAAACTTTCACACATTTAACACAGATTTTTAATCTGTTATGAAATTTTATTTTTTTTTCATAATATACACTTTGATTAATTTTTACAACTTTGTTTTAATTCCAAAAGTTTCTATTAAATATAAGAACTTTTATTTTATTTTTTAAATTAAAAATTTATTCTAATTTAAAACAAGCGTCGGATTTGTTTTGTTTACAATTAACAACTTGTTAAATTTAATTTTTTTTATTTTATTTCTCATTCATTTGCTAGCAGTAAAAAAACAAATATTATATCCATCCCCCTTCCTCTTATGTATGGATGTTGGTACTCTAATTTTTTTTTTTTTCCTAGATTCCCAATTTTTTATATTTTTATTTTGAATTTTAATTGTATTGATAATTGAAGATTAGATTACACTAAAATTACTGCATATAATGTTATATGTTGATCTCTTTTTTACTAATTTAAATAAATTAATACTCTTTTTTTTTTTCAAACATAATTTTTTTTATTTTAAAATCTAAATTACGTCATGTAGTTTTACTTTGTGTGAGTTTGCGACTGTAACTTCGTTCAACAAGGGCACATATAGTGTTTCGCCATTATATCTTGCAAGATAAAAACTGTTGAACTTTGTTATAAGTCGCTTTCTCACTCCAAGTAAAATAAAATTAGCCGGTGTAAATAATTAATTAAGGAGGACAAATCGTACATATATTTATTTTTAATTTAAAGTTCTAAATTTTTAAATTTTGTTTTTTTTTTTGAAATATAAATTTCTTTTACTTTCAAAATTAATTTTAAAAAATTTCTGTTTTTGCTTTTATATCTCTTTTCTATTCTAAAAATTTTTCTATTCTTAAAATTTTTCGATTCTTAAAAGTTTGTATTCATTAATAATTAAGTTTCTTTGAAAATTACCAACTGTATTAATTTTTGTAACATACGCGGGTCGCAGACGATTTTTCATGCCGTAGAATACCATTTAAACTCTGCAAAGCCAGCTATCCTAGCCCTTTGTGAAACGAATAATTTTAGTATTACAGGCTACTCACTTGTTTCACACTCCGTCCCTCCACGAGGCATCGCTATCTTTATTAAAAATAACATCCTTTTCAACATTCTTCATAAATATAAAACTTCTAGCCCAACCTTCCATTACATTTGGGTCAAAATTCTCTTTGAAAACATGTCATACATTTCTGTTTCTTATAAAGATCACCCAACTCAAACAAACATGAAACTGCTACGGAGATTGAAAATCTCTCTAGCCAGATAAATGCAATTTTGGAGTCATGCCCAAGAACTAAAATAGTTCTGGCTGGAGATTTCAATTTTTTTCATCAATGTTTCACCTTTCTCAACTTATCCAAAATCCCACTAGGGTCCCTGACTTAGGCTTTGCGAAGAATACACAGAGCAACTAGAAAAGACCAGTGAGCCATCAAGACTTGAAATGGAAGACGGAACCATGTCTCTGACAATGGAAGAATCCCTGGATATTTTCAAGAAAACCACAATTTTAGAAGGTAAATTATTTTAAAATAATATCGTGTGGGCATAAACTTAAGTCAAATACTGAGTAACTCGCAGAGCAAGGACCCAATTTTTAAATATATGATTTTGGATAAGTCTTTTCTGCTCCCAATTTAAATTTATTACTTTTCTATATAAAAATTAAGTTGAAAGTTGAAAGTTAAGTTGAATCGTTGATGAGCACGGACGTGTTTTGATTGACTGCTGAATTTATGAAATGAAATATTTGTTTTTTATTCTTTTTTACACTATATTTATTTAACATTTTAATTGGTTTTCACAAATTTATTTTGTGGCGAAAATTTTTATTTAATTGGATATATAGGATAATAATTAGAATTAATTATATAAAATAATATTTGAAATAAATTATAATTTTAAATTACTTAAGATATATTTTCGGGAAAAGGTGCGATCGCGATTTACAGTTGTCTGTTCCGGTACATTATTATTACTACACTGAAACTAAAGAAAAAACTGAACAAACTAAACCAATCGCATAAAACAGTTTTACAATTACTACTACAAGAACAACAATCAACATATGTAATTTTATTGGCACAGTCTTCTGATTAGTGTTAACTACAATACAAACTGAAAAAGTAGTAGATTGAAGTGACCGTTTTTCCTCTGTTGGAGTAAAGTTCAATGCAGTAGATATTACTCCCAAAAGCAAAAATACTGAAAAATATAAATAAAATAAATAAAATAAATAAATAGAAATAAAAATAAATAATAAAAATTAATAAAATAAAAAAATAATAAAAAATAAAATAAATAAAAAAAATTAATAAATAAATAAAAAAATAAATAAACAAATAAAATAAAATAAAAAAAAATAAATAAAAAAATAAATAAATTTATAAATAAATAATAAAAAATAAATAAAAATAAAAAATTCTGTTAGAATATTTTGAATAAGATAGACGTGTTTTTTGCCGGGTCTCCTAAAATTTGGATATAAAGTAGTGAATTGTAATAAAATAATAAAAACAGTGCTTAAATGAAATTGAATTTTATGATTTTTTTATTTGCATAGACAATATTAAATTAAAATTCATATAGACAGTATTAAAATAGTTTAATAATTAAAATTAAAATATCGATAATTAAATTGTGGCGGTGAATTTAGCGGATTGTCGCGAAATCCACTTGTACGGTTTTTATCACGAATGAATTTAACGAATGAAAACTAAGCTAAATATATAAATTATCAATATTTAAAAACTTTTAGCACTGAACTAAATAATTAATATTTAATAAACTAAAACTAAATCTATTATAAAATTAAATATAATAATAAATAATTAATATTTAATAAACTTTAATTAAAAATTATCGTAAAAGTTAATATACATACTGCAAGTTTGTAAACAAAATAAGAACTGTCATCACAATCACATAGTACATAGCACATACGTAGTTCTTAAAATTTTCAACAGTGTTAGCACATTCTAGGATACCAAAATAGCACTTTTTTTGAAAGAATAGTGGTAGCACATACGCTACCACTAAGAAATAAAAATTGAAAGCATTTAAGGTAAAATGTCGATGAGCTGTAAAAAGTGCGATAAAGGTTTTCGAAATGAGTCATTCATTACCTGTAGCTAGGGGTTCCAAAACGGTAAACCGGGATACCGGTATACCGGTTTACCGGACTATTTTAGTTAAATCTAAATACCGGTATTAAATCAACAAAATACCGGTATTTCGGTATTGCAAAAAAAATTTAAATATTTTTTTAAAAATTTTATATTGAGTTCTGGCAACTTTAAAAGCTACGACCTACATATATGTAATTGCAAATTACAAAAAAA
The DNA here is from genome assembly GCA_963082915.1 of Dolichopus griseipennis. Taxonomy (NCBI): domain Eukaryota; kingdom Metazoa; phylum Arthropoda; class Insecta; order Diptera; family Dolichopodidae; genus Dolichopus; species Dolichopus griseipennis. The sequence continues at coordinate 104,469,714 of OY720443.1, read as the reverse complement.
CTTAACGAAAGCCGCTTGCATAAAATAAAGCAAAAAAAAAACCAAAATAACGAAAAACGAAATAAGATAACGAATTGAATATTGTTTGTTGACATTCTATTGGCTTGGTACTTGTTTTGTTTTTGTTTGAATTTGTTTGTTTTTTTTTTCTGTTACTTAAGTTTAAGACATCTCTAGACTACCAAATAAAAAATATGAAATTCGTAACAATAAAAATAGAAACATTTATATTTTCTTAAGTATTATTAATTTGGTGAAAAATATGTTGTCAAATTGTTTCCCATTTACACTACCAAAAGTTACACAACATATTTTTCACCAAATTAATAATAGGAAATATAAATAAAGAAGTGGAGGAAAAAAGAGGAAAAAAGCTGGACCGTATAATCGAGGGGAAAGATGTAGTCAGGTTCTACAAAGCGCAACGCATTCGGTGGGCTGGACATATAATGAGGATGGAAGAAACACGGCCCCAGAAACAAATACTTCAGTATCGCCCACTTATAAATCGACCACAGGGAAGACCTCGTCTGAGATGGCTGGACAGTGTAGAAAAGGATTTACTAACACTAAATGTACAAAACTGGAAGATAAAAGCAAGAGACAGAAATATCTGGAGACTAGTTGTGCAAGAGGCTCAAGCTCACCCCGAGCTGTAACGCCAGTTGATGATGATGATGATGGAGGAAAAAAGAAAAAAGATGAAAAATTATGACGCGAAGTATTTCGAAAAAACTATTAGGAAAGAAATGGCAATTTTCGAGGAAAATGGATGCCATGGTTCTAATTTGCAATTGATGTACGATTACTTAAAAACCATTCCACCAACCAGTGTAGAGGCCGAGCGGATATTTTTATCATCAGGAAATATAAAAACTAAAATAAGATCATCCTTAAAAGATGAAACAATAGATAACTTATATTACTTAAGGTCGTATTTCAAAAATTAAAATAAGATTAAGATTTGTTATATTTTTAAGATTTGAATTTGAATAAATATCAACATAAATAACGATTTTGTTTTAATTTTACAAATTTTTTTTTATATACTACAATACCGGTATTAATACCGGCATCCCGGTATTATTTGAATAATAATACCAAAATACCGGTTTTGAATATTGATACCGTTTTGGAACCCCTACCTGTAGCGGTTTATGTGGTTTTGTATATCATCCTAAATGTGTGAACTTATCTCAGTACGATGTGGATATAGTTAAAGCAAAAGAAAATATTATATTTGTGTGAGATCAATGTAAGGATTACAAAAGAACTATAATAAGTAAAATTGAAGCAATACTATTAACGGGTAAGAAACTGAGCTTAAAAATATTTTAGATGGTGTAAATAAACTAAGTGTTGATGAGAATAAAGGGTTAGATGAAATTGGAAATATTAAAGTGAAAGGTCAGTCAAAGAAATTGTTTTCAGAGATTATTAAGAAATCGCAAGCTATTATTGTTGAACCAAAAAAAGATAAAAATGCAGATGAAACTAAAAAAGTGGTTAAAGCTAATATTGATCCGATTTCAGGGGGATTCAAACTAAGGGGAATGAAAGGTACAAAAAAAGGCTCCTTAGTTGTTGTTTGTGAGGATGACTTATCTGGCGGAAAATTTAAAGCAGCAGCTGAAAATGCATTAGGCGATGACTATAAAATTAATGTAGTAAAATCTAGAAAACCTCGAGTTCGTATAATAGGAATCTCTGAAGATATAAAGGAAGGTGACGTAGTAAATAATTTAAAAGTTCAAAACGATTATCTAAACAATAGTGATATGGAACTCAAAGTATTTTTCAAAGGTAAACATAAATTTAATCCATATGTAGCGGTGATAGAGACCGATGTTGATTCCTATAATCAGATTATGAAGGAAGGAAGTGTTAGGCTAGGATGGGACTATTGCAGAGTCTATGATGGTATATTTATAAAAAGATGCTATAAGTGTTTAGGATATCAACACCTAAGTAAGGATTGCACTGCTCCTACAAAATCTTGTTTTAAGTGCGCGAAGGATTATGATGAGAACCATAAATGTAACAAGAGTGAATATGAGTGCATTAATTGTATAAAAATGAAGAGGGATTTTAAATTAAATTTAAATACCTGCCACAATGCCTTTGATACTGAAAGTTGTGAAGTTTTTAAGAGAAAGTTAAATATTGAAAGGAGAAAAATATTTTAGCAATTAAATGATAATTCAGCAACGCAAGTAAAACAGAAGTGTACCAAACGTATAAATCAAGAACAAAATAAGGAAATTTTTAAAGGTTTTTATACAAATATACAAGGGTTGATTAATAACTTCAATGAAATTGAATTAATTGGTAATAGTGGAGAACATGATTTTATATTTTTGGCTGAAACGCATTTACATGACAATGATACTGACAACTTGGTAAAGATCAATAATTATAACATGGTAAGAGTAAATAGTGATTCAAGACACACTGGTGGTATTTTAATTTATATAAAGGATCACTGGTATTCTGAAGTATTGAAGTCCTTTATTTATGGTAGGAATCTGTGGTACATAGTAGTAAGAATAAAACTAAATTCTTTCAGCTTGATATTGATAACATTGTACAAATCACCTAACAGTGCTTATCCACAAGGAACTTTTATTAATCACTTAAATGATATGGTCGAGTATTTACATGAACTGAATGAATTGGTTTTATTAGTTGGAGATTTTAATATTGATTGGTTGGGAAGTTCTTCTTTATGTGCTGATGTTAGGTAGATTCTCAATGACTCTAATCTTATACAAATTGTGAATGAACCTACTAGAATAACGAATACGAGTAGAACTCTTATTATTTATGTTGTAACTAACCACAAGAAATTAATAACAGCTAAAATCGATAAAAATAACAAAATTAGTTATCATGAGGCGATTGAAATAAACATTAAAGAAAACAATAATATTACCAGTATATTGCCAAAATCGATAAAAATTCTCAGATTGAAAAAAGTTTATTTCGCAATTTGATATTCGGCAGTCAAATTATGACTACATTTTTCTCGGTTGGCATTAATGAAAAAGCTAACATTTTTAGTAACGAATTGGCAAGCATTGCACAACATTTATCTAGGTATACAACACTAAATAACAATAGAAATCCTTGGGTTAATCGTTTACTTCGTCAAATGAAAAACGAGAAAATTAATTGGTACTATCAAGCAATTTCAACAGGCAATGAAACCCATTGGGATAGATACAAATTAGAGAGAAACAAATATAAGAAAGAGCTTGATAAAGCTAAGAACTCGTATATATGTAATAAAATTTTAAACACCGAACAGTCAAAAATGTGGAAAACAATAAAAACGGTGGTTTTAAATGAAGGTAAAAGCAATATCAATAATATAAGTTTTAATGGCATAATTTGTCGAAATAATATTGACATTGCAAATAATTTTAATAAATACTTTGTAAATAGCGTAATAGACATTAATAACAGTATCCCATATGTAGCATACCATAATATAATTTTAAACAACAGTACAAGTACGTTTAAATTTAAAGCAATTAATTCAACTAATTTAAAAACCACATTAAAATCAATGAACAACAAAAAGGATTTCAATGGATTAAAAGTGAAAATGATTCTTGATTCGTATGATCTTATATCACGTAATCTAATTGATATTATTAATGAATCATTATCTACTGGAGTATTTCCTGAAAACTGGAAGGAGACTGTGGTTACACCGGTGGAAAAGGTTAATAATACTAAATTATGTAGTGAATTCAGACCAATCAACATGATTAATATTGAGTCGAAAATAATGGAGAAGATTGTATATGCTCAGCTTGTGGAATATTTAAACCTGAATAGTATAATCACGGAAAATCAATCTGGGTTCAGAGAAAACCATAGTTGTGAGTCGGTGCTTAATTTGGTCGCGAATTGGAAGCAAATTATTGATGAGAAAAAGGTTGTAGTGGCTGTGTTTCGCGATCTTAGGAGGGCTTTTGAAACGATTGATAAAAACATCCTAGTAGCAAAATTGGATGCGATAGGAATAAAAAATACAGAGCTATGCTGGTTTAAGTCATATTTGGCGAATCGCAGACAAAGGACTAAAATTAATGATGTTCTATCCAATGCAATCGATGTGTTATTTGGGGTCCCTCAGGGCTCTGTGCTCGGGGTACTTCTGTTTCTGATCTACATAAATGACATGGTGACTGCAGTAAACTTTGCTAAGCTGATATTATTTGCGGATGACTCGCTTTTATACACTTATGGAGATTCGGTTGCAGATTGCATAGTTAAAATGAATAGTGATTTAAAAAATGTAAATGATTGGTTAATTATGAATAGCTTAAAACTTAATGTCGAAAAAACAAAATATATGATTATAAATTGTAACTCAGATGATCAAATAGTAATTGATGGTGTCACTTTAGATAAGGTTTATGAAATTAAATATTTAGGATTATATATAGATAATAGGCTTAAATTTGATTTACATGTTGATTATATGTGTAAGAAAATTTCAAAGAAAACGTATTTTTTAAGAAAGATTAGGGACAAGATGCCTAGAAAGAGTGCAATAATGGTTTATAATGCTATTATTAAGCCTCATTTTGAACTTTACTCGAGTATCATAGCATTTGTTAGCAATGAGCAAGTAAATAGATTACAGAAACTGCAGAATAAGAATATGAGGATTATCTTGAAATGTGCTAGATTAACACATATACGGGACATGTTACGCTCGTTAGGCTGGTTAAATGTTAAACAGAAATTAGTGTATAATGCGTTAGTGTTTAAAATAAAAAATAATATGATGCCTAAATATTTATCTGATAAATTAGTTTACGTAGGTGAGGTTCAGCATTATAACTTGCGAAATATTTTTAATTTTAGATTACTATTTTTCAGAACAAATACTGCTCAGAATAATTTAATGTATAAAGGTTTAAAATTATATAATGAGCTACCTGTAGATATTAAAACTCAATCTAGTCTATCATTATTCAAAAGAAAATTGTTAAATAATATAAAGAATTGTTATTTGCTTGATTAACCAAAGCTTTCAATTGTAATATGTACTGGATTTTACGTGTACTAATCAAAAATTTAAGTGTGTTGCCGTAGTGAAACGTGTTTAAAAATAAGTATCAAAGTATTTTTAAAGTATCAAAAATATTTTATACTGAATTGAAATACTATTTTTTGGATTTTAGTTTTGCATTGCAAAATTTAACTACAATAATTAAATTAGGTATCAAGGTATCTCTTCACCGAAAAGTAGAACCAAAACGATACGTGACACAAGGTTTTGTTGCTAGTTTAATTATAGCTACATTTTAAAAAAAAGGTTTTCATTAACAAATGTCTAAGAATAATATGCAGAATACACTGGCCGAACACAATAAGTAACAAAGACCTATTGAAACTTGCCAAAGTAGAACCAATTGGGCAAGAGATCAAAAGGAAGAAGTGGAAATGGATAGGAAACACACTTAGAAAGCGGCAAGATAGCAAAGCAAGGGAAGCACTAGAATGGAACCCACAAGGAACCCGAAGACGAGGCCGCCCCAATATTACCTGGAGGCGAACGATATCGGAAGAACTAACCTCAATTGGAAAAACATGGGAGGAAGCAAAAATAACTGCTCCGAATAGAGTCAGATGGAGATGTCTAGTAGATATCCTATGCTCCCAAGAGGAGTAACAAGGACAAAAAAAAAACATTTTGAAAAAATGTAAAATAATAAAATATGTATATGTGTGTATATGACAAATCTATTTCATACAAAATAAATTTTATTTGTTTATTTATTTATTAAATATTTACAAGGATATAAAATGAATTTGCATCCTTTCGAATGTAATATTAATTAAATTTTGTTTATATTCTATTTCATATTTTACAAATATACAGTATGATTCGCGAGTGCCATGACATATTTTCCCACACTTTTGGAAATAGCATGAGGATAAAATATTTATATGGTAAGTTTTTTGATCCAATAGTTTTATAACTACAGGGCATTAGAGATATTTTGGAGCTGTTTTCTTTGTTTTGATTAAAACACCCATTACTTCTGTTCCGAACAAGATTTTGGCATTCTGAGTTTAAAATTTTAAATTTTTATAATTTTTTTTAGAAAAACATATTGTTTTGGCAGTCATTTAATTCAAAAAAAAATGTAACGTTAAATATTCTAATAGCCCTCTTTTCAAGCTTTAATTTGAAACATGATACATTAAAGCATCTTTTACCGTTCACGAAAATAAAACGAAAAATAACATTTTTAAAATTGAATTTCCCATATAAAAAAATTTTAAAAATACTTTAAAATTTTTATTTTAATAGAAAAAAGCAAACATTTAAAATAAAATTTTTATAAACTCTCCATTTGGTTACTCTGACCATTGCCTTGTTAAAACCACTTTCCCAATGGGTATATCAGCTAGTTCGAACACAATCCCAAAAACATTAGTCTGGCATTACAACCTGACTAACTAGGATGGTCTGAATAGTTTCCTAAAAGCCTACGACTGGTTTTGCATTTTCATCTGAAAAATGTTGCCCTTATTGCTGATGTCATTAGTAAAACTATATAAAACTAGGTATTAAATTGGTTATATCCAAATGGTATAGACTATAAACAAAATTCCAAGTCATAGTTTAATGACATTTGCAAAAGGACCATCAAAAATAAATAAGAAAAACTTTTTTTACAAGGCTAATGTCTCGGAGGCATCACGTCGAATTTATAAAGTGGATCGAAATGACTGTAAAAAAAATTTTAAATTAGTAAAAGTTCCAGCATAGCTAGAGCTTAATGCATAAAATTCCCCACCAACCCAACTGCAATCGTTCTATTTGGACATTTGTAAAAAGCGTTAAGCAGAACTTTTGTAATTCTTCATTTCCTCTCTTGATGAGAGGAAACGAAGATTTCTAATAACGACATTATCGTTTCAGATTCGATAAGTAAAGCTAGGCTCCTACAACTCAATTTCCATCAACAATTCTTGATATTTATCATTCCTGCAGATTTGAGAAATTTATTTCAATTCCCATAAAAGGTGACAAAAGCGACCACTCAAACTACAAACCTATAGATACTATTTCCATTTCCATCTTTTACAAATAATAGAAACTATTATACACCGTAAGCTAAGAAATAAACCGTAAGCTAACCAATAAAGTTAACAGCTCGAGAATGACATGCAGCTCTTTTGAACAAATTCCAAACTCTGTGTCTTGGTTGAGGCTATATTTCGAATCGTTGCATTTGTGTCCTGGTACACGGTTAGACGTGTGACACATTTCAAATAAACGCTGGTGTTCCACAAGGATCCTTGCTTGCATTTACACTTTTTTTAATGTTATTAACGATCTTCTATCTTTAACCTTCAACCCAATTTATAGTTTCACCATAAGCTCAAGAAATATCTAAAAAAATAAGCGTATCATACATGATCGCCAATACCTTTTTAGATTCATCCAATCTACTGGTTGTTTTATGACATATTTTAGTGGAAAACTTAACAGTATTCACTACTCTGGTGAAAGTACTGTAGTTCTAAATATTTTAAAAGCTTTTGATCGAATATGACATGTAGCTCTGTTGAACAAATGACAAGCTCTGTATCTTGGTTTAGTTTAATGTAAATGGATTGAAGGCTATATTTTGAATCGTTGCATTCGTGTCCTGGTTGACGGTTTAACGTCTAACATATTTTAAATAACGCTGGTGTTCCACAAGGATCCTTGCTTGCACCTACATTTCACCTACGCCACAACCTTTGTAGTGATACAGCTATGCTGTCTATGACCAATATGGTTAACTACGATCTAAATAAAGTCGCTTGTTGGGGTTTGAAAAATAGAGTGCAGTTTAATTCTTGCGAAACCATATTAAAAAACAACAAATATAATCCTACTGTGAAGTTTCTTGGTGAAATCGTACACCGATTGGAAAACTTAAACATTTTGGACTTAATCAAAAAATATTCCGCATTATCATATCTTTGATACACCTAAAAGTGCTGCCAAATGCTTGATTTTTCTCTCTAGGTGTGATTTCGTATTTCTCTTCAAGACTGTCACAAATTTATAAAGCGTATATACGACCAAAGATGGAACATAACTAACATATTATGATGGAACATAACTTACATGAACGGTAAAAGATATTTCAAAGTATCGTTTATCAAATTGAAGCTTGTAAAGGATGCTATTAGAATATTTTGACACCGAAATTTTTTATTTAAATAAGTGACTGTCAAAAATAACTTTACAACGTTTTAGGGTAAAACTAAAGAAGATCGGAATTTAAAGATACACATTTAAGAAATCTATTTGAAAGTTTTATCAAAATCTTTCTTCAGAATGCCAAAATCTTGTTCGGAGCAGAAATTATAGGTGTTTTTATCAACACAAAGAAGATCAAAAACAGCTCCGAAGGTTTCTGTAATAATAAATAAATAATAAATATATTTCGAGAATTTTTTCTACAATATTTTTTCCAAACTGTATTTCCTACATGGTGGTTAATGTCAAGGCACTTATTTGGGAATTACCTTATATATTTGATCACCATGATTTGTAAAGAAAAATTATTTTTCAATAATTTTCTTCCCATCCCTTCGGTTAATAAATCAAATGCTTACCATACAGTGCCCCTAAAAAATTCTATATATTCTTCATATAAAATGTAAAAAAATGAGCTACGAGTAATAAATTTTTTGTAAGTTGAAGCTAGATTTTGCATCCAAAACTAAAATAAAAAAAATTATACTCCACATACCTATTTCATCCAAAAAGGAATTATTTTGAAAATCCTAAGTTAATACCTCATTCAATTTTAAAAATTAAATAAATTTCTAACTTTTCTTTTAAATTATATAGAAAAGTAATATAAATTATTATTTTATATTATATCTTAACATCTATCCCCTCCGTAGCCTAGCTGGTAGGAGCGCAGAAATGCAATCCTTGCAGGGTGGTAGAATAGAATATTTATATAAATAATTTTCAATAACTTTTCAATTTCAATTAAAATTCTCACTTAATAATTATAAATCTCAGTAACAATTTTCAATAACAAACTCCTAATAACAATTTTCATATAAGTTTTTCACTTTATACATACAATTCACAGATACAATATTCAATAGCAACAAATTTTCACTTAATAATTATAACTCGCAGAAACAATTTTCAATAACAACTCCTAATATCAATTTTCAATAACAAACTCCTAATAACAATTTTCATATAAGTTTTTCACTTTATACATACAATTCACAGATACAATATTCAATAGCAACAAATTTTCACTTAATAATTATAACTCGCAGAAACAATTTTCAATAACAACTCCTAATAACAATTTCATATAAGATTTTCACTTCACACATACAATCCACAGATACAATATTCAATAGCAAATATTCAATAACAATAACAACAATAATAATAATAACAATGAATAAACTATACTCCTAGCACACACTAGGATCGGTTGCAATAGGCCCTGTTCAACTTAAATTGAAAAAGATTCAAGAAACGGAAGCAAAAAGCCTCGGATACAATAGATCTGGAAACACGGTAACGACCTTTGGCATGAAAATAAGGACACGAGTAGGACAATGGAATGTTAGGACACTAAGGGAAGCATCAAGGCTTGCGCAACTAGAACAACAAGCGGCTGCTTACAAGATAAGCATCTTAAGCTTAAGCGAACTAAGGTGGAATGGATCTGGCGAAATGAAAACGGCAAACAACAACACTCTTCTTTACAGTGGCAAAGAATCTGGAGGGGAAAACAGAGTTGGCATACTAATTGAGAGAAAAATTGTCAATACACTAACCTCTTGGAAAGCTGTATCAGATAAAATCATTATGGCACGATTTCGTGGCAGAGTCAGACATGTTCCGATCATACAGTGTTACTCCCCAACAGAAAACGCAGAAGCTGATGCGAAGGATGAATCCTATAGTCTACTAAACGGCACACTGAACGGTATCAACAGAGGTGAGTTGGTAATCTTAATGGGCGACTTCAATGCGCAAATAGGTAGTAACAACGTCAACCTTGAAGACACAATAGGGAAACATGGTCTAGGAGTACGTAACAATAATGGTGACAAGCTGATAGAACTATGCCAATCCAACCAACTAGTCATAGAAGGCACGCTGTTTCCGCACAAAGACATACACAAATACACATTAGTCTCACCTGGTGGTAGAAAGAACCAAATTGACTAATTGCGTAACTCACTACTTGATGTAAGGAATATAAGAGGTGCAGACATTCACAGCGGTCACGAGCTTGTAACAGCTGACCTTTAGATGAAACTGAGGCGTAATGTTATCAGCACATCAAGGCCCAAAGCCAAACTGAAATTGACACAGCTTAAAAACCCAGCAATAAAATCGAATGTCATAGTGACATTGCAAAAAACTGTATCTGAAAACATGCAGCAGTCCTGGGAGGAAAAAGCCAAAGCCATACAACAGAAGTCACTAAACATCCTAGGCACAAACCAGATTAATAGAAAACCATGAATCTCCGACCAAACATGGAATCTGATCAAACAGAGGCGGCAACTGAAAATCCAAATGAATACTGATAATTCTAGCACACTCAGGCAACAATACCAGCTTCAGAACACCCTCATTCAGAAAAGAGCTAGGGCTGACAAGAGGAAACACATTGAGAAAATATCAGGAGAAGCAGAAACAGCAGGCAACAAGAATGACTTGAGAGCAGTGCATAATACCATCAACAGCCTCACAAACCGAACCCTAAGAATTAGCCACCCTATAAAAGACCATAATGGCAATACTCTGACCAGCATTCAAGAGCAAACTCAACGATGGAAAGAGCACTTTGAGGAGATAAGCTATATCCAACTGACACACGGGCCGCAATGGGAATACACCACACGCAACATCAGTGAAGAAGAAAACATCACAATATCCGATTCAGCACCCTCCATCCATGAGATAAAAGACGCCTTCCTGAGACTGAAAAATAATAAAGCAGCAGGGGACAATTGGGCTCGGAACTCATATACCCCCACATAACAAGCACTTGGGAATCAGAAACAATACCATCATCATGGAAAAAGGAAATAATTATCAAGCTCCCAAAGAAAGGGGATCTCGCTGACTGTAATAATTGGAGAGGCATTACCCTGCTAATACAAAACAAACCCTGCCTTCCATATTAGGAACACCGTTATTATGTTTTAATATTTTTATGTTTTCTATTTATAATTCGCTCTTAGATGCCGAAAAGTATTGAAAAGAGAAGAAAATGGAAACAAGAAGACATGGAAAGGGCTATAAATGCCATTCGCAACAACAAAATGGGATTCTTAAAAACCGCAAAAACATTTAATGTTCCTCGCAGTACATTGTTTAGACTGTGTCAAGTTACTGAAAAAACTGCGAGGGAAATTTCCCAAATTCCTCTAGGCAGAAAACCGGTTTTTAATACAACAATGGAATTAGAACTAGTAAGTTACATTAAGGAAATGGAAGCCAGATATTTTGGGTTAACATCAAACGATATAAAATCTGTGGCATTTCAATTGGCGGTCAAAAATAATTTGCCAAATAAATTTTCGCAATCTAATGAACTTGCTGGGCGGAAATGGCTTAAAGGATTTTTGAGACGCCACGCAAAGGAAATTTCCATTCGCCGGCCGACAGGAACTTCTTTTGCCAGAGCAGTTGGTTTTACCAGAAACAACGTAAATATATTTTTTAATATTTTAGAAAATAGTTATCAAAAACATTGTTATTCGCCGGATCGAATATTCAATGTGGATGAGACGGGTTTTTCTGTTGTTCAATCTAAGCAGCCAAAAATACTAGCGTCAAAAGGAAAACGACAAATCGGAATTTTGACTTCAGAAGAAAGAGGTTCTTTAGTAACAGTTGTTACATGTATGAGTGCCGCTGGACAATTTATTGCTCCTATGTTTCTTTTCCCACGAAAAAATGCAAACCTTCAGCTCATGAAAAATGCTCCAGCAGGTTCAATTGCAATGTATCATCCGTCAGGATGGATACAATTACCATTATTCACTGAATGGTTTAAACACTTTCTTGCAAAAACACATCCAACAAAAGAAGATCCAGTTCTTTTAATTTTAGATGGACATTATAGCCATACAAGGAACATGGAATTAATTGATTTGGCCAAAAAAAATTTTGTTGCAATTATATCCTTGCCACCACATTCCACGCATAAGATGCAGCCACTAGACAGATCATTTATGGGATCATTAAAGTCTTACTATAGTGAAGCTGTCAGAATTTTCATTAGGGAAAATGGTCGAAAAGTTACCATTTATGATATGGCAGAGATTTTCTCAAAAGCATTTTCAAAATGTCAAACCGCTGAATTAGCTATGAATGGGTTCAAATGTTGTGGAATTTATCCATTTAACCCACAAATATTTACAGACGCTGATTTCATAGGATCTACAGAAATGGAATTTGCAGATCTAGAGTGTAATTCAGAGAACCACAAAACACCTGAAAAACAAAAGAAACCAGGTCCAAGCACAGATCGTCCAAAAACACCAACAGCAAACGCTAAGCCTAGCACAAGTTTTTCCATTTCTCCTTGGGAAATTCGTGAAGTCCCTAGAATTAAACCAAAAACAAAAAAAGGTAGAAAATTAACACAAGCTACATGTTTGACAAGTACACCATATAAAGAGTCATTATTAATTAATAACACTAAAGAACCAACTAAAAAATCAAAAAAAAATGAAAGGATTAATTTATTCAAAGAAAAGTCAAAAAAGAAAGCCAAAATAAATACAGCAAAAGAAGGTAAAGTACTAAACACAAAATGTAGAAATAAGAAAAAAACTGAAATAGACTGCAGGACAACTGATTCATCTTTCGATGAAAATTTATGCGCTGATAGTACAGATGATATGGATTTTGATTTGGCAGAACAACCATCAAAATATGAATCCTGTATTGTTTGTCAAAATTTGTACAAGGATGGTGAAGTTTGGATTGCGTGTTTTCAATGCGAAATGTGGGCACATAAAAATTGTTTTAAGGACCAATTAATTTGTACGTCGTGCAGTAACTGTTTCAATTAAAAACTTGTAATATTTATTCTGAAATGTTTTTTTTTTAAACTGAAATGTGTTTTATGTTTAGTTTTTTTGTTAATGTTTTTTTAATTTTGAACTATTATTTATTTTTACTTATTTTATGTTAAAAGAAAAGAATTAATTACATTTATTTAAAATAAAATATGGTTTTTTCAAATAAAAAAATATATGGTCTCAATATGGCATATCTCATATTAGGTTCAAATGACCCTAATATGGAATATTCCATAAAAGGGACACTTTTTTTTTTTTGCCAATTATGACTTTTTTTGCATAAATGTTTATACCCAAAAAATTATAAGCGTTGAGATTCAACAAATTTAATATAAAGTAGAGAGATTAATAAGGACCATTTTAAGCCATTTTACAGGTTTCTGACATAATTTTTATGCACACAATCATCAAAATAAAAAGTAGTATTCCATAATAGGGACAGATACTCTAACACATGGGATGGCATTAATTGGTCAGATGACAGAAATCTCTCAGACCTAGACTATGCAGACGACATCTGCCTCTTATCACACAGCCAAAACGAAGTCAAAACTGAACCTTCTGCAACAAGCAGCTCGAAACGGGGGCTTGAAATAAACATAAGTAAAACCAAAGCAATGTAAAGTAAAACCAAAGCAATATATGTTCAGTGCCCAAACAGCTCTCATATTAGACTAGAAGGCTACCACATAGACAGCGTAGACGAATTCTGCTACCTTGGTAGTTAATAACTCCTACAGGAGGAACAAGTGAAGATGTCCAGAATCGGATTAACAAGGCAAGAGCAGCATTCGGTAGGCTTCGGCCAACATGGAACAGTAACCAAATTTCGAGAAGAACAAAAATAAGGATATTCAACTCCTGTGTAAAAGGCAAAACCTACATAATATAAAATTAACAGGGGAAGCGGCCAGTGCTGATACGGTAGCGGCTTCTGAACAAAATTGTTGAAAGATCTAATAGGAAGTAATTATCTACCAAGGCAAGATTTCAATGCTGACGAGACTGGCCTATTTTGGAAAAGGATGCCTAGCAGAACATTCATTTCAAAAGAAGAGAAATCTGCTCCGGGTTTCAAGGTTGCAAAAGATAGATTATCACTTTTGCTATGTGGTAATGCCGCTGGTGATTATAAGAGCAAAGCGCTCTTGCTTTATAAATCTGAGAATCCTCGTTCTTTTAAAGGAATTTCAAAAGGTTCTCTGCCAGTTCATTGGAAATCGAACAAAAAAGCTTGGATGACAGGTAAGATTTTCGAAGACTGGTAATATAATGAAGTAATATTTCTTCCTCCGAACACGACCTCATTAATTCAACCCATGGATCAAGGTGTCATTGCTGCATTTAAACTTTATTAACTAAGAAGAACTTTTTTGCAACTAATTGAAGCTACTGATGGACCTAACAATCTTTCAATTCGTGAATATGACAACAATACAACATCTTAGACGCCGTCAAAAATTTTAAATTTGCATTGGATGAGGTAAAGAACAGAACTCAGAATGACGTTTGGAAAAAAATATGGCCAGAGTGCTGTATCAGAGAAGCGGTTGTCGATATGTCAGCACTGTTGGAAATTGGTAGAACGATTGGTGGGGAAGGATTTGAAAATCTTTCTGTTGAAGAAATGTTAACATATTTTGCAGATAATAATAATGATGAAAATGACGGAACTAAAGATGTAGAACTTGTTGAAGAAAAAAAATTTAGTAGCAAAGCCCTGGCAGAATTTTTGAAACTTGGTAATCAACTTGGTGAAGAAGCTATTGACCAAGACCCTGATTTGGAGCGTGCTTTAATATTCCGTAGACGTTTGACGGAAACTTTAGCGCCGTATAAGGAACTTTACAACTTAATCACTATTAACAAGTTTTTTTACAAAACCCTTGGCTGCAATATCAAGTTCATCGGAGTATAGCAGCGGAATTGAAAAGATTTAAAGATTTTTTGTTTTATTTTTATGAATTATTTTATAATTTTTATTTTTTTGTTTATGTTTAAATACATATTTAATATATGTAACTAGTCATTGAATAAAGACTTTATTTTAGTTACGTATGTACTTTAAATTTAATTTTTTTGTAAGAATTTTAGGATTTGGAACGTATCCCCCTAATTTAATACAAAATAGGGTTCACAGTGCGCGATTTCGGATTGCGCGCTGTTTTTTCAGAACGTAACTACCGCGCAGTCGAAGGTATTACTGTATGTATATGTATGCATATAAATGTTCTAAAATAATTATTTTAAAATCTAACTTTATAGATCTCAATAACAAATACAGTAGTGCACGCTTAATTGCCGCTCGTTTAATTGAATATCCCGTTTAATTTTGCACAAAAAATTGAACAATTTTTAGTTCCATATAAAAATATACATATAATGTTTGCATAATTGACTCCCGGTTAATTGAATTACCCGGTTAATTAACTAAAAATTTTTGATTGTTTTTATAAAAATAGTATTAAAAAACTCGCTTTAATGCTCAAAAAAATAGCTCAAAAATTTTTTTTTTTATTTTAAATAACAAAGTAAATTTTACTACCAAAAAATAAATGGACTCGGCAATACGTATTTTATGTGTCAAAAGTATTTTATATGTCAAAATTTTATGTTGTCAAAACGCAATTGTGAAATTAAAATCAATAGAGTCGGTTAGTAATTTGAATTATTTTTATTTGGCGTACAACTAATTTTATGTAAGTTTATTTATTTGTATTAATCAATTTATGAAATAAATCCATACATAACTACAATTTGTTTAATATAAACAGGTAATGAATAAAAACAAAAACACAAGTTTGTCTTTAAAAGACAAATTAAAAATAATCACCTTATTAAAAAATAAAGAAAAAACTAAACAGGATTTATGTGCCAAATATAAATGTTCAATATCCACAATAAATAGAATTTTAAATCAAGAAAATGCTATTATAGAGAAATCTAGAAATTACAATTTATCTACGAAACGTCTTAGACAGGGAAGTTGTCCAGAGGTAGAAAGGGCACTTGTTATTTGGTTTAATCAGATAAGGATGTCGGAGGGCGTTGTCTCATCCAACATGATTATGGAAAAAGCAAAGCAATTTGCCGTCCAATTAAATAAAAATTTTGAGCCTAATCGTGGATAGTTGTGGCGGTGGCAAAAGCGAGAAGGAATTGTATTACGAAAAATTCAAGGTGAAGTGAATTCAGCTGATGCAGAAAGTGCTAATAATTTTACTGATACAATACTTCCAAACTTAATTTCAAATTACGACCTCAGAAATATATTTAATGCCGACGAAAGTGGCTTGTTTTTTAGAGCATTACCTTCAACAACTTTATCAACAAAAAATATTCCAGTAAAAGGATGGAAAGTATCAAAAGACCGACTAACTTTACTCTTCATATGCAACGCAACTGGAGAATATAAAAAAGTTATCGTAATAGGTAAACCTAAAAACCCCAGGTGTTTTAAGAACAAAGTATTACCTCTTAAGTATTACAATCACCCAAAAGCATGGATGGTTAAGGATACATGGGAAAACATTTTATATTCTTTAGATGACGAAATGCAAAAGGAAAAAAGAAAAATAATTTTATTCGTAGATAATGCAGCTTGCCACAAAACAAATAAAATTTTTAAAAACATTAATTTACAATTCATGCCAGCTAATACTACATCTTTAATACAACCTATTGATCAAGGTATAGTGCATTGTTTTAAGTCTTATTTTAGACAAAATATTATCCGAAAACAAATTTCTGCGCTTGAACAAGGTAAAACCATAAAAGAGTTTTGCAAAAATATTAATTTATTGGATGCATTACATATGATAAAAAAATCATGGTGGCTAGTACAACCGTCATCTATTATTAATTGTTTTAAAAAGGTCATTTTCATTTCATTAAAATTTTTTTTTTATAAATTCAAAAGGCAATAATATTTTGTATTGTAGGCTAAATTTTTCAATGACTCCTTGGAAGAAGAATTGGAATTAGTGTTGGTGAATGATAACGAAAATCATTGTGCAGAAGTGTTCAATGTCATATCAGAAACTGAATTTAATAGTTATGTCACTTGTGATAACCATGTTGAGTGTTTTGGAGAACTTACCAATGAGGACATAGTTAACGAAATTTCTTGTAAAGATCAATATGAAAGTTTAGATGATGTCGAGGAAGAAATTGGTGAAACAATTTATGAAGAGATTCCAGATACTAAAAATATATTGAGTTGTATAAATATTTTACATAATTTTTTTCTTCCATATAATCAATTTATACAAAACTTAGATGATATGGAAGATTTTGTTGTAAAAAATAATTTAAAGGAAGTGCAATCAAAAATCACTGCGTTTTTTAAAAAAATAGATTAACTTTTAATATTCATATTATTCTTTTTTTTCTTAAATTGATTAATATTTTGAAAGTGTTATTTTATTATAAAAGTACTATAATTTTTATGAATATAAATGAATTTAGTTTTTGTTAACATTTATTGTACATTGTAGTTCAAAAAATGTATGTTTGGATGTAAACTATTTTCTTGTGATTTGAATGTTTATTATGTTGTCAAATAATCGATGCTTTGCATACTTTATAATCTACAATAATTTTATATGTTCTGTAATATTTGATATGTACTAGATTATAAGGAATTAATGTAATGTATGACGTGTATATAAATGTAATATGTATCATTTTTGAAGTTAGTCTCTCATGAGCTTTTACATAATAAACGTGTAAATTAACAGGTTATGGGCCCAGGCTCAAATATAAAAGAAACACACGCTCAAGCATTTAAAGTTAATTTTTTTTCTGAACAATAAAAAGGGTACAACTAAAAATGAATTTTGGAGGAAATACTATTGAAAAGTTGGATGATGGCAATTATGAAAGCTGGAAATTAAAGATCAGAAGCATATTAATATTTAACGATTTGTGGGGTTATGTAAGTGGAGAGGACGCTTGTCCTACAGATGAAGCGGAAAAAAAATTATGGTTAGGACTTAGTACTAGTAATTCTATGTTTTGGAGTCAACATTACAAATACCCGAAATAAACGAATGGCAATGAAGTTTGAATTAGATTGTTTAGAGAAAAATAATACATGGGAATTAGTTGATCGTCCTAAAGAAGAAAAGGTATTAACAAATAGATGGGTTTTTACAACGAAAAATTGTTCCGGATCAACAAAATATAAAGCAAGACTGGTCGTTCGCGGTTGCGAACAAAGACAAGGTATTGACTATAATGATATTTACTCTCCAGTTGCTAGATACGAAACTTTGCGTTTATTATTTGCATTATCTGTTAAATATGAACTATTTTTACACCATATGGACTTTGTCACAGCTTTTGTGCAAGGGGATCTCGAAGATACAATATATATGGAACAACCATTACAACCAAATTTACAAATTAATGAAAAAGTGTGTCTATTAAAACGTCCACTCTATGGTCTCAAACAGGCAAGCAAACAGTGGCATAAGAAATTAAATAATTTCTTGAAAGAAATTGGTATGAAACAAATTTTAACAGATCAATGTTTGTATATAAAAAATGTTAACTGTGAAATAATTATTATACTTGTTTATGTTGACGATATATTGTTAGCAATTCAGAGAAATTATTAAAAAATACAAAAGAGCAGTTAGCAAATAAATTTGAAATGAAAGATTTAGGTCAAGTCAAAAATATTGTTGGATTTAATGTTACAAGAGAATCATGTAAAGGAAATATTGAAATTAATCAGAAGAATTATATTGATCAATTATTGAAAAAGTTCAATATGTCAGAAGCGAATTGTGTTGCTACTCCATTAGAGAATAATATCAAACCATTACAAATTGAAGAAGCCATTTCGGAAGAAGAAGACATAGAAATGAAAAGTAAGCCATACCGTGAATTGATTGGAGCATTGTCTTATTTATCTAATAGTACACGTCCAGACATAACTTTTAGTGTAAATTATCTAGCAAGGTACAATAATCAGCCTCGAAAAATACACTGGGAAGCAGCAAAAATAATCCTAAAATATTTAATTGGTACTAAAGATTATACATTAAAGTATTCTAAAAGATCAAGTTCCAAAGAACTGAATGCATTTAGTGACTCAGATTGGGCTAATGATGTTTACAGCAGAAAATCCTGTTCTGGATATGTTATAACAATGTGTGGCGGTCCAATTTCCTGGAAATCGCAAAAACAAAAATCTACAGCTTTATCTACTATGGAGGCAGAATATATTGCCTTATCAGAAGTTGTAAAAGAAACTATTTATATTAGAAATTTACTTAATGAATTACTATTTGTGGAATTTTGCAAAGAACCAACTAAGGTATATTGTGATAATCAAAGCACTGTCAACTTGTGCAATAATCAAATTAATCATGGCAGATCTAAACATGTGGATATAAGGTATCATTTCTGCAGAGAACATAGTAATCTGGGCAATATCAAAGTAGAGCACATTCCAGGAGCAGAAATGCCTGCAGATATGTTTACAAAATCTTTACAAAAATGTAAATTGTTAAATTGCATAAAGATGTTAAATTTAGAATAGAATAAACATTTTTTAATTTATTTGATCAATATGATTAAAATTTTGTAATTTGAATTGAAGTTTAAAACTTATGAATATAAATTATAATTTGTTTTGAAGTAAATTGAAAATGTATTGTAGATTGATGTTGTATGAAAATTATCGATAGGAAGAGTGTCAAATAATCGATGCTTTGCATACTTTATAATCTACAATAATTTTATATGTTCTGTAATATTTGATATGTACTAGATTATAAGGAATTAATGTAATGTATGACGTGTATATAAATGTAATATGTATCATTTTTTAAGTTAGTCTCTCATGAGCTTTTACATAATAAACGTGTAAATTAACATATGTTTTATTAAAGAATTTAATTTTTGTTGAATATTATTATAATTTATTTATGTATATTAAATATTAATTTATTGAAGTTAATTAAAAAGTTTATCATCTAATATTGAAGAATGTATTATTTTTGACTAATTTAAAATAAAAAATGAAAAATTAAACAATATTTTGCATTTAAGTATATAATTTGTAAGTTTTATTTCGTTGATTACTGTTTTCAACAGGAATTTTTTTAATTGCGTCGGTGGATTAAATAAGCGGGGTTTGTTTAATTGCGTTGATGACTCATTTAAACGGGGTATTTTTAATTGCGTTCATAGCTCATTTAAACGGGGTTTTTTTTATTGCATATCCCGCTTAATTGCACCAAAACTTGTGCATTTTAGTCAACGCAATTAAGCGTGCACTACTGTAACCTTTATGAATATTTCAAGGTGACCAAATATTTATTTTCAATTTCTTATGAGGTTTCAATTGTAACGGGAAACTTTTTGTTTAGATTTTTTAATTTTTGTTAAAATAAATACATTTTTCTAAAACTTGTAAAGTGCGTAGTTGTGGATGGAATCTATGAAATTTTATAAAATATTTATGTATAGATGTATGTATGTATTCAAATTTCTATTTGTAAATTCTTTAATCTTTAGACAGTGCCGGCGCTAAGCATTTTGTCACCCGGTGCACTTTTCTAAAACGCCGCCCTAAAAAATCCATTTCCACATCACCCATGAGGTAGGATTATCAATGCATTTTTTTTATAGAGGTAGTCCCACGGAGGTATAACCTCTTTAAAAAATAAGTTAATTTAAAAAAGAAAATAGTTTTAGATTGAAAATAAAAAATTTAGTTAGAAGAAATAGCGCTTTACTTGAATGAAAGAAATTTAATTCAAAAGGAAAACGCGAGGAAAAACTATATATCACATAATTTAATAACTTTAATAAAACGAAAATATTAAAAATTAATTCTTCGCGCTTTTATATTGGCAAAATCGTTAACTAAATCGTTGTAGTCCAAATTTTCAAGAAGTTCTTTTTCAATAGATATAGTTGCTAATCCTACTAATCTGTCTTGAGTCATTGTAGTTCTCAAATAATTTTTAATAATTTTTAATTTTGAAAAGCTACGTTCCGCAGAAGCTACTGTAACGGGTATTATCAATAAAATTTTTAGAGCAATAACAAGGTTGGGAAATAATGTTTCTAATTTTTTATCAAAAATAAAGTTTAAAGTTTGAAGAGGGGATGAAGGTGGTTTTTCAAAACCAAAGTAGGAAATATTTTAAGCTCTTCAAATAGCTCTACTCCATTTATGTCAGAGTAACCATCGTGTGTTAGATTTTTCTCTAAAGAGGAACAATAATTAAACAGATCACTTGAAGTATATGACGAAATGATGGAAATTTCATGTAAAAATTTAAATATACTATTATGCGCGGAAATTTGTTCAAACCGTTCTGTAACTGACTGAAGAGCTTGATCTAGTATTTTAAAATAAAATTCTACTTTAAACCTAACTTCCGGATTCTCAATAACTTCATCCCTGCCTTCGTATGAAAAAAGCCGAGGCTTTTTACGACTTCTAAGTGTTGAAACGGGAGGAAACGACGCTGTTACATCTAATTTTATAGCGATTTGTTTAGCTTGCGCAATGAAATCATAAAAATGTTCGTCCGTTCTCAAATTGCTCAAAAATTCTTTAGTTGTGAGCAAAATATTAACAGCAGTCGTTAAACAAATTCCTGGACTTTGCAAATATTTACTAACTATATTAATTTTTTCTAAAATTTTAAACCAAATTAGTAATGAACAAGTAAATCTTTTTTTTTAAATAAATTCTTTTAAAATAAACCTATTCTACAAGATAAGATTGTTTTTATTTTTATAGACAAACATAATTATTATAAAGTTTGTATTTTTCGTATAATTCATAATTTCAACCACACTATACATAAATCTCATACTTCATGGCCATGGTCATAAATTTTATTTTCTAAAACAAAATTGGATTGTCCAAAATATAAATAGGTAGAAGCAGGGATGAAAAATGAGTAAAATGAACTGTATTAAAAGAATAATAAAAATTGTACTAAATTGGGAATAATTGTACTGAAATTTGTTTATTAAGCGATATATATTATGTATCTGCATAATACCACAATAAAACTACATTAAAAAGGACTAGTTTTAATAAAAAAATTAAACATAAATAAAACAGAAATAAATATAAGTTTATTAAAAAACAAAAATCACATAATTCTTATCTTTAAACCTTAAACTAATATTTCGTCTGCCACTCTAGCAGCATTTTGTAAACTTTTTTTTAATTAAGTCTCTCTCCACCGTAAAGCTATGGCACTGGTCATTTATAATTAAATCCCTGCTTTGAATTAATGTGGAACAAGTACTTATTTGCATTGCAGTATATTTCTGCATTTTGTTTTCACTAAATTTTGATTTAAAAAAATATTCTCTCAATATTTGCAGAGGAATGTGGTTGAGCTAAGCGATATATATTTCTAAACATATTTATGTTTAAACT
Organism: Dolichopus griseipennis; assembly: GCA_963082915.1. Classification (NCBI taxonomy): domain Eukaryota; kingdom Metazoa; phylum Arthropoda; class Insecta; order Diptera; family Dolichopodidae; genus Dolichopus; species Dolichopus griseipennis. The sequence continues at coordinate 104,447,168 of OY720443.1, read as the reverse complement.
TTATTGATGCAGTTCATTTTTTATTAGAGAAACTTTGGTCCTATATATATATATAAGTTTTATATATTACTATATTTTATATTTTCGAAAAAAATGCGTAGTGGAGTGTATTGAACTATAGTCTATACTCGAGTGTACTACTGTATTTTCTGGAGTCAATTGTATTGAAAAAAGTACAATTGTATCGAAGATTTCATCACTGGGTAGAAGTACATTTACTTTATGCATGTAATATACATAGATATATATTTTATTGACGACCATTGCAAAAACTGCTTTAAAAATTGAGAAAAAACAAGTGCACATATTCAAAATTTCATTATTTTACATTATACAACATTACAATACAATACTACTTTACAATTTTTTATTCAATACGATGAGAAATAAAGAGTTAATAAAATAATATATAAATATATGTTATTTTATTAACTCTTTATTTCTCTACTACATACTAGAAATAATTTTATAAGAGAAAAAATTATTAAGTATGATTTATAATATATAAATCAAATGCAAATCAATGTAAAAGAAAAATTTAAGAGAACGTTTTTTATTTCTTATTCTCTTTGGCTCTTCTATTTCTATTTTCTATATACCTAGGTGAATAGTTTAAGGAACAGTCAAAAATAATTGAACATTAAATAAAACGAGGAAGATTATAGTTGCCCTTGTCAACTTTTAGATACCCGTGCTTACCCACTAACCGTTATTTATTTTCCACATGCTATTATAAATATTACAAAAAAAATATAAGAAAGTAAAATAGTTAAAAAAAAATTTAGCTTATTATCCCATAATTTTTGCTTAAAAAAAATTAAATAAAAAAAAAAAAATATTAAATTTTTAATTCATTATACCATAATTTTTGCTTAAAAACAAAAAAAAAAAACCATAAAAAAAATAACCATAAAAAAAAAAAAAATATTATAAATCCTACTGATGATGAGATTAAGGTATTTAGTATTTTGTGTTTTAGTTTTAATTTGAGGGTGATTAAAGATTAAAACAAAAATTTATAATTAATTTTTTTTCTAAGCTATAAATTTTTAAATCTTTAATAAAAAAATCGCATTTACAATTTCTTAACAAGCCTTAATATTACAAATTGTAAGGTAAATGGCTATAATTTCGTCCTATGGCGGTATTATCGTCCTAATACAGTTTTTATACCCGTGCATACATATATGACATCGGGTATATTAGATTTGCTCCTCCGTTTGTAACGCATCGATCTAGACGAGCTAGATATAGTGTCAAGGGTACGTATCGGCTCAGAATCGAAAAATTAGTCGATCTAGCTATGTGTGTCTGTCCGTCCGTCCGTCCGTCCGTCCGTCCGTCCGTGTGTCAGCACGATAACTCAAAAACTAAAAGGGCTAGAGTCTTGAAATTCACACAAAGTCATTTTTAGACAATTTCTAGGTTCCCTATTGTTTTTGGTTAAAATCGGACCAAGGCTTCGGGGAGCTGCCATACAACTTTTTTGCACCAATATGAATTTCTTCAAAACTAATTATACTACGGGGATGAAAATTACACACGGTTAGTTTTATAATGACTCCGGCACTTATATGAAGTTTCAAAATGTTAGGGCCCCATTTTCGGGGGGCTGCCATACAACTTCTTTGCACCAATATGAATTTCTTCAAAACTAATTATACTACGCGGATGAAAATTACACACGGTTAGTTATATAATGAATCGAGCACTTATATGAAGTTTCAAAATGTTAGGGCCCCATTTTCGGGGGGCTGCCATACAACTTCTTTGCACCAATATGAATTTCTTCAAAACTAATTATACTACGAGGCTGAAAATTACACACGGTTAGTTATATAATGAATCGAGCACTTATATGAAGTTTCAAATTTTTAGGGCCCCATTTTCGGGGGGCTGCCATACAACTTATTTGCACCAATATGAATTTCTTCAAAACTAATTATACCAAGGCTTCGGGGAGCTGCCATACAACTTTTTAGGCTATCAATTAGGCTTGCTTTGCAATTTCTGTATTGTCTTTCCTCAAGGTATGTCCGATCCACCGCCATTTCCGTTTTCGGATCTCGACATCGATCGCGACTTGGTTAGTTTGCTGCCACAGTGCTCTGTTTGAAATAATGCGTGGCCAGCGGATTTTCAATATGCGACGAAGGCATCGGTTAATATACACCTGCAGTTTTTTAGTGATGGTTGCGGTGACTTTCCATGTTTCGCAGGCGTATAAAAGGACACTTTTGACGTTTGTTTCGAAAATTCTTAGCTTAGTGCGCATGGTGATTGCGTTCGATTGCCATACCCTAGAGAGAGCGCCAAATACAGTACGGGCTTTGCTGATTCTGTTTTCAATGTCAAGCTCAGCTCCTCCATCTGGTGTCAATATACTACCCAGGTATTTAAACTGCTCTACTTCTCCTACTGCTACTTTATTGAAAAGTATGGCTTGATGTGTGCTGCGGCTCGTCCTAATAATCTTTGTTTTTTCAACATTGATTTTTAGCCCAACTTTGATCCCGTTGTTATGTAGGGCTTGACACATTTCGTTGAGTGCGCTACTTGAATGTGCCATTAGACACACATCATCGGCATAATCTAAGTGGCTTAGGCGTTTGAATGTATGCCACTGTATGCCATTTCTCTCATTTTCACCAACAGCGGTAGTCATAACGTCATCAACTACCGTTAAGAACAATATTGGTGAGAGTATGCATCCTTGACACACACCTTGCTGCACTTCGAAGGATTCGGTCAGCTGTCCGCAGTGCAAGACGTAGCTCCTTGCATTTTCATAGGAAGCTTTTATGATGGCTACTATCTTTTCTGGAATTCCTCTCCTATTTAAGGATTTCCAGATGTACTCCTGCTTTACGCGATCAAAGGCTTTCTCAAAGTCTACGAACATTAGGTGTAATGGTGAGTTTAGTTCTGTAGATTGCTCAATAATGATACGTAGGGTGTTTATGTTATCAACACAAGAATGGCCGCTACGAAATCCTGTCTGGTGCTTTTTGAGCGTTGAGTTAATTCTTTCTTTGATGCGTTCTAGTACTATTCTCGCCATAAGCTTGGAGAAAACGGATAATAGTGATATACCTCGCCAGTTATTGCAATTGGTCAGGCTACCTTTCTTAGGTATTTTAGCAATAACTCCTTCTTTCCAGTCACTCGGGTATATTTCTTCTTCCCATATAGCCTGAAATAAGGGAAGAAGTATAGATGCCGTTGTGTCTGGGTCTGCTTTTAAGAACTCTGCTGGTATACCATCTATTCCTGCTGCCTTGTTGTTTTTTAATGAGCTGATTGCTGATTTGATTTCTTGTACGGTTGGATTGCCCGTGTCAATGCCTCGAAAAGATCTGCGGTTTTGGGGGCTCACGGGTGTTGACTGTTCGACAAACTGATCATTGAGCAGTTTGCAAAAATGCTCCCTCCATCTTCGCAGTTGATCTTCCATCGTTACAAGTAGTTTGCCATTTTCGTCGGCAATTGGTTTTTGCGCTCTATTTTTACGGCCAGAAATTTGCCGTGTGATTTTGTAGAGCTCTGCAGCATCATTTCTGGCAGCAGCAGTTTCCGCTTTCTTTGCAAGGTCTTCCATATGTTTTCTTCTATCTCGTCTTACACTGCGCTGTGTTAACTTATGTGCTTCTTGATATTGAGTGCGAAGGATGTCTCTTTGGTGTTGATGTTGCTGGTGATTAATGTTATTCTTCAGCTGCTTCCTCCGGTCTATAAGATCCCATGAAGCTTGAGACATCCATTGATCCCCTCTTCTTCGCATCGCACTCGGCACATGTTCCAAACCAGTGTCAATAAACGCTTTTTTGATATGATCCCATCTGTCGTTTATAGATATTAAGTTGTTCGATGTTGCGGTTCTGTCACGAAGTTTATTTACAAAATTGCGACAAGTTGATGGGTCTTTTAAACCGTTGACATCGAATTTCGGTATTCTGGTTTGGTTTAACAATCTACGCTGGACAGCTGCTGTGCGTAACTGTAGACTGGCTACTACCAAATGGTGATCATTGTCCAAATTGTCCAAAATATAAATAGGTAGAAGCAGGGATGAAAAATGAGTAAAATGAACTGTATTAAAAGAATAATAAAAATTGTACTAAATTGGGAATAATTGTACTGAAATTTGTTTATTAAGCGATATATATTATGTATCTGCATAATACCACAATAAAACTACATTAAAAAGGACTAGTTTTAATAAAAAAATTAAACATAAATAAAACAGAAATAAATATAAGTTTATTAAAAAACAAAAATCACATAATTCTTATCTTTAAACCTTAAACTAATATTTCGTCTGCCACTCTAGCAGCATTTTGTAAACTTTTTTTTAATTAAGTCTCTCTCCACCGTAAAGCTATGGCACTGGTCATTTATAATTAAATCCCTGCTTTGAATTAATGTGGAACAAGTACTTATTTGCATTGCAGTATATTTCTGCATTTTGTTTTCACTAAATTTTGATTTAAAAAAATATTCTCTCAATATTTGCAGAGGAATGTGGTTGAGCTAAGCGATATATATTTCTAAACATATTTATGTTTAAACTTTATTGATGCAGTTCATTTTTTATTAGAGAAACTTTGGTCCTATATATATATATAAGTTTTATATATTACTATATTTTATATTTTCGAAAAAAATGCGTAGTGGAGTGTATTGAACTATAGTCTATACTCGAGTGTACTACTGTATTTTCTGGAGTCAATTGTATTGAAAAAAGTACAATTGTATCGAAGATTTCATCACTGGGTAGAAGTACATTTACTTTATGCATGTAATATACATAGATATATATTTTATTGACGACCATTGCAAAAACTGCTTTAAAAATTGAGAAAAAACAAGTGCACATATTCAAAATTTCATTATTTTACATTATACAACATTACAATACAATACTACTTTACAATTTTTTATTCAATACGATGAGAAATAAAGAGTTAATAAAATAATATATAAATATATGTTATTTTATTAACTCTTTATTTCTCTACTACATACTAGAAATAATTTTATAAGAGAAAAAATTATTAAGTATGATTTATAATATATAAATCAAATGCAAATCAATGTAAAAGAAAAATTTAAGAGAACGTTTTTTATTTCTTATTCTCTTTGGCTCTTCTATTTCTATTTTCTATATACCTAGGTGAATAGTTTAAGGAACTGTCAAAAATAATTGAACATTAAATAAAACGAGGAAGATTATAGTTGCCCTTGTCAACTTTTAGATACCCGTGCTTACCCACTAACCGTTATTTATTTTCCACATGCTATTATAAATATTACAAAAAAAATATAAGAAAGTAAAATAGTTAAAAAAAAATTTAGCTTATTATCCCATAATTTTTGCTTAAAAAAAATTAAATAAAAAAAAAAAAATATTAAATTTTTAATTCATTATACCATAATTTTTGCTTAAAAACAAAAAAAAAAAACCATAAAAAAAAATAACCATAAAAAAAAAAAAAATATTATAAATCCTACTGATGATGAGATTAAGGTATTTAGTATTTTGTGTTTTAGTTTTAATTTGAGGGTGATTAAAGATTAAAACAAAAATTTATAATTAATTTTTTTTCTAAGCTATAAATTTTTAAATCTTTAATAAAAAAATCGCATTTACAATTTCTTAACAAGCCTTAATATTACAAATTGTAAGGTAAATGGCTATAATTTCGTCCTATGGCGGTATTATCGTCCTAATACAGTTTTTATACCCGTGCATACATATATGACATCGGGTATATTAGATTTGCTCCTCCGTTTGTAACGCATCGATCTAGACGAGCTAGATATAGTGTCAAGGGTACGTATCGGCTCAGAATCGAAAAATTAGTCGATCTAGCTATGTGTGTCTGTCCGTCCGTCCGTCCGTCCGTCCGTCCGTGTGTCAGCACGATAACTCAAAAACTAAAAGGGCTAGAGTCTTAAAATTCACACAAAGTCATTTTTAGACAATTTCTAGGTTCCCTATTGTTTTTGGTTAAAATCGGACCAAGGCTTCGGGGAGCTGCCATACAACTTTTTTGCACCAATATGAATTTCTTCAAAACTAATTATACTACGGGGATGAAAATTACACACGGTTAGTTTTATAATGACTCCGGCACTTATATGAAGTTTCAAAATGTTAGGGCCCCATTTTCGGGGGGCTGCCATACAACTTCTTTGCACCAATATGAATTTCTTCAAAACTAATTATACTACGCGGATGAAAATTACACACGGTTAGTTATATAATGAATCGAGCACTTATATGAAGTTTCAAAATGTTAGGGCCCCATTTTCGGGGGGCTGCCATACAACTTCTTTGCACCAATATGAATTTCTTCAAAACTAATTATACTACGAGGCTGAAAATTACACACGGTTAGTTATATAATGAATCGAGCACTTATATGAAGTTTCAAATTTTTAGGGCCCCATTTTCGGGGGGCTGCCATACAACTTATTTGCACCAATATGAATTTCTTCAAAACTAATTATACTACGACGATAAAAATTACACACGGTTATTTATATAATGAATCGAGCACTTATATGAAGTTTCAAAATGTTACGGCCCCATTTTGGGGGGCTGCCATACAAAGTTTTTGATTCAATAACTGCGAATCTAATGAAGCTACAAGGTTAAAATTAAAATTGGGCAGGTAAAGTAATAGGGCAAGTTAGTTGGCAAAGTTGGACATCACTCGGACCATCGGAATTTTAGGGTGGGCCATTTTTTTTTTTTTTGTTTTTTTTTGTTTTTTGTTTTTTTTTTTTTTTTTATGCTAAAGTTATGGGACAATGAATGAAAATTTTGTTTTTTTTTTTTTGTGATTTTTTTTTTTTTTGTTAATTTTTTTTTTTTTTTTTTTTTTAAGCTAAAGTTATGGGACAATGAATGAAAATTTTGTTTTATGTTTTATGATTTTTTTTTTTTTTTTTGTTTTTTTTTACGTCAAAATTATGGAGTAATGAGTTAAATGTATAAGTATATTACGGTTTATTTTATACACCATAGTGGGTATGCACGGGTATCTAAAAGTTGACAAGGGCAACTATAATCTTCCTCGTTATAATAGATAAATAATTTAAGGAACAATAAAAAATGATTGAACCTTAAATAAAAAAATGTATAGGAAAAACCGAAAAACATTTTTATTTTGCTTTATATGATTTTGTTTATGTGTATGGAGCATATTTTTAAATTGTTATTTTAACTAAGTAGAATCAAAGCAAGAAGAACTTAAACAGTAGGTAGGTACCTATAAAATGAATGATAAAATAAAATATATGTATCTGATTTGAGTTAAGAAGAATTAATTTGAACAGAATTTGAAAGAATTAATTCAAAGGAATAATTTTAATTTTTAAATTTTGGTATGTAAATTTATTAATTATTTTCAAAAAAAAAAAAAAATTATTTTAGGTCGGTAGGTACATAATTTTTACAATAAATTTGGCGCCCCCAAAATTCTGGCGCCCGGTTTTACTGTGCCATCTGTGCATATGGAAGCGCCGGCCCTGTCTTTAGAGGTGTTTTGTTTAATTGAGATCAATTGGAATTTTGTTCTAACTGAAAATTTCTAAATTATCTAAATTATCAAAATCTTATTTATTATGGCATTGATAACAAAAAAGTATAAAAAATACTTAACCTGTACGGTGAAGAATTGTGTTTCTAATTTAAATAGAAACATAGACAGATTGTTTGCCAAATAATGAAGAAATGAAATCTGCATGGTTTAGAGCATTAAATGTTTGGCCAACGTCTGTTTTTAAGAAGAGGTATTATAATTAGGTCCTTCGAATTAAAACAAAATTTATTTTAGGTCTATTGTCTTTTTTTTTGGTAAGGTATTATGTTTGCGATTTACATTTTCTTCCAATTATTTTAGAACATTTATATGCATACATATCTATATAGGTATGTACGCATATACGTATTAGACATCTGCACAATTGTATTCAAAAGCGCTTTCAAATCATTCTATAATAAGTAAAACTTTTCATATTCGGTTTTGAAAGCTTTCAAACCAAATGCATTCATTACAAATGATTATAGAATAGAGTAAATGAAATACAAAATTATTGTAGAATAGAATGAATATGTATTTGATTTATTATGTGTACACGAAAATAGAATATTTATTATACTTGTATTTATATACCGAGTACACCAAATATAATAAAAATATTTATAGTATTTGTTTATATATACCGAGTACACCAAATATAATAAAAAAAATTTTAATATGTACTACCAAAAATTATACATATATAGATAAAGCAAGTAGAACAAAAAATGTCAATAAGAATTCTCTAAATTTTTTCTTAAAACCATTGCCCCATATGCTATCTCTTTCTCACTAATGCTTTTTTGCACTATTCATAGAGTTTGCCTTTATAGTTTTTCTAGGTATCAAAAAATATGTATCATATATAAAAATAATAAGATTATTAAATTTTAATGATAAAGCTTATATAGAAAATTTTTAAAAATAACCTCTGTTTTCTTTTATTTTTTATTACTTTTTTCAAATAAAACTTATTTACTAGTTATGTTATAATTTTTTATACCCAATATAACCATTTAACCAAGTATCAAATTTGAGTTAATTTTTTTTTTTTTTATGAAGATGTGTATGCAAATGAATACAATATTGCCATATCATTTGTATGATTAAAAAATAAATTTTTTTTTTAATTTAAGTTTTTAAAACTTGAATATTTAAAAAAAACATCAATTTTAATTTTTTAGAAATTTAAAACTGATTAGTCATTCGAGTAAAAACACTGTAGAAGTCTGCAAGTAGTAGACGAAATACGCGTATCAGTTTAGTTAAGCTAATTTAGTTAAATTAAAAGGAAACTAGGTACTCAAATTTTTTAAAAATAAAAATTTAAAATATTTTACCAAAACGCTCTAAATCATAAAATAAAATTAAAAAATATATTTTATAAATTTATAACTGATTAGTAGTTTTAAGAATTTTAACAAATAGTTTTCGTTGTTGTATTAATATTTTATATTTTAAATTATAATATTTATATAATATAAGTTATATTATAATATGAATTATAATTAAATTATAATATAAGTTATACTTCAAATATTTTATATATTCAAAAAATAATTTCCAAATCTTACATAACTTTTAGAAAAAGTAATTCTTTAAAGTTTTTATATGTAAGTTTTTAAAATCTTAGGTATATGTTGATAAATTAGGAAATTACATTAGTCTTTCAATATGGCAACATCAAAAATTATATAAACTTTTTAATATACAATATGATCAATAGACGTGTTGATCAAGTCTAGTGTATTGAAATTTATGTTTGTATTCATTTACATGTGTTTATATGTTAATATGATTTTATGTTAAAACGTTTAATTTATGTTTGTATTCATTTAAATGTGTTTATATTTTAATATGATTTTATGTTAAAACGAGGAAGAGTGTAGTAGTGTAGACTGACTCTGTCAACTCTGGGATACCCATATGACCGTTATATAAACATTATATTATTATTATAAACACTAATTACTTTTGGCAAAATTTCAGACACGCAGCTGTAATAGGTACAGAGAAATGCTCATTTGAAAAAAGAAGTTGTATGGCAGCTACCCGAACCCATGGAACAATATGGCTGGATTTAAATAACGAATACACTTGAATCTATGGTGCTTATCGTGACCATCAATTGTCAATCAATTGACTATTGACAAAATTATTCAATTGTCAATTACGTTCGTATCGTGACTTTAAATTGATAAATAATTTTTCTATTGTGAATAGTTGATAAATTGACGTTTATGACTTTTGTTTTTTTATTGAAAAAAAATTATTAGTGTGTACAAAACAAAATTATTAGTGTGTAAAATTATTAGAAATCTGAGGATTATTAAACTAAATTAAATAAATATGTCGTTGGCTTTTTTTTTGGAAGATGAAAGTGAAGACGATGAAGTGAACGAAATGAGGAAAATTAGGAGAAATATAAGGGACGCTTCAAATCCTTTGGACTTAGATAAACAAACGTAAGTAATATAATATTTTATATTATTATATAATATTTAATATTATTTTAATATAATTTTAGATTCATCAAAAATTTTCGACTTTCAAAACAAGCGTTTTCTGATTTACTAAAAGAAGTAGAAATCAGATTAAAACCTATTAAATCTGACGGGGCCGTACCGAATATTATTAAATTGGCAGCCGCTCTACGATTTTGTGCTCAAGGAAGCTATCAGTTAAGTGTAGGTAACGATTGTAATTTAGGTCTTGGTCAATCAACAGTGTCGGAAACTTTAACTGAAGTTTTTAATGTGCTTGAAAATTTTATATGTCCAAAATATATAAAGTTTTCATATAGTACAGAAGAAGAAAGAAGAGCAAAAATGTATTTCTTCCAAAAATGTGGAATTCCAAATATAATAGGATGCGTTGATGGGACACATGTGAAAATAATTGGACCCAGTCAAAATTTACGCCATCTGTATTACAACAGAAAAGGCTTCTACAGCATAAATGCTATGATTGTAAGTATATAGGTAGTCATAGTAGGAATTGTTGATTTTAAAAAAATTTTAATTTTTAAGGTGTGTGATCATTTAATGTGTATAAGATACATAAATGCAAAACATCCTGGTGCTTCACATGATTCGAGCATTTGGAACATGTCGCGATTAAAGGGAAAATTGCAAGAAGATTTCAATAACGGTAGAACTGATATTCGAATACTAGGTAAAATAAATTTATATATAAAAAATTAACTTTAAATTTATTTAAGTGAACAAATTTTTTATTTTTAGGAGATGGTGGGTACCCGTTATCACCATATTTATTAACACCATATCGAAATACGGAAGAAGCATGTTCAGGCAAAATTTAATTATAAACATGCTCAAGGAAGAAATATTATTGAGCGAACAATAGGTGTATTAAAAAGCAGATTCCGTTGTTTACTTGGCGCACGAGAGTTACATTATACTCCCAAAAAAGCAACGCAAATTATAAACGTGTGCGCGGCTCTTCATAATATATGCATCACATATAAAATTCCCAATCCTGAAATTGAAAATGAAGAACAACTTGGGGCAGACATTACAACAAACGAAATGGAAATTTTAAATGAAACTGCAAGCAGTATTTTAGACCAAGGCAGGAGAATTCGGGATGTAATTTGTATGTCTTTTGAATAAAAAAATGTTGTGTAAATTAAAAAAATATATTTGTACTTCAAATGCATTAAAATATAAAAAAAAAGAACCAAACAAATAATTTATGTATTAAAACTTACAAAAAAGAGAACAAAATAAATAATTTACCGCATGTAGCTTAATATTTTTTCTTTTTCTAACTCTAGTATTTGAGCTTTTAATTCTAATTTTATTTTCATATTATTTTCTTTATTTTTTATGTAATTTTTGTACGTTTCAAATTTTTCTTTCTTCAAATAATAGTTTTTTCGTTGGTAATGTTCAATATTTCCTAGGGTTTTTTTTAGGTTGTCTATTTTTGTATTTAATTCTCTATAAAAAATGCTTTGATCATTTATCTGTTTTTCAAGCAGAGTGGTCCTCTCTTCTTGTACACTTTGTTTACTTTTGGCTTTTCTTATGTTTAAAGGTCCTGGAGTTGGAGATTTTCTACGCCTGGAAGGTCCGGGAATTGGAGATTCCCTACGCGTGGTAGATCCTGGTATTGAGGATTCCCTTATGTTATTTTCAATTTCCGTATTTTGATCTTCAAGCCCAAAGTCGCGGCCAGATGGGTCTACACAATCATCGAGTTGTAGTATTTCAATTATACTTTCCTCGACATCTGTGAAATTATGGGTATTGTTTGGACCTCCCCCAGTGGCTGTTAATTCAGCTTTATTTTGAACTTTCTTTTTTTTGGTTTTACATTTGAGATCAGTCCAAACCTAAATTTTAAACGATAATTGAAATAACTGAAAATGCGAAATTAAACCTACTCTTTGCCATTTATCCCATTCACGATATGGTGGACCTTTGCTATTTAGTTCTTTAGCAATTTCCTGCCATCTGCTTCTAGCTGCGACTTTTGTACACATCCCTCTTGCAATATCCAGATTTTCTTCCATTAACTCTGTGAGTCTGGCTATTTGCCTTTTGTTACTGACAACCTTAGACCTTGTATATTTTATTGTATATTTATATATGTATTAATATATTAGTTATTACGAAAAATTATTAATAACAAAATAACAAATTTTTAATAAATACTTACATTTTATAGATTAAATAAATAAACTGATTATAATATACATATATACCTACCATGAATTTTGACACTGCAAAATAAATAAACTTAGTAACTGATAGTAATTAATAGAGTTGGGTTGCTCATTTTAATATGGAGCAAGATGTAAAAGATATAAAACAAAACCTTTTTAAAAATATAAACGCTTTTTAATCGAAATATTTAAGTTTTTTAATAAAAACAAGTATAAATAAGTTTTTTTTACTAAAAAAACTAAAAAATAGACATTTTTTATTTTGAAAACACATTCCTAACTGCTAAAAAATATTGAACCTAGCTGAATCAATTACAAATTTTCCATTGACAAAAACTATCAAAAATATTGTTTGAAAAAATTTTCCCGATACCAATTTTTAGTTGCTATTGACACAGTTCACAATATGTCAATTATTGATTGATAATTGCTAGTAACGATACCAAATTAAAAAATTGATTGATGGCTGTCAATTTGCAATTGACAATTGATGTTCCCGATAAGACCCTATATCTACCCTCTCTTCTTTGCGTCTTTGCGTCAAAAACGTAATGGCAAATTTATTACACCCTTTGACCTACAGTCATACGGGATAAAACACTGAAAGATGGTGTAAAGAATTTTTTCATAGTATTATTTTCAATGGCTGGGGTTTTATATTTTAATCCTTGGTGGCTTGCTGTTTCATTGTGAAATTATCTATTAAATTGCGGTTTCTAGTTTCAAAGGGGTTAAAAAGTTAAAGCCATAAAGTTATAAAAGGAAAATTCAAATTTAAATTTGAGCGGTAATTTGTCGTTTTATTTTCATAAATTTTAGGTAATAAATTATTAATTTCCCAACAAATTTTTAGTAGATTAGATTTTAATACTATATACCTACAGAGCCATATATTAAAATTTTACTCTAATTTATCTTTTTATTTATTTAAAATTTTTAAAAATTTCTAATTTATCCTTTTTTTTTCCAAACCTTTCAACTTTTCACCGGAGCATTGAATCTTAAAGTGGATCAGCTTATGTTAAACAATGCTAAATATTAAATAATTAATTTTTGTTTATTTTATTTCATATTTAATTTTGTTATGTTTTACTAGAATTATAGTTTTACGTTTGTTTTGTTTTTATAGTTTTATGTTGTAGTTTGTACATAGATTCAAGAGCCTTCATAATAGCTACATGTTTATAATTTTTTTAATTTCATTTTTTTAAAGGGTTTTTTATGCCGAATTGAACGTTATTCATTTTATTTATTATATAACTTCAATTCGGCTTTTTGCCTTTTCTAAAAATATAAAATTAAAATTGAATTTTTAAATTGATTGTGTTTTTATTTTTTAATTAAACCAAATTTTTCAGATATTATTTTACTTTTTCCATCTCATCTATTTAATTTTATTTCTCACCAAGTATTCAATTATATATACGGTGTACGGAATTTTAATTGTACTCACTAAATATACAATTTTCATTCTGTTTAAATTCCTAAATTTAGTCTATTCTAAAAATTTCATTTGAAAGCAAAAAACAATTTCGTTTGTCTGCTCTTATTATTTCTATATTATTTCAATACGTAAAGTGGTAAAATGAATATTGAAAAAAGAAAAATTTGATTGAATATTAAAAAAATAAATATTTATACATACATACATAATATAGTGTATTATTTATATTTGATTTAGTTAAGCCAGTGTTCATTGGTAGTTGGTATTCGTATTGTATTAAAACACACAAACACATTAAAAAATAAAATTAATTTACCATCTCTATAACTTTTTTTTTCTTTTTTTTTAAGAAAATAATAATAATATAAAACAATGTGTAAGATGAGAAAGGTATATATTTTTTCTAATGATAATATCGTTTTTACTCTTTCGTGGGGCATTGGATTTCACAAAATATAGTGAGAGATTTTTTGTTCTACTTGCTTTATCTATATATGCATAATTTTTGGTACTACGTATAACCAGTATGTATTATATCGATGAGTAATATGTAGCTTTGTTTGTTTTGTCACTGCGTTGTTTGTTTTTTATACCCTACACCTATAGAATAGGTAAAGGGGTATATTAACTTTGGTATGGTGTTTGTAACCACCTAAAGGAAGCGAGCTAGATATGGAAAAGTATATATATTTGTGATCAGCGTGACCGCCTTAGTCGATATAGCCATGTCCGTCCGTCCGTCCGTCCGTCCGTCCGTCCTTCCGTCCGTCCGTCCGTCCGTAGGCACGATAACTCAAAAAATAATGGAGCTATCTTGATGAAATTTTAACTGTAGGTTACTAGGACTGAAAGTACGGCGGGGATTGCATATGGGCGAAATCGGCCCATGGGTTCGGATTCTGGACCTTTTAATCGGTCGAAGGGCTAACGAACATATATAAGAAATCACGATAACTCAACAACTAATGACGCTTTCTTCATCAAATTTGTGCTGTAGGTAACTAGTAATGAAACTACTTCGGGGATTCCGTAAGGTCGGGATTGGACCATGCGTTCGGAACCTAGAACTTTTTGATCGAATTTAGGCCAAACGAGCATAATTCCGAAACCAATGAAGATAGAACCTTCAAATTTAGTATCAGGGTGTCCCTTCCTATTTCCTAAGTGTCTTGTGAATTTGGGTCCCATTGGAATAGTGGGTCGGGGACCAGCCACACATTTCCGAAGACCTTAAAGCATATCTTTAAAATTAATAAAGATAACAACTTGAAAAAATGTAGAAGCTTCCAATTTGCCACAAGGGTGTTCTTTACTATCTCTTGCGTGTTCCCTTAATTTGGGATCAATTGGAGAGGTGGTTCAGTACCCCTCTCAGACCTCCCAAGTTTTAAAAGCTTATAATCGAAATTACTAAAAATAGTTACTTAAAATTAAGATAGATCGTTTAAATTGTGTACAAGGGTTAACTAGTACTATAAGTAAAGCGCGGGCTGTATAAGGGTGAAATCAGCCCATGGGTTCGGATTCTGGACCTTTTAGTCGGTGTCAGGGATAACGAACATATATTAAAAATCACGATAACTCAACAACTAATGAGGCTATCTTCATGAAATTTGTGCTGTAGGTTATTGGTAATGAAACTACGGCGGTGATTACGTGCGGTGAGGATTGGACAATGGGTTCGGAACTGAGAACTTTTTTATCGAATTTAGGCCAAACTAGCGTAATTCCGAAACCAATGAAGATATAACCTCCAAATTTGGTATCAGGGTGTCCCTTCCAATTGCGTAAGTGTCTTTGAAATTTGGACCCCATTGGACTAGTGGGTCGGGGACCAGGCACTCAGTTCCGAGGACCTTAAAGCATATTTTCGAAATTAATAAAAATAGTAACTTGAAACAAATGTAGAAGCTTTTGGCCCAGGGTGTTCTTTACTATTTCTTCCATGCCCCCCTAATTTGGGATCATTTGGAGTGGTGGTTCAGGACCTCTCTTAGACCCCCAAATGTGTAAAAGCTTATCATCGAAATTAATAAAACTAGTAACTTAAAATTAAGATAGAACGTTCCAATTGTATACAAGGGTTAACTAGTATTGAAAGTATGACGGGACTGCATATGGGCGAAATCGTACCATGGTTTGGGGTTCTGGAACCCTTGACAAGTTCAAGGACTAACAAACATATATCTTAAAACACCATAACTCAAAAAATAATGCCGGTATTTTGATGAAATTTAAACTCTAGGTTACTAGTAATGAAAGTACCATGGGAATTGGTTCTGGTTGAGTTTAATTTCAAAGCCAAAGAATATATTTCCTATGTCCTATGTGTCTCCGAAATCTAGACTTAATTGTAGTGGTTCAGCTATATTCAAAGGTACTTGCTGCATTTATGTAAAATTTATTTGAATATTTAAATGAATTATATGAAAAGGTCTAAATTTGTAATTGTATTTTAGAAATACATTTATTGCATATTTTGCGTTTGTAAGCTTTTCTATTAGGTATATAAACTAACCACTTAAAATAATTGCAATTTTTAAAAATTTGGATTATTAAATATATTATGCTTTGATTATCTTTTTATCACAAAATTTAATAATTAGAATTTTTTCATTTTGTAATTGAATTGGAATAAATATATTTTCATTTATTTCAAGTTTGCTTGTTTTTGAATATTTTTAAATAGACAAATTAGTAAGAATTTGTAATATTTTTTAATAGATAATATAATTAGAAAATGTTTTTAGTATTATAAAGTTAATTTGGTTAGCTATGTCTTACGATCAAATTAATAACAGCTTTTATGGTGTTAAAATAACTTATGGATATGTCCTTAATTTTGAACCAAATAGGTGTAGGGTATTTCTAAGTCGGTTGCACCGACTGACTGTTTCTTTACTTGTTTTATCTTCTTTTTGTTTTCTTTTTTTCTTTTTCTTTGTCATTATATTTAGAGTACTCGGTATACTTGGTGTATTTTAAAAGATTTGGAAGAATTGAAATTTGATTTTCAAGACATCAACGAATAGATTAAAATGAGTTAAGTTGTAGTTTGAGTATATACCATATTTAAAGCTTTGAGAACGAATGTATTGAATTAGAGTATAGTATTTGAATATATTCGATAATTTTAATAAAGGAATATATTTGTGCAGATCTCTAATACGTATACAAAATTAAATAATTTTTTAGAAAAAACGAAATAAATTAGAAACAAGTGATGAAAAAAACCAAGGGTTTTTAAAAAAGCACATTTTCATAATAATATAGTGTTTCATACTGAGTATTTTATCGGAATATAATGTTGAAGCTTCTGTTTAATCTTTTAAACATATTTTATTTTAGGAAATAATTTTGTATTTTTTCTTAATTTCTTACATTTATTTGAATTTTTGGAATTTACATATTTTATTAGTTTACAATGTATTTTTAGAGATTAAGATTTAAAATGTTAGAAAATACCCAAATTCACTTTTAAATAAATAAATCAATAATAAATAAAGGAAAAATAAAAGATTCCGATAACACGGATTTTAAAAAAAGATACTTTTATGACGGTGTAATAAAAGATGACGAGACAATGTTTGCAATGTTTACAAACAATGTCTGGAGATAAGTGATCCTTGCGTTAATTCTCAATTGCAATGATAAAACTTTGTAATATTAAATATAAGGATCTTTTATGATTCAGAATTTTCGTTATCAATATTTTGTAATGTAATTAGTAAATTTCTTTGAGAATTCTTTGTAAGTCATAAAATAAATATTGAATTCGGGTTTTCTTTGTAAATCATAAAAGAGAAATTTTGAAAATATTGAATTTGGGTTTTTTAGGAAATATTAGTTAATATTAGGTTTTATGATGAATGTTATATTTAAGTTGCTTTAATTGTATTAGTGTTAAAAATAGTATATAAGAATCGAAAATATGAAGAGAAAGGACATTAAAGAATCAGAATTGAAGGGAAGAACTTTGTTTTAATTCTTTATTTTTACACTTTGATTTGCGAATATAATATTGAATTAGTGTTTCATTAATTCACCCTGTTATATTCTATAACAAAGTGATTTTTCAAATTGGTATCAAGGCAATTTTCTAATATTGAAAATCCTGATCCAACATTGTGGTGACCCTGACGTGATCAACGGTGCAGTGAGCAGATCAAACGGAACAATTAAAACACGTGATTACGGTAATCATTCAACGGTGCAGTTAACAACGGTTCAGTTAGCAGCAATTTGAGTCAAGACAATTGTCAACTAAGGAGAAATTAGGCACGGTGAGAGAATAATGGATCGCTTGGTAGCAGAACAAGTAACATTGGCAAAGAAAATAAAGGCTTTGCAAACTGCCTTTCAAGGGTTGTCAGAAGAGAGAAAAAGTGAAAAGCTCCTTCAGCAAAAGAAAGCAAGCTTTGAAGAGGTTTGGAAACATTTCGAAAGGCAACATGTCTCTATACGACAAAATTATGCAGATCAGGAAAATCATTTATATTTCAAAGAGGATTTGTATGGTCAAACAAAGAAAATATATGAAGAATTCACAGGTGATCTGATGCAGAAATTAATACAACTAAAAGAAATCACAATTCAGGACCCAGACATTGAAGAAATTCATGAGGAAGATGAGACGGTACTATCATCACAAATAAGGTCTAAAGATTCAGATGGAGAAATTCAATCAACATTGAGAATGTTGAAATGGAAGAAAAATTGTATTGGATTAAAAATCGGAAAAGTCCAATTACAAGATAAGCCAGTGGAATACTATGAATCAAAAATGGAACAGATTAAAGCAGATTGGGCGGAAATATGTCGTGAGACCGATAAGCTTCATGTATTAGTGGAAGATCCTGATCAAATTAGTAATGAAATCGAGGAATTCCATGAAATTAGCGACATGGTAGATGAGACTCTTACATCTTTAAAAGAAATATTGAATAAATCAAGAAATTCGGCAGCAGGTCATCAGAATCGAGAATCATTCATAAAATTGCCACCCATTAATATACCTAGTTTTGACGGCGATTATTTGAAATGGGTACAATTTCACGATATCTTTACACAAGTGATCGAACAACAGGCAATTCCAAATGTCCAGAAATTATATTATCTGAAAACATATCTTACTGGAGAAGCGGAAAGATTGATTCGTCAGATTACAGTCACAGAAGATAATTTTGACGTAGCATGGACTCTTTTAAAAGAAAGGTATAACAACAAAAGGCTACTGGTGTCAACAATTTTAGAGAAGTTGTTAAATCAGCCAACAGTAGCAATAGGTTCAGCAAAAAGCTTAAAAATGTTATATGACACTACAAAGGAAAGTGTTTTGATGCTTGAAAAATTAGGACTTAAAGTATATGGATCATGGGATCCAATCATATTACATATCATCATCAAAAAATTATGTTCTAAATGTGAAAAGAGACACCACACGTTGCTGCATGACTACAGTTACTTGAAAGTAGATTCAAAAGTAATTGATAAAGAAAGTGACAAAGCAGGTGCTTTGACCTCAAATACCTCATCGCAACAACCAAAAAATGAAGATAGCTATGTATTTTTGGGAACAGTTTTAGGAACTGTTGCTGACAAAAATGGAAAGGAGATTGACTGTCGAATTTTAGTAGATTCAGGTTCACAATTAAATTTCATATCTGAAAGGCTACAAAAAAGGTTAAAATTGGATACCAAAAAAGAGGAAATCAATATATGCGGGATTGGAAAATCATATGCGAAGTCTACGGATAGGGTTAATTTAAAAATATTTTCAAAGAGAAAAAATATTCAAGTAAATGTGGAGGCTCAGGTTATAAAAGAAATAACGTCAATTCAACCACAGAAGTTCATAAATATTTCCTCATGCCCACTACCAAGAAACATACAATTAGCAGATCCGAATTTTAACAAACCACAAAAGGTAGACATTCTTTTGGGTGCAGAGTTATATTGTGAACTGATGCAAGTAGGGCAGAGACAACTTGGAGAAAATCGTCCTCTTCTTCAAGAAACAATATTTGGTTGGATGGTATTGGGTAAAACAATTCAAGAAAAGGACAAAGAGGCGTTTGTGGGAATCACAAATCAACAATTAGATGAGTCGTTAAAACAGTTCTGGGAGAATGAGGAAATAACAATAGAAAAGGAAATTTTAAGGGCTGCCGATCAAAAGTGCGAACAGTTTTTTCAGAGTACAACACACCGAGATGCTACAGGGAGATTTGTTGTAAATCTTCCAATATTAGCAAACCCTGCTGTACTCGGCGAGTCCAGAAGCACAGCATTTAGGAGGTTAATAAACTTAGAAAGAAAACTAAGCAAAAATAGTTCATTACGAGAGAGATACGCAAGTTTCTTGAAAGAATATGAAAGTGCAGGACATATGGAAGTAATTAAGGAAAAGGAAATACCAGACTGTCATTATGTGATTCCTCACCATTGTATCGAAAGACCAGATAGTAGTACTACCAAACTCAGGGTAGTATTTGATGCCTCCTGCAAAACCAAATCAAACTTATCCCTAAATGATATAATGATGAAGGGCCCTAAAGTTCAGGATGATTTATTCGAAATCTTGTTAAGATTTCGAAAATACAAATACGTAATTACAGCAGACATCAAACAGATGTATAGGCAGATTCAAGTAGCAGATGAAGATCAACCGTTACAGCTTATTATGTGGAGAGAAGATTCAAGTCAACAAATTCAGTACTTCAAATTAAAAACAGTCACCTATGGGACGCGAGCAGCTCCGTATTTGGCGACAAGATGCTTGAAGCAATTAGCTTCTGAAGAGAGTATCAGATATCCACTGGCGGCAAGTGTTGTGAATGACTTTTATGTGGATGATATCATTACTGGATGTGATACGTTGGCTGCTACAATCAAGTTGAAAAAAGAGCTAATTGAAATGCTTAACACGGCTAAATTACCTTTACATAAATGGGCGTCCAATCATGAAGCTATTTTAAAAGATATAACATCAGAAGAAAGAGAAATAGAGAAGCACTTCGAAGATGAAAATACTGGTTACATCAAAACATTAGGATTGTCTTGGAAACCGACTGATGATTTATTCACATTTACAACTATCTGGCACAAGGACACGAAAATAACAAAACGAAAAATTGTATCGGAAGTTGCTCGGCTATTCGACCCTCTAGGATTAGTAAGTCCAGTCGTCATCAGGGCAAAGATATTAATCCAGAATTTATGGAAGCTCGATTTAGAATGGGATGAGGAAGTCAACGAAAATATAAGTGCACAATGGAATACATTCAAAGAAGAATTGAGTAAAATTACAAATTTAAAAATAAAAAGATATGTGCTTAGTCCAAATATAATAGCAAGAACGGAACTCCATGGATTTTCAGACGCGAATGAGAAGGCATACGGCGCTGCAATATATGTGATCTCAGTAGATGTGAACGGAAATATCACAAGCAAGCTTTTGTGTTCAAAGTCAAAAGTTGCACCTATCAAATTATTGACGATTCCTCGACTGGAGTTATGTGCAGCGAAATTGGTCACGGAACTTCTGCACAAGGTGAAAGCATGCTTCAACCACGGTATTGACGAAGTGTACTATTGGACAGACTCACAAATCGTGTTATCATGGATTCGAGGAGAACCATCATTGTACAAAACCTATGTAGCCCATCGGGTTACAAGGATATGTGAGATGTCAGAGTTCGGAATGGAATTACGTGAATACAAAGATGAATCCAGCTGATTTGATATCACGAGGAGTATTACCCGGTGATCTATTAAATTCCGAATTATGGTTTTGTGGTCCAGCATTTTTAAAAACTCAGGAAGAAGAATGGCCAAATAGAGAAATTTCAATTATAAAATTAGCTGAGGAAGAAAAGTGTAGTTCAAATGTGTCGGCAACGAGCATGGCTCAAACTGGGGATGAAAATTATCTCCTGTCACGGATTAATCATCGGAATTCCTTTAACTTTTTACAACGCACTATGGCGTATATGTTAAAGGTTGCGGATATAGTAAAAAACAGGGAAACTTCAAGAAAAATAACAACAACGGACTTAAATCGAGCATTAGTTATAATAGTAAAAGAAGTTCAACGTAGTCATTTTAAGGAAGAACTCAAGCAATTAACAGAAAAGAATGAAGTGAATAAACAGAGCCGAATATTCTCGTTATCTCCATTTATAGACGAAAAAGGCATTATTCGGGTTGGTGGACGATTAACTAATGCAGCGATTTCATATGAGGCGAAACATCCAATACTGTTACCTGGAAAGAGCGAGATTTCGAAATTAATCTTGGAAGAATTACATCTACGGCATTTACACTCAGGTCCATTAGCATTAATCGCATTTTCAAGACAGCGTTTCTGGATTCTACAAGCCAAAAATATCGCTCGAGCAATTGTGAGTAATTGCGTAAGGTGCACCAGAATGAACCCACAACTGTTCAAACAAAAAATGGGAGATCTTCCGCAAAAAAGAGTACTACCATCAAGACCGTTTCTGAGTACTGGGGTAGATTTCTGCGGTCCTATCTGGACTCATTATCATATTCGTGGGAAACGACCACAAAAAAGTTATATTGCAGTTTTTTGCTGTTTCACAACGAAGGCGGTTCATTTAGAGGTGGTTTCGGATTTAACAACAGAAGGCTTCCTAGGTTCTCTTAGACGATTTATGGCTCGAAGGGGTTGTTGCAAAGACATCTTTTGTGACAATGCTACGAATTTTGTGGGAGCAAATAATGTTTTGGCACGAAAACTGGAAGAGGTCACAGAAATATTAATGTCACCAAAAAACAAGGATAAGATTTCAAGTGAATGTCAAATTAAAGGAGTACAATTTCATTTTGCCCCACCAAGATCGCCTCATTTTGGAGGTCTGTGGGAGGCAGCGGTAAAATCGGCTAAAAAATTATTAAAGCATTCGATTTCTTCAGCAGCATTAACATTCGAGGAATTAAGCACAGTAGTGGCAGAAGCAGAAGCCATCTTGAATTCGAGACCTTTAACTCCGTTATCCACAAATCCAATTGACTTAACAGCATTAACTCCTGGACATTTTTTGATTGGTGAACCTCTTATAAGCATTCCAGAACCGAATAGTGAAATCAAAAATATGAGCAGTCTATCAAGATGGAAATTAGTATCAGCCATTCGTCAAGACTTTTGGAAAAGATGGTCAACAGAGTACTTGACAGAATTACAAACAAGATATAAATGGAAAGAAACGATGAAAAACGTAAAACCTGGAATGATAGTTTTGCTCAAAGAAGACAGTACAATGCCTCTACATTGGCCAATGGGCAAAATTATAGAAACTATAAAAGGAAAAGATGGTTTAATAAGAGTGGCGCAGGTGCAAACTAAATGGTGCTCCATTAGTTTGCACCTGCAAACGCAGGTGCAAACTAATGGAGTATTTAAAAGAGCTATTCATAATTTAGCCCCACTTCCAATCGAAACAAATCAAGAACCACAAATGGTCGACGAAAAATCAAGGTCCGAACAGCAAACAGATGTGGCCAAAACACCGATACATGACGAAAACAGGAATAAATGTCGAAAGAAACGAGTTAAAACTTCAGAGTCCAATTCCACTAATTCCAAACGAAGTCGCCAGGCATATAATGCATCATTCATCACATTAATTTGTTTTCTATTTTTACCCTTGATAGTTTTCGGTCAAAAACGTCCATTTGAAGTGGCACATCTTGATGATGCAGGAGTTTATTTTGAAGATTTAGGAAGGGCACAACTAGAAGTCTCAAAATGGAAAATTATGGTAGTATACAATTTGAGCACCTATTGGGAGGCCTTGTCAGGAATTCACGATGGGATTCTTAACTTAGAAAAAATGAAAAAGTGGAGCATAGAAATTGATTATATGACAGTAATTATCAACCAATATAGACACCAGCTGCAGGAAATTTCGGATAACAATGAGCTTCTTGTGATGGGGACCAAACATCAGTCCAGAAACAAGCGAGGCTTAATTAATATTGTGGGAAATATAGCCAATAAATTGTTTGGTGTATTAGATGAAGAATACGCTAAACAAATTGAAGAAGTCATAACAAATTTGAAGACAAATGATAATCACTTGCTACAATTAATTCAGAACCAAACTTCAGTAATTGACGCCACTGCAACATTAATGAAAAAATCACAGGAAGATCACATAAGGCAAGTGAAAATCATGAAAACAGAAGTCGAGAAAGTTTTTCATCAGATTACCGATTTATCTGCTGACTTGCAACAGGAAAAGTTAAGGAACACTTTCGTCCTGACATCACAATATTTAGGCTTACTCATTGAAGAATTCTTGTTGATTCAGCGGAATTTATTACAAAGAATTACTAATATTCATTATAATCAAGTAAACCCGTTGATTTTATCACCGGAACAATTGAAACATCATCTAACAGAATCCAAAACAGTTATCCCAAGTCATACAAGGCTTCCAAATTTATCACAGATTTATAAACTGATGTCAGCGAAATGCCGAATCACAATGAATTTAGCGATATTTGCTGTAGAAGTGCCACTGTTATCCAAAATCGATTATCAATTGTTCAACATAAAAACCTTTCCAGTAAACATAAATAATACATTCATAAAAATAGAGTCAAATCTTAAATTTATAATGACTAATGTACATCGAGATAAATGGTATCCAATGAGTGAAGCAGAAGTAGAACACTGTAAAAACATTGACGACAATGAATACGTTTGTGAGCAACAAGGTCCAATCAGAATTCGAAATTCCCATAAAGATACATGTGAGTTTCGGTTATTAAGTCAACAAATAGTATCAGATGATTGTATAATAAAGATATCGGAGATGCAAGACGAATGGATTCAATTAAGAAAAACGAATGCATGGATATATTCACTCTCAACTCCACGAATTTATAATATTGTCTGCAATAACGAAGGATATCCAGTACAATTAAAAAATAACGGGATCCTTACATTTAAGGAAAATTGTATTTTAAAAGATGACGATTTTACGATACAAACATTCAAACCAATTTCAACGTTGATAGACAGGAAATATCTAATCATGACCAAGTTCCCGGAGATAGTTAATACGTCATTTACTAGCATCAAAATGAATAATTATTTGAAAGTAACTCAAGGTTCATTTAAACTTCCGTATGATCAGTTAAAACAACAAATTAACTTCTTAAAGACTGAAGAAAGAGCGTTTCCAGAACTTTCACATCATGATAAACATCAATATGCAGTCAATTATGTCACAGTAATAGTAGTCATACTCATTCTCTCTGGTCTGTTGGCAAAATACATGAAGGTCAGGAAGAACGTTTCACAAAAACCAGCAGTCATCTTTAAACCAGAAGATTTTCAGATCAATATAGTTGATGGACACATCAACGGGCGGGAGGATGTTTAATCTTTTAAACATATTTTATTTTAGGAAATAATTTTGTATTTTTTCTTAATTTCTTACATTTATTTGAATTTTTGGAATTTACATATTTTATTAGTTTACAATGTATTTTTAGAGATTAAGATTTAAAATGTTAGAAAATACCCAAATTCACTTTTAAATAAATAAATCAATAATAAATAAAGGAAAAATAAAAGATTCCGATAACACGGATTTTAAAAAAAGATACTTTTATGACGGTGTAATAAAAGATGACGAGACAATGTTTGCAATGTTTACAAACAATGTCTGGAGATAAGTGATCCTTGCGTTAATTCTCAATTGCAATGATAAAACTTTGTAATATTAAATATAAGGATCTTTTATGATTCAGAATTTTCGTTATCAATATTTTGTAATGTAATTAGTAAATTTCTTTGAGAATTCTTTGTAAGTCATAAAATAAATATTGAATTCGGGTTTTCTTTGTAAATCATAAAAGAGAAATTTTGAAAATATTGAATTTGGGTTTTTTAGGAAATATTAGTTAATATTAGGTTTTATGATGAATGTTATATTTAAGTTGTTTTAATTGTATTAGTGTTAAAAATAGTATATAAGAATCGAAAATATGAAGAGAAAGGACATTAAAGAATCAGAATTGAAGGGAAGAACTTTGTTTTAATTCTTTATTTTTACACTTTGATTTGCAAATATAATATTGAATTAGTGTTTCATTAATTCACCCTGTTATATTCTATAACAAAGTGATTTTTCAGATTGGTATCAAGGCAATTTTCTAATATTGAAAATCCTGATCCAACAGCTTCAATGTTAACGTTTAATTTATTAAATATATACGTTGGTGACTAAGTTACTACTTACTTATAAAAACCGTAATTTTTTTAATTTTTAAGTTCTAATAGCCCCTCTATGGGGAAGGTTGCCCAATTTTTCAAGGATCTGAACCTCACTACTCCCCTTCTCCCAACTTTTTTAGGTTCAAGGAATGAAATTGTGAATTCTAGCAAAATTTGGAATTTTATTTAGAATTTTACTATATAAGCCAAAATGGTTAAAACTGACAGACACTTTCTTCAAATTAAAGAACCGCTTTTAAATTTAAGAAAATCTTTTAACATATGTTAAAGTATAATGTTGGACCTTAAAATTTTGTATATTAACAAAAAAAAATTTGAACAGGTATTCAAGTTACAGGTGTTTAAAAATAGCAAAATTTCAATTTTCGAGCTCTTATAGCTGCTGAACAGGGGGCTTGACAAAAAAATTTTGTTAACCGACTCTTACTAATTTCTGAAGTTCTAACTTCTCCCAAAATTTCAAGACCCCAGCTGGAACCGTTTAACAGATATGTGAGCCAAAACTTTTGCAAAAATTGAGTTTTGCATAATGGTAAATTTTAGTACCGTATGGCAACGCTAAACATTTAAGCGAAGTATTTTTGTAAAGTCTATAAAAGAAGCTCGCTTCGACCGTTTTTAGATTGAAAATATAGCTAACAGAACTCTTATTATATCAATTTAAATATAGCGCTTTTTTGGAATTTGCGGGGGCTGTAGCTTCGTCACCCTTCAAAATTAAGAAAAACCTTTAACACATGTTGAAATATATTTAAAGAGCTTTCAATTTTGGAAATCACAAAAAAAAAAATTTGAACAGGTATTCAAGTTACAGGTGTTTAAAAATAGCAAAATTACAATTTTTGGGCCCTTGTAGCTGCAAAACAGGGGACGTGACAAAAAAAAATTTGTTAACCGACTTCTACTTATTTCAGAGGATCTAACTATTCCCAAAATTTCAAGACCCTAGCTTAACCCGTATAGAAGACATGTGTAGCCAAAAATTTTACAAAAATTGAGTTTTGCATAATGGTAAATTTTAGTACCGTATGGCAACCCTAAACATTTTTCTTTTAAAAATTTATAAAGTTTATAACACCAGCTATCTTTTGCCGCTTTCAGATTGAAAATACACCTAATAGAACTCTTGTTATAATAATTTGAATATAGGGCTTTTCCCAACTTTGGGGGGGCTGCAGCTCCGTAACGGGGGGGGGGGGCTGCAGCTCCGTAACGGGTGGGGCTACAGAAAAAAATTCTTCTACGAAATTATTTTTTTTGTAATATACTCGTGGTTAAAATTTCTTTTCTCTATTTCAAACGATGTAAAAGTTTTTGTAAACATACGGACGGACAGACGGACAGACAGACAGGCGGACGGACAGAGTGAAACTATATAGGCACATTTTTACAAAATTTGAAAATGTGCTAAAAATGAACTATGAATTAAGAATGAAAAAATCATTGTTTTTTTTTCTTATACTTGTGATTTTTTTCTTTTCTTTGCTATCGTATTCATGAATCATGTAACATGTTCTATGTAGACTGTGTCTGTAGAGTGAAAAATGGTCTAAAAATTTAATTGGTATAAATTGAGAGAATAAAAATAAAGGGTATAAAATAGAAATAGTTACAATCAGGGTTACCACTTGGGTACATTTGTACCAAACGCGGCCCATTTCCTTCTATTTTTTCGTTTTTGGTACATTGGTACGAAATTTATGATTTCGTTTTGAATTCACTTTGCTTTTAATTTTTTAAAACATTTAATTTTATGACACTTGAAAAAAATTTGATACAAAAATTTTATTTTAATTTGTCATAATCATATAAACATACGTCTCGTATATGAACGTAGTTTAATTATAATTTATGAAATGTCAAATCGGTCATTTTCAAACGCGATTAATATTTGATACTTTACTGTTGACTGTTGCTTCTTCGTAAATTTGCATTCGTTTGTTCAAAATTAATAAAATAAAATATATAATTAAAATCATCATTTTGCAATGGATAAATAAGCGGATAATTTTTAATAACAATGCGTCTTATCTAATAATATACATATATATCTAAATACAGGTACGTAACAAGAATAAATAAACGAATGGTAAAAGATATTAAAAACAAAAACAAGCCGCGGATTGTAGAAGAAAATAATACTGTAAGAAATTTAAGTATCGAGTCTGCTTATTCTATTAATAGGTATTTTAAATCATAAACAAAACATTTTTAATTTAGAAGATATTATTTTTTAGTAGTGAAATTGAAATTGACAAAAATCAAAATAAAAAGTTAAGTTCAAGAACATTTAGAAAAAAAGAAATAGTTCAAGTTGCCAGTACAAGATAAATATTATAAATTCAGATAATGAATCTGATTCTAATAGGTATGTTAATCATAAACAAAAAATTTTCGAACTTTTAAGTTATTATTTAAATAAATTCAAAAATTAAAAAGATGTTTATGGATTTTTATTAGTAGAATATTACTAATATCATAATAATTCATAAAATATCATTTTAATGTAGGGAACAGCTTTATGATTTATGACGGTACAATTTTGGTACATTTTTTTTGGAAATATGGTACATTTATTTTTTTGCAAGTGGTAACCCTGGTTACAATGCATTTAAAATATGCCAACAGTTTTGAGAGAATTTGAAAAAATATGCGAATAAAATTTCATACAAATTTTTAACATGAAAATGTTTATCTATATATAATTCTTAATCAATGATATGACTAACCTGAATCATGAATGAGCAAGTTGTTCCTGCAATTGTTAAAAATCCTGGATGAATGAACATATCGAAAAAGTTTAGAAAGGGCATAAAATATTTAGAATCCTTAATGAGAACAATTTCAGAGTTGAAAACAAATTTTTTTAATTTTCCAATTTGACTTTAAATTTTCTTAAAAACTTTTTTGATTTATGTCGATTCGATTAGGTTTCCAGTTCGCGACATATACAAAAATGGATCCTATATTATTTCCTGCTTTGAATATCCAATTAAACATGCGCGCTCATTTATTATATGAAAATTTTATTAGGAAGTTTTTATACATAGTTGTATTTTTTTATATTTCAAATTTATAATATATTTTTCTATTTCAAATTTTTTTAATTATAATTTAAGATTTTTTTTTTAAATAATTTTTCTAATATCATTTTACAATTAAGTTTTTTTAAATAATTTTTTTTAATAGCTAGTTTAAGTTAAGATTTATAATATTTAATTTTTTTATAATTTTTTCTATTTAATAATTTTTGCATAACACTTTAAGATATTTTTTTCTTTTTTATATAACTTTCTTTTATATTTCATGTTTGTATATTCTTGTAATTGTTTAGGTAGTTTTATTTTTATAACATTTTTTTTCATTCTTCACATTAGTTAATTTTAGATTATTTTTACAAAGTTTAGATTAGGTATAAATAATGGAGAAACCTCCAACTATTAGGGATTTAACAAAATTAGAGACCAATCAATTAGAATATATAAAAAAACTAGTGAGTGGGAATTGTTGCCGAAAGAAGGGCAATATCTCTACCGAAATTGGAAACAACCAATGACTTTGCTTAGTTCATCAAGGTAATTAATTATTAAAATATAAATATTTTAGATTTATATATAAATTTTATAATTTTAATTTTTAGTTCCATAGACGGGTACAAATGGCATTGTAGCCGATCTGCAATAAATAAAAAAAGAAAAATTTGCCAAATTCAAGAATTCATAAGGACGAGGACATTTTTCGAGAGAAGGCATTTGACTTTCACCGCTTTACAACCCTTTGGTGCAGCGAGAAGTGCTAATTAGAAGGCCCGGTGCTGTGATAACAGGTAAAGATGAAAAAGAAGAAGAGGAAGAAGAAGGCCAAGAAAATTAAATTAACATAAAATAAATATGTTTATTATAGTTATTAAATAATGTATTATAAATATTAATGTTACTTAGCGGTTAGACTTCAATATTTGGTACATGTTTCTTCAATGTTTCATACCCTTTGCAAAACTTAAATCATGTAATACAGCCACCGGCAACGTGCGGCCCATGGGCTAAATGCGACCCATTCTGTTTTTAAATGCGGCCCATTTTGTTTTTATTTTTACTACTAGTTTTATTCGTTCGCCACATTCAAATTTTTAATTAAAAAACTCGACTCTTATTAATTTGACTGTTCCGATATCTAGTGCTAGTGCATCCATTAAAAAACAGATGGTGTCACAAAGTTTAATTTCATTTTCCAAAAGTGCTAGTGCAGCCATTAAAAGACAGATGGCGACACAAAGTTTAATTTTATGTTGGAAAAACTGACTGTGTTGTCAAAAATTTAAATTCAAAATTGACAAGTGATAATTGACAACAAACATTGTTTTCATTGTATTGCACTGGTATCATTATTAATTCAATTTAAAAGTAAATATTAATTATTTTGAATTTTTTTCACATATAATAATTTGAATATTTTTATAGCTGCTATATTTTACCCACTTACAATGGGTAGGAAGAAGAGAAAGGTAGCAGAAGAAAAAAGAATTTTTAATGAAAAGTGGACGAATGATTATTTTTTCGTAGAATTAAACTGCTTACTGATTAATTTGTAAAGCTACAATAGCTATTTTCAAAGAATATAATTTGCAGCGGCACTATGATGCACAACATAAAGTTAAATATGATTGCCTTCTAGGAAACCTAAGGACGAGTGAAATATCTAAGTTAAAACTATCTTTGAGCAATCAACAAAATTTTTTTAGGAAAATAAATAACGAAAATGAAGCAGGTGTTCGTGCTGGATATAGGGTAGCATACTTGATCGCCCAAGCTGGAAAACCATTTACCGATTGTGAGTTTTTCAAAACATGTATGCTAGAAGTTATGGAAATTGTTTGTCCAGACAAAAAAAAAATAATAGATAATATAAGTTTGTCAGCTAGAACAATCACGAGACGAATTGAGCACATAGGGGACCATCTGCGAGAAACATTAAAAAAACAGTCTAACTCGTTTCAGTTTTATTCCATTGCATTAGATGAGAGTAATGATATCAAAGACACTGCTCAACTTTTAATTTTTATACGTGGAATTAATAATAATTGTGATATGTGTAAAGAATTGGCCGCTCTATGTAGCTTAAAGGGAACAACTACTGCAATGGATATTTTTGAAAAAGTTGAGGAAACCATTGCTGCTCTTGGTTTGAAGTGGAAAAATTTGAATTCATTACTACAGATGGTGCTAAAAATATGGTTGGACGTTTTAACGGAGTTTTATGCTTTGGTTAGTAAAAAGGTTGTAGAATCAAATGCTCCAGCTCCTTATATATTTCATTGTATTATTCACCAACAAGCACTCTGTTCGAAAATTTTAAGATGGAAATCTGTTATGGATGTGATAATATCTGTTATAAATTTTATAAAACGATGTGGTTTGAATCATCGTAAATTTCAACAATTTTTGCAGGAAATAGAAGAAGAGTACAGCGACGTGGTTTACTATTGCGAAGTAAGGTGGCTTAGTGCAGGAAATGCACTTAAAAGGTTTTTTCAGTTGAAAGAAGCTATACATATATTTATGGTTGAAAGCAAAAGAGAAGTATTAGAATTATCGGATCCAATATGGGTTTTTGATTTAGCATTCTTAATAGACATGACTTCTTTAATGAACGAATTAAACCGAAAGCTTCAGATAAAAGGAATTTTGATTAATGAAGCATATTCAAATATAAAAGCTTTTCAGATTAAACTAAAACTACTTAAAAACAATATTTTAAAAAATGAATCACATAATTTGCCTTTTTGTGCAATAATGTTACAACAAGAACCGAATCTTTCCTTATCAAATAGCAAATTTCACGATTATATCGAAATCTTGGAAAATGAGTTTTCGACACGGTTTTCTGACTTTCACAGCCGTTCCAAAGAAATTGACCTTTTTCAAAATCCATTTGCAATTAAACTTGAAGATGTTCCCAATTACTTGGAAATGGAGTTAATCGACCTACAATCCAATGATGTTTTAAAATCAACTTTTGACCCACCGCAGCTGAAAACATTTTATTCTAATCTACCAGACTCTGCTTTTCCGCTTTTAAAAAAATTTTCTGCTGGGATGATAATAATTTTTGCAAGCACATATATTTGCGAACAAACATTTTCAAGGTTGAATTATATCAAAAACAAATATCGCAGTAGAATAACTGATGAACACCTGCATGCAATATTAAGAGCAGGGGCAACCAACTTTGAGGTGGACTACAACTTTCAAACAATACCAAATTTCGCATTAATTACAATTACACTATTTTGTTTTTTTGTTTTCGTTTTTGTTAAATGGATTTATTTATTTTTGTTTTTCATTTCAATAAAAAATTGTGTAAAAAAAATAAAAAAGTTTATTTTTCAAAACTTGTTTTAACTAAAATTAAATTATTTAAAGCAGTTGAAAATGTAACAGTAAGTATTAAACCCCTGTGGCCCATGCTCTTATCCAGAAAATTCATTTTGGCCCATCGGTCGAAAAGGTTGCCGATGGTTGATGTAATAGGTTAGGATCGAACAAAATTTCCAAAACTTAAAAAATTGAAAGGTCTTCAATTTTTTAAGTTCAGTTCTGTCATCTCAAACATGTTACTGTCAAAATCTCAAAACATTTTATTGTCAAATCTCAAATTTCCCAATGTCATAAAATTAAATTGGGAGTAGTTTGTATTTTGATCTGACGTTTATGTTTTTTTTTCTTTTGGCGCATTCAATATTTTGAATTTGCTATTTGAATTTTTGATTGGTGCTATAGAAATTACTAGCAGTTCATTTGAAATTAAATTGGAGTGTATTTTGAATTTTTAATACAATTGAAATTACTTTGTTGGATAGGTACGAAGTCATATTTGAAATCAATTCGATTTTGTTTAAGAGAAGAATTGAATTGGAAAAAAAAATATTTTAAATAATATTGAATTATAAAATTATTTTGAATTAATTTATTGAATTAATATTGAATTTAAAAATTATTTTGAATTAATTTATATTTGAAATCAATAGTTTAGTTAATATTTTTCCTATTTATTTTGTTGTTGATTTAAATATTTTTACAAAGTTAATTGTTCTGGTTCTTCCATTTATTCTTCTATGAGGCAAAGTAGGACGCTAGCTAAACCAAGACGAACATTTTTATTTATTCTATTCATTATATTAATTTATACTTATCTTTAAATTCAATAATCCTTTATTATTCCAATTTATATTTAATCCAATCCAACATTCGGCCTTATTACAAACATCGGTATCGGCCGATAAACGATTCTTTATCGTAAAAATATTTGTTTTATATTACAAACATCGGAAATTTTTATGTTTTTTCGTAATAGAAAAAGCTTTTTTTTATCGGTTTCTTTGTATTGTAGTCGTGGAAACAGTATTATGATATTGATAAATTGTCGGTTTTTTATTATTTTAAAATCGGGTTCAAATTTCTTACCGAAAAAAAAAATTTAACAAGAATTTTTTTTTTTAAATTAAAAAAAAAGAGGAAATGTAAGTAAATTTTAAAGATAAATTAAAAAAAAATGTAATTAATAAATTATAAATTTTTTAAGGAGTAAAATTGTAAGTAATAAGAGACAAATCGCTAGAATGGTTGAATTGTTGGAAGATGTTAATCTTGCAAGAAATATATGTACCAAGGTTGTAAGTACTAAAAAAATGGCAGCTTATAGCCCTAGAATTTAATAGTTTAGGACCACAACGTGATTTTGACAAATGGCAAAGGGTAATTACTTTAAAACAGTCGAATAATCTGTTCTTGTGACAGCATTGGAAAATATTCTATAATTGTAGGTATGGAGCGACTTTAAATATAAAATAAAAAAAAAACTTGTTGCAAATAAAACCGAAATTTCTGCAACTGGTGGTGGTCCTAACAAGTTGCATAATTTCACTGACGTGGTGGAAGCAGTAATAAAAATAATGAAGTTAGATGCTTCAGCTAATTTTTCAGGTTCTGCTTTCGGTTTAGAAGGACGTTATGATGAGACAAATGCGAGCGAAATGGAAAATCCAGGCACCAGTAATGCTGATGATGGTGTTATGGAAATTACTGTTAACGAAAATGTGTTGACAAGTAAATCGAAAAGAATGTCCCATGTAAATAAATCTATGGATGAAAGAACGGAATTATTAAAAAAAGAAGTAGGAGAAAAAATTCAATTTTATGAAAAAGTAAAAATTGAATTAAAGACCATAAGAAGGGGTGTGGAGAAGTTACAAGATTATTCTAAAAAGCGATATAATCTAAAAGAAAAAAATTTCCAACTTAAAAAAGAAAATTTGAATTTTTAAAGAAATACAAACAAGGTAAAGAACTTGACAGAAAAATTAAACTAGAATTAGCACTGAAAACCTTAGAATTTGAAAAAAAAAAATGCAATATGGTTGCTTCTTAAAAAATTATTGATAAATAGTTTATTTGTTTCACTTTTTAATTTTTTTTTTTAATTTATATTAAACTTTTTTTTTATTTAAAAATGAAATCCAATATTTTGTGTTTTTTTATTTATTTCATTAAAAAAAATGAATTATGATTGTTGTTTATTTTTATGTTGTTTTGTTTATTTTTTTTTTTAACATTTTTTTAAAAATCTTAAAAGGTCATCCCTTATTCTTCTTGCTTCATTTAACCTATTTCCATCTTCAGCATTATCATCAATATCTATATCATGATCATTCTGAATTTCATGTTCAACATCATTCTGAATTTCTGAATCAATACGATATTTGATACACATATTATTTAAAGCCACACAAACATTTACTATTTGTGTTGCTTTTGCAGGACTCTAGCAGCCAGCAAGCAACGAAATCTGGTTTTTAAAAGTCCAATTGTTCTTTCGACTATATTTCTTCCTTGGGCATGCTTTTTATTGAATCGTGCTTGCAAGGATCTTTCTTCAGTATTTCTATTAGGAGTCAATAAATAAGTTGATAAAGGATATCCTGCATCTCCTAAAATTGAAGTATTTTCTCTTTCAAACTTGAATAATTAAATAAATAAAAATACATACCAAGAAGTCGAAAGTCAGTTCGCCCACTACGATAATCATTTTCACATTTTGCTTTTAGAGCTGATAAACTCCAAATATGTGAATCGTGATAGCTGCCGGGATATTTCGCATTTACCTACTTTATGTACATTCTATGGTCACATACCTAAAATATTTTATTTTAATAATAATTTATTTAACTGATATGTGTTTAACTTACTATCAAGGCATTTAAACTACAAAAACCTTTTCTGTTATAATAGAGGTGTCTTATATCCTCTGCTGGTCTTATAATTTTAATATGGGTGCCATCTAAACATCCTATAATGTTCGGGATTCCTGTTTTTTGGTAACAATGCATTTTGGCATCTCGTTCCTCTTGCTGACTATATTCAAATTTTATCCATTTGGGACACACATACCTTTCTATTACATTAAAAACTTCTACAAAAATAATCGAAACTGTTGATTGCGATAAACCTAAGTTAAAGTCATTTCCAACACTTAATTGATAGCTTCCCTGTGCGCAAAATTTCAAAACAGCTGCTAATTTAATTACATTGGGTACAGCGCGTGAGGTTTAAGTTAATTTTAATTTACCGGCGATTTCTTCAAGTAAATCACGGAAAGCATCTTTAGATAATCTAAAATTTTGAATAAATCTGAAACAGATAATTACAACCCTTTCAAAACTAATTACAGTTTTTTTAATGTTATCTTACATTCCGCTTTCTAAATCTAAAGGATTAGATGAATCTCTAATTTGCCTTCTTATAATAAATCTTCAATTATGTTCAATTTCTTCTTCATCATCAAAATAAAAAAATTGGTTCGACATTTTTTTTTTAAATAAAAATACAATTTTTCAATTTAAAATTAAAAAAATTACTTTTTATTCAAAACACTTTTAAAACAAACAAACTTCAACTTTGAAATACAAAAAATATAAAAAAAAAAGAAGTGAAAAAGCTTTATAGCTTTTATTTTTATCGTTTGTAATAATTTTATCGGTTATCGGTTCGTAATATACAACTTACGGATTTCCGATAAATATGTTCAGTCGGAAATCGGCCGATACCGATGTTTGTAATAAGGCCGATTATATTTGATTTATATTTAATAATAATCTTTTAAAATAGAAGTTCAACAATCTATTGTCTTTACAAATGACAAATTTTTAACCGCCAAATTGTATTACTACTTTAGTTCAAATAGCCTACTTACAATTTTATGAACTATTTTATTATTTTAATTTAATTTTTAAACGCTTCAACTTTTTATAATTTATTTATGAACGGATCTATATAAAATTTGACAGATGTATCAACTTTTTAAGTTTTCATATTTTTCTGTCTAACCACTCAAACATAATAAAAACTTTTGGCAAACTTAAATTATGTATTGCAAAAGTTTTTGTGATTTCAATTTTGGGTGCAAAATCAAGCTTCAATAACTAAGTATGCGGGGGTTAGGGGGCGGCAGCCCCTGATACAAGAAAATCTACACTTCAAGCTGGTTTTCATAAAATTTTATATGAAAATTCAAAAATTTCTTTTATTCTTGTATAAACTAGGTATGTTAAGTTTTCATACTATTTTTTTTGTTTCAATTTTGGATGAAAAATCTGGCTCCAATAGTTAAATAAGCGGGAGATTCTGGAGCAGAAGGCTTGATATATTCTACATTTTATATGAAAATCCAAAAATTCTTAAATCTTTGAAATAGGTACATAGCTATGCCGAATTCACATAGAACATCGAATTTTTGTGTATGTATAGGTGAAAGGTGCGCATAGGTGTTTATGTGTATGAAACATTTTTCTAATTTTTTTTAATTTAAGTTATGGATGGAAAATCCGAAAGCGGGAGTTGAGAACGGCCGAGGCCAAATTTACTCCTCCCATTCTAACGATAAAAAAACTATCGTTTTTTGACTATTGGGGTTTCGGACTCGTGGTAATATTTTTTTAAATGGGTATCATAGTCAAATTTTACCTTTTTTTTAATATTGAAGTACTTTTTTAACATTATTGAGAAATCTGTTTGGAAATGTAAAAATTTGAAATTTGTTTACAATTTTATTTTGAACAAGTTAATATTTTACAAGATACTATTTTATTGCCTGGAAACTTCCCGTATATAATTGATTGGTTTCGTAACTGGTATTATTAAATACATGCTTCTTTGTGGTTGAATAATTTCTTTAATAAGCAAGTCCTACATGAAAAATTTCTTGATTTTTTTTTTTTAATTTTTGGATTTTATTTTTTTATAATTTATAATTATGTACATGGTTGTTGATATATTTGGGTGTTCTTCATCGCTAGTACCTTAATATTGAAACGCCTATAATTCCCTACTCAAATAATACTCAAACCCTTATTTTTATAGTCTCAAATGACTCTTTGCCATTTTTAGAAATAAGTTGTTAAGAAGTTGGAATAAATGGTTGTACAAAATTTTTTTTTAATTTTTTTTTTTATGCAAATACAATTTTAAATTTATAAAAATAATTTTTAAATTTATATATAACGGTACTACAAATTTTGGATGGAAAATAAAAATTAGTTAAAAATGCTATTAATAATTTGATATTATAATTTTACCATACATTTTTAGATTCAAATTCAAATTTATAAAAATAAGTCGACTTCAGTAACGAAAATTATTAACTTGACACTAATCTTGATCTATTGCAAAAAATTTACTGTTGTAAATTTATTCCGATTTGAAAGGTATTTGAGGAGTTATTAGAAAAAAATGTTTTAGGTACTTATTTTAAAGAATAAAAATAATTTGGATTTTGAATAATTAAATAGTCTTTTAAAAATAATTTGGATGTTTTTAAAGATAAATAATTTTTGGATTCTGTATGATTTTTTTTTGTTTGGTTAATTTGAATTCTGGAAATACCTATACTTATATAAATTTTTGTTTTTTTAAAATAAAGTTTAAGGATTTTGTAAATACATTTTTAGTGTTAGATTAGGTATAATCAGAGTTATATTAGATTAGTTAGTTTTAGCTTTTTCAAAATATTTAATATTA
Source organism: Dolichopus griseipennis (assembly GCA_963082915.1). NCBI lineage: Eukaryota > Metazoa > Arthropoda > Insecta > Diptera > Dolichopodidae > Dolichopus > Dolichopus griseipennis. The sequence goes on along the minus strand of OY720443.1, from coordinate 104,409,103 downwards.
TAAGATGAAAATAAAACCTACAATCGGACTATTAACGGCGATAGATTGTAATATACCCAAAATTATTGAATATTGTCAAAAATACGGTTTATTATCGTATTCACATTTGGCACATAGCACATTTCAAGGCACATATATGTGCCCTAGATACGGTATTGCAGTTACAAGTTACAAGTTTCATTTGGGTCTGTTTCTTTTTGATTAAAAAATTCTTTATCTAATTTTTTTTTTAGATCTGTTGACCGTTACCATTGAGTTTGTGGGTACAAAGTCTTCATAATGGGCAAAAAAGTTATAGTTTGCATGTTGCACTTAGGACCAACACATTTTTTTTTAAAAATCGCAATTATCAATTAAGAATATTTTTACTTTAGTTGAACCACACCTTAAATTTCGTAGACCCCGAAACCGGTATTGAGTATTAACGAACAGTATTGAGTCCGTCAGAAATGCGGTATAAATTTCCATTTGACCGGCCAATAGAAATAACATCAGCCTACCGGGAAATTAAGCGCAAGATACATACTAAACAAAACGGCTAAAGCTCTCGGTAGGGATCCGTCGGTCTATTTTTTAGAACTTGCTGGTAATTTATTCATCATTTTTACTAAATTATATAAAAAAAACTTTGGTAATCGTCAAGAGGAAGAAAAGGAAGGTGAAACCGAAGATAAATCCATTAATATTGACGATGTAGTTAAGTATTTTTTTATTACAGTATTTTTTAATTTAGTTTTTTTTTGTTATATTGTTTTATTTCTTTTTTTGTAATTAAAAATAGATAAATTGTTAAAATTTTTTTATTTATTAACAAAAAAACAAATTTTGATTTTTTAGATGAAAACTTAGAATTTTATTCGGCTACCTACCTTTTACAAAATGATCATCAATTTTTATTTTGCATAGCTACTTCAAACAATGTTTATCTTATCATACATAATAAACAATTTTAATTTTATGAATATTTGAAATTTTCTTTTATTGGCCGCCCTCGAAAAAAAACCATAAAAAATCAGCGTGGATTTTTAACCAACGAGACTGGCACCAATACATTTTTCAAAATTTTCTTATTTAAATTTAATATGTGTATGTACATACCATAATTCCTTTTTACTAAAAATAGCATGCTTTCAGTTTCGTTCAGTAAAATTTTACATATTTAAAAATATTTTTTTAGAGAAATGTATGTATTCTGCATATTATAATATTAACAAATATATTATGTATTAATGTAAGAACTATAATTCAAATAAATATATTAGGATTAAAGAACAAAGATACTATTTTTATTCAGCACTTTGTACCAAAGATTAAATATATCTATAGATAAGCTTTACTTGGTACACAAATTAAAAAAACATACTTTCCTTTATAGGCACTGCTCTGCTAGTTGTTCTTGCAATGTTCTTACTGCTTACTGTTGAAATGCCATAAAATTCAAACAATTTGATTTAATAATTTCATTATAATTTATGTTTAACTAATTTACTTTTACTTTGTTACACTTTAATATACTTAGTATAAAACATATTGAATTTCATTTCTAACTGTTAATTGAATCCATTGTAATCAAATTAACCGCTAGTTTATACTATAGGCGAATATTTGAATGTTTAAAGTCTTTTATTACAAATATTATTTGACAATTCCTATAAATATTATATATTTTAACCTTAATTTAAAATACTTTTAAAAGTTAAAGATTTAAAAAATAATTAATAGTTTTTTTAAATTAATATACGTTATGTATTAAGATTAACATATTTTTAAATTAGATTTATATCCAAGTCACAGGTACTGCACTCACACTTCACAGTACTACATTACATAGCTCAGCAATTTTTATAATTACTAGTTGCTACTACAAGTAATGTGTCATTCATCAGAGATGCATAGAGTCGTATATTTTTAATTGACTCGAGTAATATCTCAAAATTACTGAATGACTCCAAAAATTGTTGCTTGTCATTGAGTCATTCCGCTCACCAGTTCAATTTTTATTTTCTACTTTTAAAAAACAAATGATTTTTAATTACCGAAAATACGAGTAGATTTAAAATGCCTCTCTAATATTTTCGCTGAATTTTTGAATTTGAACAATGTATGACAATTGCATTGAACTTTAAAATGATAGTGGATTGCCATTTGTGAACAACTTATCTTAGATAAATATGACTAACCTGAATCATGAATGAGTAATTTATTCCTTCCACTGCTAAAATCCTGGATCAATGAACATATCGAAAAAGTTCAAAAATGGAATAAAATATTTGGAACCCTTAATGAGAACAAATTCAGATTTAAAGAAATTTTTCCTTGTAATTTTCCAATTCGACCTTTAAATTTCCATAAAAACTGTTTTGAATTATGAAAATCAGGTTTTCAGTTCGTGACAAAATCAAGAATGGATCCTATATTATTTTCTGCTTTGAATATCCAATTGAACATGCGTGCGCATTTATTATATAAAAATTTGAATTCTCGTGAATTTATAGTATTTATTTTTCTTTCCGGAAAATTAGTGGATTTTAACTTTTACGCCAACTTGTTTTCATCTGTCATTTTTATACAGAACGTAACGCTATTTCTTATACAACTAAATAAAAATTTGAAGAGAATTAGACCTTTTCCGAATGGTCTTACGTTAGGACAAAGCACATTTTTTTAAATGACGAGCAAAATAATTTAATACTTTGAACTACAAAAAGGAAAATTGATTTGAAATATCTTTAAGCTGTCAATTTTAGTGCGAAGTTCTATTATCTATTTTGGCTGTGTTTATTAAATTAAATTTTAAATGTGTAATAATATTTGTCAGTATGTAATTCTGATTGTTGCGTCAGAAGAACAATATTGTTTTTGTTGTTAATGTCATTTTTAAAAAGTTTCAAAAGTAAATAAAATAAGGTATTATGTAGCCCATACACGGATGGACCAGATTTTCAACTTGGTACGTGGACGTGTTTACAATTACCATACACTATCTAACCTACCATTGAACAATCGTTTAATTTTTTTTTTTATGTTTTGAAAAATATGTTAAATGTCAAAAATGTCAAATGATAATATTAAATTTGAATTTTTAACAATTTTTATTTAAATATATAGATCTGCCTATTTAATTTTTTTCTTCTAAAATTATGATATTTAACATTTTTTTATATTTTAAAACATTTTTCTAACTTAATTTTATAATTAAATCAAATTATTTACTTAATTATTGATAATTTTTACAGAATATCTTAACGTTCTTTCATGTCAAAAAATGTAAAAAACAAAAAAAAAGAAAACAAAATGACATTTAAGTTGTTCAAGTTGTCCATACACGATACAACTAAAATGCAAACCAAAGACTTCGCACAAAATTTTTTGATTTTCTTCTAACCAACTTTTCAACCTTCAAAATGGGCTTTCAATTTACCCATACACGATTCAGCTTTGCAAGTACGCATACCAATTTGAAAGCCCGGTTCACCGTGTATGGGAAGCATAAGAAATTAAAGACCTTGTTTTTTGGTTTGTTCTTGTTGTTTTATGAATGAATTGAAAATAGAAGAATCATATTTTTTTTAAATAATTATTTTTGCTTTGGCTATGAATGGATATATAAAAGCGTATGTGTGTGTTTTGTAAAATTAAAAATAATTTTATTATGGAGGGATAAGAACATAACGTATTGATAGGTTAAAGCATATAAAATTAATCAAAAATTATGTTTTATTCCTTAAAATTAAAGAAAAGAAGGGGAAAAGCCACATTTCTTTATGGTAATATTAAAATCTATTTATATTTAATAAACTTGAAATGAAGTTTCATTCCGTTTTTATATAGATTTGGAAGCTTCGCCGCCGCAGCGTAGCTTGGTAATATTAGCATAGATAATTTTAAGAGCTTTCCACTAGTGGTGATGTAGAATCCGAACATTGTTCAATTTAATCTTCAAGCACAATGAGCGTAGACAAAAACTTTGAAATATGTCAAAAGATAAGCATGGGGAAAGCAATACAAACGCATACAATGAAAATAACAACAAAGTTTCAATGCACTTTTGCAAATTTCAGAGAATCTCCTTTTAAGAGAAAGTAATATAACATGTTTAATAAATAATTATCGACGTTCGTAAATGGAGATAACACTGATAGTTCATTTCGAAATTCAAAAAACATAAAATAAAATAAATTAATGTTTGAAATTAAAACTGTAACACAAAATACTTATATATATTTTTAACTTTATTATTTTGTATAGTGTGAAGATACGTAAGATTAGTCTCTAGAAATAATAATTTAATTTGTGCAAATAAATCATTTTGTTAAAATCTGAACCAACAATACTAAAGGCCATACCACAAAGAACGAAAAAGGAGTCAAGTTAAAAATTTTTATAACTCGAAAAATATTATTTTTTTTTGATTTTTAAGATGCGCGTATATTTATAAAAAATCCTTAAAGAAAATTTAGTGTCACAAAAAATTGAAGCTTTCACGCACAATACATTAAATCATTTAAAGGTTTCAGTGACAGGGTTTTGAAATTATCACCCTTAGTTTGACATTTCATATAAATAACTATAATAGTCATAACCATGATTCGTTATTATTTAGAATTCATTTGTCAAGTCAATGCATCATATTATAAATAGGAGTCTCTGAGTAAAATAAAACTAACGCGCCCAGATGCTTACCCTGAATTCTTTCAAAAATAAATTTTTTAGTCCTGATATTTTTGTCATATAAAAACAGTTTTTACCAAACAATTTCTATTAATTGTTCCATTTAAAAAAATTTGTTGGATAAATAAATTTTAAGAAACTTAATTTAAAATACAAAATTGACAACTCCTTACTACGACTTCAAAATTTTTAAAATTCCAAACGCTAAACACATCGATTTATAAAGTTTTTGGTTGTAACAAATAATTTTTGTATTGTTATTAAAATTGTCCACTAAGTCGCTAAAAACCAATTCTAAATCATATAGTGTATAACACGTGTTTATTAGTGAGTTTTAGGACTACCTTGAATAATCTGGATCAGAAAATTACAGGTTTTGCGTTCATTAGTTTTAAATCGGTGTTTTCTGTTTCGAAAGTTTTATAGTTTTTTGTTCATTATGGGCATGGCCTATCTACAATGACGCTCCCATTGTAGATAGGCCATCAACAAAGGTGTGGCCACAAGAAAATGTACATGACAGCGATTTTTGACATTGTTTTGTTTACAAATTTCATAAATTAAAAAATATTCAATAGTTTAAAGTTTATTGTATAGCTATTTCGAATAATGGTTGGATATTATTTAACCCAAGATAGAACGAGGAAGAGTGTAGTAGAGTAGACTGTATCAACTCTGGGATACCAGTATGACCGTAATATACATTATATCATTCGGTAAATTACTTTTGGCTTTATTAAGTGTAGTGGAATACTCATATAAAATAAAGAGTTGTATGGCAGCTACTCGAACCCTCTGTCGTAGACCAACCAAATTTTGCAGAAACTTTGGCCATTACACTAAACTATTTTTGGCAAAACTTCAGACACCCAGCTTCATTAGGTGGAGAGTAATGCTCATATAAAATAAGGAGTTGTATGGCAGCTACTCGAACCCTCTGCAGCAGACCAACCAAATTTTGCAGAAACTTTGGCCATAAAACTAAACTACTTTTGGCAAAATTTCAGACACGCAGCTGTAATAGGTACAGAGTAATGCTCATATAAAAAAAGAAGTTGTATGGCAGCTACCCGAACCCATGGACCAAAATGGCTGGATTTAAATAGCGATGACGGCTATTGCAAAAAAAAGAATTTGCGAAAATTTCAAGATTCTAGCTCCTTTAGTTTTTGAGTTATCGTGCGGACGGACAGACGGACAGACGGACGGACGGACAGACGGACAGACGGACGGACATACATAGCTAAATCGATTTATTTTTCAATTCTGATCCGATCCATACACTTGAGTCTATATCTACCCCTCCTCCTTCTCTGCGTCACAAACGTAATGGCAAATTTATTATACCCTTGGACTATATAGTCATACGGGTATAAAAAGAATGTAATAATTTTATTAATTTTTTATTCTGATATATATTTTTTTTATTTTTTAATAAAAAATATCTATCAAAGTTCAATTAATTGACATTTGAATATGTAAAGAAAACGAAAAGTTAAAAGTAAAACAACTTTTTAAATGACTGCGGAATAGCTGCGTCTATATAGAAACTTCCATATAATTCAATACATTTAACTTAATTTGACAGAGAGTTACGTGTAGAAAGCGGAATAAGAGCGTTCATTGTAGATAGGCTATTAGATGTTCTAATCTGTTTTTTTTTTTGTTGTTATTTATTGCTTATTTTGACAATTATTTATAAATTTTTATATTTTTTTCAGGTAAAATGGAAAAAGAGAATTTTTAAGAAAAGTGGATAATTTTAAAAAATAAATTTAAAATGATTTATTTGTTTAATATTATTTGTGATTTCTTAAAAAAAAGAGCCGAAAAATAATCCATTACTGTAAATATTTACATTAGAAATTACAAAATGCAAAATCAGCTGTTATTCAAAAGGTGGCTTAAATAATTTTGTTATAGGTTAGTCCCACGGACTTTCAATCTTTTTCTTTGTATAAGACAAAAGTACAATTTTATTTAAATTTACTCACATTTGGTACGATTTTAGTCTTACCCAACAAAAACATGTAATTGATTTGTCGCTTTATAAAACTTCAAAATTTGGAACTGCTATATCTATACTACACCCTAAATCAACTATTTTTCAACAGAATCGAAAATTACGTTAAGTAAACCACTTTGGTACTTAATTTCATTACAAGTATAACTTTTGTTTAAATGCATAATTATGTATTTGTTTATGTATGAAATATTGTTTACATTTTAAAATTTTTTAAAAGTCCCCGCAACGAGCGGTAGAGTGCAATTGCAATCAAATAATTTTTGTTTTGGTGGGTTTGTTCAGTTCGGTTCGGTTGTCAGTTATCGGTAAAAGTTGTGATGAAATGAGAACTCTTGGAGTCGCTAACGGTTTGTAGTACACTGTGCAGTAATTAGTAACTACTAAATAGCACTAAAACCTTTGTCAATAAAATTAAATATGCATAGAATTTTTTTTAAATTAAATAATTATTTTATAAATCTTTTACTTTAATATTTCAATTATATGTATAATATCGAATCGTCGAACTATGTATAACGACAAGATGATACAAAGTAGATATATATAAAATTGCATATAATATTAATATACATACTGACATACGACATAGGTGCATGTATATATGTATTTTTGGTAATGTGATTAAAATGGAAATTACTAATGCTTCCCATACACGATGGACCGGGTTTTCAACTTGGTACGTTTACTTGTGAAGTTGAATCGTGTATGGGCAAGTTGAAAGACCATTTTGGGATGAAAAGTTGGTTGCAAGAAAATCAAAAAATTTTGATTTTTTGTGTGCGGAGTCTTTGGTTTGCATTTTAGTTGTATCGTGTATGGACAACTTGAACAACTTAAACGTAATTTTGTTTTATTTTCGTTTTTTAAAACGAAAAAACGTTGAGATATTCCGATTTGAAAAAATAAGAAAAGTTTAATGTAAAAAATAACAATTAAATAACTTTAAATAATTATAAAATTTAGTTAGAAAAATGTTTTAAAATATAAAAAAATGTTAAATATCATAATTTTAGAAAATTAAATAGGCAGAACTATATATTTAAATAAAAACTGTTAAAAATTCAAATTTAAAATTAGCAGATTCTTTTGACATTTATCATAGTTTTCAAAACAAAAAAAAATTGAAAACTGATTCAATGGTTGGTGTACCAGTAGTCTGGTCTGGTAAGGTTTGTAAACATGTCCGCGTATCAAGTTGAAAGCCTGTTCCATCCATGTATGGGCTATATAACAGTTGTAACTCATTTTCTAAAAAGACATCCAAGAATGATTCAAAAAGAAGTTTTTTAAATTTTATAATGTTACTACATATCATGTAAATTAGATAAACCGTTAAGTTAAAACCAATTCATTTTTGCGCATTTTTTAACCGTTAAGTGGTAACAAGCGGCGCATTGCAAGACCTGTTTGATGGATAGAAAAATTTTTAAGGATTTTCTATTTGGTAAGGTGTTTAACTTTAACATTCAGGTACATCCACAAGTATTTATCAATACCTACTTATAAATGTTTGATTTTTTTTGTTTTTAGGTATGTACATATAATTAGGTATCTTGATATTTTAATTCAAATTCAATAAGATATTTTAAGGCTGACATAAAATAATTTTACTAATTGATCTTACATACAAACATTTTAAAAATTAAACATAACATAATATGAATTTTTGCAATTATGAATTGTGAACATCATGAGTCATGCGTGACATGCTAATGTTTTTTATGTAAACTAATGCTTTTTGCAGTCGTCTCGTCAGTCAGTAGGAAATACTATACAAGTAGTAGGCAAAGGGATGGTATATTATATTTTCGTTTGGTTGTTTAACAATTTCGTTTTATTTCACTTCACGATTAAAATATATACAGATTTGAATAGATACATACGGACATACCTAATCTATCTATATTTTAAAAAATTTAATATAAAATAATGTGCAGTGACCTATGCAATTATAATTAATGGATTAAAGTTAAATGTACACACACACTATAGCAATAAGATAGGTTAGTAAAATAACAATTATTTTTGAAAAAAAAAACTAAATTATAATAGTTATTTAAAACTAAGCAGGTAGAATACGAAAAATTACAATATGTATTAAAGATTTTAAATCATTCAATGCTGAAATGAAATGAATGATCTTACTAATTAAAAAATTATCTCAAATCAAGAGTGACAACAGAAGACATTAAATATGTATGAAGATATTTTGTAAAGTAGATTAACATACATGTTGATCATTTAGAAAATGATATAAGAAATGATAAAAAAGACATCTAAGAATTATTCAACAATAACACAATACAAAAACAAATCAAAATTATGTAGGGTCATGCATGGATATGAAACTTTTTTAATTTTTTTTTTTGATAGTAATTTGGTTATGCACACAGAAACAGATACTATAACCATACGTATATAAAGTTTTATATATAAAGGTAGAGTCTTAATGTATCTAAATCCGAAAAATTTTAGTCCTTTTTAAAGCGTTTAAATATTCCAATTTTTTTTTTTAATTTGATCTTAGCTGCTAAAATAAATCACATTTACTATTTACCTACATAGGAATAAAAAAATTAACAAATGTAAAATTTCTTGTACACTCATTATGTAGTTTAATTTATGAATTGTTTTTTTAAAATAACTAAATTGAAGACGAAAATTGTAAGTCCTGGTAAACTCTTTCATAAACGAAACACATTAAAACAAATTTAAGTACCCAAAAAATCGGTTCCATTCTAATATTATCAAGTTCTGTTTAAGTTACGCTTTTATTTTAGCTATAAAAAATAAATAGCAATATAATATAATTAAAATTGTAAAGTAAAATAGACATAAGTTCTTCCCATAATGGCCTATGTAGCCGAGGGAAACACTAATATTGCTTAAGTATCTTTTTTGTAATATTAGAATTTAAATAAATAAAATATTTTAGCTACTAAGTTCAACCTCGTAGTTTAATTATTTTCAAATCAATCGATAGTTAAACAAAAATTGAAGTTATCCATCTCAATTTGCAAACTTCTATAGTATTTTTAGTTTTATAACTATTTAATCTAGCTCTAAAATCTATGAGTTTCTCTTATTACTTTATTTGTCTATATTTTTAATAACAACTTTGTAGGTAGATCATAAATTCCAAAAATATAAGCAATGTTCAAAAATTTAAGTGACCGTTACTAAAATATGAAATCCTAATAGTTTGAAACAACTGTAATGACCTTACCTTGTTATATATAATGATTTATTGACTGAATTTAAATTTTTTTGGCAATTGGTTTCTCTAGCTGATTTGAACCCCTAGCTTTTATAGCTTTTGATATACATAGTACTGGTCACTGGATAAATTTTATAACTTAATCTATTTAATATCAATGCTTTTGCAATCCATACACTTGGATTCAAAACAAGAAATTATGTCTAATTCGATATGTTGCAAACGGAGTTGCAAATATAAAATTACGTGACTCTTGTTCACTTAGATATAAAAAAACACAAAAATAAGAAAACGTAATCAGTTCAAGTCATTCTAAAATATTTTAAATTCTTTGAAAAATTAAATCTAAACAAAAAAAACTTTAATTTTGTGTCTTTTATTTTTTTAGAAAAAAAACTCAATTTTTTAAAGTCAACAATTCCAGGAAGAGGGTAACTGTTGTTTGTTTGGTTATCTTTTTCTACCGAAGGGGCGAACGAACTTTAACATTAACATTTTTGATTGCGCATTTTTTTTGTTCAAACATTGTCGCATTTATAATTGTTAAAATTTTTGGTTTTTGTTTGTGTTCTTTTAGTTATACTGGCATTTCGGGACAGAAAATTTCAATTCAATTGTTGTTGCATCAAGAAATGAAAAAGAAAAACTTTTATGCAATAAAAGACATTCTTCTTGAAATTAAAAAGTTTCTAAGATAACAATAATAACCAATGTTTTTTTTTACTTCTGTTTGTTTGGATTGCTGTAGGTTTTCCTAATTTGTGTAGTCCCACAGGCACTTAAATGTTGATAATAGCTTTTTCTTCAAATTCTCAAATTTTTTTTTTATTTTTTAACTAAAAAAATTTACACAAAATAAAAATCTTAAAAATTATCACTTAATTTTCGGTTTTTTTGCACTACAAATGAAAAAAAAAACTAGACAAAGTTATGTAATAAATATGGATGTAAAGTGAAATGTTACGATGTTTTTGTTTTTTTTTTTTCTTTTAATTTTTAAGTTTTAAATGAAGTTAGAGAGGCTTGGTAGCAATATAAAAGATAAAATTGCATTCATTGGTTTTAATGTTTTTTTCCCAGTTCTATGAAAAAAGTTTAAAAGTATTTAATGTGTCCAAAATTTTTTAAATTATCATAGCATCACATACTTCGAAACATTTTCTTATAGTAATAAAAAAAAGTTGTTTATGATAATAATATTTGCTGTTTTTGTATAGTTCAATATATGAATCAACGCCTATATTTTAGAGCAGAGTAGAGTGTGCCAACTTTAGAGGCTCTTTTATTAAAACAAATTTGTGAAAATATCAGAGTCTTAGTTGCTTCAGTGTTTTGTGTTATTGAGCGAGCAGACGGACGAACGGACCTACATATTATATACCCACCCACAATAATGCGTGTTTTAAAAATGTAGAAGTGAGTGTGAAAAATATGAAAGTTTTGCGTATGTTTAAATGACAATTTTAGTTAGAGAATCAAATTAATCACAAATGAGGTCAGTAGTTCATTGTCAATATAAAAATTTGTAATATTAAATTTTAAATGTGCTATTTTTATAATATGTAAATATAAAATGTTTTTAGGCTTATGCTTTGTTGAAAAAGCGATAATTTGTCTAAAACAAACTTGCCGAATTTGGGGCACGGGGAATCTGGGTCAATTTCATCCTTTAAGAAGAAGCACTGTTTGGTGTGGAACTATGGTTGAAAGAGTTATCGGACCATTCGTTTTCTAAAATGAAACTGTGCATTCAGAAACCGTCTCCGGGCCAGTATACCGGACCATGTTGAAAATTTTTTTACGTCTAATGGTTCTTAAAAATCGTGACATATAGCTCCAACGCAAACCAAAAAAGAGATAATTGCGATTCTGTTAGAACTTTCCAAATAATTAAAAAAAAAAAAATATTGACATTGCGTTCACCAGATTTAACGACTCCTGGTTTTTTTTGTGGGATTTCTTGAAGGAACGTGTTTATATCAACAAGGGACAAAACATTCAGGAACTAAAGTAGAATATTCCCATAGAAATTGAGGAACGTAATGCAAAATCCCTTAAAAAGAGCCATTAACTTTCTTAATTACTTTGAAGAAAAAGTTAAAATTATACTAACAATGGGCCAAGTGAATAAAAAGTAGTAAATACTTAAAGGTATTTACTATTTGAAAAAGTATTAGCTTTCTAGTAAAAGCAAATACTTCATTTGAAGTGAATAATCGTTTACTTTTACTACTAAGTAATTGCTGGAAAATTCTAAGTAGTAAGTACTTCCAAGTATTTACTTTATATTTTAAAAATAATAAGTGTTGACTTAAAAAACATGATTCTGCATGTAATGTGAGCATGTATGACTTATATGAATTTGCATTTTTTTAATGCATTTAGGAATGTATTGATCATTGTATTTTGCTTCGCAAACATGTCTAGCGAAGACGAAATTTCGAAAAATAAAATAGTTGCAGACAGACTAGTTTTAGTCAACTTGCTTAAAAATAATGTAATTGTACTGGAAAATCTATGGTTCCAAAAGTGGTAGTAGAAAAGGAAAAAGCCTGGTCTATAATAAAAGATGAATACAGATGAATACACTAGTACGATGAATTTGGAAATCTTCTACTACACCACTCTGAAACCCCGGATCACTCATGTAGCATAAAAATAATATCTCCATTTTTTTTTTTGAAATAAGTGTTCTTCCTCTGGTTTCGGGACTTTCTGGTAAAAATTCATTGCATAAAAAATCGATTTTAATAGGCGAAAACCTCAATAGACATTTCGATTTGTCAGGACTAAGATTTCTTCTTCCTTGGTAATACTTAGATTCACGTATTTGAATGAAAGCAGCCATCTTTATACACTGAAGGTAACCATATACCTATTTCAAAATTTTTAAGTTCTTACTAGAAATGGAAAGTATTAACTGAGTTTTATTCACATCATTTTAAGTAAATACTAGGAAAAACTAAGAATATTAGTATTTACTATACCGAAAAAGTAAATGCTTAATATTGAGTCTTTACTTATTTTTTATTCACTTAACTTTAAGTATTTACTTAATTATCCACTAGGTAGAAGCATTTACTATTTTTTATTCACTAGGCCCAATGTTTACATAAATGCTCAAAAAACGGCCACAACTTATTTAAGTATTTAAGTTATTTGATTTTGATTTATGTTATTTATGTATGTTTATAGGTATAAATAAAAATTATATTTAATTAAAAAAAAAGGGTTTTATTAGTTTGTAATCGTTTATTTTTCAAATCAATTTTTGAATTTTTATTTAGATATAAGAAAAAATGAACTGTTTTTGTTAAGATTTTGTGAGCTGTTTTTAAAAACAATTCAAATTGTTAATTGAAATTGACAACTCTTCATACTTTTGGAGAAAATTTTTATTAAAAACATTAAAATTGAAAATCCGCATGATGATTTTATGATTAAATGAATAATTCGATAACTGAAAAAAAATTAAAATTTATAATTATTATTTTATTTTAAAATAATTTATAAAAAAAATTTAAGTAAGTGGTTTACTTTTTAGCTTAACTGCGTTTCGATGACTAAGATAAACTGTAATCGTTAATAACAGCTTTCTAAAATCGTATTTATTTACTATTTAAAGTTTACTAAACTATAATAAACTAAACGCAGGAGCTGCAGCAATTAAACTCTTGCTGAATTTTAATCTAATATCTAACGTTATAATTTTATATTTTTTTCAAGAGTTCTAAATATTTTTGGGTATTATAAAATAAAAAAATTGCATTATTTTACTTTCGGAGTATGTATATAGATTTTAAAATTAAATTTCGCGATTTTACTTTATTTAACACTTAAAAATCAATGAACTAAAATGTTAAGTGTACTAGAACGCGAAATAATCTGTCAATTTTACTTACATTTTTAAGATCATTTTTTTCCTTTGCGTTTTTTCATCATTTTTCTCTTTTAAATAATATTTTCGTATACCACTCAAATAGTTTTTGAAATATTCTGGCCAATTAATACTATTCCAATCTATTTCTAATAAACAACGATCTTTTGCACTCATTCGATCATACATGTCTAAAATGTTTTGATTAGAATAATCCCACTGTTGTAAACAGAACCAGCTCATTGTGTAAATGATCTTTTCACGTTTTTTATGTTCTTTCTTAAATCTATAAAATAATAAGAAAAAAATATTAGTTTTTCTAAGAAGTGGGCAAAAGGTAATATGTACATACTAAAATGCATTATTGAGAAATAAAACCGAATTTGGTATTTTAACGTATGCATATATACATAATTTAAAATGAAGAGTCCTATTAAAAAATGCAATATCTGTGTACATCAGAATATATCCGATTAAGAAACCTCTTACATTTCCTTGATTTTTATTTTGCATATGTTATTTCTATTCCTCTGGGTTTACTTTTGCAAACGTTTGAATTTAATGTGCAGTGGCAAAAGTGATATATGTAAACAGAATCGTAATTTACCTTTGGGAGACAACATACCCATGGGATTTGCCAAATTCAAATGGATGTGCCAAATTCAAGAATCTTGTACCAAAATTTTTTCTTACATAATACCAGAGTCCTAATTCACGTCAACCAGACAAAAGACCTATATGATTTCTGTATTACTTCTATTAGGCTAAAGTTCAAAACACAAAAGATTATAAGTTCCATGGCTTATTGAAGTAAGTTATCAGACTCACTAACTTTTTTTCTTTCATATCTCAACAACGAAGTAATTAAAACAATGAAAGCTTTATTTGAATTTCTGTCACTCACAAAGTCCCTTATAAGAGTTTCGATTTATAAGATTGATTAAAAGTACTAATAAGACTTCTGGCTATGGTACTTTTGACTCTACACCATAATTTTGTATGTCTTTATGTGTGGAGAGAGTGTATTAACTAATTTGAATTTATAATTTCTAACATCAAATGTTTTGAAAATTCAGTTTCTTAATTTTGCATTAAACTTCCATTGAATAGCCTTAAACTAATATGAATTTCATCATGGTCATTATAAAAAATTTCAACTATTCAAAAGATATTTCCTAAAACTTTGCAAAAAAAAAAAATCCCTATTTGTAATAAAAAATTTCTCAAACTACATTTTATTTATTTTAATTGCACAAAAGGAACATAACTATTGAATCAATTTACCGGGTATTTTGTGTTTTACCATG
Source organism: Dolichopus griseipennis (assembly GCA_963082915.1). Classification (NCBI taxonomy): domain Eukaryota; kingdom Metazoa; phylum Arthropoda; class Insecta; order Diptera; family Dolichopodidae; genus Dolichopus; species Dolichopus griseipennis. The sequence continues at coordinate 104,394,005 of OY720443.1, read as the reverse complement.
TCTAGACATTAGAATATGTGACTCAAGATACCTAATAAATTCAATTATAGTACATGTAATAAATTAAACCAAAGTATTTTTTGTCTATTTTTTGTCTACAAAAGCAGGTCTACTAATAAATATGAATGGATGTACTATTTCTGCATTTTTTTTCAATTGTATTAAAATTTAATAGTTTAAATATAGACCTATTGCATATGAATTTGTTAAAAAGGGTACTGACTACAAATTTTAAGAGCTCCTATTTTAGTATTTGTCTTCTAAATCTAATAACTATCTTATAGTAGAATTCTTTGCAGCAGAACTAAGGATTCATTTTTTTTAAATGGAAGAAACCAAATTGTATTTTATGAATTATATATAAGACAATGGCCATTCATTCTTTTTGAATAGTCAACAATTTAAAATGGTACTGCAAGATATTTTGTTTTAAACATAGTAACAAAGTAATAAAGTAATAAAATATTTAATAGTTTTTTTAAAAATTTTATGATATATGTACCTACAGTTAAGAATAAAATAAATTGCATAACATGTTATTTATATTATAGATAAAGACCCTCAAATATGGTATTTGGTCATTTAGAAGCTTACCATTCAGTTTCAATCAAGAAAATTATAAAATACGACTAGAAGTTATTGGGAGAAGCAGTATCTTATTTGGTCTAACGAGCAACCAATTAGGCATATTTATTTTATAGGCATTATAGGCATTTATAAATAGTATCTAGATTCTCTTATCCAATAAAATTTGAAAAAATACTATAACATTGCGTTGTTAGAGTTTATTTAAAATTGCAATATTTGAAGAGTCATTCGTCTAATGAAAACTCTAGATCCTATGTATATAAAATTATTAATTAAAGCTAAGTGTACCAAACACCAAAGTATTGTGTGTGCACTTAGCACTTAGACTATTGTCGGTTTTAAATACATTCCACAAACTTTTAGTTCGTTTTAGCAATAAGATTTATTTCTCAAATTAAGATAGTTTAAGATTTTAATAAACTTGTAAAAAAATTACAATTAAAGATTAGAGAGATCGTTTTCCATAAATGAGGTAAGAGATACCTTTAGATATCTATACCCAAGATATCTAAGAGATATCTTTTTGAATTTGTATATTCTGTTTCCAAAATGTTGGAAACAAATGTACATATCAACATTGTTTTACTTACTTTTTTGGTCTTCCTTGTCCCATTGCAATCAAATCAAAGATATAACCAGGTATCATATGTAAGAAAAAATCACCAATTTTGTATAACCATTTCCATCGTAATAAAACAAACGAAAAGCACCTAGAAAATAAAATATACAAAATAAAGTAATATGTAATGTAGATACTAGGTAGATACTATGTATAATTTCAAATTGTTTGACGTTTTAATTTTCTTCTGGTAACTAAAATAATGTAATAAATTTGATTTTAGAGTAAATAAAATGGGTTTAACAGTATTACAACGGTTCACCAAAAAATGAAATTTTCATAAATGAATAAAATATCAACCCAGATAGTTAATTTAATTTTTGACCAAAGTGATGGAAATGCTATTGCTAAGTTTGAGAATAAAACAAGGCAGTTAACATATGAAGGTTTCTAAACAACAACTTACTTAGTGAAGATGAATCATTGATGAAATTTATCAATTTTTCTATTTACAATATGATTTAATTTAAATTTTAACTTGAAAAATTGAAAATGTTTCCCTTTTAATTTTACTTCAGTCATTATCAAATAGAATTTGTTCTGCCCAGCAAAATTTATTCCATTTTGTCGAAAAAGCGTAAATCCTAAAAATGTTTGTAAGTTCGTGTGTGTGTGTGTGTGTGAGTGTCTGTGAAATCGATAACTCGCGAAAATTCCAACCGATTTTAATGAAATTTGGTATGAATATTTTTTTTGTTAATAGTAAAGTTGAATTCGTAGATGGGCCTAATCGGACTATAGAATCAGAAGACACCCATACAAAAACACAAGACTTTTCGAGAAATCTCGAGTTCTAACCGTCGGAATGAGTTCAAATTGGTACAAAGACTATTGGTGAGTGCCTATGAAAAGTAGGTTTCATAAATCAATTTTAGTATTATGGAGTCTACAGATTTTCAGAGTTTCCGATAAGTTTAAAATTTCAACCGATTTTAAAGAAATTTTGTGTTAATGCTTTTTTCGCCAAAAAAGGAACGACTTCGGAGACAAACTAAATTATGCAAGAAGAAAAGCTTAGCCGTTTTTTGAATTAAAAAGGATTTTTAAACGTTTTGAAAAGGTTCTGAATGGCTTTGAAAGAGTTGCAAATGACTTTAAAATGGCTATTTCACTTTGAAAATGTTGTGATTGATTTCGAAGTATTTATAAATGGTTAGTAATAATTTTGCTAAGTCGTTCTAAAGACTTAAATTTATAAATTTTAATTTAAATTTATTTATTTATTTGTAGGTATTTGAAGTATTAAACTGGAATGTGGGGTGTTTTTAATACTTTCTATTTCTATCGGTTGTTAATCATTTTAATCCAAAATAATTTAATTCTTTTGTGAATTTAACCTTCCGCAGTACTGCTTTTCTTCTGATAGCTGAATCTTCTTAATAGCATTACCACTGACGTATCGGATAAAGCAGTTGCCACTGAATTCTAACAATATAAAAACAATCGCTGGCAACATTAAACCTTTTTCTCTAAAAGACTTTCAGAATCCAATTTCTCAGCATTCCACTAGGAACAATTTACACGAATATTGACGTTTTTACTGATCATAAACCTTTTAAGAAAGCCATTGGAACTTAAAGAGGATGAATATCCGGACAAGAACTATATGTAGGAGATTGTATTGTTTATTACAATTCATTAACTCCACTGGATTTCAGATTTTATTGTGGATTCAGATTTTATTAGTCACAATGTAAAAATAAATCTTGATAAAATTTGAAATACTAATAAATTAATTTCAAGCAATAATAAAGCATTAAAGCATACTGAAACAAAAGTAATTGATTTAAAAAAAAATTGGAGAATAATTTTAAAGTAAAAAAAATTTACAAGAAAAACAAAAAGAGATATCTAAGATTTATTAATCCCTAATGAGATGTACCAAATTTTTTGGATTTTATTTTCTTTTAATTTTACTTCTTCCTTCTCTTCCTTTTTTGTAAATGTCTGTTCCTCTAAACTAAAAAAACAAATATTAATGGTATTTTTAAGTTATAAAAATACAACACTATTATATTTTAAACAATTTTTAACTGCTGTTACTATTGCAACAAATTTAAATCTGCATTATTTTAAAACTCCAACAACAACTGGAAACAAAACAATATCAAGAGTTTCAACCAAAGAAATCTCCAATGATTTGATATCCTTGTATAAATGTAAATTTATTGTATGGAAATTAAAAAAAGGAAGACGAATAACAACTATATCAGTATAGTAGAAAAACTAAAAAATCTTTAACGATCCACAATGGTAGTTAGCAAAAATAACAGCAAAAAATTCAGCAACTTGTATATAGATGGAAGTACAGTTTCACACAACATCAGTCTAAGACAACTGTAGGTAACATAATATAAAAAAATAAAAAAAATGGAGAAATTAAAAACATCGAATTTAAGTTAAAACCATTTTAATGTTGCATGTAATATGCTCTATTCTGTTTATCATAAGGGACCAAATTTCTTAAATAATCCGAAGTTTAATATTATATTTTTATTAAATTTATTTTAGTTTTTAATCGTCTGTCAGGCTACAAGTTTTGTGTCTTAAACTATTGGTATTTATTAAACCCAAAGTAACCCAAATATTTGTAGCAATTTAAAAAAATTAGTATGAATAACACTAGTCCACAAATTTTCGATAAACTTAAGTACTCGTAGTTCTATCGCCTAATATTAAATTAATTAAATCTTTTTCTTCCGAAGCTGAAACACTTAAACAAAAATGTTTTTCTCTTGACAATTGAGTGTTTAATTTTCATTTATGATTTCAATTTAAATTTGTTAAATCTCAACTTCGAGATGAGCATCAGTTGCCCTCCATGTTTCTCTTTGGAAAAACTTGAGTGGCAGCAGTAGTTTTATTTCTTTAGAATAGGTGTTAGTTCTTAAGACATCTATAAAACAAGGTGAATGACCCAACTGAAATACGATCGGTGAGTGGATTGAGCGTTGAGATGGATTATTTATATAAGAATAAGTCTCCTTACTTTATCAAAATATCGTAGCGCCGTGGTGCTCCAGTTCAATTTGAGCATTATACTTCATTATATGTTCACATCGACCTAATATATGTTTTATAGATGTTAAGGAGATTAGATTGACGATGGAGAAATAAATTTTACAGCGATACAAAAAATCCAAGCAGCATATCTAGTTAAACCAAAAATATGTTTCGACCAAGTCAATTTTTGGTTTAGCTCAATACCTAAGATGTTTAAGTCTGTTTGATGTCTGGTATGATACGAAACCTCATGTTAAAATGATAGGTTCCGGACAGGAGTCGCCATATTATGCAAGATAAGACGGCATTTTTGAGTTTAATAAGTGCATTTTTGATGTTCTGTTAACCTAATAATTAAATTTACAGCGGCTATGAAATTCAAAAGAAGCCACTTAATTAATACTAAATACTAAAACTATTAAATACAAAATATACAAATTATAAGTATATATGCTTTTTCAAAATCCAAATTTTTAATACTAACTTCATACATATATGTTCAAAATGTTTTCACCATTTTACACAAAATCTACATATTATAAAATATTTAAATGCATATACATTGTTACATACTTTCATTCTGTAACTTTATTTTCTTACCACATTTGTTTGTCAAATGGTTCATGAAATCCCGAACGTGCTAAACTTATATACTGATTCCATGTTATATTATTCGATTTGAATACATAGTTGTAGACAGGTATTTCACTTGACTCACATTTTCTAATTTGATATCTGTTTAAATATAAAAATTATATATACATATATATTTATAAATATATATATATACATGTGTAGTGCACTTACATAGTAATATAACATTATTTAAAATTTATGCAAAAATAAAAATAAAATAACATATATGTATAGCATGATCAAAATTGTTGAGGAACAAATGCAATATAACGGTAAATAAAAAAATATAAAAACATTTAACAAACTGCATAATTTATAATTCTATATTTTATTTTGTTAGTTCGTTCATCCCTTTGCTTGCAATGAATATCAACTATTTATGGTACGGATATAAGATATGTGCGCTTAGAAAAAAAAACCAACTAACTTTTAAGTTCTAATCCCGTTATTTTTCATTAGACAGTTTTTTTTTTGTGATGTAAGCTTTGATTTTTTTTAACGCTCTATGATTTTTAATTAATGAATAACGAAAGTTTTACAGAACGGATGAATTTACAAAGTTGAAAGCAGAAAACCATGATACAAAAAAACGCAAGTAATTAATAACCACATATACAAAAAAGATTACTAAGTTTACATGAAAAATACAATTTTTTATTTTTTCTTTTCTTCAACTAGTTATTACTGTTATTATCCGTGGATTTTTGCGGTTATTTAGTTCTTGTGAATTAAGTGAAGGCTTCCTTCCCCGTTGCGGAAATAATCGTATAAGAACTCTAATAACTGGTGCAGTAAAATGGTTGAAAAGTAACCGTGGTACAGAAAATGGCTTTTAACGGTTGAATGGGAAACCCAGAAGGAATATTTTAACTATTTGATATTACAAATTTCTCAAAAACATAAGTAGTGAATGTACATATTCACATATGGTATTCTACAATTTTGAGGTGCAACTTCTTCTGTTCTTACATAGAATTTGTTTATTAAACAGAATACAGTTTCCACATTTAAGTGTTCAATCGAAGCCTTTAAGTCTTTTGGAACGTCATTTTAATTAATGATACGAACAACCCTTTTTTTATATTTTGTCAAAATATTTGTCATTCTTGAAATTATGATGTCGTGAATATTAGGTACATTTAAATTTAGATAACCCTGATTTATAAAAAAGACGTAGAAAAAAGTAAAGTAAACTGTTTCAACTCTGGGATTCCCACAGGAATATAAAATAGACAGAACACAAGACTACATAAAATTTCAGAACAGGAAACTAGACTACCTTTAAAAATGTTTCAGATATACATAATTTACTTAAGTCTAGAGTTGTGCATAAATATAATAAATAAATCAGAATATCTTAGCTGATTCATTTTTTTTATTTACGTGTGAACAGATGGACGAATCTAGCAAAATAGACTTATTTTTAAAATCTGATCTGATAAATACACTTCATTTATACCGTTTACATCTGTACCTTTTACATCATTTTTATAGCGTCATAAAAGCGCAATAGCAAATTTAATATTTCAGAAGAATGTTCGTACGGTTAAGGCCATAAAAATTGAAAGGAGCTAAATTGGACAGTCAATACCAATTTTTAATTTTAAACTAACTTTTCTGTATAAAATTTGAATTTTGGGTAATTAAGTGCTTTAAAAATAAAAGAAAACAGTATATTTTCTTCTTACATCATGTACATATACAAACAATTTTAATTAATAATTAATTGCAATAAAATAAAGTGAAGTTAAATAAAAAGACAATTAAGAATTACATGGATATGTATCTGTAATTATATGGAGTGAAAGATTTCTGTGTTCTAAGATCTCTATTTTGATATAATTTTATAACTATTTACCTTTTGGAAATATCCCATGCACTTGCTATTAATGCATTTATACAATAATCAGCTGGTACCATATTTGTTCTTTCATTTGGTCGTCCTAAAGCACATCTTAATATACCACGTGCTATCCATAGACAAATACCAGATGGCCCATAAACATTATCAGTCCAACCAGGAATTGGATCTTTATAAATCGACATAACTTGTAAATGAAATATAAAATTATTATTGTGTTACTGGAGCAATTTCATTAGAAATATGTATTTATAATCTCAAATCAATAATGATAAGTATATTAATTAATTTAGAATGGACTAGGATTCAGGATTCGTTACAGAACAATTGAAAAAAAAAAAGAAAAAAATTTTTATTCTTTAATCGTTCAAAATTGCAATTTGACCAAATCTTTACATTAACAGCTAAAAATTTCATAAGAACTTGTAAACTGTGGAATAAGTTTCGTCGAGGGTCAAGAAGAACAACAAAAACACTTACCAATAGGTGGCCTGAAAATACCACCTGGCAGATTTCCTGTAATTCTACGTTTAACCATAATTTCAGCTAATTTTTTTGTCATTGTATACGTATTTGGTAATTTTCCAATAATGCAATGTTTAATTTTTTCCATTTCATCATTGTCTAAAACTTCATTTAACTGTAAAACCCCAAAATTTAATAAAAGATAAAATCAAATAACTATTAATTTTCTAACTTTACCTTGATCAGTGTGTTATAATCAATATTTGATTCATAAATCTCTTCTCCAATGAATTTGCGATTACAATTACAATACAATGTGGAAATGTGTACAAAAGCCTTTCGCAGTAAAAATGTAAACAAAAATAAATATTGTATTTAATATTAAAAATCACAATTAAATCGGTTTTTACCTTCAAATGTTTAATTTCTTCTACTAAATTTAAAATTTTTCGTGTACCCAAGAGATTAATACCGATTGCATCACGTAATTTTTCATTAAATCTTACTGATGCTACCAAATTGAACACGATCTGGGGAAAAAAATAATAAATTCAAAAAATTTCAAGGACACTGTTTCTAAATATATATTATTATTTCTGGTTTTAAGTGTTAATTAAAAATTTGCAAGTGTAAAACTTTGGCCATGAAATCCAAACCCAAAATGAAGGAAGTAAATAAAGTAATACATTCTAATTGCGATGTTTTGAATTGTTTTGCTGATATACCGATTTAAAAGAAAATTCAGATTTAAAGCACAAAATCACAAAAAAGCGAGAAAGAATGTACAGTAGACTGCGTCAACTGTAGGATATTAGGACAAACATAATGTAAACATTAGATTATCAGATTATTTTTGGCGAAATTTCAAATACACAATCTATTAGACTCAATTATATATAAAAAAGAATTTAAGTTGTAAAAGAGCTATTCGAATCTCTTGCACAAAGTCAAATGTATTTTATGCAAACGTTAGTCATTATATTTAACTATTTTTTACAAAATTTAAGATAATCAGCTTTATTTTTTATTCAAAAAGAAGTTCTATGGTGGCTACTCTAACCCAGAGCACTCAACTAACCAAATTATCAAATTATAAATTTTGTTATCCAGCATTTATTTAATGTAGAGTAAGTTCATATAAACAAAGAAGTCGTGTATCGTAAATATTCGAACGCGTTACGGTTTTTATATATAAATGAGTTTGTAAAATTTTAGAATCCTAGTTCCTTTAGTTTTAGAGTTGATTTTGCGGACGGATGGACAGTCAGATTGATGATTGGAGTGACCTGCATATCTAAATCGACATTCGTTTCTGATCAGATTTCAAGGGTATGGAGTGTGTGCTTATCCTCCCAGTGGCGTGCCGTGGCTTTTATGATAAAGTGTGTAACAAAATTAAAAAACCATTAACTGCCAACATCATTAAACTAAATTATAACATTATAGACTCTAATTTATTCAATTTAATATTAAAATAGTGCAATTAAAAATTAATTCACATCCGAGTCAAAATATGAAAAATACTACTTTGAAATATTAAATTTACATTTTTTGAAAAAAATTTAATTGCAAAAAATTAAGAATTTGAAAAAAAGCATTATAAAATTTAAATTCGTTTCATTTTTAATATTAAAAAGTGGAGCAGTGTACACCTTTTACATTAGGACCACACGCCAATGCTACTCCCTTCTTTTCAGCGTCATAAACGTAATTCCATATTTAGTATATCCTTTTAACTACTTTCATATGGGTATGAAAATTTATTCATATCGTATTCATTTTGTGAATTCATATTGAATTTTTTGGCTTTAAAAAACTTACGTTGATTTATTAATCTCATATTTGTTCTAAATGCAATGTTTTTGTTTTTTTGTGTGTGTTGGTGTTATAGGGATTAACCTTGTTGTTATTTACCTTAAAACCTTGGCTAACTTACCTCGACATTTTCAATTAAAAGATTTCGATCCTGTTTAGTAAACATTTCATCTACATTATAATCAGCTCTTATCGGATGCACCAAATCAAATAGTTTCGGTTGATTTTTACGTATTTTATCAAAAATCTACAGAAATGGATATTAAACTTTATTCTAAAATATTTAAAACTAAATATATATATATACCGATTCATTGAATAAATTTTGTAAGCGTTCTTCAATATTTAAATTATCTTTTGTTCTAATCAATATGTAAATCTTTTTTAATTTGAATGCTGTTAAAAGCTTATGTATTAAAACTTTACCCAAAAAACCAGTACCACCAGTTATCAAAATTGTTGAATTATAATAAAATTGTGTTATTGGTGAATCTGATGATGATGGTTTGGGTTCCGGATTTGTATTAACACTCGTAGTATCATATTTCATATCATCAGAAATCATTGAAATTTTATTAATATTAATATGTTCAGAATCTTCTACTTGATTTGAATGTATATTTAAATTATTCAATGATTCTGGAGTGCCTAATATTGTAAAAGCATGTTCATCAATAGTAATGTTTGGCATTATTCCAATTTTTTTTTATTTTTTTGTAAGTTTTTTAAGTATTCCAGTTTAGGAAATGTGTGTTACCTTGAAATAAATGCAATGTAGATTTATCTTAAAAGTCTTTTTTCTTCTGTTTCTTATCTTTGATTTCACCTGTTCGATTCACACCAATTGTCTAAGTAGGTGTGTGTTAACAAAATGGTAAAGTGTTTCCAAAAAAAGATGCAAAATCTATAGTATAAGATATTAAATTAACATACAATTTAGATAAAACATAAGAACTTGCTTTTATTGCTGTAAAAAAAAAAAAAAAATATTTAAAAAAGTGGTAAAAGAAATTCAAAAGATTAAAGGAATTTTAGCAAATTCTCTTAAGGAATTAATCAATTTAAAAGGGAACTTTTGTAATATTTTGGTATGGGTGAAAGTGATTCAAAGAAAATCTAAAGGAAAACGGAATTGATACAATAGAGAGAACTTAATTTTTTTATTTGTAGGATGAGAAATTTATTGAAAGTTTTGTTTAAATTGTAGATAATATGGTTTTTATACTTTAAAAAGATCTCTTTGTTTTGTTGTTGGCTTCACAATCAGGTTTAAACCTTTCTCTAGAATAAAATATATAGATCTAATCTAAAGATTTACTATCCTGTTTTTGGTTTTCATTTAATAAAGTATTGGGTATTTGATTTTTATTTTCTTTATAATATTTCATAACTATATATGTATAGTACCTATGTCCTTTATCGGTAGTCAATCTTGAAAATTTTCTAATTTACATCCAGAAACCTTATAAAATTTTGAAATAAATTTTCCTACATTTTTCCAATTTGTCCTCCTATCCGTATGTTTAAAAACAAAGAAAAGAACTACGGTTTGAATTTTTGCAAAATAATTAATTTCATGGAAGAACTTTTTCTGTAGCCACATCAGTGACGGAGCTACAATCACCTAAAGTCCGAAAATCATAAAGCAGAGTATCATCATAACAAGAGTTCTTATAGAGCTTTTATAAGGTCTATTAACATATGTAACATAGAAATATATAGTTGCCATACGGTATTTGTATTTACCGTTAGGCAAAACTCAATTTTTGCAAAATTATTGACAAATAGTTTTAGTAAAGAACTTGAAATTTTGAGAGTTTTTAGATCTTAAAAAATATGTTTCTTTAAAAAAAAAACTTTAAAAATAGCCCCCAGTTTACACGTTTTTTGGGGCTAAACATCTGTAACTTGAATAAGAATTTTTATGAACTCTTTTTCAATATACTCTACATATATCAAAATTTACTATTAAACATTGTTTAATATTGAAAATGTGCTTTTTTAAAAACTTTTGGTTCTTTTCCATTATTTAACAACGAATGCTAATTTCGGCGTAGGGTTCTGAAATTTTGGATACAAAACTTTCCCCAAAACGAACTATAATTCAAAACATAAGGCTAAAATTCCCAAAAGAATTATGACTCACGATGAGTAACTCAATTTAAAACTCGCTAATAATTCAAAATTTTCCATACACGAATTTATTAATACTCTGGAAAAAGAGCCAACTTTGATTTTGTATCTAATTTTAAAATGCTTATTTTTAAAAATAAAAATTTGTTGCGATATTATGTAATGTTGATACCTTGTTGTTTTATTTAAATCAACTGCTCTATATTTATGAATACAGGGTGGCGCAAAACGATCGTTATGGTTTGAATGTTTAATAACTTTTTAAATTTATTTATATTTTTTATTTTTCTTTCAGAATTTTGTGAAGAAAACTTGGGGAAATGGAACAGTACATAACAGAACAGCGATCAAAAATTACGAAAAGTTATGGAAAATGTACTGGAAAGAGCACGAACGTGCGAAGCGGAAAATGGTCACCACTTGCGGGATATAATTTTTCTGCTTAAGCTAAAAATATTCTCCATTAAGATACTGTATAACAAATAAATAATAATATTTAACCATTAAATAAAAAAGTTATTAAACATTCAAACCATATCGGTCGTTTTGCGCCACCCTGTATTATTCACAAGGTATAAATGCTTAATTGAGTTCAATAGGTCATTGTAAATAAAAAATTTACTGACATTCTCTCTTTTCGCCTTTTTGGTTCTCTCTTTTATGGCAACAAATGCATAGTAAATAATTTTGCATTCATAATTGTCCTATATAGATATAGAATCAACAGTTGTTCTTATTGAATAATGTATATAACTCATGTCGCAATTATAAATTGCATTCTAATTGCAATTTAATGTTACCGCAATAATCAATATCAATTTACAGATTTTAATAGAAAATATTTCCTTTAAATATTTAATTTTGTTTAATATCACGATTTATTTATGAATTATTTCAGCCCCTTACCTTTTAAGTTAGCAAATCTCAAGAATTAAAAAAAAAAATCACGTTTCAACCTTAAAAGCCATTCCACAAAAATGCACACTTGTTCAAGTACCTTAAATAATTTAAATGAAGTAGACTAATTAATTATTCGATAAACAAAGTGTGGTAATTGAATAAGAAAAAAAAGAGTATTCTTCAGTTTTTGAGAGTTCGCGTTAGATTCGAATTCTATCGAATTTAAGAATATCAATTTATTTAGTTTAACATATTTTATTAATTTCATTAATAACAATTTAATATTTTACACCTTTATTTATAGTTTAAAATTAATTTTAATTCTATTTTTAGCACTTATCCATAAAATACTCTTAACAATTAATCCAATTTTATATATTAGACGCCATTTTGTTTTTTTATGTAATTAATATTTGAAAAAATAATATTAAAAAGTTTTAAAACATTTTAATTGATAATTTTATTTTATAAGTTTCACTAGTTTATAAAAAATGTTTATTTAATTAATTTATATTTTAATTAAATCTGTTTTTAAAATAAATTTTATTTTTATTATAATTTTGAATTTTCACCCGCAGGTAATATAAATTAGATACGAATCCGATAGAACCAAATTGAGTACTCTAAAAATATATAAAATAATTTTAAAATTAAACCTCATATTTTAAAATAAAAAAATATTTACATATATGTACATATATAAATTAATTTATAATTAATAAATCAATAAATTCCAATTTAAAAAAAAAAAAACCGTTTAACAGTTATTAAATCAATATTGGAAGTTAAATTGCCAAGAATTTTAAAAAGAGTTTATCTAATAATAACTTTTAACTGATCCTCTTGATTTGAAGTATTTAAGCGGCTTAAGTTTGAATTTCTAATCGGCTTAAGCTTAAACTTCTAATCGGCTCAAGCTTAAACTTCTAATCGGCTTAAGCTTGAACTTCTAATCGACTCAAGCTTGAACTTCTAATGCTAAATTCATCTACCTATAGAAACCTTTTTATAAAATGATTATCTTCACAACTCAATTCATTTCTTAAAATCTTTAAAATAAAACAACTTGGACTGACAAATTTTATTTATTTAAATGAATATCATGCTACGTAATTTTTAAATACTAAAACAGTTATGTTTTAAAAATGGGGTAAAACTTGTTTTTTTTTTTTTTAAATTAATAACAGAATACTTTAAATTCTACCACCGTTATTTGAAAATGCTAAGACTATGTCTAATCACTTTAAAACTATTTTTTATATTCCCCCTTAAAATTAATTATTAATTTTTTTAAAACTGTTAATAAGGTTAGGCGGACAATTGTACATTTTTTCAAAAAAACTTTTAAATGGTTCTTTTCAGCTTTTAATAATAAATTTTTTGAAGAATTTGCCGCTTTAATCAAAGGGTAAGAAAAGATAAAGATACGTGACATACGATTAATTTCTCACGGTTAATTTAACGGTATTTTTGTATAATAGATTATAATTAACGGTAGTTTTTTTTTTATTAGTTTGTGGAATAAAACTGAAATAAACTTTAAACGTCTAAAGAAAATTTCTAAGGTTTATCCAAGACACAGAATTACATTAGAAAGCTTTTGAAATTTATCTAAGATTTTTGCTTTGAAAGATAGGGATTTGAAGAAAAAAAAATTAAAAGCTTTTTTTTTAGTTTAGCAAATTTAGCTGAATTTAACTGTTGAATTTGAAAAATTTAAATAGGTCAAAATCAAGACGTACAATATTTCAGGCTATGACACTCAGAGAGAAAAAGATGTCTAGACGGCTGATTTAACACGTAGTCTTATGGGAATAGGGAGCTTTATCTCGACGGCTGATTTTAAAATTATAATAACTCACAAATTTGCAACTTTTTTAATTTCGTTCAAAGATGACCGTAAAATTCAGTCTTTTAAAATTTTTATAACATATTCAAATATAAAAAATTTTAATATTTTAATTCAGAAATTCTTTTTTGAAAAATACCTTCCATATATTTTACTTTTTTTAAAAGCTTCTTACTAAGCTTTCAATGAGAGTGATAATTTTATTAATATTCTACAGTGTTGGCAATACATAAATCGACAAAATTAGTTTAAATAAAAATATTGAATTGGAAAGTAACACAGCAAATTAAATTTAAAAAACCAAAAAAGAGTTTATGTAAAAATAATATTGTGAAATAAATTGTATATAAAAAATATTTTTATCTGTAAATAATATAAAATACGATATTAAAGTTTTTCGCTGAGATAAAAAGGCTAGTTTCATATAATTCGATAAAATATTTTTAAAAGTTTTGGCTGGTTTTTTTGCAAGGCCTGAGAAGCATGCAACTTGCAAACTATTATCAATTATAACTCCATACTTAATTTCACATCCGAAATAGTTATCATTTTTCAAAAAATATAAAATGACATTATTCGCATTCTTATAAACCAGCAGGGTTACCAACTTCGGAACTAATCAGACCCGAAGCAATTATGTTTAGACGCGAAGATATAATATAATAATAAATACACATGATTACAAAACGAAATTCTTTTATTTTAAATCAATAAAACATAATAAAAAAAAATTAGGAACTTTCTATTTCATTAATTAACAAAATTAATATTAATATAATGTCAACATTAGTTTTTAAAATTATATTTTGAGCTTTTTAAGGAACATTGAAGTAAATTTTTTTCTTCTGGAGCTTTTAAATATATAAGAAAATCTTCGCATTTCATGTCAAAGTTAATTCTTGTACATAGTTCACTTTTAATAAGCGCTATTCGCATTTTATTTCTATCAGCTCTCCAAACTGAATTCATTATTGAAAAAATCCTTTCAATAAATGCGTTGCTTACCGGAATGCTTAAAACTTTGGACATAATTTTTTTCATTTCATTAATTTCATCAGTCGACTGAAATATTTTAACCCATAACCGAAATACATCATTTGGTTCATTTCCACAAATTCTAATATTTGGAAGAATTTGGTTAATAGCAATAATCTCATCATATATTTTATCTTCGTCAACTTTTAAATTTAAAACTTCACAAGTTTTTAAAATTGAGTTAAAAGTAAGTTGATTTTTTAGATTTAAACATGCTAAATATTTAAAAGGACTATCTTCAAAGTTATAAAATTTCGTAAGCTCTTTGTTTAGGTAAACATTTTTGTGCTGTGGCACCAAAAAATTTATTCACAATACGTTTTTCTAAATTTTGTTTTAAGGATGACATTATATCATGCAATTCCGTTGCAGTAACGTTTGGATTTTCTAATAATAGTAAAGGTTTGGACATAAAATTTAAAAACTATCTTTATAAAAATTTTAATTTTCAGTTTCATAGTTAATAATAATAAGGTTTTCAATTAAATTTTCAAAATATTTTTGCAAACCCGAAGAAATTAGTGTCCAACCCGAAGACCCGAAGTTAGCATTCCAAACCCGAAGTCTTCGGGTGAAAAAGATCAAGTTGGTAACCCTGTAAACCACCCATTCTTATTTATTAACCAGCAAGACCTGCCAATCAGGTCCGTAATTTTTAAAAAAGCGCTTATCCGTAATTTTGGAAATTTAAAATATGAAACTTTAATCGAGCAAGAATCATAATTTAACAGCCAGAAACAGAACATTTTAAAATCATAATTTATTAAAAAATTGCAAAATGTTAATCTTAATATACTTAAAAAATTTAATTTAAAATTTTAAAAAGAGCTTTAAAAACTATCTATTAAAGTACGGCTATTTTTTGCACGCACTTTTTTTTTTTTTACTGTTTAAAACTGTATACAAACAAATAAATATTGCCTACTCAGAAATATGGTTGAATGATGCTAAGAAGGGTATAAAATTTTGAATTCTTTAATTTTATGCTGAAAAATACGATTTGAAATTTAATTTTATTATGAGCATAAAGAGAAAACTTCAAAGTTTATTTTGATATATAATTTATATATTTTTATTAAAATTAAAAATATAAAAACTCGATATTAAAACCAATTTACCTACCAAAATTACATCACAGATTATTATAAAGCTTTTGAAGTTAGGTTAGGTTTTCTAAAATTATTTAAAATTTTTACTCTTGTGTACTCTCATTATTTTTTGACAGTATCAAAATGGCTACGTTATGAAATGCACAGAAAAAATTGAAAAATATTTTTTTAGGAAAACATATTAAAAATTTTGAGTTCATAGCTAAATTTTTGATATGTTTTAAAAAAAACTCCAAATTTTATTTTTATGTAAAATTCAGAGTTTTTAGGGAAATATTTAATAAAGAAAAGTCTAAAAGAAAATATGGTTAAAATCATAAAAATTTTTATTTTTTTCTAAAAAATTAAAAAACAAAAAAAAATTTTTTTTTCGAGACTCACTCTCATTTTGTTTGAATGTATTCACTAATACATTCAAATAATTTTATGTCATGGCCTGAAATATTGTACGCTGTGGTCAAAATATTTGATGATTCTTTACTGCTGAAAAATGTGAAAAAGTTTTCTAATGGTTGACGAAAAAGTTGTACCTTAGCTTTCACTTGAATTTTTTATCAAGGATTTTCGGTATTATTTTTAATATAACAATTTTTTTTTAATAATTCAAGGACATACGAATTCTTATACTTACAATATAATTTATTTCCGGTGTTGCCACTTTCTTTTATTTTGAGAATTTTGGAAATATTTGAAATTTAGGATATTTTCAACAATTCATTGGGAAACAAGAAATAATTCTGTTATATTTCTTCTATGAAAATTACAGCCAAAGGCGTTTTCTTTTGGCAATTTAATCTATGACATCTGGCATCTTCTGGTGAAGTTATATATATAGGCATCTATCTACTGGTTTTGTTTTTTTTGAATTTTTTTGAGGTAGGTACTACCAATTTGAACTAACAAAATGACTTTAGAAGAAAATTCGTCCCAATTCCGGCATAAACATAAAATTATGGCGTTGCATAACTTAATAAATTGAGACTTTTTATTATTTTTTTAATAAATTGATAAAAGAGAGTTACTAAAATCGAAAAGTTTTATTTTATTTAACGGCTTCAAACTTTAAGTCATCTGAATTTTTACTTCGGACATGTAAAGACAGATTTTAAGATATCGTTATTTTAAGAAGTCGTTAAAACCTAGAAACTTGAAATTCTATTAGAAACTTGAAAATTTGAGATTAGATCCTATTCTTTGAAATAAGTTAAACTGCTTTTAAGGAGGTTTAAGGGTTCAAAAACCGAAAATTTGTTGGATTTTAAAAACTTAACTGTTACTTGAGTTTTTGTCTTAAAGTTTTTTAAAGTATGTAATTAAAAAAAATTAAAATTTTAATTTTATTTTTTAGCATGTGCTAGCAGCTTTTTCTAATTAACATGGTTTAACACAGCACCCGGCAAACTATGATCTACGGGTCACAAACCCACGACCAAAAAAGTTTAAAGTAACGAAAGTAAAGTAAAGTAACGAAAAAACTTAAAAAGGCTGTGGGATCGCAAAGGGTAACGATGGGCAATGGGTTAACGAAACCCGAAAAATTTTATTTAAACTTTCTTTTTGGCCAAAGCAGTGTTCGTAAACGTAATTTCCTTCCAAAATTTTTTTTGACCAACCGTCAGGCCGGCATGGATTAAAAAATTCCAAGTCAAATGTATCAACTCAATTCTGAAGGAGCATAACGTACGAAAAATTTATTCAATCGGTCAAACCGTTTTCATTTTAGAGCAAAGAAGTTTAAATATTTGCACGACAGCCACAACTTAGCGCGGTCCGTTAGAGCAACATTTTTAGCCTACGATTTCTTTCCGTACCCAAAAATACAAATTTTCATGATAATCGGCAAAGCAGTTTAGGAGTCTTTTCGCTACATACAAACAACAAACAAACTTTTGCTTTTATATATATAGATGAGGAAAAAAAAAATTTAATGAAGACGATGAACTTAATTAATGATAATTGAATAAGAAATAATAGTAAAATGTTATTTTATGTAAAACAACAGCGTTAAAGTTTGAAAATTTTAATAATTTAATACAAAATTTAAATGAAAAACACAATCAATGGTTTGATTTATTTTATGCTAAAATTAGAAATCCAGAAATGGAAAAACTCCCAACTATTTATAATTGGTTCAGCAGGTCGTGGTAAATCTTATGTTATTAAATGTATAACCGAATTAGTAAATAAATTTATTTCATTCGAAAAAAATAAAAATATTGGTAACAGCTCCTATAGGAAAAGTTGAAAATAGTTGATATCTTTATTAAGAAGTAAATACGAATATTTTAGACTCATTATGTGTAGAACTAGAACATTTGTGAGTTTTTAATTATTGATGAAATTTCCTTTGTAGGACAAAAAATGTTTTTTTGGAATAAATATATTAGTTTTTGGTGATTTTTTTCAGCTTCCACAAATTGGGGACTTAATGTTATTTTCAAAAGCGAATATACCAAACAATGGATGGAATTGTTGCCCGAATTTAAATTTTTTAGATTAATTGAAATTATTCGTCAAAAAAATGACAATTTTGGATTTGATATAAATAAACGTTTTGAACCAAATTGTAAATGATGAATTTTTAAATTTATTAACAAAAACGAAAACAAACTCTTTAATAAAAAGGTAAAAACCATATATTTTTTAATTTTACATAAAAACAGACAAATTCAACCGAATTTAAATTTGACAATTTTGAAGAAGATGCATTGACTTCCAAAGGATTTATTAAATCGCATTCAAAAAATCAACAATTTTCAAAGAATGTTTTCAAAATAACGATTTTGATATATTATATATTGTAAAAATATAGATATCAATTTTCTATATATATATATATATATAGCTATAAGAACAAAATTTGAAAATATTAATCACAGTATTTTAATCTGGAAATTTCGACAAAATATAACACACAAACGAAGTGTATGTAAATGTAAAATGACACGTTTCGGAGTTTAAATGTAAGTCTACTTAAAGTTTGGGAATAAAAAAATAAAGTTAGGTACGTTTAAGTAATACGTATATGTATATATATTTTTTAAAGTAAATGACGTTTAATATTATTAAATTTGTTTTAAGATTTAACCTTTGTTACTATATAAGTATATATAATTACAAGTGTAATTTAATTATAAGAAATATATTGTAAAATTTATTACGTATTAATATAAATATACGGCAAAAATTATTCTTCTTTTTAGGCGAGGGCGGTTTCATTATCACTAAAGTAACAAATCTCTTGTGAGACCTATTAAAATTCATCACTAAAATAAATATACATTATTCAAATATGTAAGCTTTCTAGTGGTATTAGTAATTTTACTTTTGAAAATTGTAATTTGCAAGTATTTATGTATGTTGGCATTCTTAATGTAAATATCATGGTTCGGTCGTCCTGACAAGCCAGAAATCGTGAAGAACTACTGAATGGCAGTACTTCTTTTCAACTGAATTTAATATGAATGATGGGAAAAAATTAATCAGCTTTGCACTAATATATTAAAAGTTTTTCTACTTCCTTTCAGTACTTTTTTTAGTGATGAATGGAAGTAGTTTTTCAGCACTTCTTCAGTTTTGGGTGTATCGAAGCAGTTTTCAGCACTTTTTCAGCGGTGACTGCAAGTAGTTCTTTTATCATACTTTTCAACACTTTTTCTCTAGTGAATATAAATAGTTTTCTCAGTTATGCTTCAGTAAGAAAGCAATATTAATTTTACTATTTGCTAAAAATAATTAGAAAAATTAAATAAAATAGGTACTTACATATTTGGTTTTTTTTTTATTATTCAAAATTTTTTAACGAATTAATTTAATAATATCAATTTCCGCCATTTAAGTTTTAATTCCAATTAAATTTAATTGCTAATGATGGAATAAAGTACCGCTCTATTAGGTTTAAAAACTCAACTCGCGGAACTCAGAGATTAGAAATCTGGAAAGGGGTTTTGTCCCATAATAGTGGTTTATAAATCGTACTAATTAATTCATTCGGGTTAGTTCCACTAGTTGACCTATTTTTTAATAAATTTTCATTAGTAAAGTATGTTACGAAATAATAAATAGTCGACTTTTGATTAGATCATATTGAACATAAAAGTTCATAGAGAAATTCGATAAATCGCTTCCCTAATGCGTTAATAAAAAAATGAAGAAAGAATAAAATGTCAATCACAATTTTATCTAGTTCTTACATTTATATTATAATTGTTATTTGTATAATTATTAATTTATTTATTTTTTTTTTAATTTAATTTTAAACTTAATCTGCTGTCAAAAACAAATAAATAACATAATAATAACATTTTTTTTGTATTAAATTCATTAAAATTACAATATTGTTTAAAAACAAAACATTTCATGTATTTTTAATTAAAAAATATTGGTACAAAATGAATTTAATTATTTTATTATATATAAATATGCACTAAAAATTGGGACAAGGACTTAACAAATAATAACCGAATATTATTTTAATTAAAATTTTGTTTATAGGATTTCATGGGAAAACAATTAAATTAAAAATTGTGTTTTACCAAAAAATATTGAATTTTTATTAAAGTTTTCCTTTTTTCATTGGAATTTTATTATTAAAAAAAAAAAAAATTTTAATTGTAACAATTTTGTTAAACCCTTATTTGGTTCACAAATTGGTGGATTGTTGCATAAAAAAACACTTCTATTTTAAATGTTATTAGTGTATCTATGCAATTAATTCTAAAAAGTGGTCGAAAACATTTAAGTTTAAATTTGGTTAATATAAAAAAATATTTAAAATTCCTAAAATCCTAAAATTAATCATTATAATAAGACTCGTATTTTTTATAATATTCATAAAAAACCATTCATAAAAATTTCTAAATAATTTTATAAATTAATAATTTTTTTTTATGTCGACATATTTTATCAATTTGGAAATTTTAAATTAAAGTTATACTGTGTTCCATCATTAAATATTGTTATATATAATAATTGCTTCTTCGTTTGTAACGTATCGATCTAGACATGCTAGATATTAACTCAGTGGTATGGATCGGAATCACATTGAAAAGTAAATCGACCAACAGGGTGGCGCAAAATGACCGATATGTTTTGAATGTTTAATAACTTTTTTATTTATGGTTAATTATAATTATTATTTTGTTATATAGTATATTAATGGAATATTTTTAGCTTAAGTAGAAAAATTATATACCGCAAGTGGTGACCAATGTCGGTTTCCTCTTTCCAGTACATTTTCCATAACTTTTCGTAATTTTTTATTGCTGTTCTGTTGGGTACTGTTCCATTTCCAATTTCCCAAGTTTTCTTCACAAAATTCTGAAATAAAAATAAAAAACAAATAAATTTAAAAAGTTATTGAACATTCAAACCATATCGGTCGTTTTGCGCCACCCCGTAGCTATGTGCGTTGTCCGTTCGTCATTACGATAACTCAAAAACTAAAAGGACTAGAGTTTCTTAATTCACACAAATTGATTTTTAGACAATTTGCAGGTTGCCTATTGTTTTTGATACTATTAAAAAGATTTATATAGTAAAAGAGCAAGTGCGTTGGTAAAGTTCGACATTCATCGATTAATTTTATTGTAAACACAATAGTGGGTTTCTTAGAATTGGAAATATAAATTTTTTAAAATCAACTTTATGGTTTTATTACTTTTAATTGTTAACCAAGAATATTTATTTCTACTTTTAATATAAATTTAGAACAAATTTTGACTTTAAAATTTCAAAACATCTGATTTTGAAACTTCATAAACATTAGTTTGGTAAGTTGGTATTGCAAATAAAAATTTGTCTCCAATGTAATTTCAAAGGGATGCTTACTTTATATAGGTTTCCATTAAGTCGACTGACAAGATATTTTTTTACCAGAAATGTCGATTGTATTAAATGTCGACTTTCCATAGTATTGACTGAAAAAATGTCCTAAAATTTCGACAAAATCATAAATTTTTACAATTTTTTAATTTTTTATAAAAATGCGTCGAGATTCTTTTAGGGGCGATTTAGAGGTGTCGAGAAAAATTCGGAGCGAATTTAGATTTGGTTTCGAAATTAGAATTAGACGCTTTTTCCAGCATATGCATATATGATAGGATGGATTTTAGAGTTGGTTTCAAAAGTGGCTTGAAAATTGGTTGAACGGGAGTATGCTTAGCGCAATTATAAGATTTTTATTGTTGAAACACGTACAAAAATATAATTCGGTAATATTAAGGAGTTGGTTGCAGGGTTTCAATATTAAATTTATATGAAAATTCTTTCCTTTTAGGAAGTCGACATTTTTTGTTGACAATTAAGAATCGACATTTTAAGAATCGCTATATTGTGCAAGTCGACATTTTGTGAATTGGCATTTTAAAAATTGACATAACTCACAAGATTCAATTTAAAAGAAGTATTATTTTATTTCCACATAGAAAAAGTAGCTCTTCTTACTAGTATGCCATCCCCTTTTCAATTTTTATTTAATTTTCAAGGATGTTTCCATGGTTTGTTGTAATTCAAAGTGAAAACTTGATATGAGCTCGTTTCTTTTTGGCAAATATGCATTAGACTAGATTTTTTTTAAACTCATTCTGGAAAGTTATGATCTATATTCTATGAGTTATTTATGACTTTTAAAGAGTAACGTACATATTTTTTATCACAAAAAAAAATTATATTTTTCTTAAATTTTAAATTCCTTTTAAATTTATATTCCAATTATTTACTCGACTCATATTTTATCAAAATTTAATAAATAATTCTTCACAATACTGTAATAAATCTAGATAAATATCAATACAACGAAATATATTTCTATATAAAATTTTTAAAATAGGGATATAGTATATAAATTTACAATAGAGCCTTCAAATGCAGATCCTTCACATTTTTATTAGTTTTTTATTTTGTTAAAAAAATATTTATAAAAATATTTTTTAATTAAATATCAATGTTTTTTATACATTTTTTAACTAAATAAATAAACTTTTTTAGAAATTGTATACCAAATAAATGGTAGTACTATTCAAATTCCATATTCAAAGGTATTAATATTGTGAATAAATATAATGTAAAAAAATATGTAAGGCAAGTATAGAGTTTGTATACATATATATGTTTAAATTGTGATAAATTTTGAAAGTAAATATTGAATATATTTTTATTTCAACCCTTTAATTTTTTTTTTTGTTGTTGATTTTGAACAAAATAAATAAAAGTGGTAAACGGTTGCGAAGTTATTCCAAATAATATAATTGAGCATTTTACATGGTACATCTTCTATAATCAATTCTATAGTTATCAGTGAAGTTATATAAAACGCTTTAAATGTGTTTTGTGACACTTTATACATAAGTACATAACGATAAGTTGGCATCAGTAGTTAAGAATGCCGACCTGTCATTTAAGATGCCTGTGTTTTTCTATACAAGTAAAAAAAACATCTTATTTTTGATTTAATTCAGTTACCTTTCGCCCTTGTGTTGAAAGTGGTAGAGGGAAATACATCCTAGAGCAACAATTATTACACAATTGAGGTGAAAAATAACTCCTAATTCGAAAAATTAATTTGTAGTATGCCTTTTTTCTAATTTCAAAAAGAATAGGTCTTATTTCACTTAACAAATTCAAATTATATTCAAAACTCATAGCCAGCTGTAAAGTTTGTGAATATTTTCAAAAGGTTTCAAACAATTTTTTTATAGTCTAGTTAGCCTAGAGGCTTTTGTGTTCACTCCTTGAAGCCATGTTTTGCTCTGTCTTAGCTTTATCTTTAAAACTCCCTTGAAGGAATGGGAGTTATTTGCTCTGCTAACGCGTTCGTGCACGCCTCTGACACCAACAAAGCGTCCGTAGTATTGTTTCAAGTATTACTTATAAAAATATTTTCATGTAGTACCTATATGGTATAGACAGGTTTGTTAGCATATCAGCTGAACAGTTAACACGTTAAAAAAATTAGAATCATCGTATGTACGTTAAATCCAGCAGATGGCGCAATGATTGTGACGCTTTTCTCTTTAAAATATTATATAAAAATAACTTATAATTAAATATCTAATACTCTCAAAATAGAAAATAATAATTAGTAAGCAAATAAAATATAAAATATTAAGTATAATCGTGTTCCCGAAATAACTTATAGCTTAATAGTAAATAAAAAATTAACTTTATATATATAAACATATGCATCTGTCAAATTGACATATGCATATGCGACATGACATAACCCAACTTTATCAACATAATGAAGCTTTGTGGAAGCCATATGCTCCCCCAGGCGATAAAACAGTAAAAAAAAAAATTTGAATCATCGTATGATCGTTAAAAAGTTAAGCAGAGAATCTAAATTTGGACCAAAAATTCGATTTTACGATATTTGAATTTATTACCGAACATGATAAACTTATTACGTAAATCACTAAATTTTAATTCTAGGCCTCTTCTAAAGATATTCAGTAGTTTTAAATTAAATTAACCCTATATTACTTCTTGTAACTACTCTAGAAACATTTATTGAATAATACTTTATAAAATTTAAATATATAGCAATGCAATACTTCACTTTTATGATTTTTTCATGGAGTTCTATTTTAATGGAACCTCTAAATATAAAAAAATATTAAATTGAAATTTGTATACATATGTATTCACGTTTTTTTAAGAGTAAATAAAAACAAGTGATAAAAAAAATTAATAATTAAAAATATTAGAATTACATATATGTAAAATATTCGTGGTATACCATAGCAGTAGCTTATATATAAGGAATTTAATTTTTATAATAAATTTATGCCTTACATATGTAAATATAAAATTATTAAATGAAAATATGTCAAAGAATTTGCAATTAAACGAGGTTGAATTGTATTGCCCTTGCCAACTTTAAGATATATTACGTTCTCATTATATTAATAAAAATACAAAATAGTTTTCTGGTATTATTTGTTTATACACCTACATAGTACCTTCGATTTCAGATAAAAATCTGTCATTAAAATTTCTCAGAATTGCTACAAGGTTTAGTGTTATTTTACTATTCTGTATTCAATACCAGCAAATCAAAAGTAATTTTGGAATAATAGCCTATGTACAATGACGTTCTTGTTTCGTTCTTATTTCTATCTCATTACGTAATCAATAATGGAGTGTCTGCAATGAAATGTACAGCGTTTTTCGACATTGTTTTGTTTACAAATTTCATGAATTAAAAATATTTAATAGTTTAAAGTTTATTGTAAAGATAGAAAAAAATTTTACTAAATTTTTATTTTGACAATATATATTTTGTTTTCCAAAGTTCGAAAAAATTAAAAGTTAAACAACTTTTTTAATGGCTGCGTAATGGCTTCGTCTATTGTAGACACTTTCATATAATTTTTCACATTTAACTTAGTTTGACAGATAGCTACTTTTAGAGAGCGAAACGAATGCGTTCATTGCAGATATATAACAATTTTTTAACTAGAACTTGAGAACTACCTACGAAAATATTTCGATTTTCTTTATTGTTTTTAAATCTAGCAGTGCTCAAGTCTACCTCAGTTACAGTGGAAGATAGAGGGCTCACAGAGGTAAATCAATGTACCCCTTGGGCATCGATTTAAATTCAATTCAAGCACTTTTTTCATTAGTCAACTCATAAATACATCATAAACGGTCAAAAAATATTATTATATTCTTGGTTATTATACTTACGAGTTTTTTTTAATTTCTAAAATTCATTTTTTAATAAGCAAAAATCAATTAAAAATTCAATAAAAATTTTTATTTGAAAAAATGGTTTATTTTTTTTTGTCATATTTTTGTTCTAATTTTTTGTTCTAAAAACATTTAATAAAATAGTATATATACGTAATTTATTTACTTATATATATATATTCTAAATTTAAATTCAAATTTAGAATTATTAAATATTAATGCAAAAAAAAATTGAAATTAACAATAAACACATTTTGTAGCAAAAAGTTTTAGTACTAAAGATTTTGTACTTTTAATCCACATCTAAGACACGAACCTTAAAAAATAAATGTCAAAAGGGAAATAAATTACATATTTAGAAATTCTTTAAGAAAAAGTCCTTAGATAGATTAGAAACTTAAGAAATTGTTTTAAAGCTTTTAAAAGCTTTTTTTATTATACTAAAGTAACTAAAGGATATTTGTTTTTTAATATAATAATATTGAAAGATAAAAATATTGCCAGTATATCAGCAAAAATCTTCAATTAATGTTTCTATTATGACTATATGTATTTTTATACCCATGCAAGGTCACGGGTAAATTAAAATTACTTCTCCGTTTGTAACGCATCGGTCTAGAAGAGCTAGATATTTGCGGTCAAAGAATAAATCGATTCCGCAAAGTGTGTCTGTCCGTCAGTTCGATATTATTTCTGGAGAGTTGCTATACAAAGTTGTCAATTTGATAACTTTGAATCTAATTAAGCTACGACGTTAAAATTAAAACTGGGCAAGTAAAGTAATACGGCAAGTTACTTTGCAAAATTGGACATTACTCGACTTTTAGGGTGGGATATTTTTTTTTTTTTAATAGTTTTTTTTTTAGGCAAAAGTAAGAGTGGGTTAAATTTTTTTGTTATACTATTTTTTTATATTTTTTTTTTAGTAAGGGAAATAATTAATGATTTACTTTATTTTATTTTATTTTATTTTATTTTATGCATCATAGTGGGAATGCTCCAGTATCTAAAAGTTTATATAGAGCAAATTTATTGTTAATAGTGTAATTTATAACTGGGGATTTTTAAGTTTTAAAATTTGACATTTACGAAGAAATTTAAAATTTTTAAAAAAAACTAAATTTTATTTCATACTCAATCGAAACAATAAGCGACAGCAAATTAGTAGTCGTTGGTGGAATTAAAATTAATTCTCCTTTAAGATGTTATTTCGATTGTAACTCCTTACGAAAAATTCATTCTTATTTTAATTACACTGTGATACTTTGACTCATTTAATAAATTTTTTGAGTTTTTCTAGAAGTCCTAGAAGCAAGAATTAGCACAAAATTTGAATATAATTTTCCTTATGACCAATTAATCTGTAAATCAAATAAGTTGAATATATATATTAAAAGGCCAATTACCAACAGATTCACAAATATTTATATCAGTATGACTATAGGTCAAAAGGATATACTAAATTTGCATTACGTTTATGATGCAGAGAAGGAGGGGGGTAAATATAGGCTCAAAGCTGATCAGAATCGAAAAATAAATCGATTTAGCTATGTATGCCCGTCCGTCCTACGTCCGCACGATAACTCAAAAAAATTAAAGGGTAGGAATGTGAAATTTTCACAAACTCGTTTTTATGCAATAGCCCTCATCGCTATTGAAATCCAGACATTTTGCTCCACGGGTTTGAGTACCAGCCATACAACTTCTTTCTTTATATGATCAGTTCTCTATTCTTATTGAAGCTGATGCGGTGGGTTCAAGAACCTGTCATACAACTTTCTCTTTTATATGGCTATTACTATATGACAATAGTATTAGTAGTAGTTGTAGGAGTAGTTAACTTCAATGGTCAACGTCTGGGTAAAGTAAAGTCGGTGTAGTGAAAGAGTAAATCATTAGTTTATCAAATTTTTTCTTTATAATTTTGTAATTTTTATTTTTAGCTATGTGATGTATTAAGCTATATATATGTAGCTATTTTTTTATCATCCTTCCTCGAGTTTTGAGGAGCACATACTACTTTAATTTTTAAATTTAAAATTAAATTATCTCTTTTTCGAAAATAGTTAAATATATATTACTATTTAATTTTTATCAAAAAACTATAATATAGTAAATTAAGTCTCTATTTCTTAACACTTTAATTTAGTTGTAGACCTAACATTGAAGCCATGAAAATGAGCTATCGTACCAAAGTAGGAATATTCTATCACTTATTATTACCTATTTAAAATAAGTTACGCAAGTTACATTTATATAAGTAGTTCTGATGAATCTCAATAAATTTCTGACGCTACTATATGTTAATAATTCTCAATAAGTAGAAGTTTCAAAACACATCAGCCCCTTCCCTATGTCATGTTATTCCAATTAGTCTAAGTATTTTGAAAATCCCCTTTTCTGCATGTTTTTTAAAAAATTTGTCAATCTAAATTTATTATAAATCATTCTTACATTCATTTTAATTGATGCTTTAAGGGCTTAAATTAATGTTTTCTGTTAAATTGTGTTTAAATTTCATCAAATCAGACTGAAATTCACACCTAAGTGATATTTTTACTTTATATGTTGTCAAAACTTCAACATAATATCAAAAAAAAAACAATTACTCTAGACTGTTTTAGAAATTTATTCCATTATTTTTCTAAAAGTTGTTGTCGGATTATCCAACAATTTATTTAAATTGATATTCAATAAAAATTCCTAAAATTGTACTTAACCATTATTATTATTACAATGTTTATCGATAATATTATTACCTTAAAATCGATTAAAAAAATAATAAATTAATTTAAAACTGTGTATGGTGGTTTTAAAATGCATAGCAGAATTTTTTTTAGATTTTTTTCGCCTTATAATAATAAATTCTGTCCTTAACTCTCAAATAAAACAGGAATAGGATGTGGTTTCGTTGAATAGCAATTCTCTAGTCATCGAAATGGAGAAAAAAAAATATCAAAACGATTTTTGAATTTTAATAAAATACTTAGCATACAAATACATAACTAATAGTAATTGAAAATTCACCACGAGATTTAGATTATTTACTTTATTATATAAAAAGTTTTTATAATTTTCCTTGTGTATTTTAAGGGAAAAAAACGAGGAAGAGTGTAAAGTAAAGAGGACTGTGTCAACTCTAGGATATCCGTATGAAAGTAATACAAACATT
Source organism: Dolichopus griseipennis (assembly GCA_963082915.1). Lineage (NCBI taxonomy): Eukaryota > Metazoa > Arthropoda > Insecta > Diptera > Dolichopodidae > Dolichopus > Dolichopus griseipennis. The sequence goes on along the minus strand of OY720443.1, from coordinate 104,365,127 downwards.
ATGCCATCTGCTAAATTTCTGGAAAAACTTCAAATCACAACTTACAAGACTCTAAGTTATGCAATAAAGAAGATATAATAGTATTGCAACTATTCGAACCCGTTAAACAAACTGGCTGCATAATTTATGAAAATTTTCGAATCCTAGGTGCTTTACTTTTGAATTATTGCGCGGACAAGCGGACATACATAGCTAAATCGATTTACTTTTTGATTCTGATCCGAGACTTGTATCTATATTTATACTCCCCTCGTTTACAGAATCACAAACGTAATTGCGAATTCAGTATACCCATTGAACTCTAGTTATTCAATCTGCGATGTTTGTTTTTCTTTCGAAAAAATTGTTAAAAAATGAGAATGTAGACTTGGTATATTATTCTTCGAAAAAGTTTTTAGCGGTATAATAAATACAATAGAACGTGTAGAAAAACTGACAGATCGATGAATTGATGCAGCTGAAATTAAACCATTGTTGTCTAATTTAAAATTTGTTTTGAAAATTTGACAATTTCTTAATCAAAAGGAAAATTAAACATATTCTCTTTACAAATATTAAAACTGTTAAGTCATTTGAACTTGACTATAATGACGTAGGAATTATGCTGTCTTATATTCTGATTGGTTACTATTAATGAACACATAAACTCATAGAATATGACAGAGATTAACGTTCAAATCATTGTAAAGAAGTTTCAGATATTAGTCTAAAAAGTCTTGTATATCTGGACATCTGGAATCTCAAGATACATAATCGTGAGTGAATGTATATTATTACATAATTTATAATTCGAAAATATTTGGGAACCTATCTTTAAAGGCTCCGAAATAAGAGTATTAATAAACCCTTTTTCAACAACCACATCAAATACTAATCAAAACTAAAATGATGACTATATAGATGACTATAGAATATCATAACCTATTTCGGGAAATTCACACTTTAACTACAAGTTTTCCAAGTTTTATTCAGAAAATCTCAATTAAAATCTCAACTGCATACAACTGTGTGGCCACGCAAATCCATTTCTATAACATTTATTAAAATTAAAATTTAGGAACTAAATTTTATGATTTTTTAAATACCATTAAGATTTTCTGAATCACAATTGATATTTTCTGAACTACAATTGACACTTTCTGAATTACACTTGGATAAAGTTCAATATACTTTATTCCAAACTTGGTAACGATATTTTATCATCCCTAGCAACTATTTTTTATTCTACATTTGCATTTCTTACTCCAAGTGGGTTTAAGACAAATCTTGCTGGACTTTTGAAAATTAAATTAGAAGGGTCTTGGTGTTTCAACAAAAAAACATCCTTCTTAAGGTTTTTTTAAAAAAAAATTTTTTTTTTTGTTTTAAAAGTGTCCAAAAAGAAAATAATAGTGAACTCTTTTGTGAATTTATTTAAATTGAAATTTTTTTGAATATTTAGTATTTGTTTTTTGATATAAAAATAAATTCGCACGTCCTTTTACAGTTTTTTTTTTTTTTAATTTTTTTTAATGTTTTCCCAGAAAATCCCCAAAAAAACTTTTGATTGTTTTGTCCCTTGCTCTTTATATTTTTATTACTCAAGGGTGAAAATTCATATTTAATGAATGTAAGAAAATATGTAAAATATAACGAGGATTTAAAGAGAAGCATATAAAAATCATTAAAAATACATGTTACAAGGTCAATATGAATAACAAAAAGTTAATATAAAACTTTGAACGACTTCTTAGCCATTATCAAAAACTAATTAACAACTTATCATCTCTAGTTTAAATAAAAATCTCGAAGTCTAAAGATGTTAAAGTTTTTTTGTAATCGAATATGCTTATTTCTTAAGTATTTCTTAAGTTTATTGATCTATCAAAGTTTCTTTAAAGATGAATTAACCAGATGGTCCAATCTTGTTTTTATAGTTTATTTTCTCTAAATTAATTGATTCTCATAATCGAAGACTTACCTCTTCTGCTTTTATTGATTCTGCGATTCTTAAAAATTAATTAATTAAGAATTAGATTGCACTTAACAATGATGTGGTATATATTGTGTAAATCTTAGCCGATGAAAGGTTTATTATTACAAAACGCAATTCTAAAATTCATAATCAAATTGTATACTTTTGTATCACAGCTCCCATCTTTAGGGTGTTAAAGTCTCACAAAGGAAAGCGGGGGTATAGTTTCGATAAGTGGTTTTCGATGCTTTCTTCTGTCCTTAAGATAAATGATATCTGCTTAGGCTGCATTTATAATTATTACAAGTGCTTAGGATTTGTTTAAAATTATTATTGTAAAATTCGAGATCACCCTAGTATGAACCTAAGATCCATTCTAAGCAGATTGATTTGCGTTTTATAATTTTAATTTTAAAATGGTCATAGTTTTAAAAGCTATGGTCCACAGTGGAATACTGCGGAGGCTCTTTTAAGAAATTATTTAATCAATATTGCTGTTGTTTTTCATGTGGGATTGTATGCCATCCGGAAACATAGGATTTGCGTCCCGTTGTGCATTCCATTTGTCAATGAAAACTATTCATTCAAAATATCTTCTTATTATTTATGCAATGAAACTTATATCATATATTTTTAGCACATTTTCAAAAAAATTTGGAAAAATTTGCCTATATAGTTTTACTCTATCCGTCCGTCAGTTCGACGTTCAGTTTTGGAAATGTGCTTTTTTTAAAAATCTTTGGTGATGAAAAAAACACTTGTTTTATTTACTTTATGTGTTTCTCTTTTTACTTCATATATGTATTTGATAGTCCTCGGCCTACGCCTAAAACTCAAAGTGCCTCGATTATTAAGCTTAGACACTCGATATAAGCAAAGTGCCTCGATACTAACTTAGACACTACACCAACGAGGCTTCTGTTTTAAGCATTACTTGTTCTATGTGTTAATGTTTATTTAAAAACAGAAGATTGGAAAAATATTAAATTTGATAGGCCTTTCAAGGTCACAAAGTTACAACCAGATGAAATTTTAAAATATTTATTTATAAATATCCTATTTTTAAGAAAATTAATAATGAAAATTGAAGAAAATAAATTTAAAACTAATTTAAAACTTTCTTAATAAAATATTTTTTTTTATTATTAGATTTTTTTGTGTTTCGATTCATTATTATTTTTTTTATAAGTACTTATTTCCTCATAAATTTAATTTTAATTTAAATTTTTAAAGAGTTAATAATACTGATCTATATATATATATATTTAATTTAATATATTTTATTTGCTTTTTAATGGCATTTGTTTTTAAACAAGCAAATAAAAACTATCATTAAAAATTATATTAAAATTATAATAACAATAATTTTATATATTATTGGAACTTTAATTAAGTTTTTAAATAGTTTTTCTTTTTATAATATTAATTAAAAACGAGGAAGAGTGTAGTAGAGTAGACTGTGTCAACTCTGGGATACCCGTATGACCGTAACATATACATTTTATCATCCGGTTAATTACTTTTGGCAAAATTTCAAACATTCAGCTTTATTAGGTGTAGACTGTAGAGTAATGCTCATATAAAAGAAGGAGTTGTATGGCAGCTACTCGAACCCTTTGCAGTAGACCAACCAAATTTTGCAGTAACTTTGGCCATTACACTAAACTATTTTTGGCAAAATTTCAGACACCCACCTTCATTTGCTGTAGTGTAATCCTCATATAAAAGAAGGAGTTGTATGGCAGCTACTCGAACCCTCAGCAGTAGACCAACTAAATTTGGCAGTAACTTTGGCCATTACATTAAACTATTTTTTGCAAAATTTTAGACACCTAGCTTCATTAGGTGTAGTGTAAAGCTCATATAAAAGAAGGAGTTGTATGGCAGCTACTCGAACCCTCTGCAGTAGACCAACCAAATTTTGCAGTAACTTTGGCCATTATACTAAACTACTTTTGCCAAAATTTCAGACACACAGCTTCCATAGGTATAGAGTAATGCTCATATAAAATTAGAAGTTGTATGGCAGGTACTCGAACCCGCGGACCAAAATGGCTGAATTTTAAACTCGATTCCGTTTTTTGCATAAAAACTAATTTGTGAAAATTTCATAATCCTAGCTCCTTTACTTTTTGAGTTATCGTGATTACGGACGGACGGACGGACGGAAGGACGGACGGACGGACGGACGGACGGACGGACGGACATACATGGCTAAATCGATTTATTTTTCGATTCTGATCCGATCCATACACTTGAGTCTATATCTACCCCCCCTCCTTCTCTGCGTTACAAACGTAATGGCAAATTTATTATACCCTTGGACTATATAGTCATACGGGTATAAAAATCGTAAATCTATGGTTTCCTTAATATGCCTTAAATTCTAAAGAATATTTTTTTAAATATTTTAACAAAATCGTTTTTTCTTTTGTAAAATTAATTAATTCGTTCTTGATCCATATTTTTCATTTTAAATATTACATTCATATTTTACATTCTTAACAAATTCTTCTTAATTATTTTTTAAAAGATAGTTTTTTTTTTAGCTGAACACTACAGAGGTTCAGCCATCATACTTAATCTAAAATCACAGTTTCTATATTTTTGAAAATGATGAAAAAAAAAAAAAATTAAATTAAAATTCACAATAAATATTTAAAAAAAAAATATAATTATTGATATTCCAAGATATTCAAGTTTTTTAAAACTTGTCCCAGTATTAATTTTCTCAGTATCATTTTGATGTAAAATCATCAATTGTTGTTCGGCCATTTAATAGACTTTGATCTTTATGATTATTACGATTAATTAAACCAACTGTATTATAATCTAAATATAATTGATCAATTTGATCTTGATCATCATCTGGATCATGAACTAAATGATGATCTAAACCAATACCATTAATACTATTACTTAAACAGCCACCACTAATACTACCTAAACGTAACGAATTATTATCACCACCAGGACCACCATTCAATTGATGTGTCTGTAATGAACTCATCGAATTCATTGAATTTACTTTACTTGTATTATTGTTATTTAATTTATTGCGATTTGTATCGACTACTCGGCCAATATGTTTTCTTAAACCATCACCAATTTCATCTAATCTACCATTGGAAATTGCAGATTGTACCGTTATTGATCCTAGTTTCATTTTATCTTTATTGCCGGATGATGTTGTTGTATGTATTGATCCACTAACATCACTTAAATTTGATTCTTCACATATTGCTGAGGTATAATATCCATTTGAATAATTACGATAACTATCTGAATTAGCTAAACTATCACCACAATTTACCAGTTCCATTGCATCACCACTACTACTTGAATCTTGTATAGCAAATAATATTCGGGAATTTTTTTTATCTTTTTTATTATTTGAGTTATTGTTATTTGAATTGTTGCCACTGTCCCTTCGTACAAAATAAGTTAATGGATTATAAATGCTGCCATTGCCACCTTCTTTTTTGGAATTTTTTATAAAACGATCGCCATGACCATTTTCCCCATAACTAGCATAAATTAAATCCGTTGTTGTACCATTTCCATTTGTTTCAGTGCTAAGTAATCCAGCACAAAGATTTGTGCCACCATTCATTGTTGGATGTTGTTGATGTGATTGTTGTTGATTCTGTTGATTTTGTTGATGATATGGTATATAGACGAAATTTTTTCGACGTGTTGATGCATATGTTGAACGTATTGAACTTGCACGTGTATACACTGACATTGTTCTATCATGAATATCATTCGAATTGGTTGTAAAACGACAGAAACACACTGTGAAACGTTTATTGAATTCACGTTTGAATTTTTCCTGCAATTAAAAAGAAATTGAAATTAAAAAAATAGTAAACTTAAGATTATTATTTTAAAGTCTATAAAATAAAACTAGAACGAAGCAAAGAGATTTTATTAGCTATAATGTTAAAGCTTTTCAAAAATATTCAAAATACAGCAAGAATTATATCCCTTGTTGGAGACTTGTTCAACTCATCATTGTGAATATTTTCCAATGTTGAAATGAAATTTAATGTGAACTGCTTTTGTAATGTCAAAAATAATGTTCATTGTTTTGTAATTCGTTTAAAAAGATTGTTTTATTTTGGAATCGCCAAACTCAAAAATTGACTAAACCTTACATTCCGTAAACTCAAACTCAACATTTTTTTATTTAAGTTCTTTTTAAAATGTTGCAATTTGTATAAAGGTATATATTCCTATCAGAGGAGAACACATTGGATGGAAGCTAGTTCCATATTCTAGCAGTTCTCACAATAAATGAGTTTCCATAACCAGTTTTGAAGCACCTAGGGATTTCCACTGTGTAGAAGTGAGCGCTTGAGTCCTCCCTGGTGTTTAAATGGAGGCATTATTGATTTTAATTCAATAGAGCAAGTGCCAAAACCTAAGTAAATACAAAGCTTTAACACCCTTTGAAATAAAACAATGAACTGCGTGCGTAGGTGTCGCAAAAAAAGATAGTTTCATATAACAAATTTTTACTGTATCACTACGCGGTAACGTCTTCTAAAGTTCCAAATATGGAATTGAGTTTCTCATAGTTGCTTAACCATTTATTTCCTAAAGCGGGTGCAACATTCTTCTGCAAAACCATTCCAAACAGAAAAAGTGTCTTGAATTAAAGAATTGGTCAGCGGATTGAATATAGAAGAAGAGTCGGTACGTGATACATTTACTTATAGTAAAGAGTTGATATAAAAGAGTACATTTTGTCAATGCCTAGATCGAAATTCTTGATTAATTTTATGTCAATTGCAATATACGAACATTTAATGAATTTCAGAACAAAGTTTAAACCTTCGAAGATTCACCGCGTATAATAAGGAAGCAATAAATATCCTCAAAATCTTTTGAATAGTAAAAGTGATATTAAAATATTGGTGTATGACTAAAGCAATGGAAATAAGAATAAGGTTCGCATGACTATCTAACACCAATACTCTGATATAAGAATTAAAATTCTTATTTTATTATAATTTCCAAAAAACATCTCAAGGATAATGCTATTAAGCTTCGAAAACATTCATGTCTTCATCCCCCTTCAACAAATCAATGCTTTCTCATACAATTTGTTTTGTAACTTCAACATTTTTATCATAAATTTTTTTATTTTTGGTTTTTATGTCAAAATATCACGAATCTAACATAAAATAAAAGTGAAACTTATAAAGTTTTTAAAATTTTTTGTTTTTTTTTGATTTTAATACTTTTGTTTTTGGGTTTTTCTGGTGGATAAAAATAAAACGGAATGCTCATAAATCATTTTGTTTTTCTTCAAAAAATATATTTTTTTACATACTTACATTATATATGCCATAAATAAATGGATTGTAACAACTGTTGCTCATTGCTAACCAATCACAACAAAACCATATAATATTGATAAATTGATAATCATTGATATCAGGCCATGTTACATATAAAATATTATAAGTTTGTAAAGGTAACCAACAAATACCGAACACAACAACCACAATAATAAGCATTTTTATTACCTATAAATAAAATGAAAAATATTTAAATTATTAAAATGGAAAATATAATATTTTTATTTTATATTTTAAAAATCTGTTATTGCATTTAAATTTTAAGAAAATTTAAAAAAAAAAAACTTTAGATTACTTACTTTCTTTTTATTAATTAATAATGTTCGATCGCGGGCATCTTGTGCATTACCTGGTGTTCTTGAACCCCATAATTTAACAGCCATTTGTATATAAACAAAACTAATAACACATAATGGTACAACATATTGTACAAATACTAAATAATAACGATAGCTACGTAATTGATCATATGTTAAATTAACATTTTCACAAAATGGTCTTGTTACATTATAATAGATGTCATCATCTAAAAAAATAGAAATAAAAGTTAATTATACAAATTTTTTTTTAACTTTTTTAGATAAATATCAAATAAATCAACAATCAAATGTCAACTATGGGTTAAAAAAATTAAAAACTTAACATCTTACAATTCAAGAGAAGCCTTATTAAATTAAATTATTAAAGACCTGGAAATTTACAGCCCGAAAAGTGTTAGAACAAAAGTTTCCAAAAATTTTCAGCCTAGTCCAATATTTTAAAATCGATCTAAGACAAATACACAGATTGTTACATATAAAGACATCGTAAAGAATAGCAACTTTTTTCCTGACTGATGACTGAACTGAAGAATGACTGATTTAGTAATCAAAACAAAGATCTAGATGTAGATGGCAACTAATGCGTTACCCGGATGACAAAAGGAAAAATTTTCCCAGTCGCTGAAAAGAACCATACAAAAACTACAATAAGTTTCTCGAGACAAATTTAAAAATAATTAATCTGGAGGTTCGAGATTACTTCTAGTATTACAAGTAGATGAGTATTTATTTTAAAAAGAAATAAAAGGCAGGGATGCTTCAAGACAGACTGTGTCCAAGGAATAGACTGTACTTTATTTGATATACACTAGTGACCTGCAAGGAGTAGAAAATGTAGCAACATTCGCTGACGATATTGCCATATTAGCAATCAATATCGACGAGTCAACAAGAAAGTTACATAACGTATGTGGAAAAATGATTGAATGGACTAACAAGTGGAAAACAAAATTAATGAAACTAAGTCTACATATCCGGACTTTAACAATAAAAATTAGTTAATCCACCAAAAATCAATTTAAATAATGTAAACGTACCGATCGTGTGCTCGGATCAATATCTAGAACTATACTAGATGTCAAGCTAAGATGGAAATAACATATTAAAAAGAAAAATTTAAAACTAGAATATAAATATCACATCATCTATTCTCTCGTTTAAATCCTATCAAACCTTTCAATGTCAATTTTTTCAAAAATCCTACTATTAACTATCCATTTTTCGCGCTTTTATTCCAATTTTTCCCATTTTTTCTTGCAATTTGTTTTATGTTTATTTCAAACACGTGGATAGTTCATGACATTCGTGACCGGTTATCTATAACCATAAGTATTCGGAAGATAATAATATACTTGATATTAAATTTTATAGTTTGTTGTTGTTATTAATAATGTCTTAGGCAAAACCAAATGGCTCATGACTGTATGGTATATTAAAAATCAAATATATTTTGAAAACGTTTTGTAAAATACAAGAAGCTTCCTTCATTTAGAAAGGAAGTATTTAAGGTTAGTCAAATTATATTGAACATGAAAAGTTCAGTAAATTGTAAAATAAAAGATATACCAGATATAATATTCAGCACCACTTATCAATAGCACGTGAATATTATCAAAGTTATAAGTTTTTCTCCTAATGAATTGAAAAAAATAGTCTATTAGAATTGAGGAAAGGAAATTATTCCAAATAGAACTCTAATAAGAATTTATGGATAATAACGATTGTAGTTTTCAAAAGACTTAAATACTATCCTAAAAAGCTTAAAATATATTTGTAGAGATGCGATTTATTATAATTTGTTTTTCTGAACTTAATACAATCCATTAGATCTACTTGATTTGAATCCTTGATCAAGAAAATAAAACTAATTTGAAGAACTGATATTCCATGATCTTGTCGCTCGGTTAAAACTCGTTTGATTAGTAAAAAATCTCTTTATACAAATTCCAAAGCGGTTCTGTGTAAAACACCATTGTTACCAAAATAAAAATTTTGTCAATGGTTCAACTAGCTGAAAGCTGAAACAGATTTCCAAATCGCCAATCCGTTGTTATAGATGACTGACTTCATTATCAAGCAGCGACATATACAAATATTTAAAAGGATTATACATATAAATCTGTCGTCCTAGTGAATTTGATTTTGTCTAGAGACACTCATGTACAAAATATGAAATCAATAGATTGAACTGTTTAGTCGGGGTTTAGTTACCATTGAACGAAATAGTTATTGTTCAAAATCTGGAGCAATAACCTAAAAAATTAATCGAAATATTCTGATCATCATTGAAAATTCCTGCAGGGACGTTTGCGACATTCGGATGTTCTGTGTAGCTGTCTATAGTAAATAAAAGAAACCACAAACTCTAACAAAGTTACATTTTGTATTTAAGATATGTTAACGGGTAGTAATTTAATTTAAAAATAATTTAAAGTTTTTAAGGATTTGTTTTCAAGAATCAATGATTAACTTATCATTGGAATTAACAAAAGAATGTAATTTACTTAATTTCAACCAACAATTTAATGATCAAACATTAAAGAAATTCTAAAATTCTAAAAGTTTTTATCAATGAATCAAATTGATTTCAAATAAAAATATTTTAAAAGTTTTCTTTATTTAAAGGAGATGATTTATTTTAAAGAAAAAAGTTTTTATTAAAGAAAATATCTTGTAGACTCCCATTTCAATGTTCATGTTATTTAAAAATTTTATTTTTAAAGTTGATGAAATTCTACTTCTTTTAATCTTTATTATGATGTGAGTTTTAATCGTTTTTATGATGTGCTGATATAAAAAGTAAAAAATCTTTTAATCTATAGTAAGATTTCTGAGGTTGTGGAAACAAAACACTAGAATGAAAGAGATTTAGAACTTTCATATTATATAATACAGAAAATAATGACATTATCTTCAGCAATCGAAATCATTATAATACCTGTACGAACGTTCTTTACGTTACATTTGTGACGTTGTATGGGGGACGAGATAGACTTAGACTCAAGTGTATTGATCGGATCGAAAACGAGCGATTCAGTATTGATTAGTTTTAAAAATTTTGACAAATTAGTTTTTGTATGTAATTTTGTCAAAGCTAGTTGGGTTTTATGGCTAAAGTTTGTGTAAAATTAGTTTTTTCTAGATTAAGAGGTTTTAAGAGATGCTATAAAAGAGATGCTTTTTCTTTTTAAAGAAAGTTTGTTGGATAGCATCGGAATTTACTCAAAAACACGACACGGAACTCTAAACAGTGTTTGATTATCACCGAACCCCCTTCCCTCAAACTTTGAATGGACCTTAAATTCAAATGTTTGTTCTTGAGGATGCAACCTTTTGGTCTTGAGGATCTAACGTAACTCGGACTCTTATTATGCTGAGTATTTGAAATATTACCAGAGATGAAAGTGTCTTAAATTTTTAAAATTAGGTTCGTTTAGTGCACGGAGTTCAAAAAGTTTCCCTAAGTTTTATATCTGAAACTTTGTTGAAATTTGTTTTTTTTTGGAGCAAGAAATGCGAATAGCTGCTATAATACTTTATGTTGTTGCAGGTATTCAAGAGTTGCCTCCATATCATGACAGATACTCTTAACCTAATAAGCGTTATAGGTTTTATTATTTAGCAATGTATTATCTAAGAGCACTGCTTTATATAATAAAGTTAAAATATTCTCTTACATCTATTCTACAATTTGAGAATTCAAAATATTTGATTAACAATTTCCCTTTAAACAGTTATTTAAGAAAAATAGGAATTAAAAAACTTTTTATTATTTCTGTATAGGGGGGAAATTTAGTAGAGCAATCAATTTTTTCTTTTGTGAATGTCAAATTTTTTGTAATATTTGAATTTAAGGTAAACTTTTCCTAAGAACTTTATTGTTTGTATTGAAAATTTGTTTTTTTTTTACTTACACATCCTACACTTTTAATTATAGAGAGTATGCTGGCATCTAATCTCTTCTTCTTACAAACTGTTCTACAAGAAATAGAAAAGCATAAGCCACAAAATAGAATTGTTCCTAAATATACCTTATTTTTCTATTTCTTCTTTTAAATTTTATTTTTGGGTTCCATTGTTTTCCCCTACTTTCGCTATTTTCTAATCAAAAACTTCTAGAAATAAACAAGAGCAAAAATAGAAAAACCTACAATCTGAAGAAAATTGTAACGTTTGTTTGAATTTTCTGGGTGTAATTCGGGTAAAATTTCAAATTTAAGTAAATAAAAATATATTACATAAGAATAGTAAACATGAAAATTGTGTTGAAGGTGTATTGTAAAGAATGGGAAGAATTTAAATACGTAGACGGTTATATAAAAACAAAACAAAGTTATATGGAAAACCAAAGGTTTTAACACGGGCCATTTTCATAAAGGAAATGAAAAGCCTTTGTGATTACTATAATACGATTTGTTTCATAACACGCAAAAACAACACCAACATAACCCATATATTTATGTGGGCCAGGGTCGGTAATATTTATAAATAAATCTATATATGTATATGTATAATTACAAGACATGGTTTTTAACATAAATAAAATATAATTATATATAATTAAAATAAAAATTTTACTTTTGTAAAAAAACAAACCCTTCCATAAATAAATATAAAATGCTGATTTGACATTTGACACTTCACATTTGGCATTTGATATTCGAATTTTTAAAATTAAGGTAGCCAACATTTCAAGTTAAAATCTTTTTTAATTACGTGACCCACACGAATTTTTTCAAACATTGATACTGACCCCGATGAAAAAAACACAGTTGATATAAATTTGCAATTGTGTTAAGACTTTTATTTGTAGAAAGAATAAAGAGGCAACTCTGACATTTTAAGATCAATAATCTCAATGAATTTGACATTAAATTAATACATTTCTTATTCCTAGGATTTATTTTATGCATAAAACCATGTGAATCATCGATCTGTGAGTTACATTATTCAATTAAATTACGTATTTTTTTACATTTTGTATTTGTTAATATTATTATGTTTATTAAGTTTTTTATCATTGATGTAGAATTCTTAATTATTGGATATCCAAAGTAGTAGAGTCGGTCCAGTCGAGTTTTAATTTTTACTGTAATTGTGAACCATGCTTGAACCACCAGTTGAGTGAAACAAAATGGTTAAGACTATTACTAGTTCGAAACTTATGCTAAACTATGTTAATTGTAAGTGAATCGTTCTTAATCCAAAATTTATTTTACATCTGTCTTACTTTTCTTTATTGAGTTCAATAGATGTGAAATAACCAAATTTTTATTGACAAACGTACGGATAGATGAATAGACCGAGTTAAACTAAATGTAATAAGTAAAATTTAAAAAAAAATAAAAAATAAAAATGAGATAAAAAATAATACACGTGCTTTTTCTAGGAAATTCGTATTGTTGTTTTGATGATATAAATGTTTCAATTTAAATTATTATACAAATTATTTTTAACCACGAAATACACCAGTATCTGAAATTTTAAAATTGAAGGAACCCAATGCAAGATATATATTATGTATAATTATAGGATATAACATTTTTAGCACATTTTCAAAAAATTTTGTAAAAATGTGCCTATATAGCTTCACTCTGTCCGTCCGTCCGTCCGTCCGTTCCTTTTTACCTACGATTGACTAAAAAATATCAGAAATGGGTAGGTATTGCAATAAAAATAATTTAATGTTAAAACTTTTTTTTGTAGCCCTCCCCGTTACGGAGCTACAGCCCTACAAAGTCGAAAAATGCACCATATTTAAACAGTTATAATTAGAGTTCTATAAGGTATATTTCCAACCTGAAAACGGTAACAGACAGCTGTTCTTATAAGCTTTACAAATTTTTAAAAACCAATTGTATAGGGTTACCATACGGTACTAAAATTTACCGTTATTCAAAACTAAGTTTTACAAAATTTTTGGTCCCTCATAACTTCGGAACGGCTAAATCTAGAAACTTGAAATTTTGGGAGAAGTTAGATCCTTAGAAATAAGTAAGAGTCAGTTAACAAAATTTTTTTGTCACGCCCCCTCTTTAGGAGCTGTAAGGGGTCGAAAATTGAAATTTTGCTAAAAATTTAGCTTTTAAACACCTATAACTTGAATACCAGTCAAAATTTTTTTTTATTTGTATACAAAATTGAAAGCTCCAAAACGAAAGTTTCAATAAGTGTCAAAGGATTTTCTTAATTTTGACTTTGTCCGTCCGTCCGTCCGTCCGTATGTTTACAAAAACTTTTACACCGTTTGAAATAGATTAAAGAAATTTTAACCACGGGTAGATATTACAAAAAAATTAATTTCGTAGAAGAATTTTTTTCTGTAGCCCCACCCGTTACGGAGCTACAGCCCCCCAAAGTTGGAAAAAGTCCTATTTTTAAATTGTTATAACAAGAGTTTCTTTAAGTGTATTTTTAATCTGAAAACGGCATAAGATAGCTGGTTTTATAGGCTTTACAAAAATATAAGGTTTAAATGTATAGGGTTGCCATAAGATACTAAAATTTACCATTAAGCTAAACTCAACTTTTGCAAAATTTTTGGCCCCATATATCTTCTAAACGGTTCAACCTAGGGTTTTGAAATTTTGGGAGAAGTTAGGTCCTCCAAAATTAGTAGGAGTCGGTTAACAAAATTTTTTTGTCACGCCCCCTGTTTAGGAGCTATAAGGGCTCGAAAATTGAAATTTTGCTATTTTCAACCACCTGTAACTTTAACACCTGTTCAAATTTTTTTTTAACAAATATGCAAAATTTTTAGCTGCAGCATTATATTTCAACATACGTTAAAGGTTTTTCTTAAATTTGAAAGGGTCTCTTTAAATTGAAGAAATTGTTTCTTAGTCTTAACCATATTTGGTTTGATAATAATATTCTAGGTAAAATTCCAAATTTTGTTGGAGTTCAAAATTGATTTCCTAGAACAGGAAAAATATTGGAAGAGTGAAGACAGGAGGGGGATGAGCAGATTTGCTAAGCAAAAATTTGGGAACCTTCTCCATTGAAGATCTACTAGGTCTTCCAAATTAAAACTTTTATGTTCTTATAAAACAGTAATTTATTTACCAGTGTAAGTTTTTCCAAAATTAAACGTTAATATTGAAGCTCCAACATTATATTTTGCACTTATTAACAGGTTTTCTTGAGTGCATTGGGGTTGTATTCTAAGTATTTCACTATTAGTCATATAATTAATTATTAATGAAATAACAAAATTATAATATTATCATAATATATATTTTTATAAAAATAAATGATAAAATACTCAGTAAGAAACCGTATATAATTTTGAAAATGTGCCTTTTAAAAACCCTTGGTTTTTTTCCCTCACTTGTTTATTAAATAGTGTTTATTCTTTCGTATTACAAAGATGGGTTTTAATCAAAGAATTTAATGGGGGTCAATTAAGTTAAATAGAAAATTTCAAAATTTTTAAAATTATATTTTTTAATAAGTACTTACTGGATTTAAAAAATATAAATTGTTTGAACTATTTTTAGAAGTTATTGAAATAATAGAAAAATTTCATTGAATTTTCAGAAATAAATTTGAAAATAGAAATTTAATGAAATATTTAAAATTGTCAAGTTTTACTTTGTATGGATTTTAAAGACGGGACGGGATGGCGTTAATATATAGGTATGTGTAAAAGTATATTAGAAACTAAAATTGAAAAGATCTGCGAAAATATATTATTGAATTTGTGGATGTTTAAAGAAAAGTACCTAACCTCTAATCCACAAAAAACACAGTGTGGGTATTTTTGATGTTTGTTTTTATATAGGGGTTGGCATGTGTCATCCTAACACGTAGGATTTGCGGCTTGTTGTGCACCCACGTTCAATACTTTTTATCAATTTATAAGTAATATTATTTTTTTTGTTTATATTATATGTTTGTATATTTTAAATTATATTTGGTCACCATGGAGATTTGTAATGAATTATTTTTCAATAATTTTGGTCAATTAAAAAATTCATGACCCCCACGGAGATCAAACCCGCACCTCCTCGGTTTTTTTTTTTTTTTTACCTATTTACAATTATTTATCTTATCTCGAATACTGGACATTCTAAATTAAGTGCAAATATTATAGTGTCAAAAATGCTGGTGATGTATTGTCGTATTGATATGTTGGATAATAAACAAAAGGTAATTAGATAAAGAGATAAATTCCATTAGCAGTGATTATTTTATTGGCTTTGGAAAGTTGATAAAAAAAGCTGAGTAAAATTAATTTCGAATATAATTGTTTTACTATAACTGAAGCAATATCATGATTACAAAATATGAATAAATAATTTAATTCATTAATATTATTCGCAGATAGAGTCCTTGGTTGTGTAGGGAGTAAGTATTTGGTTTATTAACCGAGGAAGTGCGGGTTCGATTCCCGTACCCGTCATTAATTTTTAATTTAAAACAACTAGGATAATCTGCCACGCATGAAAAGAAAAGGCATGCTCCACTTCCTTATCGCATTGAATTAGGTAATTGTCATAAAGGGGCTGTTTATTAATAAATAAATACTCACAGATACAGAAAAATCTTGTAATCCAAATATAAAAATGATTTTTCAGTGTCTTCAGAGAAGCTATGTTATCGGAGAAAGCGCAGCTTAATTTTCCGAAGTTATGTAAAAGTTTGTTCCAACAAATTATTTATTTATCAAATTAAAATAAACTGTTAAAAAAAAACAGATAAACATCACATATTTCATCGATTTATTTATTTAATCAATTAAATTCATATAGATATGAAATTTTTCATGTATTTGATACTGTTGATGATGTGAATAAAATTTTTTAAAATTGTGATAAATGATTTGTGATAATTCACACTCACGATTGGCTTGTTGAAAATCTAAGGCATTTCTGTGTGTTACGGTCTCTTATGAATCTTGCATTTCACTTTATATTTACAGATCAAATGTATGACTCTTAAAATAAATGCATGGCTTGAGTACGACGGGAAACGATTCAACTAATTTCAGAACAGAATTCTAAGGGGAATCAATTCCTAATTTCTTGCAAACAAACGCGCAGTTCTTTTAAAGTTTTAGTTGAATTTGTATTTTTCATTTTATTAAATAAAATCTCAATTAGGGACAAATCTGCACTACTAGAATGACATTCTTCCATTTAATTTTCGTATTCGTTTTTCCTGCGTTCAGGATGATGGGTTATTTGGTTTTTTGCATGAAAAATAAGGGGTGAAGGAACTCTTTTGCATTTGGGGTCGCATAAGGCATAGTACTATTTCAAATATTCGACGTATGTGGACAGACACGCTTATCAGAGTAACGATTGAATAGGACTTCTATCCGATATGAAAAAACAATCCGATATGCCGAAGTTAGCATTAAGATTATTCTTTTGCTCAGAAATTTTTAGTGATTTTTAAATTAATTTGTTAAGCAGTTTTCTGCAGATTAAGTAAAAATCTTGATTATTTGACTTCTTTTCCCTTACTTCTGATATGTAGTGCTGGCTGCTGAGCCAATTCAACCTTTATATTCGAATTAATTTCGTAGCATCGCCCTATTTCTGGTTTGTATGTTATATTGACTGTATAAGTTTAAGAGATAGGTATTTTCTAAAAAAAATATTACTTGACCTTAAAGACAATATATGAATTCAGACATGTTACTTAAAATAATTAAAAAATGACTTACCTCGAAATTTATCTGTAATTTGTATAACACGAAATGCTATTGCAAATGGTATAGCAAATGATAATGCTGCTACCCATATTCCAAGTATAATCATTTTGGATAGAAATCGTGTTGGACGTGCCCTAAAATTAAAAATGAAAATATAATAACAATAATAAATATTTTTCTACTTTTTAAAAAATTTTCTTAATTTTTTTTAAAAAAAATACAATTGCAAAAGTATCATAAAATTACTGTAAATGAAATTGTTTTTGATTACCATCACAGTTTTATTCAATGTCTTACCAGATGCTTTTTATTTTTCATTTTATCGTTTTAATCACCCACTTGCACGCCTCCATTTTAAGAAGGTTAAAGAAATTTTAACTTCTTGACAAAAGGTGTAAGAGTGCTGCTCGGTGGGAAACAAGGATAAAGTCAAATGAGGAATGGTTGAATGTAACGGAAAGCAAAAAAATTTTGAAGTAAACAAACATTTTTTAGATTCGAATTTGTATTTTTTATAAGTTGATATCCAAAATATTTGTATATTGACAAAGAAATTGGAATTGGAAAATTCAAATTTTAATCCTATTATTTTCAATATAGGAAAATAAGTTCTTTTAGAGTACTGCTATTGATTGAGAAACAATTTCTTTTTTGTATAAAAATTTAATATTGAATTTTGACTTCAATTAAAAGTTAAAACTTACAACAACATTTAGAAACATTATTTAGAACGTGTTTGTGTAATTAATCCCAATTTATAAGATACAGAAGAGCTCAAAAAGGAGATCTATCATAATTTAATTTTTAGAACTAAGAGAGTTAAACTCCTGTTTCTTACAATCATGCATTTGAAAAATGCGGATAATGACAGAACAGGCCTAAACAACAGGATGGCATAGTAATTAAAGGACCGACCTCTAATTCAAAAGCCCAGGTTCACATTTCGAGCCTTTATAAAACCTTTAATCTCGGTTTCTAGTGGATTACCCAACCAATAGTTATTGAGTTCAAATTAATGTAGGAAAATAATTTATTTCAGTAATATAAGTCACAGATAATATCTTATAATTCAAATTATTAGATTCAGATGAAATGTGTCAATTTTGAATGCATAACAAGGTTTACTACTCTCTCAGATATCTGATCAACGGCGTAGTGGTAAAGACGCCATCTTTCATCTGGAAAGTCTCGGGTTCAAACCCCGGTCAGATTATTTCTAATAAATAAATATCGTCAAATTGTATATTTATATCGTAATTGAATAGTTAATTACATAATATAAGATAATTTAAAATAAATTTTGTGAATGATAATAGATGGCGCACAGTAGCACGTATTTATAATCTTATACAATAGCTCCAGCCGAGTACAACGGCTTAGTGAATATAACGATTAAAGAAACTGAAGCCTAGTCTAAATAGACTTGGTGAATGCCCTATACTCCTTAAAGGAATGGAAAAAGGAATATAAACTCTCTCCTATGCCTATTGAACATGAAATGGATTAAAATCAAGTCTTTTATAAGAATCTTATATATTCATATACTTGTATAGTACAAACAGATTTATTAACATTTTCATTGTCCTTTAACTTTTTTTATTAATTTCTCTAAAAGACTTCATACCAATGCTTCACACAATGCTTCATTCAATGTGAATAAATATTTAATTTTAAAGTTATTAAATTCTATTTCCAAATTCCAAAGTCATTTCGTTTTGATGTTACCTTAAAAATAACCTTAATAAAAAAAAATCCTATTGATCAAATTCTTGGAATCACTAAGATCTAGCCGTTCTTTGTTTAATTCTAAGAACAATTTATTAATTTTATTTTTAAATTCTAAAAATTTTTTTTTTGTTTAATATTGGTTGTACCTTGAACTTACTCCTAATTAAATTAGATCCCCAATTTTCTTTAAAGACAATCATAATATTGTTTTGATTTTTTTTAAGTTGATTTCTTGATCTTCACATTTAATCTGATGGGAGAGTCTAATGATTCTCAAGGAAATCAAATTAAAATTTGGATATTGGAACAAACAACAAATTAAAAAAACAAAGGGAGTGTTAAAGGCAAGAGTCTTTAAATTTTTGAACATTTTGTAATATGGAAACTTTTGTATCCAAATTTTTAATTTTTCTGAGAATTTGTGGAAAACTGTGAAAGAAAAGGAAAATTTTGTTTTGTTTTAATTTTTAGCAAGTCTTGCACAATTGGGAAAACTGTTTGGACAGGTTTCTACTTGAAATTCTTAAATTTGAAAAAAAATCTCACATTTTTTGAGATTTCAAATGCATTAAATTAGTTGTTTTTCAATTTTTAATATCATTGATTTCCTGTGACTTTTTAACTAAAATTCATTCTAAGATCTGTACGCCCTCTTAGTATTTAAAATTTGCTAAGTTTTGAACACAGGGCTGGACGGACCCAATTAAACTAATAAGCAAATTGTGTTTGAGATTGTGTTTTTTTTTAAATGTGAAAAACTCAAATTTGTTTCTCTTAAAAATATTTAAATTGATATCAAAAACAAAGTTAAAGCAATATATTTATTAATATAGGAATCCTTATAAACAAGTGATGAAAAAACCAAGAGTTTTTAAGCAAAAGCACATTTGGGAAATATTAAAAATTAATATTTAAAATATAAGCTCAAAGGACGAAGAAAAGGTGTTGGTGAGGTGAGAAAATGTGAGGTGTTGAAATATATATGCAGGTAAGTAAGTTACAGGTTTTATAAAAAAGTAACCTTTATTAACTCTTGCACTGGGAATATTTTGAATTAATATAAGCAAATTTTCAGAATTTATCCCAAAATTTTCAAAGTTACAGAAATTTAGTTTGCCTTGCACAAAAATTTTAATCTTTTTTTAGAATTTTATTATATAAGAAACGAGGAAGAATGTAGTAGATTAGAGTGTGTCAACTCTGGGATACCCGTACAACCGTAATATCGACATTACATCATCCGATTAGAAATTCATATATCATCTAAAAGAAAATATAAGTTGAAAGGCGGCTCTTCGAACCTCTTCCACTAAACCAACTTTATTTTATTCATACGTTCGCCATTAAAGTTAACTACTTTTCACAAAATTTGAAACACCCAGCTTCAATAGGTACAAACTTTGGCCATAAAACCAAACTACTTTTGTCAAAATTTCAAATTTCCAGCTTTATCATGTACAGAGTTATTTTCATTTAAAAAAGAAGTTGTATTGCAGCTACTCAAACCTGTGGAGCAAAATATCTGGATTTCAATAGCGACGTCGGAAATCCTACTTTATTTTTTGAGTTATCGTGCGGACGAACATACATAGCTAAATCATATTTTTCTAAGACATATTTTTCGATTCTGATCCGATCCATTACTTTGAGTCTATATCTACCCCCTCCTTCACTTCGTCACAAACGTAATGTCAAAATTAGTATACCCTTTTGACTTATAGCCATATAGGTATAAAAATGGTTAAAAATTAAGGGATACTTTCTTCAATTTTAAGGAAGCCTTTTAATATTTAGGAAAATCATTACCACATGTTAAAATATAATATTAATCAATTTATTTATTAATACCAGACAAATGTAAATTTTACCTATTTGGCAATTTTTACCATTTGCAGATTGAAAAATAAACTTTATAGCTGGTTAAATATAGGACTTTTCCGGACTTTAGAAATCTGTAGCTCCGTGGTGTTGCATTTTTTTGTGATTTCTATGCGTGTTTAGCAGTTTTTTAAACATACAAACGGATGGACAAACAGACGGTCAGAATGAAACTATATATGTATGCACATTTTTTTGAAAATAGTTAAAAACGAGATCAACCTTCCAAAAATAAAAAAAAAAGAACAAAGATTTAGACTTATGACTAGTCTTAATCTAAATAAAAAAAAGAATTTATTTTTTTTTTGAATTTTTTATTAAATTTAATTGGACATTTTGAAACTTATTCTTAGAAACTTCTTTTTAAATTTAAATTTTTGGGCCAGCAAATATAATTTTAAGGTTAAATGTTTTTGATTTATAATCAAATCATAAATCAAATCATTTAAAAAATAAATTGAGTTGAAATTTGATTTTGTAAAAATAATTTTTTATTAATATTGTAAAATAAAATATATAAATTAATAATAATTTTAAATATTTTCCAGCTTATTGAATTTATTCTCTTTGGTATTAAGATTAAGATTAATTTATCTCCAGTTTTAAAATTTTGCTATTATGTGTTATTTTATTGTTTTCAATATTCTACTCAATTTTAAAGGTTAAGGTTATAAGATTACACATGGATAATTAGGTTTCATTAAAACCTATTGTAAAGAATACAATAAACTAATCAGACTTTATCAGACAAGAATTTGCATAATCAAATCAAATGTAAGTATTTCTCTCATTCTGGAGTAGTTGTTATAAATAAACTTTTCTTGGGGCTGGATGGGATCTTTAACTCAATAACCTAAATTTAATACCAATACCTTAATATTAGAGCTTTGCATGAATACATTCAAAATCAAATCAAGACATTCTATAAAATGATAGTGTTGTGAAATGGTATTGTGAATTGCAACTTTTCAACTAAATTGAATAAATTGTGTATTCATTTATCAACTATCAACCATCAATTTCAAATTACTATTGCGAAATACAATTTAGTTGTCGGTTGCCATTTATTAAATGAATGAAAAAATTTCGGTAGTTATATTTGAAAAAAAATTTTGAGCAGAAATGAAATAAAATAATAAAAAAATGTATATTTAACATTAAAGTAAATACTTAATTTTTTTAATTACGAACGTATTAAAGAAGAGCTGAGAAATAAATAAGATGGAGAAAAATTTAGAAATTGTCAGAGGTATTTGCTTCAAAACTAGCTTTCTCATTTGAAAAAAAAGTTCTAATTACTCTTGATTATCTAATTACAAAGGATTTGATAAATATCTAAGGTTTTTCCTAGCTATGGTCATTTATCTTGTAAATCCTTATTTTGTGTCGTCGTCAGTATCCAAATACCAATAAACTGTCAATGGTGCCATTTTTTTATATATTTTTTTAATTTAATTTAAACAAGTAAAAAAACTTTACAAATGTCAAAATAATTGATTAAATTTACAATAGAAAATAATTTATCAATATTCAATTCAATCACATTTCACAATACTAAGTTTTTTGATGGTTGATAAAAGTTTTCAACTATCAACTAATGGATAGTTGACAATCATAATAGGGGTCATAGTTGTATTTTATACATCAAAGAAAAATATTTTTTTTAAAACCAAGCGCGACTCGAAAATTAGGTTTTCTAAATCACAACGACTTGACAAGGGCTTACCAGATTTTTGGTGTATTTTTCATATAATTTAATCAAATCTATATTTTTTTTTTTTATTCTTACGCACAAAAAATTTTGACATAGTTAGAAATCTATAAAATGTGTAGCTGTACAACGAGTAATTTGAAAATTTGATATTTCGTAGAGTACTCGTTTTTAAAATGTATTCATGCAGAGCTCCGTATTTACAAGGGACGAGACCCAGCTTGAATTTGAACCAATACGCTTACATTTATTTTAATAATTATTAAAATTGCTTATCATTTTTTTTTTCCTAGGATGTTACTGCCTTTTTAGCACATTTTCAAAAAATTTTGTAAAAATGTGCCTATATAGTTTCACTCTGTCCGTCCGTCTGTCCGTCTGTCTGTCTGTCCGTATGTTTACAAAAACTTTTACGTCGTTTGAAATAGAGAAAAGAAATTTTAACCACGAGTAGATATTACAAAAAAAATAATTTCGTAAAAGAATTTTTTTCTGTAGCCCCACCCGTAAGGGAGCTGCAGCCCCCCAAAGTTGGGAAAAGCCTTATATTCAAATTGTTATACCAAGAGTTCTGTTAGGTGTATTTTCAATCTGAAAACAGCAAAAGATAGCTGGTTTTATTAACTTCATAAATTTTTAAAAAATAAATGTTTAGGGTTGCCATAGGGTACTAAAATTTGACTTTACACAAAACTCAATTTTTGCAAAATTTTTGGCCACGGGCTTCTTGGCAGAAGATATGTCTGAACGGTTTAAGCTAGTTTTTTGAAATTTTGGGAGAAGTTAGATCCTCAGAAATAGGTAGAAGTCGGTTAACAAAATTTTTTTGTCAAGCCCCCTATTTAGGAGCAATAAGGGTTCGAAAATTGAAATTTTGCTATTTTTAAACACCTGTAACTTGAATATATGTCCGCATTTTTTTTTTGTGATATACAAAATTTAAAGCTCCATAATTATATTTCAACATGTGTCAAAGGTTTTTCTTAATTTTGAAGGGTGACGAAGCTACAGCCCCTTCAAATTCCGAAAAAGCCCTATATTTAAATTGATATAACAAGAGTTCTGTTAGATTTATTTTAAATCAAAAAACGGTAGAAGAGAGCTGCTTTTATAGACTTTACAAAAATACTTTGCTTAAATGTTTAGAGTTGCCATACGGTACTAAAATTTACCATTGTGAAAAACTCAATTTTTGCGAAATTTTTGGTCCCACATATCTTCTAAACTGTTCAAGCTAGGGTCTTGAAATTTTGGGAGAAGTTAGATCCTCAAAAATTAGTGGGGGTCGGGTAACAAAATTTTTTTGTCAAGCCCCCTATTTAGAAATTTTGTTATTTTTAAACACCTTTAACTTGAATACCTGTTCAAATATTTTTCCCTTAATATACAAAATTTAAAGGTACAGCATTATATTTTAACATATGTTAAAAGATTTTTTTAAATTTAAAAGGGGTTCTTTAAATTGAAGAAAGTGTCTCTCAGTTTTAACCATTTTTGCTTAAATATAAAATTCTAAGTAAAATGCCAATTTTTTGTGGAATTCACAATTCAATTACTAGAACCTAAAAAAGTTGTAGGAAGGGGAGTAGTGAGGATTAGATCCTTGAGAAATTGGGCAACCTTCTCCATAGAGGGGCTATTAGGACCTAAAAATTAAAAAATTTACTGTTTTTATAAGTAAGTAGTAACTTAGTCACCAACGTATATATTTGGTTCCGATAAAATACTAAGTATGAAAAACTGTATTATTTTGAAAATGTGCTTTTTTAAAAACCCTTGGTTTTTTTCATCACTTGTTTAATTGTTGAAGACCTAATAATTTTTATTTTTAATTTGAAAGGTTTACTAGAATTCAAATATAACCTTTATAAAGATCAAATGAAATTTTCTTGACTGAAAAGTACTAACAAGATTTTCATTATAAAATCCATAGTATTTAATTAAATTGATTATTTTAATTAATTAAATTGATTAATAAAAATTGTTTTACTCATACTTAAGAGTCATTTAGTGTTCAGAAAATCACGCAATGATTTTAAATGACTTTAAAGATTTTGAGGTCTAACCAAAAATTGTTATAAAAATTAAAAAAAAATTTTAATTAAATTAAATACATATATATTTCATTAATTCCAGTTTTATAAAAAGATACAAACAATTAATTTTCGAAGTCAAAAATAAAAAGATTTTTAGGGAATATGTTAAAGGAAAAAGTAATTTTCAAATAAAACAACTCTGCCAATCCATCCACTATTTAATCCTAATACTTTTTTTTACTATACAATATTCGTAAACAGTGACTCTAACAATAGGTGTTTGTTATTTCATTGTTAAAAGTTCTTACAAATACAAAGTATATATATATTTCATGAAACCACAATTAATGATTCAAATTGAACCTTTTTCTAATGGATGAGAATGATGAACCGTTTTCATTTGTTATCATGAAGTAGCTTAAAACTGAGAACATTTTTTAACTTTCCCTTTATTTTTTCGTTTTATAATTTTTATTTTTTTTTACTTCCTATCAACATTTTTAGTACATTTAAAAAAAAAAATTGAAAGAATATACCTATCTTAGGATAAGGATGTATACTCTGTCCATCCGCCCGCTTGTTTGTGTGCCCGAGACTTTAGTAAACTTCCACACCTTTTGAAATAAAACAATTGACGTCAACAATTTACGATTTATATTGAATACGTTTTGACATAGTATATTTTCGCATCTGAAAACGTCAAATGACAGCTTCTTTTATTTTATAAGTATTTTATGTAATATTTAAGTATACAGTACTTTTTGAGATCTAGCAAAAAATAGCTGAAACTTTTAGAAAAATCGTTCGGATACGCGAAAAATCGTCGCACCTAACAAAAGTCGTTAGGACCTAGTACAATATCTTTAAAATTGTCGATTTATTTTACCGTCCTGCGATATGTCTTCGGTTTAAACAAGAGGGATCGCTTGGACTGACGGTATTTCGGTGACTACTAACAAATCTTAAGGAAAAATTGAAATTCCGACCACCGACTACCGACCACCAGCTAAATTCGCTCTGCTTAACTCTTTTTTGAGCGAAAAATAAAAAATATAAACAAAAAATATCAAAAATTGTACGAACTGTATAAATTTTTCGGAAGATATTTACGGCATACAGATTGTCTAAAAGAATTTGAATTCGTAGAAGATGAAAATGGTTGGTACGTGAAGTAAATTAAAAGTTAATTATTAAATATTAATTATTAAATAAAATTTAAAATAAAGGAGCTCGTGCTTTCTTCAAAAAAACGTTTAAAAATTCTGTAAAATTCAAAAATTTGTTTTTAACGTTTAAAAATGTTGCCAAACTCGACTACAGCGAAAAAATTAGAAAATAAACTTATTTCGACGAGGACGAAAATTTAGTTTAGCGACAATCGTCACAATTATGTTCAAATACATAATAACCTATATGTTCTAAAATGTTCGCCGCAAATATATCGGCGGTGGTCGGAATTGTGTTTTTACCTTTACTAGTTTTCGACGATTTATCTAAGGTCCCAACGATTTTTCGAAAGATTTTAGTACCTTTTTTCGTAGTTCCATTTCGACGACTTACTACTGTTCCCAACAACTTGTTTTGCTTATTCCCAATAATAAAGTCGCTCAATATCAACAATTTATTGCTGGTACTAATTATCTTTCGCTGGATTTCAGAAATATTTAGTTACGGCAAAACCATTTATTTTTCAATATTTATTATTTACGCTTAATTTATTGCGGAACCTTGTTTAATTTTGGAAATGTACATTTTAAAAACCATTGTTTTATTTCATAACTCTTTTATCTTTCTTTCAAATTTTTAACATTAGTCACAGGTATACTAAAATGGCAACTATGTTTGTAACGCATTGGCCTTAGCAAAATAGATATGAATTATAGTGTATGAATCAAAGTTTAGTGTAACTGCCATAGATTCCTGGAACCTAAGTACATATATTTTCATTTAACAAAACTAGAAGGTTGAAATTGAAATCAATAATTCATATTATCGAGCAAGTTCTGCATTTGATTGTTGTAAAATTAAGGGGTTTAAATAAAAAAATGGGAAGTTCATCGACGAAGCTGAAATTATTTGAATCAGTTTTGGGATTATTTGATAAAGTAACTAAGATAAATTCTTAAAACTGTGATGGTTTCACATAGGTATCAGAGAGTTGACAAGGGTAGTTATAATATTCTTCTTTTCCCAGGAATATACAAATCCGGACAGTTCTTTATTTTTGCCCTTTCTTATTTTTTAATCAGAACATTTTTTTAATCAAATCATGTTTTCATCTCTCAAAAAAACGGTTTACATTCAAAGGATCACGAAGTTCATTCCTAGAAGGAAAAAAAATCATTTCTCTTTTTAAAAAATGAATATAAGGAATTAAGAAGAGATCAGAAAAATACTTTTAACCTAGTCTATATTTTCGAGAAATAAAGAAAAAATATAGAAAGAGATGAAAAACATTTTAAATAAATAATTTATTGTTTGATTGTTTGTCAAACATTTTTTTAATTGGTTTTTATAGAATACACTGAATTAATTCAAAGTTAATCTAATATCAACTTTAAGTAGAACTGATGTAGCAAAATTAATAAATTAAGAAAAAATCTCGCTACGACACCTGAAGAAGACCTGACTCATACTTTGACTTTTTTCGAATAACTGATTTCAAATATTGCCATGAATCATTTTTTCATATTATTATTCGTTATAAATGACATATAAATGACAGCTAGGTTGAATTATGGTATGAAATCCCATATGTTTATTAAGGAGAAGTTTATAACAAATCAGATGTGAAATTTTGAAGGAAGCCTTTTGTAAATCATAAATTGCTTAAGTTTTATGTTGACCTTGTTCAATATCCTCTTGAGTTTTCACTTATATATATTTGTTTAGATATAATACAACATTCGAGTTTATAACGTAGACAACTTGAACTCCCTTTCAAAAATCGCTAAGTACTCGAATAGATACTCTTCTTGTTGAAGCTCCATATGTAACTCCTTAAGCCCAAATGATTACATTTTTGTTTTGTATTTTTTTTTTAAGCGCTAACTGTTCAACTGTAAGGATAATACGCTTGTCTACACCATAGGTACATTTTGGAACAGGAGATCATATTATCTTCGTGTTATTAGAATTGATATTAATGAATTCCACACACAATTTAAAAATGACATAGTACTAGGTCTTATAACATGTAGAAACGTCTTAGATTTTCATATTGTAATATTTTGTATTTGAGTTATATGACATTCTATATCTGCGAGTTATATTATTCAATTAAATTATTAGTTTATATTTTGTATTTGTTTATGTTGTTATTATAATGTATTATTTATTAATTATTGGTTAAGTCATTAATTTGAGCCCAATGGCAAGTGGAAACTGAGTCAAGTCTAGAATCCGGGCTTTTAGTATGAAAGGTCCGTTTTCTATTCATTGTGCCACTTACCCATTGAGTATAATAATTTTACCTGGTATTCGAATTACCATTTTTATATTATACCGTTGTATTTATATATAAAATTATTTCAAGACTTGTCAAAATTAATGAAAAGTAATTTATATTATAAGAATTCCGAAAAAAATCTTTATAAATGTTAAAACTTTGAAAAACTTTAATAAATTTAAAAAATGAGTGGAAAAAATTTTACAAATTAACTCAATATAAATAAAAACATTGGTAACGTTGGGAAAATAAAATGGCTTAAATTAATTTTTCATCTCTGAAGATTTTTTTATTTAATAAAAATTTTTTAGTAAATCTATTTCTCTTAAAAAATGTAGCTTTAAAGTCAAGAATGAAATTTAAAGAATTATAAATAAAATAAAATTTATTAAAGAATTAAGTATTCAAAAATATTTTTGAATTGTGTTTTGTACTGCAGTTGATCCCTTGAGTTTTCAAACCAAAGTCAAAATGAAATGTTACAAATTAACGCAAAAATTTACTATTTCATTTTGACATTAATTGTACCACAGAGATTTTTTCAAATGAAACGAGCCTTAAAAAACATGTTATTTCCAAAAATTTTTGTGCTTCATTACTATCTTTATTTTATTCAGACGTTAGCCATTAAAGTTAACTACTATTGACATAGAGTAATGCTCATATAAAAAAAGAAGTTGTATGGAAACTACTCGAACTCAATTCACTACCCCAATTAAATTTTACACAAACTTTGGTCATAAAATTAAACTATTTTTGGCAAAATTTCAGACACTCAGCTTTAATAGGTTTAGAGTAATGCTCAAATAAAAAAAGAAGTTGTATGGCAGGTACTCGAACTCGTGGGGCAAACTGGCTGGGTTTCAATAGCAATGGCGGCTTAATGCAAAAAGATTTTAGACGGATGGACCGATTTACTTGATCGATTTATTTTCGATTTTAATCCAATCCATCATTCTCTGCATCACAAACGTAATGGCAAATTTAATATACCCTTTTGACCTATAGTCATTCAGGTATAAAAATGCCTTCAATGCATTTAAAAGTTTTCTGGTACATACACAAATTTGAAAATTATATCTTTAAAGAATCTTAAACTAAACTACATTTTAAGAGATAAGTGATACTTAATTTGATTGTGTTAAAAATATCAAAATGATTTAAGAAAGGACTATTTTAAGGGGTTACAATATATCAAAATGTCTTTAATACCCAATTGTTTTTCCTCGAATTTGTTCTCGTAGGAAGGGATAATATTCAGAACCTAAAATTAAAATATATATTTTCAGGGATATTTCATGGTCTAATAGAGTAATATGTTTGTCAATTAAATCCAGGGCCTTAGACGGATTTTAATTGTTTAAAAAAGAAAAAGTTGAAATTGATTTTGAGTGCGGGCTGCTCTTAAAATATTTATGTGACAAATGGAATTAAATTTAAACCTTTGCAAAAATGTTAAATATATTAAGGTTGTTGCATAGATTTAAATAACTCATTTTAGACATATTAAGAATTTGACCTTTGAATTTGATGTTAAAAAGAACCTTAAGAATATTTGTTCAGAATAATACAAATTTCTAGTTGATGTGATCTATGTAGGTTTGTAACTATGTGGTTAAGAAGATTCTATCCATCGGAGAACCTATTACCTATATTTGAAATGGATTCAAAACCTTTTTATTTTTTACACTCGTATGAATGTTTTACGTTTTTATACGCGCATTACGTTTTGGTTGTTGTAAGAACTCAAGTGTATTTATCGGATACTATTAGAATCAAAAAGTGAGTGGTTCCGTTTTTATATAAGAGACAGTTTTGCTATTGAAATCTAGAAATTTGCTCGAGTTTGGGTAGTTGCTCTACAATTGGTTTTTTCATAATACATTACTCTACATTTAATAAAGCTGAATATCTGAAATTTACAAAAACTAGTTGGTGTAGTGTAAAAGATGCAAATAGTTGCCAAATAAATTCTCTTATGCAAAACTCAGAATCTAATAAGTTGTATATTTGAAGTTTTGCCATAAGTAATTAACAGAATGATGTAATGTTTATATTAAATTCATACGGATATCCTAGAATTGACAATGTCTACTCTACACTCTTCCTCGTTTTACATATAGCCTTGATTATAAATCTTATGTTATTAAAATAATGTTACAAAATTACAATAAAGAAAAGGAAGTCATACGTTAAACTGAAAAAACATTGTAAGCAAAAGTAATAAGGAAGGGAAGGGTTGAATTGTAAGTAAGAGTAGATATTAGTAGATTTGTTAAATGCTCATATATTATAAGTAAATGTTTACATTCAAATTTATTTATTTTTAATTATTGCTTTAAATCTTGTCTTGTTTCATGATTTATTAACATTAGCATTCATTTTTTTCTTAATGTTATGCCATTCTTGTAAAAATATTCTTATAAAAAATTCGGTTAAATAAAATAATAAAAATTATCCTGCTTTTTGTTATCATAACATTTAAATAAATGTATGTAAAAACAAACGGGATCGGTACAAAACCCCTGATATTCAGAATCCTGGATGACAAAATCCTTAAAAACAAGATCACAAGACAAAATCCCCAAAATTGCATTTCTTCATAAAAGAAACGTCAAGATTTGTAGAAATTCAATATTCAGGGATAAATGTCAAATTTGAATACTTTTGTAGGATGTACAAAAAGAATCCCCAAAGCAAAAATGAAAAAAAATCAAAATTTTTCATTTTAGTCTTGACAAAAATATTATTAAAATTTAAGTAAGAAGTCAAGCGACATTCGGCATTTTCGAGCTCAATAAATAAATTTTAGACTAAAACTTCTTTAACGCTTGTTGCTGACTTATTATTTATTAAAAAAAGGTAGGAAAGACTTCAGAGTTGGATACGAAATCAGGGCTTCAACAAATCGTATTCTTTTACAATCGTATACTAAAATACATAGTTTATGACGATTTTAGTTTTGGGGATCTTTGGCTTTCGCAATTTAGGGAATTTTAGTTTTGGAGATTCTGGATTTGGCGATTTTGTTTTTGAGGATTTTGGTTTTGCGATTTTAGTTTTCGGGATTTGGATTCCGCGATTTTTGTTTTGGGTATTTTGTTTTTAGGGTTTGGTCTTTGGGAATTTTGTCTCGGGGATTTCGTCTTTGGGGATTTTGTTTTGGGGATATTGTATCCAACCCATAACAAACATACCAATCTTAAAGAATATGTTAAAGTTTTGCAAAAGTATTTTTCCAAAATATTAAATTATAATGAAAAGAGAGAGAAAATGAAGAAGAGGAAACAAATTTAAGCAAAAATTGGATGAACAGAAAAGTAGATTTTAATTTAAACGTTATAGAAATACAAAAGAAATTGGAAAAAATTTTGTTTCATTGATATGGAATTGCTCAGATGTTTGTTTTAAATGATATATTCAATTAATTAAGGAACTGCTATAGTATAAATTATTTTGTATTAATTTTTGAATTATTGTAGGACGGACATACATACATACATAGCTAAATTTATTTTTCGATTATGATCCGATCCATACCCTTCGGTCTATATCTACCATCCCTCCTTCTCTGCATCACAAACGTAATGGCAAATTTAGTACGCCCTTTGGGCTTATAATTATACGGGTATAAAAAGTAACACCTCTGATGTGTAATACTCGTTACCTTTGTTTGATAATATTGTGGTCTTTTTGTTGTCTTTATGGGTCCGGTTGTAGTTTCATCTTAACAAATTAAAATAGATGAACTATAGGTTCTAGATCTATGTTATTATCACATTGTGTTCGATAATTATTTTTAAAATAAGTTTTTTTTTTTAATTTTTAGAAGATGAAAAACTTGATAGTGTCAACTGTAATATTTAGAGAGTTCGGTGGTGCAGTGACTTTGAAGAGCCAATTAAGGTGTGCAACTATAAAAGCAAAGGGTACATAATTGATGATCAAATATTGGTTAAATAATTGATTAAATAAAGCCTAAATGTTATTGATTTCTAAGAAAAATATTTAGCGTGCCATTAGAAACTATTTTAAATAAATTATTACAGAAAGCGTCTGGAATAAAGTCTGGTTTTGATGAAGATCTATTACAATCTTTACAAAAAATAACAAAAATTTAAAACCAGCTCACAAGTTTTGTAGCTTAAGCTTAGTTTTTGATGAAAAAAATTTGACACCATACTTATTTTGTAATGCTGGAGTAATCGGATCAAAAAGCATCAACATCAACATTTACAAATACAGTAAATAGTTGCCAACGAAATGAAATAAAAGCCATTACAACAGTTTGCGACGCAAGAGCTACAAAATTGTTAGCTTTAAAAAAAAAATTAAGAAAAAGTTCGCAAATGAAAACTGAATTTAAGATTTTGGGGTTTGAGGCTAATGGCCATATGTAATTTAAAACTATTGCACATAATTTTTAAATGCATAATTGTTTGTTATCGAATATTCTTAAGCTCCAGGCAATCAAAATTTTTCTGTAATCTTTATTTTTAAATCCGCACAAACTTGCGATACCGTTCATGACTCTGTGAAGGATTCGCGATAGTTCAAGCATGCGTCAGATCAGAATCGGAAAGTGAGGCGATTTAGTTTAAGAATTTTTGTGAATTCGAACTCTAATTTACATTAGCTCTGTCAATAAGCAATTGTTAGTTTTTAACCGCTACGTGATCCAATCCCAGTTTTAAAATATAAAATTTTCCAAGTTTCAATTTCATTTGATCATGCTTACTTTTAGGAAATATTTGATGATAAAATTGATGTTTTTATTATTTATAATATTTTTTATAAAACAAATTTAAATAAAAATTGGGTTATTCATCTATTATTATTATTATTATCTAGAAACGTATGGGAAATTAATTTTTCTAAATATTCTAAAGCAGATGTAATGGTTATATAAATAAAATTTTTTTTCATACGAAAACAAATACATATATGAGTATTTTGATGTACTTATTTATAAATATTCATTACATTTATTGTATAAATATAAACATTTATATTACATTTTGTAATATTTATTTTTTCCCAACACGTGTGGAAAGTTAAATTACATTTTGAATGGATTTAAGCTTAAGTCAGATCAAATTCTCGAATTGTGAAAAATTGTTTTATTTGTAACTAGCAGATTTACCCGGCATTTCCCAGGAGCGTGCAATTTGTCAAAATTTTAATTTATTTTGAAATCTACATAAAATAGTTTGTCAAACGATTTAAGTAGAATAATAAAAAATTCGACAAATTCAATTGTCCGTCGTACCAAACCAGGTTAACAGGTCGGAATCAAATTATTTAGTTTAGCTTTTGCACTATTTGAGTCGAGCACAAAATAAAACTTATTAATTGGGTTAGCTTTTGGAATAAAGGTTAACTTGCGTAGTCTCAATTCAATTATTTGAACCGGCTTTAAACTGGACCAAATAAATTCGAAAAATTCATTGAATCTTTTTGTCGAAACGTGTAAACAAGTCAAAACTGAATTTACCCTGTGGGCTTCTGTAATTAAGCTAAATACTTGTGTAAAATTATCAATTAATCAATTAATTTAATTGTTTATGCAGGAAAACATTTTACATTTGAAGCCTGTTGGGCCGAAATGGGTTGATTATTTCTAATCAGCCACATATACAACAAATTCTGTTAACTAAAAGGAACATTTATGGAAAATTTCATGTCAATCGGTCAAACCGTTTCGGCTCGATATAAAAAAGAATTGAAAAAGATTTATAGCGTCTTCATGCCTAAACGGGTTAATCGAGCTTGATAACAATTTGTTTTTTACTGCAAAATAACCCTGAAATCGAAAATAAAATTTTTTTTGGGAGCCTGACGGGCCGAAATTGTTTATTGTATGTCAACCAACTTTATACAACAAATTCCGCAAGGAGAACATTTGTGCAAAATTCCAAGTTAATCGGTCAAACCATTTCGACTCGACATCAAAAAAACGAAAAAGCTTAAAACGGCTCTGGAGTCGGCTTCAGGAATCATCCAGTAACATTTGGTGGCAATTAGACTAGTGGTTTTCCCATGAATCCTGGATAAACAAACAATTTTTTCTTCTTTATATATCAGTTTATATAATAATTCAATCACTACTCAGACCAGATAATCATTTTTAATCTTACACAATAAATAAATCTGCACAATAAAAAAAAATAGATTTCTTGGAAGAATATTTTGGCAAAATTCTTAGAATTTGTTCTGAATGCTACATCTAAGAATGCAACCGGCAAATTATATATAATGTTCAAGTTGTAGGATTCAAAAACATAACATTTTTTTTTTTTTTTTTTTAGTGTTTTATTTTTCTATTCATTATGTTATTTTTTACAATTCAAAAACAAAAACTTAAAAAGAATTCTTATATGCTAAAATGTAATTTGTACATGGTTGACCAATATGTCAGCTCTCACAATTTATTTAGAACTATATTAATACATATCTCTTTTGATGTTTTAATATTGATATTTTGATTTCAACATAATATAATTTTAGTTTTAATTTAATATTAATATAATTGAATTTATTGGAAAAATTTTTTAACTAAAAAACCAATTTTTTTATTTATATGTTTTATAAAATCTTAAAACTAAACTAACCTAATACTTATACCTATACCTAAACCTACAATAACCTACGTTACATCTAAATTTTTCCAAAAGTATGGTTTTTTAATTTTTAATTTATTTTTTGCAGGAATATACTTATCATATTTAAACAACTCATTGTCATTAATATTTAATATATTTAAATTTAAAGGTATTTGTTTTATTTTTGCGTTTCTTTTATAGTGGTATAAAATCGGAATATTTTGATTATTTTCGATGTAATTATGTTTGTCCAAAAACACGAATCCTTCTGGAGGCAAAAAACCTGTAGCTAGGCAGTTTTTAATGTACTCAAAATTTTCGTACCATGGATGGCAGATTAATGAGTTCTCGCATGATTCACTACTCCTTTGAATATGGTTACGTATGAGACGAATGATAAAATTGTCGATTCTAACTATGTTCGCCTTATCATATATAAATTTATTTGAATAATAGTGCATATTAGTGTTAGGTTTTCTATTGTAATTTGTACAAGCTCTTAAACACTTGCGTTCGAATATTCTTAATTTTTCCATCACAGAAGCATTAACATTATACCATATTGGACAGGCATATGTTAGTACTGGGCGGATTAAGGTTTTGTAGCAGAGCAATTTAACATTGTTGCAAAGTGTTCTGGAAAAGAACAGTTTTCCTAAATTAATAAAGGCGTTATTTGCTTTTCTTATTTGGTTTTTAACATGATAGTTAAAGTTTAACAAATAATTATAGTGAACTCCTAAATACTTGAAGTTCACAGAGTTTTTAATTTTTGTTTTGTCTGGAGTTAATATATAAAAATCTCTCCAGCATGATTTAACATTATATTTTACCTTGTTAATAGTATTCCTGAATAACATAGTTTCACATTTTTGATAATTTACTTTTAGCTTCCAAAGATTACTATAAGATATCACTTTATAAAACATTTTTTGTAAAATGTATTGTGCATCTCTTAGATTATTACTCGTGGCGTAAATTGTCAGATCGTCCGCAAATGCTATACTGTAATTGTGCTCTAAATTTTTATTTAGAGAATTCAGTAATTCGCTTATGTATATATTGAACAAAATTGGGGAATTTACGGTGCCCTGTTGTAACCCATCGGATAATTTGAATTCTTTGGATAAATGATTATCCGACCCCCATGTGCTAAAAGTTTTACCTCTAATCATGTTGTTAATCAGAATAACTAAATGTAAGGGATATTGATATTTTAAGAGTTTGTATATTATACCATCAATCCAGACGGTGTCAAAAGCTTTTTCAAAGTCCACAAAACATGCTGCTAGAACCTTATCATCGTTTATATTTCTACATATATCGGATGAAAGCTTCGTCATAGCATGTATTGTGCTGTGTTTATGACGAAAACCAAACTGATTTGATGGTATAATATTTTTAATCTCAGTTATTTTGACTATAAATTTATTTATTATTATTTCTAGGATTTTTCCTATATTTGGTAATAAACTTATTGGTCTATAACTGCTAGGATCTGAAGCACTTTTTCCTGGTTTTTTTAATGTAATAACAACTGCTTTTTTCCACTTATTTGGGAAGTAGCTTATATTAAGGCAATTGTTAAAAATTATTGTGTATAAGTTAATTACTGAAATAGGAAGATGTTTTAACACTATATTTGGAATTTTATCTATACCTGCCGATGTTTTACCTTTAAGTTTTGATAAAATATCTTTGAGTTCATTTTGAGCTATAAAATAATTATTTAGAGTTTCATTTTCCAGTAAATTATTTGAATGTAAATGATTGTTAAATTTAACAAGGGATATTTTATTTGTTTTGTTATTTTGAATTATTTGGTTTAAATTGTTAATACTTTGCTCTACATTGTTACTTATCGGGGAAAATCTGTTTGTAACTTGCTTTTGAACTTGGTATAAATGTGTTGCCATTACTTCATTTATGTGTTCGTTTTCTTTGATAATATAATTATTGTTTTCTATTTTAAGTTTACTTAAATTTAATTGGGCGTCGTTTAGAATTTGCGTATTGTTAATTGGAATTTTTAAGTAGTCAATTTTGTTTGAAGTTTGTTTTTTATAAATTTTTTTAATTTCAGAGAACAAGTTTTTATTGTTTGATAATTTTATGTTTTTGATTCTGTTAGTCCAATAATTATTTATTGAGAGTTTAATATTTTGTTTTATTAACGAATTTATGTTTTTCAGTATGAATTAATTCTTAGAAATGATGGTGCGTTTTTATCTATTTTTATTTTAATTAATTTAAATTTAGCTGTAAGTAATTCACTTTTATATTTTTTAAGTCTAGTAATAGTTGGATTTAAGTAAGTATCTAGGCTATTAAAATTATTGTTTTTGGATGGGATTGTTAACGACATTGCTTTTCGTATTGAATTTTCAATGTTTTCGATATAAAAGTCAATGTCCCTATCTGTTAGGTTTTTATTGTTAGGAATATTTTTAAGAACATCATCATTTCTTACCAAATTATTTAACACTTTTTTAAATTTGTTCCATTTAGCTTTCCTAAATAAATAAATGTTTTCAGGTGATGGAGCCAGTAAATATTCTTCCCTATTATTATAACTAATTTCAGTCCCTAAAGCTAAATGGTCACTATCATAAGAATATGTTTTTATTTTGTTCTGATTATTAGTTTTTAAATTAATTCTTATGTCAGTTAGGAATATGTCGATATACGATTCTCCTCTCGGAAATGACGGTATATCGGAAGAATATAATTTAATCCTATACATACAATTAAATCTTTCGATAAATTTTTCTAGAATAGATCCTCGAGCATTATTTGATTGATTTCCCCATTTTATGTGTTTAGCGTTTAAGTCTCCTGCCAAAATAAAATAATTATTAATGTTATCAAATTGAAGAGTTTGAAATAATTCCAGTAATTCTTTATTAAAATTAGCATTATGATTTTGTGATGCATAAGCAGATATTATAAAAAGATTTTTATTTCTATTTAAAAGTCTTATTTTTATAATACATACTTCTAAACATTTAAACCTATTTAGAGTATAATCTTTAATTATATCAAATTTTAAATTATTTTTAATTAGAATGGCCGTACCTCCACCTAAAGTAGCTTCAGATCTATCATGTCGAATTAATTTATAATCCTTTATTTTTATACGACTAGTTTTATCTAATTTCGTTTCACATAAGGTAACCACATCCGGGTTGTGAACATTTAAAAAATTTATTAATGAGAGTTGTTTAAGATAAGATCTACAAGAATTTACGTTTATAGAAAACATTTTTAATTTTAATTGTAGCAAAGTTTTATTCATCATCATGGACAGTTTCAAATAAGAAATCTACCCTTGCAGATAAACTTTGCATTTCTTTTTGCATTTCATTTTGTGCATTTTTAAAATCTTCATTTAATTTGTTTACATTTTTTGTTAAATCACTTATAGCTAAAAGTATTTTATCTAAATTTGTGTTGTTATTGTTATTTGTATTTTTTTCAGATGAAATATTATTTTTATTGTTGGTATTGTTATTGTTGTCATTAATATTGTTATTGTTGTTAATATTGTTATTGTTGTTATTAATATTGTTATTGTTGTTATTATTAGTATTGTTATTGTTGTTGCAAACAGCATTTGCATAGGAGCAGGTGCTTTTTACAAAACTATCAATTTTTGTTGTTTTATTTATTGTTTTTTTTATTTTATTTTGTTTACTTATCTCAATATCATTTATTTTTTTTGTGAAGACTGGGCATTTTGTGTAAGATGCAGGGTGACCATATGACTTGCACAAAGTACAAAATAATTTTTCTGCTGGGCTTTCTTTTTTAATAGTGCAGTTTGCTGGTAAGTGGTTACCGCCACATTTTACACATCTTAATTCCATATTGCAAAAAAAACATAACATTTATAAAATAATGAAGTAAATATAAAATTAATTGCATACTTATAGGAGAAGTAGCGCTCATTTACTCATTTACAATGCTCTCTCTAAGTTTTTGTTTTCGATTTTGTTTCCACCTACTTAAGATATTTCTATTACACTTGAATAGTATAGTATAGTTATATATATTTTCTAGTTTAATTATAAAATCATACCAAAATAAATTATTGAACTTTTAACATGATTTGATTCCTTTAATTTTTTAAAATGACCTAAAGTACGTATATAAATTAGTAAATTACTAAATTACATATTATTAAAGTTACACATTCCCTTTAAGTTTTACCAAAATTTAAAGATTTATGATATTTAGATTTAAAGAAAAATTGAAAATTAAAGTCATCCATCAAGTATAAAATATAGAAAAGAAAATTCTTTCCAAGGACATTTTCTGTTTTTTTTTTCCCACAAATCTTCCAAAATATTTTCTTTTGATTTTTGTTTTTATTTTTTTTTTTTCTTGTTTTTTGGCTTAAGATTATGTGGTTTTTTGTGGTATCTTAATATTTTTTGATACATGAAAAAGATTTTTAGTAGAATCACCTGTAAGAATATGTACAATATAGTTACAAGTAATCTTACGCAAACCGAAGAAAATGGGTATACCCAATAATTACTCAAAGTATAATATTCTGATGACATGTTGAAGAATTTTGTTTAGTTGGCATCAGAATATTCGAATAGAACATTTTTTTTTATATCTACGATTACATTTGTAAAATTATAAGGCACATAAATAACATATAAAGTAGCTAGTGTGTACATATATTAAATGAATTATAAATCTACTTATCTATCATTTTGTATCAAAGATAAGTATATATATATTTTAAGACTAGAATCCTGTATAATAATCCAAATACATGAAACACGTCCTTATAAATAAGAACAACATAATATTATATTACATTAATTTTTGAATGTATATTGTATGCATGTATGTGTTTCATTTCATGTTTGACTCAGTAGCATATCTAGTACATATAGTAGCCTCAAGAGATATTTTAAGTGATATTAAACACTTCTTTTGATGGATAGAGTATGTATAAAATTAATAGAATGTTCCTTAATGAATTATTATATTATGTTTGTAATACATTTTGAAAGAGATGTAATTTTATATTTTAAAAGAAGACTGAATAAAACAGGAAAATTAAGAAAATAACTTAAAGCAGTACTCATGATTGCAAAATAAATTCAATTGAAATTTTTTGAAGGACATTTTACTTTAATTAAGTCTAATAATCTTAAAACTAACTTAAATATGTATTTAATGAATTTTATTGGATAGAGTTAGTTAAAACCTTGAACTGTATTTATAAGTTGATATTGAGAATTTGTTGTATAAAGATTTTTTTATAAAATCATTAATCTTAATAAGATGCTTATTTTTGATTAATACCACATTTCTTAAAAATGCCACAACTGATTTTTTATTAAGTAATTTATTTGGAAAATATTTTTTAAGGAAAATTTTATATATCAACATAATTTTAATTTAAGGCATTTTTTGAGAATTTTTTTTTTTTTAAGACGAATTTTCTTTTGGTATGAAAATATAATTTCAAACTTTTACAGGGTTTTAATTTTCTTTCATTGTCTTTCTGTAATTTTTTACGAAATATTTTGTAATTTAATTTTCAGGAAACAAATATTTTTCAGAATACATTCTGTTATGTATATTTTAAAAGTACAAAAATTTATTACGGAACATTGGACTTAAGGGATAAGATTCTGGAAGATAATTCTAAGAATGGAAAATGAAAATTACATTAAATTTTCATTTGTTTGTTTGACCTTTAAGATTTAATTTCTCATTTTTTTTTTTTTTTTTTTTTTTTTAAATTTCAATAAATTGGGTATGCACAGAGTAATTTTTGAAGTCATTTCTTTTGTTTTTAATCTCCTTTGAAACCTTCCAATTTTTTCACAGAATTTTTTAAGATCATTTTCAAAAAATTTTGAAAAAAAATTTGTCCATATAATTTAGTTGTGTTCGTTTCTCCGTCCATCGGATGTTTACAAAACTTCTACGTCGCTTTGAATAAAGCAATGAAATTTTACGGGTACAAGGAAATCGGGATAGGTTCTATCACAAAAAAAAAAAATGTGTGGCAACTTTTTCTGTAGACCGAATCGTTAATAGACTAGATTTCTTCCAATTTTGGGAAAGACAATCTTATATTAAAATTGTTATAACACAAGTTCTATTAAATATGGAAACGCCAAATTACAAATATTATTGGCTTTACAAATATATATATAAAATAAGTATACAGTGTTGCCATATGATATTTAATTTCCCGTTTTCCCAAGCCTGGTTTTTAGCAACAGTTATTGATGTTTTACATCTTCCAAGTTATGTTTAAGGTAGAAACTTCAAAATAATTGATTGAAGAAAATAAAATTTTTGTCGCTCGCTGTTTAGGAACTGCAAGAAGTTAAAAATTTAAAACTTGCAATTGGTCGAAACACTTATGCACAAATATTTAGACATGTGGTACGAAGTCAAAAGAATGAATTCCTACAGCTTATCGTGCAAGGAAAAAATTTAAGGTAAAAGAGGTGTTGGCCGAAAACATATGTCGTGGTTACGCAACATCAGGCAGGACAGGTATATCAAATATTTGTGGTTTGGTACCCATAGCAATGGATCGAAATGAATGCAGGACCATTTTATTTATATTTTAACTCAACTTTCAGGACATATGACCGCTAACATCCAGTAGTGGATAGGCATCGAAAAGAGAGGGAGGTGGAAACACCTGCAACTTCAAGAAAAGTGTTTTAATCTTTTATTAATAACCATGCACTTCTTTAGCATTAAAGGAAGCTCTACCCCAAAACTTATTACGAAACAAACGTTTTAACTTGGAAATATGTGTTTTTTAAAAATAACCCTTCTTTCATTACTTTTTTATGTTTTGTTCTACAAAATAAAACCTCCTATACTTCTCTGGAGGTTCAGATTCTTCAAAATGAAATATTCCCCTTTTCTCTTATTGTACTGCTGTACAAATATTTAATATATCAAACAAATAATAAAAATCCAATTTAATTTTCCGAAATAAATTCAACTTTCTTTTGTTTTTTTTTTAATTATCATGGTACGAGAACTTAACATCTCTTCCATTTGTTCCATTATAACAATTCTTATGATGTCTGTGCAGGGATTTAGAATGATAAATAAATATTCTATAAATCTTCATAAACAATTTTGTAATATTAACTGTCATGTCGTTTATCTGGATATTTTATTTAAGCGCACACACATCTTTATAAATAGAATTTCTTATCATATTATTTAGGATAACCATAAAATAGTTCTAAAATATGATTAAGGAATTTAATATTTTCCAACATTGATAAAGGATATTATTAGTTATGTTGATCTTGGAAAGTTTTTCATTTCCTATCTCTCTCTACCATGATTTAATAACTAAACTTTAAATATATTATATATATAAAAGAGCAACTAAAGTCCCCCCTTTAAGATGAAATATATCTTAAGTTGTTTCTCAATGTCATAATAATTTTTTATCTTATTCAAATTTCTCTACCCATTCTTGAAAATACCTTTTTTTTCACAGACCCATAATTAAATAAAACATTTTAATTAAAAAAATAAAGAGTGTGGGGTTCTGTTGGCAAATATTTAATTAAAATAGTGTGAGGACCTTTAAAAAATGTTTAGAGAAGTTTTTACAACGGAATATTTAAAAATTTTACCTATCATTTACATTAAAACCAAAACTTTTGGGAAAAACATTCGCACTACAGACTTGAAGTTTGATTCCGAAGAAAAACGAGGAAGAGTGTAGTAGAGTAGACTGTGTCAACTCTGGGATACTTGTATTACCGTAATATAAACATATCATTCGGTTAATTATTTTTTACAAAATTTTAAATACACAACTTATAGGCCGAACCTCTTCTACTACACCAACTTTATTTTATTCTAACATTCAGCTTCATTGTATATAAAGTAATGCTCATCTCAAATATGAAGCTGTACGACAACTACTCAGAGCCACTGCAGTAGGCTAACCAAATTTTGCAGAAACTTTGGCCATAAAACTTAACTATTTTTGGCACAATTTCAGACACCCAGCTTCTATAGGTATAGAGTAATGCTCATATAAAAAAAGAAGTTGTATGGCAAGTACTAGAACCCGTGCACCAAAATGGCTGGATTTTAATAGCGATGACGGCTATTGCACAAAACCGAATTTATGAAAATCCTAGCTCCTTTATTTTTTGAGTTATCATGCGGACGGACGGACAGATGATTCTGCTCCGACCCATACTTTTGAGTCTATATCTACCGCCCTCATTCTACGCGTCACAAACGTAATGAAAAAATTTAGTATACCCTTTTGACTAATATTCATACGGGTATAAATAACTGTTTGAAATATTTTTGAGGAAATTCAAGGAAAACAAAAGGAAACGGTGTTCATATGATGTAAAAATTTGAAAAAATTATTTAATTTATGTTTTTCGTGGAAAAAACAAAAACCCACTCACCTCAATGGATTAATTATCGCACGATGACGGTCAACAGCAATTGCGGTTAATGTAAATACTGATACATTAACACTGACAGCTTGTACAAATGGACAAAATGCGCACATAAATTCTGGTAAATGCCATTTTTGTAAAAGTGCTGCTTGAAACTGAAAATAAACAAAATTTAAATTCGTGAAAATATTTTATTGGATAAATAAGAGGTAAAAAAAAAAATTGAATATAAAATTAAAAATATGTAAATGAAAGAATAAATTTCTGTTTCTTTGTTCTTCATTTGCTTTACACCTAAACATTTTATAAATTCATTATAAATGTATTGCCCATTTTCAATCTTTCTTTTTAGAATTTATGGAGAAAATATGCAAACTTTTTTTGAAAATTGTAAAACAAATAAAATTGTAAAAACGGTCAACGCATAGTGGCATATTGAATAATAAAATGGTTATAAAGTAGACATCTAATTTAAGGTAACCAATTTGAAATCCCAGTAAAGTGAAGGCTTCTTCAAATATTGTTTTCAACCTGATTTAGGACTTATCATTTCTGATTGATTCTAAATTAATACCAAAACAATAATTAAATATTTTCCTAGCGATATTAAATGTAGACAAACAATTTTAATTTACACTTACAAATTAAATATAAGGATATATCCTAAAACATATAAAAATTTTCACCCTTCTTTGTTCTCAGGGTGGTGGAATCTTCAAAAAGCAAGAAGGAGATCTTAATCACATTGTGGTAGAATCTTTAAAATAGTTTAAGCTGTAAGTTTATAATCATAGTGTTGGACTTCCCTTTAAAATTACCACCTAACTCATAATTATAAAAGGAGGATCACACTACTGAGGAATTGGATCCTTATTCCTCACTTATTGTAATTTATTAAGATAGATTCTAACAGTTAGAATATGTTGTTCCCACAATTCTTTTTGATTACTTTTGCTTCAACATTTTATCTATTACGTCAACACCTACATCAATTACAGAAAAAACTGTTAGCCTAAACACTCCAATATTTGTAAGAATGAACAAAATTTTGTCGGGATTACAAGCTCGAAAATTAAAATCACAAAATATCAAAATCTCGAAAATCAAAATCTTGAAATTTCAAAAATATATATATATATAAAATAATAATAAGCCTTTTTGAATATTTATATTTATACTAGCTAATACCCAATGCAGTGCGTTGCTGCGCCTCTAAAAGGAGGTTTAATTTAAGTTAATGTTACTACAAAAAGTTAAAAGAAAAACTGAAGTCACAAAAATTATATAAAAAGCTGTTGGGCCGACATGGGTTAACGGAGCTCAAGAAAAATTGTTGTAAGGCTTTCTTTTTAGCCAAATTAGTATTTCGCAAAATTGGACTATATTTGCTTCTAAATTTTTTTTGGCCAACCGTCGGACCGACATGGGTTAACAAATCACAAAACTGTTACACTGTTGACACTTAATTCTTAAGGACCATCACGTATACAAAATTTGAAGTCAACCTGTCAAACCGTTTTAATTTTAGAACACAAAACTTTAAATACTTGCACCATAGCGCATAAACTTTCGCTTTTATATATATAGATAGATAGATATATAGATAGATCACATATCCTTTAAATTATAAAAAAAATAGTTAATTCTGACAATGTTGAAATTTAAAAAACTAAAATAACAGTAATAAAAATATCAGATCCAGCTTTCTAAAATTCCCTCGTCATTAACCTCCTTTTCCAAAAGTCCATTTTCCAAATTAAAAATTTTGGAAAAGGCGGATACTCCTCTGTTTGTGTTCAACGGCGGTACACATACAATCAA
The DNA here is from genome assembly GCA_963082915.1 of Dolichopus griseipennis. NCBI lineage: Eukaryota > Metazoa > Arthropoda > Insecta > Diptera > Dolichopodidae > Dolichopus > Dolichopus griseipennis. The sequence continues at coordinate 104,320,158 of OY720443.1, read as the reverse complement.
TTGAATTAAATTTATCAATAGTGGGAAAACGTTAACATACCGTTTATAAAAGCGGGATTTTGATAAATGGAGTTATATTCCGTACCCGAATTTTTTTTATTTTCGAGATTTTGATTTTCGTGATTTCAATATTTCAAGATTTTGGTCCGGACCCCTAAATTTTATTAGTTGGAAGTAAAATTTTAATTTCTAGTCCCTGCATTCGCAAATAAATAACTAAGGAGGGTGTAATTAGGGTAGCATAATTATAAATCATTTTTAATGAATATTTTTCTATGCTTAAATTTAAATTTTCATTACAATTTCAGATTCATTATTTTTTTTTTTATGAAAAATTCCAAATATACCATCCCTTAAAAATTGATTAAAAAAAGTTTTCACAAAAAAAAAAAATTCAATATTAAAATAATATAATTAAAATTCTTTGAAAAACCTTAAATATTTCTAATGATATCCTGCAAATGTTTAATTAAATTTATAATTTGGAAATTTTTTCTACAAATTTTGCCAATTCGTAGAGATTGGCACTGAAACCGAAATACATCAACGAGAAACGGACCAAAGTGTACTAAATATTTTTAGTTAAGTTTTTAGTGTTATGTTTTTTAAAAACCTTCAAATTTTTTTGTATCGTAAACCTTTATTCAAAATAAAAATCTTTCAATTTCTATATCTAGAAAAACACTTGTAAAGGAAATGGTCAACTTAAATGATACAACATGAAAATTATAGGTCTTAAAATCATTTTAATAAATGAGCATTAAAAAATGGTCATAAAATTGTATTGAGACATCATACAAAAGGAAAATTGGTAGGGATTGACATTGAGACCGATTTATATGAGAATAAAAACGAAACACAAAATTAGGAAAATTAAATTAAATTTGTTTTATTTAGAAAATTGAAAATTGTGTAATATTTAAACATTTTTTCTTTAAGTGTAATTTCTTTAATAGCATAAAAATGTCTATGTACCTAATATCATAAAATGATTGATTAAAAATTTAAACAGAAGTAGGGCTCTATTGAATATTATAGAATTGAAGCGTACCGATTGTTAACTAGGATGCTTTTAAAAAACTCATACATACATAGTGTTAACAACTAAGAGGTTTTAAAAAGCATTAATACGTTACAATTTAACTTGACGTTCTGGTTTTTGTCCCTTTAAATAATACAGGATGGGCCAAAAGCCAGCATGGGGTTTAAAAGTTTAATAACTTTTTCGTTTATATATTTTTTTTTTCGGATTTCATTAATCGAGTTACACCAAAATGCAAAATTACACCATCGAGCAACAGACCAAAGTATACTTTTCCAATAGCCATTCAATTTTACAGATTTTTTTTTACAAAATTACTTAACAATTTAATTATGAGTAAAGAAGCATATTTTCATCTTAAGAAATAAGAAAATATGCGATTTTGGAGTACTGCAAACCCCAGAGTTGTATACCAGCGACAATTACACTCGCTCAAATCTGAAGTACGATGTGAGTGGTATTACAAAGGGTTATAGGGTCCCATACTGCTTTAGGAATAAAGTTGATAATGCTGTTACAGTAAATGGTGGCATGTATCGTACTATGATTAAAAATTTTGTGCGCTCTGTAGCTTCCTATAATTGGTTCCAACAGTATGGAGTAACAGTACCTACAGCCCGTGTAACAGAAATTTTTGATGGCCAAATTATCTTAAGAAATTCATGATTAATTTTAAAATATTTCCTATGAGGTTATTTCTAAGAACGAGTATGTGAACAAGCCTCAAACTATAGAGCAGCTAAAGAACAATATTAAAACTGTGAATAGCACAATAGAGTCAGATACTTTTCGCAATTTTTCATTGATGAAAATGGTGATCATTTTGAGTCATGCAAAGCTCATGTTATATTTTAAATAAAAAAGGAATCAATAAAAAAAAATTAAAAACGAGTTGCCACTTTTTGATTTTAAATGTGTTTCCCGAGTGATTTTAACCACAAAAATTTCATTATTTCTAGGCATTCCCCTATTCTGTCATTCCCCTTTTTTTAAATTGGGATGTTATTTCCGGTCTTAATTTGTTTTTGCAATACATTTTACAGTACATTTTAATACGTGTCAATGGAACTATTATTTTTTTAAGATTTGCTTCTTAATTTGGAAAAATTTTCAAAAATAAAAATTCTACATATTAATACGAGAATAGAAAATTCGCATTTATTACCCTTAATTTCTATGCCTCTAACCCATGATTTTACATTATTGGCTTGTTGCTTTTTAATATTTTGTGCTTCTTAGCCTTAAGAATTGCTATAAATATACAAGTTTCAAGTTTCTAGCTTTGATGATCTCTTTCCTAAATCTCTTAGAAGAAAATATTATCTAAATTTAGAACTTCATGCTTAAATACACATTTATTATGAAAAAATTTTTTTATAAAAAATACTTTCAAAGTTTTTCTTTTAAACTTTAAAGCACACGTGACATTTTGTTTTTCTCTTGCTAATACATACCTTTAAAATAATTTTATATACAAATTCTTAAATATTTTAAATTTTTGTTTTATTTATCTAATTCACTTTTACATTTTCATAAATTTTGTATATCTATCTATATTTTGAATATATATTTATATATGTATAAATATATGTTTTGAAATATTACTCTTAATTTAAAATAAAATTTATAAACTTTTCAACATCCTGTCAAATGTAAAACTCTTTAAAATGACAAAATCTTATCTTGACGAAATAAAAAAAAGGTAAATGTCTTTAACTTTTTAACTTTTTATTTACGATGTCTTAATTTATTTGTTGGTACACTAAGTATCATTAAAATTAAGCCATCTGGTGTCGAAACAAAATATTAACCACCTCAATTATATATATAACGGTAAATCACTTTGCAGATATTGTTAAAATAAAGTTTGAAGATTTGCAATTACTTTTTGTAGGTATTTGATACGTTTTAATGGTCGCGTTCAGATATTTGGAGTGCTATACTGAATTGCATCGGTGAAGCATTTAGCGTTTCATAATTGTACTGAAGGATTTACAGCATAATTAAATGACATTCAATTCACGACGGTGATTATACCCGTATGACTATATAGTCAAAGGGTATAATAAATTTGCCATTACGTTTAGACTCAAGTGTATAGATCGGATCAGAATCGAAAAATAACTCGATTAAGCTATGTATGTCCGTCCGTCTGTCCGTCCGTCCGTCCTTAATCACGATAACTCAAAAACTAAAGGAGCTAGGATATTGAAATATCCGCAAATTCGTTTTTTTTGCAATAGCCGTCATCGCTATTTAAATCCAGCCATTTTGGTCCATGGGTTCGGGTAGCTGCCATACAACTTCTTTTTTTATATGAGTATTACTCTGTACCTATAACAGCTGCGTGTCTGAAATTTTGCCAAAAATAGTTTAGTTTCATGGCCAAAGTTTCTGCAAAATTTGGTTGGTCTACTGCAGTGGGTTCGAGTATCTGCCATACAACTTCTTATTTTATATGAGCATTACTCTACACCTATTGAAGTTGGGTGTCTGAAATTTTTCCAAAAATAGTTTAGTGTAATGGCCAAAGTTACTGCAAAATTTGGTTGGTCTGCTGCAGAGGTATCGAGTAGCTGCCATACAACTCCTTCTTTTATATGATCATTATACTGCACCTAATAAAGCTGGTATGTTTGAAATTTTGCCAAAAGTAATTAATGTTTTAATAATAATGATATAATGTTTATGTAACGGTCATACGGGTATCCCAGAGTTGACACAGTCTACTCTACTACACTCTTCCTCGTTTTTTTATATTTTTATTTTACTTTAACTAATTTTATCACAATGAAGGGTTTCTATTGCCTCGAAAAACATTTCAATAATTCAATTTTTATCCATGCCATTTTTTTTAAATTCAGATTTTTAAAATTATCAAATTCATATATTTTTTTAATTTAATATTTTGAATCTCTTAACAAATTTATATTTTAAATTAAAATAAAAAGAATGTTTTACTTCCAAAAATTCTCACAAAATCTTGTAGACAATTTTTTTTACTTTAAAAAGTAAATACTTAAACCTCAATAAAAAACCGTTACATAATTTAGTGTAAAATTTTATTGCTGCAAAATTCGTGTAGCGCTTAACTGAAGTGCTAGAAAACAAACATTTTTCAGTAGAAAATTTTTCAGAGCAATTTTCTTCTAACGCTAGGTGCTACGCGAACAATTTTTACACCAAATTTTAGTCTTTCAAAATATTTTTAGAGCTTAAAAATTTACACTTTTAAATTATTATTAATTGCTTTTTTATTCTTTCCGCAGTCCTTTAAGGAATATAGGGCATGTGCTAATTTAAACTAGATTTCAGTTTCTTTAATCGTTATATTCACTAAGCCGTTGATTACTCGGTTACAGCTATTGCATAAGATTAGCAATACACAAATGTTAATTTTGTGCGATATCTATGATCTTGAACAAGAGTTATAATCTTATGTTTTTTTTTATTAGATATGATCTGACCTGGATTTGAACTGGAGCGTCTTAATCACCACTCCACAGGTCAGATCTCTTTAATAATTAAGGCTTAAATCAAAAGATTTAAAAAATAAATTTAAATACTTAACACTTGTCAGCTTGATTTAAAATTTAATATGAATTTGTAAATGTATATATAAGTTTTAATAAAACTTTCGAACTTTAAAAAAGTCACATAAAGCCATATCACTCTAAAGCTGCTCTAAAGTTTTTCAGTTAAATTACTACAATTTTTTTCAAAATAAAAAATAAATCACATGACTTCTTATTAATGACTCTCACTATACTAAACAAAGTATTTAAATTTAATGTAAATAACTATTTCTTACCTGAAACGGAACACAAAACATTCCAATAATAACATCAGCTAATGCTAAATTCGCAATATACATATTTGTTACTGTATGCATTTGACGTGTTGTTGCTACAACCCATATTACCAAAGTATTACCAACAATAGCAATAAAACTAATGACACCATAAAAAATTGACCACAAAACGATTATTTCAGCTGGAGCTGAGTACATTTTTTCTGAAATAAATGAAATAAAAATTTAAAGAAAAATGATTAATGGAAACATTAAAGTAAAATTAGTAGAATTGTATAAATTTACAACATTTATATTTTTCAAAAAATATCATTAAAAAAATGAGGAAGAGTGTAATAGAGTAGATTGTGTCAACCCTGTGATACCCATATGACTGTAATATATAAACATTATATCATCCGGTTAATTTCTTTTGCCAAAAATTCAAACATTCAGCTTTATTATGTATAAAGTAATGCTCATGTGAAATATGACGTTCTATGGCAACAACTCGAACCCACTGCAGTAGACCAACCAAATTTTGCAGCAAATTTGGCCTTAAATCTAAACTATTTTTGGCAAAATTTCAAACAGCCAGCTTCAATAGGTACAGAGAAATGCTCATTTAAAAAAAGAAGTTGTTTGACAGTTACTCGCATCCATGGAGCAAAATGAATTGATTTCAATAGAGATGACGGCTATTGAATATTGATAAAAATGAATTTGTGAAATTTTAAAATCCTAGCCCCTTTGTTTTTCAATTTATTGTGCGGGCGGACGAACGAACGGACATACATAGCTAAATCGATTTATTTTTCGATTCTGATCCAATTCATACCCTTGAGTCTATATCTACTCCTCCCTCCTTCTCTACGTTACAAACGTAATGGCAAATTTAGTATACCTTTTAAACTACTAGGCACAGCAAATGAAATTGCAATAAAACAGCAAATGAAAATTGGATACGTTTTTCCGGCATTGTAATGAGTTTTATTTTGTAAGAATGCCGAAATGAAAAAATGAATGGTGTGAAAAATAAAAGAAGAAATTGTCAAGTAGGTGCAGAAATTTCATTTCCAGATTTTTGTTATAAGATTAGTGTAATAATATAAATTATGGCCTAATGTGCCATTTTAAATGAAAAATAAAGCCTACATCGCGAAATTCAGAAAATATGTACACATCATTCGATATTGTACGTGATTGGCATCTGTGAATGGAAACGGGCGTGAGAAGTCGTACAACACATTATCGGCCAGATTAGAACCTTGATTATTTTAGACAATATCTTTTTCTTTTCATGATTTCGAATCAAGTCGGACGCTTAAGGTATTAAAAATGATCTGCCAGCATAGCCAAAGTTTTATATAAGATGCATTAGATTAGTGCTGGCTAGGGTTAAAAAATCAATCAATAAAAGAAAATAGAATTTATTTAGTCTCAATACCATAGTCGGTATGGAGTGCAATCAAATAATTAACTGTTACTGTTAGGATTTTCTATCTTTTGTTTTTTACTTTCTTCTGATTTGCAAGTAAAACTAACTTCTACACCTGTACAAATCAAATTGAATTTCCTTTAAATTAAAATTTCATGTAAGAAAAAGTATGCTAATAATGTTGAAAAAGAAGAAACGAAATTTTTTACAACGAATTGATAATAAAATATGTGAATATTATTCCAAGTTTTCAGTGAGAAAAGAGAAGAAGTAATTTTCCAATCTACAGTGATTTTAAAATAAAATGGCTGTTAAAAATGATGATGATGGAAATGTCACAAAATAAAAGAAGAACCGGAAACCTTGATATTAAATTATTTTTCAATGAGAACATTAAGTTTGAAACATTATGTGCTTTAAAAGAGTAACACGAATTGAATGTTATGTTGTACGTTAAGTGTATGCTTTTATTCATCATAGTGCTTATCACAATCATTGAATCAATGGAATTGTAGGTTTTATAAATGAAATTATAATATTAATAAATGTTGTAAATAAATTTATAGATAATTTAAAAGATAAGGAATGAAGAGCTATGATTAAAGAATAGAAATATGAAAATAAAATCAATTAATTACCCACACAAGTGATTCTGTTACTTTCCAAAATAAAATTACTTAAAAGATCTAAATTTAACTTCTGTCTTCAAAAATAATGAAATTTTTTTTTAGGAAGGAAACGAAATTTAAAATTAAGGAAATAAATGAAAGAGGAGGAAGAATCCCACAAATGCCGTCGTTGTTTACCGAATTTTTAAAATGTCACTAATAATAACCTTAATATATCTTCGATGTTATTTGAAATTAGTGTTTAGAATTCACATCCAAGAGATTGAAATTAATATGTTTCTTTGTCAAAATTTTTGGTAGGCAATAGCTTTTCGTCAGAATATGCATAAGCAATATTTAGAATCTACATAAAATTCTTAATTTAGATTGTTCAAAAAATAGAAACTTTAAAAAAAACTAAAAACATGTTGATTGAAAGTTTATATAACGCTTTCGTACATCAAAAATCATTTAGAATTGGAATAACTCTTTGTAAAATTTTTTTGAATATATACAAGAGGTTTAACCGTTATCTAGAATTCCCCTGATAAGTATGTTTTAATTTTCAGATCTAGAATTTTATCTGAAATATTAGTTAACTGTACTTGCTTGCTTTCACAAAAAAAATTTTAGTCGAGATATTTCGAGATATTTGCCAATGGGATACTTCTGCACTTATGTTGCCCCGTTGACAACTTGAAATATTTTGCAATCACTACTAATGGAAGTACTTGTTTTAAATAATTCTACATACTTTGTTTCATTTTATTAAATTTCATTTCATGACATTTCATCAACTCAAAAGTAATTTCAACTTTACCTAAAAGTATCACAGAACTTAAAGTAGTTTCAACCTAAAAGTATCGCAGAACTTCAGTTCAACAATGCGAAAACAAAAAATCGAAGACAAAAATTAATAAAGGTATAGCTTAAAATACAGCTTGGTGTTTAGGTTTTTTGTATTGCTGTAAAACTAAATTGCTCCACAAGACCTCCTCAATATTTATAATACATATATTAGACCAAAAATGAGCTTAAAGCACATATTTGGGCTGGAGCTTCCCAATCGGCGCTAGGATATCTTTATAAAGTGAAAAATAGAGCAATTCGTCTTATTATTTAATCCAGTGTTACCTGAACGCTCACTCAACTTAGCCGTCGGCGCACAGTCTGTTCACTTACCCTGTTTTACAGATACATTGTAGGGGCGAAAAACAATTAATGTCTCTACTAAAAGTTTTCCAACCTGAATCAAGGAGTGTAAGAGATGCTAGCCCTAACTGTTCTGAATTTTTACGATGGCGTAACAGGGCTCATAGAAATTCGAATCTTATGCGTAATCCAAGAGTGTGGGATCATATTTCGTTCCATCCTTAAAGTTAGTAATTTGTATGTGTACGACTTAACTAAATTTTAAAAGAATATTAACTTCTTTCTTCTTAAAATCCCTCAAAATTTCCCCATTGGATCTATTATCCCACTCCTAAAGTTTCCTTTTTCAATAAATAGAGAATAACAACTATTATTTATTTTACTAATTTAATATTTTTACTTAACTTTTATAAAATTTATTTTCTTTTCTTTTGACATTGATTGGAATTCAAACCTATATTATTTTCTTGTACTTGACTACTTTTTACTAAATTTATTTCTTTTTTTTACATTAATATTCAAGGAAATGTTCTGTGCCCAATCAAAAGAAAAAGGAATCTTTATTCCATTTAATTTGCTAATCTTGGTTCTTTTTTTAGACAATCCTACCAAATAATTGTGTAGCTAATGTTTACTAGGAATTATTTTATTTTGATCCTTCCAGGAAATGACACAATTTACTTTTCTTACATTTGGTTTCACACAATAATAATAAAAGACACGTTCTAACAATTGAATAAATGCTCAAATAGCATTCTTTGTTTCAGAATAACTGAAAATAACAGGTGCGTATATAATATGTGAACCTAAAGTGGAAAAAGGTTTCCAAATATTGATAATTTAGTAATTACTGGGGAAAATAAATGTAGTAAGTGTTCAAATATCCTGATGTAGTAAAAATAAATAATTACAGATTTTTTAATAAATCAGCAGTAAATTCCGAAGTTGCAAAGGTGTTTCCTTTCCTCATTTCTTTCCTTGCCTCATTTTCTTTTGTCATTAGTAAATTACAGCATAAATTTCTTCAAAATAGCGTCATGGTTTTTGAGTTATAATGTGAACGGACCGGCCGACTAACATGGCCTACTCAAACTCAAAAGACTCAAAAGATTATATGGATCAAGCATATATATGCATTTCCATATCTAGCTTGCTTTCTTTAGACGTTTACAAATAGCGTCCAAATTTTATATTATCTTATATACTTATTTTCGGTATGTGGTATAAAAATTTCATCAAAACCTAGGGGAAAGTTTGGAGTCAAAAAGACGCAAAGATGCCAGCTAAGGGGCGTACAGAAACACGATTGAATACTCCTGCACGAAAGTTTAAAGTTTCTATATCTTTATTAATTCTCAGGATATGTTTGCTAGTTTTTATGAGGTGTGAAAGAGGTACGAGAGTTTGAACGAGAGGTTTTTCGATTAAAAACTTAATTTCCCATAAAAAAAGAAAGTTTAAAACTTAACAATAATCTCATGTAATTAACCTGTTATTTGAAATTATATGTGCATTTAAAATGTTTTTTAAGCTCTAATATTAAATAAGAACTAATGGATGGCTTCATCAATACAATTTCATTTAATACAATTACCAAATATCATTGTGTATTATATATAACAGGAGTTGGCGAGACCTTGCCAACATGTAAAAAAATATTCCCACACCAAAATTATTATATCTATGCTTCACACACTAAATAATGATGGCAATACCCACTGTACAAATTTATTATTAGAAATTCGAAAATAAGAGGAAGGAAATAACTTGAAGAAAGAAAATTTATTGTCATATTAAAGGTTGTATTCCACTTACAATTTGGAAATTTTCAGTTTTTTTTTTATCACAAAATTTTAGAAAAAGAAGAATATAAAAAGAAAGGAGAATAGAATTTTGTTTTTTATTTGTTGAACAAGAAAAACGCAGTGCACAATTAAATTTTCTACTGAACGATTTGTGTTGTTAGCGGGTTTTATAACTGACGTTTATGTGTTTGTTTACATTTTAAAGTAATAAGTGTTTGTTTACAAGTTTTCGGATAATTTTTGGAATTATTTTATTTCTTTTAAAATTAAAAATATAAATTAATTAAAATTAAACAAATATTATTAAAAAACGAGGAAGAGTGTAGTAGAGTAGACTGTGTCAACTCTGGGATACCCGTATGACCGTAACATATACATTATATCATCCGGTTAATTACTTTTGGCAAAATTTCAAACATTCAGCTTTATTAGGTGTAGAGTAATGCTCATATAAAAGAAGGAGTTGTATGGCAGCTACTCGAACCCTTTGCAGTAGACCAACCAAATTTTGCAGTAACTTTGGCCATTACACTAAACTATTTTTGGCAAAATTTCAGACACCCAGCTTCATTTGGTGTAGTGTAATCCTCATATAAAAAAAGGAGTTGTATGGCAGCTACTCGAACCCTCAGCAGTAGACCAACCAAATTTTGCAGTAACTTTGGCCATTATACTAAACTACTTTTGGCAAAATTTCAGACACGCAGCTTCCATAGGTATAGAGTAATGCTCATATAAAATTAGAAGTTGTATGGCAGGTACTCGAACCCGTGAACCAAAATGGCTGAATTTCAAACTCGATTCCGTTTTTTGCATAAAAACGAATTTGTGAAAATTTCATAATCCTAGCTCCTTTACTTTTTGAGTTATCGTGATGACGGACGGACGGACGGACAGACGGACGGACAGACGGACAGACGGACGGACGGACATACATAGCTAAATCGATTTATTTTTCGATTCTGATCCGATCCATACACTTGAGTCTATATCTACCCCCCCTCCTTCTCTGCGTCACAAACGTAATGGCAAATTTATTATACCCTTGGACTATATAGTCATACGGGTATAAAAATATTAGATAAAGAAAAACATACGAATTTTATTAAATTTAAAAATTTGGATTTTAATAATAATTTAAATAGGAAAAAAATAACGGATAGAAATGGAATTAAAGAAATGATTTTAAAAGCCTTCGAAATTCTCCATTGTGTCCATAATTAAATCAATTTAAATAAAGTAAAAATATACTATAATTTTAAAGCTGCCTTTAAAAGCATACCTATGTCATTTAATTTGATTAAATTGTTCTGTACAACAATTTACAGAACAAATTGTTCAGTACAACAATTCAGCGCTAGATGGTACACCGCTGTTAAAATTATAATAGAAAGCAGGGATGATATTCAGAAAAATTTTAAGTAATAAAAAGATTAATTTTTTGTTTCTAACTAATCAAATTGGTTTATGCATTCGAATAAGAATTTTTATTTTTTAGCAATATTTATAGAAAACTTAATACAAATATTTGTCGAAGTATTGAAAAATTTGCTAAAGTAACTCGGTATTACACAGTACTTCATAATGGCAGTATAAGTTATCTAAAGCTAAAAGAGATAAAATACTTTAGCAAAAGTGTCTAAAAAAACTTGCGCAATTGCACAGACGACCTACTGGTATATAAATATTAAATTCTTTAATAAATCTTTTAATAGTCCACTTAATATAGTGAATAAATCAACCATTTTTTTAATAGAATTAAATCATATTGACTTTTACAAGATCCCACTTAGTAAATTACACATTATTTTGTAATATCAGTAAGCAAAATAAAATTCAATGATTTTGCTTCATATTTTTATACTCGTATGACTTTAAGTCAAAAGAGTATAATAAATTTGCCATTACGTTTGTGACTCAGAGAAAGAGGAGGAATAAATATAGATTAATAGACTCTGAAATTTTCATAAATTCACTTTAATGGAATAGCCGTCATCGCTGATGAAATTCAGCCAGTTAGCTCCACGGGTTCGAGTAGATGCCATACAACTTCTTTGTTTTTAAGATCATTTTTTTATACCTAATAATGTATGAAATTTTGTCAATAGTAGTAAACTTTAATGGCCAACGTTTGAATAAAATATAGTCAGTGTAGTGGAGGAGGTTTAAAGAGCTGCCTTTCAACTTATATTCTTGTTTGTACATAACTGAAATTCTAATAACTAGCTTGTTGGAAATTTTGCCAAAAGTAATTAACCGAATTATAAATTGTTTATATTACGGCCATATGGATATCCCAGAGTTGAGACAGTCTACTCTTTTAAACTCTTCCTCGTTTTTTTTTTAAATATTGACAGGATTTATAAATCCTTGAAAAATATATTCAATTACCCAATAACTTAATAAAAAAAAACTCCATTATTGAATATGAATGAATATTATATAATATTAATATATGTATATATAATAATTATGTATGTATATATAAAGAAAAAAATAATTTTAACTTACCAAATTCCTCTTCATCCATTTCCGTTTCTTGGGTTTCATTTACAGCAATATCAAATAATTTAAGTAATTCATACATTTTGAATGAATTCGTCCTTAAAAAATATAAAAACTTTTGTAATTTGGATTTGACTTTAATTCCTTAAATTTCTTAAAAGTATGTACTCTTACTTTATTTTATTTTAAAGTTACTTTGATATATTAAAATCCAACCAATAAAATTGTTTGAATGTAAACCAACGTTTCAATATTGAGACTTGAATTTTAATTTTCAATTATGTAAAGACATTTTCTATATTCCTTCTATATAAAAATGATTCGCAATGTTGTAAATTTATTGTTATAAATTTTGTAGTCACATTAGTCGATGGAATAATGGCATCAGCAACTTTAATATTTATATATGGAAGACATTTGATTTGATGATGAAAGTGATAATGATGATAATAATGATATTCCGAAAGCATAGTACCAGAAGTAAAGTTTTTTTCCTGAAATAAAGAAAGAAAATAATAAAATTTAATAACTTTTATCACATTAAAACTATAAAGAGTAGTAAAACATGTAATAAACTTTTGAAATTAAACTAAAAGAGTATGCTATAAATTTTAAATTTTTATTAAACCAATGTAGGATTGTTCAAAATTGGAAGGAAATTATTTATTCTTGTCAAATCAGTTTATTTTTATTTCTGCCCCTTTTTCACATATTTCATGAAAAAGTTTTAAACCTATTGGTTTCGATATTTGATAGAAAATGAGGAGTCGTGAACCAAAGTCCTGCGAAAGTCCTATTGGTAAATAAGAAATTAGATCTCTGGGCCGAATTAGAAAGAAAACTATGGGTGTTACTTCTATTTTTGTTTCACCTTAAACTTTTTGAGAATTTAAGTTTCGGGGTGTTTTTTCTCAAGAAGTCCAAAATTGAATTGAAGAGAAGTAATACCCCAAAGCTTTAATGCTGAAATGCCGAAAACACCCCCGAAGAAATAACACCTCGATGATTTATTTGTCGCCATACTATATGCGTTTTTTTTCTCTATTGCATGTGAGAAATAAAACCCCGGGGTGTCTCTCATTCAATAAGAAATAACACTTCGGAGACTTCATTTCGCAGGGTCTTATTTCACCACACCTCAAAAAATACCTAATCTTAATAATGGCTATAAAAGATCAAAATATGTGATAGTATGAGTTGTACCACTCAACAGACCGCAAATGTTATATTAATAATATTTTGCTCGATTGGAAAACAGTGAAGAAATAATTTCAATATCCCCTCCCCCTACCCTAACCAGGAAATATACTTTATTTTTCGTAGTTCACAAAAATGATAACAATTTTTGCACATTTTGTATATATATCATTTACCATTTGTACTTAAAAGTTCTTTATAATTATTTCAGATTTTTCTTAATATGTAATTTTTGTTATTTCCACAAGTGGAACACTACTAACACGTTCTTTTATCTCATTCCGAAAAATCGAATTCAATTTAAAAAAAATAAAACCGATTTTGAAAAATATATAATTTAATTTGTTAACTTTAGACTGATGGAACCACACTAGTAATCATAATCAAAAATTAAGCTTAAAAAAAGACATTTTAATCCAGTGAAACGTGCTGTCAGAACTCAGCAAATTCAAAATTAAACATTAATATTTCTGAATAAATACGGAATACGCAGAAGAATCATTATTTCTAGGCTGTAAAAATTAAAATATTTTATGCACAGGTAACTCTTATTTTCACTTTATGATTCCTATGAGATTTTCAAAATTTTTTGATTACAATAATTTTAACCAAAAATTGAGTGTTTCCTAATAATTGGACACACATTGAAAAATCTGAAAAAAAAATTTTCTTTGCTTAATTCAAATTACTGCTTGGAAGTTCATGGTATTCGGGAGGAGTTCACTGAATAGAATGTTAATCGGAATTGCGATTATCTGAAGAATATTCAAAAACATTATTCATATCATAAGTGAAACAGTCTAATGAATATAAAAAAAAAATTACAATGTAATCAAAATTTTATTGTTTATAAATATACATATATATACATATATTTTGGTTTCGGTTAAAATTGGTAACTTTTTTTTTTAAAAATAATTGATTTTACATCAAAATGGGTTTCCAATATCATATTAAGGTATATCACAATCAAACATACACCACATTTGATTTGGGATCCCTAATTTATATAGATTTCTACTAGGTCGACTAGCATAATGTCGACTACCAAAATGTCTACTGACAAAATGGCAAAATTTTTCAAAAATTTCGATTGTAATAAACGTTGACTTAAATATTGAGAAAAAGTCGACTCTTAGAATGTCGACAAAATCATAAATTTTTACAATACGTATACTGAATTAGGATAAGTTGGATTCAATAATTTTTTTAGCAAGAGTTTGAGGACGGCCGCCTCCCATTTTATTAGATTTTTATTGTTGAAACTTACGAATATATAAAATGGAGACATTAAAGACATCAGGGTTTCATTCTTTTATTTAAAATTTTTTATTTGTAGAAGTCCAAATTTTGTCCAAATCGATACCTTAATCGACATTGTCTTATTGACGACATTTTAGAATCGACATTTCAATATCCGCTATATCGTGCAAGTCGGCATATTTGGCTTCGACATTTTTGAATCGACAATTTGTGAATTGGCCTCTTAAAAATCGACATAACTTAGCACATTCATTTGAATTTTATCCTTGGTAGGTATAGAAATAGTAAGAGGTAGAAGAGATTTCTAGATAAGCATAGTATTAATCTTAAAGACACATTTCTATCTGGAATGAAAACAAGTTCCAGGAAATTCTATGTAATACATAAAATTATAATTTTTTTTTGTTTTCTTACTGTGACACTTATAGAATTCTGAAAAAAAATATGGAATTTTATTAAATTTAAAATTTAGCTGAATTTTTTTTATTTTTTGAATTTTTAAAACTTCCTAGAAAATCTCTCCAAAATAAACACGAACCATTTCAATATTAAACACAAAGATAAGAATATTGCTACTCAAATTCTATGAAATTAAAAATTCTTTGTTTTAAATTTAAAATAAGAAAAAAAATTTATAAATATGTTTTTTGGGTTCAATACTACATCTCTGCATCTTAATTTTTACCTTGAATTTTATTTTGAAGTAGAATGTAAATCAAAAACTTTAAATTTCTGTCTTATTTTTGTCTCAAGTTACTTAAAATCGTAGAATTTCAAAGAATTACAACAAAAATTGAAATTAAAATATATTTTGAAAGCATAGAAAAGTCAATTATGAAAAAGTAAAATGGAAAATTTGAAAATTATTACGAGATCAAAACGAATCATTTTTATAACTAAGGGCGAGTTTTTATTTTAAATCTAAAATCCTTAGATTAGATTTGAAGTATATGAACATTTTTGAATAACGCTAAGTCTATTTTGTAGAAGGGATTTTTTTTAATAGAATATAAAAATTTATAAACTATGTAACTATTAAATTTGTAAATCTGTAAATTGTATTTAAGTTAAAACTAAATTGCATATTTTAAGGCTATATTTTAATATTATTTTTTTAAAATATCAGGTCGAAAAAAGATAATTTTGAAATTTACTTGACAACAGTAAAGCGCAGCAACCATAGGAATCAATTAAAACAATAACAAAATTAGATAGGTTTTAAAAAATATTAAATATTATTTTCAAAAATGATGAGAACTATATTTTACAAAATTAATATCTTAAAATTTTGAGTTATGAAATTTAAGTTTAACATTTACAATGGCAGCACTCCAACAAACGTCAAAATGCTACTCGTGTTCTGTATAATGTGAATTTTATTTAGTTGTCAACATTGACATGATTTAGTTGTCAGCACAGCCTAAAAAAGACCTAACGTAATAAGGCTTAATAGACCATATTTAACTTTGGAATAAGAAATATAACTAAATCGCAAAAAATCTCGAATTAAATCTTATTTCTCACCCAAAGTTAAATAAGACCTAGTTATTTTTTTAAAATAATGGAATTAAATTGCAATTACAATTTATCATTCCAATAATAACATTTTTAAAAATTTTTTTTTTTTTCATAATTTAATTTTTATATTTTTATATTTATGAAAATAAATAAACAAAGTAATAAAATATTATGTACAAAAACTGGTTTTGAAAATTAGTATTAAAATATAGGTAATATATTTGCGATAAAAATATTAAGTTAATAATAATGGAAAAATGTAGTAATTTATATATTGTTTATTCAAAACAATCTCGTAATATGTATACATTCATATACGTAACCAGGGACGTGTCAGCATGGATCTTCCAACTTTTTAAGTTGAGTCAACAGGTTACCAACCTTAAAATTGCTCAACACTATATTTGATAAATATTCTGGAAAAATCGAAAATCGGCATTTTGTAAGCAACTTAACATGTCTCCTAATTCAGAATCTGATTTCTGACTTAACAGTGTAAGACGAAAGTAATAAAAAGAAGATAAAACAACAAAAATAATTATTTTAAAAGAAGATGGGTTGCTGCCCCTCTGGCGAAGCCTCTGCAACAGTGCGGTTGTAGAAGCAGCAGCTGTCGTTCCCACAAGAAAAGGGTGAAGAAGTTTGTTGAGGAAAAGCTTATGAGAGTTACAAAGAGTGACTCAAGAAGAAGGGCGCGTTTAAGGCCTTATTTACGCCCCCCGTCAACATTTGATTCGGAATAATACAAAAAATGGTAAGGTTAATTATATAAATAATATTTTTTTATGTTTTTAATTATATTATTTTACATTATTTTTAATTTCAGATCAAAAAACAAAAAAAAGCTAAGTGCTGGAAAGGTTTGAACTAAATTAATAGTCTTTAGATAATTACAAATGTAATGTTATATAATATATTAAAGAATAAGATGCTTTGTGATTGTATTTTTTTGTACATGTGAAACAACTGAAATTGTAATCGAAATATAATGGCTATTTGAAATATTATTTAGAGACTAGTGGCCATACATATTTTTGAGCCAAGTGTCCATTTATTTTTTTCAAAATTTCAAAGTTATAGAACAACATTTTCGCGTTTTTTACCTTCAAATTGCTTTAATCGGTTAAAATATTTACAAAATTAAAAAAGTTTTGATTTTTTCGAAAAAAGTAGATTAGACTTTAACAACTCAGGGAAACGAACAGAAACTTCATCAGTTCAAAGTTTCACTTACACAACAATTTAGACTCATGGCAGCTTTTTGGCCAAATTTGCTTTGGCACTAAGATTCATCAAATATTGTAGTTCTGTTCATATTGATAATGAATTGTTATAACAGCTACTTGGACTGTTGAGTAAGTTGGTTCAATTTCAACTCTTCGACTGCTCTTATAAAGGAATTTCAGAAATTTAACTCTTATATGGAGTGGGTTATAAGAAATTTAAAATAAAAACTCTTATAAGAATTGGTGTAAAAGCGGCTTATTCTTCGATTCTGAAAATATGTTTCCCCATAGGATTTAACATGACATCTATCTAATTGTCTTTACAGCTTTACAAAAGTAGTGTCTCATTCAGTTTACCCTTAGAATTACGTTAGTACGAATATTGTATTAAAAGTGTATTATATTGGAGTCACTTTAAATTAGCTTGAACCCGTTTCAATTCTTCCTCGTTTCATAAATCAAAATATTTTTATTTTATAATTGTTCTAAGAAAAAACTTATGGAGAACCGCAAATATTTATGGCTTAGGTTGTACATTTTTAAAATTTTTTCTTTTGTTAAGAATTTCAGGAACAATTTATTAACAGGTTTCAAAAATTTTTGCATGGTTAAAGAAGCTTTAAATGAAATAAAATTCTACTCATACTTATTGACTGAAGGCGACATACAAGATAGAATTTATGTATAAATTTCTAAAATTTTTTTTAAATAAATATTTGTTTTTTGATGATTCTAAGTACACGTGGGGAAAACCAAATAAAATATGTATCTCATAATCTTTATTTATTATTTTTTTTGAGTATTTTTTCATTAAAGAATTTTATTTGTTTTATTTTCGCTTGAATTCTGCAGGATATTGATAGAAAAGTAATTTAGTGATCTTTCAGAATCACATTTTGTTCCCAATTTAATATTTTCCTGTGTTTTTTTCCTGACAATGTAAAATTTCATTATAGAACAATTTGATTTGTAAAATAGATTGAAAGCAATTCTCATATGGGAATTTCCTAATCGTATTTCTGATTACAAATAATTGCTTACCTTATATATTAAAAGATTCAAAGCGGTTTTAGTTGAATTAGTGCACGTGTATGACAAAATATTTTTGTAAAAAAAAAAATATGAAATAAAGACAGAATGTTTAATGGTTCATAAAAAAACTTAATGAATTTTAACATACTCCCTCCTTCACATTTATGTAACTATATACGAAAATTACAAACGAACACATATGTGTACAAAATTATGGTTTTTTGTGTAGGAATTTCTATTCAGAAAATAAATTTCAAAAATTTTATAAAGTGTTTCATTTCCATTTAACTTTATTTTGGAAAATTTACCTACGCCTACAGTCGACACGTAGGACACAAGGAATTTGATAGTAGAAAAAATGCAAAATAAATTTTAACGTAATTTTGTGACAAAGAAATAAAAATATAACCTTTTTTAATTATATTGTATTATGTAGTATCCGTAGGTGAACAGTTTTTGTGTAATATGTTATACTAAGTTCTAAATTCTACACTACTTAATCATCCGGAAAGTTAATGTAAAGTTTTACACTCCATATCATTGCAATAAGGATTATAGAAAAGGAATATAGGGCTTCCACAATGGAATTAAGGCTAGGTTTCAGTTATTTGATCATTATATTCACTAAGTCGGTGATCACTCTGTTGTAGTTATTGTGTAAGATTATGAATACACAAACGCTAATTTTTTGGGCACGATCTATTATGTCACACAAGAGTTATTATAATTCATCCTATACGAAATACGAATGACCAATGACGTAGTGGGGAAGACGGCGTTTTTCATGTGGAAAGTCTCGGGTTCAAACCTTGGTCTAATCATATTTAATAAAAACGAGGAAGAGTGTAGTAGAGAAGACTGTGTCAACTCTGGGATACCCGCATGACCGTATACATTATATCATCCGGTTAATTACTTTTGGCAAATTTTCAAACATACAGATTTAAAAACTTTGGCCATAAAACTAAACTACTTTTGGCAAAATTTCAGACTTTAATAAGTACAGAGTAACGGTCATATAAAAGAAGAAGTTGTATGGCAGGTACCCGAACCCGTGGACTAAAATGGCTGAATTCAAATAGCGATAACGGCTATTGCATAAAAACGAATTTGTGAACATTTCAAAATCCTAGACATACATATAGGTAAATCGATTTCTTTTTCGATTCTGATTTGATCCATACACTTGATTCCATATCTATCTCCTTCTCTGCGTCACAAACGTAATGGAAAATTTAGTATACCCTTTTGACTAATAGTCCTAAGGTATAAATATTGTAAAATTGTATAATTATATCGTAATATAAGATAAGATCTAATATAAAATAACTTTTGTGTAGGATAATAGATGGTGCACATAATTTATACAATAGCTTCAGCCGAGTAATAAAATCTCAATCGATTTTAATGACCAGGGGGAAGAGGAGCTTTCATATAAAATAATGTGACTTTGCAATACAAACCACATTATGCAAGGAGAAAAGCTTACATAATCCATCTTAGATTTATTTCTACGTTTTTTTATTGAGTTTCATTCAAATTCTTCCTTATCTTTAGATTCTTTACCTAATTTTTAAACACGTATTTAAGAATGTTATCAAACGAATAATTCAACGATACTCATAAGAGCTTATATTGGAACACTTATATAAATGTCAAAACAAAATTATTTTACATACCGAATGAATTCAAGACATTTTCGTAGGTTATGGTCAAGGTAATACAGAATAAGTATATGTATATAATATATGTATTAATAGATAAAAACGCAATTTCCATATAAATAGAAAAAATATCTAAAACGTGTATTCAACAATCCGTATTTTACTAGGAACAATAGGGAAAAACATGCTGCGCTTGTAAAAACAAAATAAGATATATTGTAAATTTTATATTGTTGTGTCATACATTCAAGGATTTATATTTACGTCATATAAGTTGGATAAGAATTCTCTCATTAAATTTGTTGATGTTTTCATTTTATTTTTCTTTTAAATGATAAAAATATAAGTATAAATATAGAAATGTTGAACATTAAACATTAGTTTTATTATTAAAAACAAACTAATTCAAACTAATTATTTAATCGCAAGCCGGGTCATTTTGATTTATGAAATGTGTATTTTGTGAATGTTAAAACTTTTCAAGTCTGAAACGAATCTTAATAATTTGCAGATTTTTTGTTAAATATATATGCTGTCACATATTTGCAAATGGTTTCATTTAATTTGACAATTATAAATATCAAAATTGAACCTGGCGAATGAACTGTCAACATTAATTTGTGGCAAGTTTCAAATTTTTTGTAAAATATCAGAAAAAATTCATTCGGTTTTGTAAAACATTTGATATTTCCCAACGAAGAATTACTATTTTAATTAATAATAAAAATTTAAAAATATGTGATATAATTCAGTACTAAATAGTTTCAATGCCAATGATTTCAATAATTAATTTTGACATTTCATGGCTTTATCGCGATGAAGAATCTCCGCATAATTATTATTATTTTATTATATACTTTTATATGAACTATTTGCCTGTGTCTTTGGGTTTATTTTTCATTCTGCCGATATATTTATATTAGATATCTGGCCATAAATTTATAAGAATTGTATAATTCCGTGGTTAGCAAAATGGCTTCGGGTGTAAATAGATGTGAGTTCGATCCTCCTTAAAAGGAAAAATTGTTTTTCTTTTAAATTCAACAGAAATAATAAGAAAAATTACAAACCAAATTAATTTATTTGGATAGTTTCTTTAAAAATTTGTAACTTTAGAAACTAATAATCTTCTTCTTTTTCTATGGCGCTACAGTCCGTTGTCGAACCTTGGCCTCCTGAAAAAAACTAATAATACCAGTGGCTAAGTTGGTGGATTAAGATTAACTAAAAGAAGGACTGTCTCCCATTTCAGCAATTTACTTTTATATTAAAACACTTTTAAATGCAAAAGATCTACCATCAATTTTTGGTTAATGAAAATTTTCAACATTTTAAGCTTAAAAGTTTTCAAACATTGAAAGAACTGTTTCTTATACCAGCAATTTACTTTTATATTAAAACAGTAACAAATTCCCAAGATCTACCTTCAATATTTTTTTTTCTACATTTTGGGGGATAGTACTACTTTAATAAAAGTATATATTGAAAAAATTAAAATTTCAAAATAAGTATATATTGAAAATATTATTTTTTTTTTATTTTATTTTAGTTTTAGAAACAAAACCTAGCTTCAATAATTAAATAAACGGTGTTCGGGAGGGACTGGTAAAAAAAACTATTGGGTAGCTTTAATTTTGATAAATCTGTCAAAAATTTTGAAATCCTTGAACTCATAAAAAAAAAAAAAAATAACAAAAGGTGCAGTTCTGTCGAAAATATTTTTGTAATTTTCGTTTAATGCATTGCATCTGCATGCATTTCTAAATGAAAATACAATTAATAATTTTCCTACAATTCTAAAATAAATACAATTATATATTTTTCTTGCAATGAAAGATGTTCATGATGTGTCGAAACTAAATAAATCGATTGTTGTCAAAATGTCAAAAATATTCATAAATTTTATGACCCGTTTGCTAATTTTCTGACTCTTATCAATTTGAATTCGCGATACGAACGTAATTGACAATAGAACAATTTTTTCAATAGTCAATTGGTTGACAGTTGCTGGTCACGATAAGCACCTATATTTATTTAATTGAATTATACTATTTAATTGTATAGTGATTTTCCTTGAAAAAAACTTACGACCTGAACGGAGACAACAACAATAGCGTAGAAATGCCAATGTTATGAAAATTATAAGAAAATAAAAATAATTGCATACTTTTAGGGTGTTACTATTTTAAATAATACGCCACAACAAAAATAACGGAAAGTTTTTTTCCTTTTTCCCGTTTTGTGAATGCAAAAAGTAATTTTAAAATTATTAATTAATTTTCAAATACATTTTTGAATATTTCAATAATTAACAATTTTTAAGAAAATTTCAAAAAATTTTAATTACACAATACTAAAATTTCAAAAATAATTTAAAACTTTTAAAGAAACAAAAGTTTTTAAAACATACTTCTTCTTCAAAAAACTTATGTTATAACTTATGTTTTCCTGTTTATATTTTGTTTTAAATACTGATGTCCTTGAATATTAATGAAAATAAATTTTAATTGTACTTAGGTATGTATATTTAATGTAGCAAACACATAACATGTGTCATGAAAATTAACAAAAAGTAAAAAACATGGAGGAAATCAAAATTTTAAAGAATAATAATAATAATAAAATAATGATTAGTGAACTATTTAAAAAATATTTAAAAAATCATAAAAGATAAAAGAAAAAATCAAAAATTATATCGAAAAAAAAAAGTTTTTCACCTTACAACTTCTCTTCGAATCAATTCATGGATAATATTAAATATTGAAAGTCTATTTTTAACAATTACGTTTGTCATTCTTGGAAAATGGGAAGTCAAATTTTTTAAAATTGAATACCTAATTCGCCATACAGAAACATTTCACATCTATAACAAAAATATAATCAGTATCAAGTTAAGTGTTATGAAGGTACAATTAATAACGAAGTTTCTGAACACATTAACCCTATGCTCATTAGATAAAAATAGTTAAAAGCAACAACTTACGAATTCTGGAGTCAGTATTTAGTAGTAGTGTAATGCAGTATAATAGTCTACTAAACATCAATAAGTACTTAAATTATTAACCCTAAATAAATGCTGATCTTGTACATAAGTAAATTCATTCATATTATAAGAAACAAAAAACCCTGTGCTATATAAGAGCTGTTTCATGGTAGCTAAATAAATTAATATCCCATATATTCAAGTAAAAAGTATCGGGTTCAAAACATGGTCGGATCATATCTAATTATAAAATATAATTTAGAGTTTATATAAAAGTTTATGTCGTCGGTGCAAAGCTGATGTTAATAACAGACTTCGAAAAGCAAAATCAGCCTTTGGACAATTAAGACCATAGAGAACATGCAAATAATATACAGTAGCTCTCATTTTTCAGAGAAGCTCTAAAATTTCCACAAACATGAAACTCAGAATATTCAACTCCGAACCGAACACTATCAGTAAAGTGAATCTGTTAGAAATCACTAGAGAGGAACCAATTGCGAAACAGATTAAGAGGCGCAAGTGGAAGTGGATCGGGCATATCATCAGGAAAGAAGTTGACAGCATTACCAGAATGGCGTTACAGTGGAATCCCCAGGGAAAAGAACAAGAGGTCATCCCAAAAATGCCTAGAGACGATCAGTACTCCTGGAAATAGAAAAATGCTTTCTCACTTGGAAGGATCTAAAGACAACAGCAACAAACAGAGTCAGAAGGAGGTGGAAGTGGAAGAACTATATTCCCAAGAGGAGTTATAAAGGAAAAAACAAAACAAAAAAGTTTATGTCATAATATCAATGGGTTATCACAATGCCGAGTGTTTAAGTAAATGGTAAGTTAAAAAGCGGGCTCTCTTCTTGCCACCATGATTTATTGGAAAATTTTAAATTCTTTAAAAAACAAAGATGCTATGCTGCAAAATCTTTTAAAAATTTTCTAAATTTAACTAACTCAAGTTGTTACATAACAAGTATTTTAAATATATTGGGTTGATAAACACAAGAAGAGATAACATATATCTACTACAATGTATTTCATTTAAATACAAAAATAAATAAATGTCAAGAAAATTTCAACATATGATTAATGTATCTGTTAGATTTCATCTAACAATAGATTATATCTTAAAATATTTCACTCAGTTATTTTGACATTCTCTTCTCATGAAATAAAAAACACAAAAAAAAATAAACTGAAAGAATTTTGGAAATATTCATGCTAGAGTTAAAACTAAAATAAAAAGTTGGAAAATTTTAAAAGGAAAATATAATTTTCTCCTTCAAATGTTCATAATATATCTGATTTGATTCCTTCTAAACAAAAATAGGAATTGACTTAAGAAATCACGAGTTTTCCATGAAAATAAAATAAAAGTTATATTTTTAATCTTTATTTTATTATTTACAATTTCGTGCAATCTTATACTTTTTTTCATAGCAAGGAATTAAATTGACATGGAGCCTTAACATATATAAGAAAGTTGAAGTTTACCATCTAAATCGTATTTGGAAATATTTAATACAAAAGCAATTAAATTTTTTTAATGTGTCATTCTTATGACCTTCAATAAAATAGTTCATGGTGCAATAAAATGATTCAAACTGGTGTCCAAAAAGTTGTAAGTCTAATAACCAAATCTAAGCCTAATTTTTTCTGAGAACCTTAATACTCTACCAGACTATTTGTTCAGATACTTAAAAAACCTTGTCAATCTTAGTATTTGGAGGATTTCAGATATTAATTTTCATGATTTGAAGAAATTCAGATTATGAAGAGCGTCTAATACAGAGAAACAAGTAACCGATTAATACAATGAAATTTATTTTAAGCGAAATATAATAATTTTAGAATTATATTATAATATAAAATATATTTGCCTCACAAGAAAAGCAAAGACTGAATCCCTAACTTATCACATTGCATTCGATAGAGGAAGCATATTCCATATTCTAGCAGTTCTCACAATACATGAGTTTTCATAACCAGTTTTAAACCACCTAGAAATTTCCACTGTGTAAAAATTAGCACTTGAGGCCTCCCTGGTGTAAAACTGTAATTGTTTAAAGGAAGCCATTATTGATATTAATTCAATAGAACAAGTGTCAATTACAAGATATCTGTGAAAAAGAGTTAAAGTTTCAATATTACGACGAGTGCTCAAAGAGGTGAAGGTAGCCTAAACAGAGGAGTCGCCAAATCGTTTTAAGGCGCGATTTAGGACTTTGTCCAGGTAACTTAGTAAAGTTTGTGGAGTGCCGGCTTAAATGTGAGAATTATATTTCATCTTAGGTCGTTTGTAGGCTTAGTAGATATTGAACATCGCTGGGAGAAAACTATGCTTTGCAGTGATACAGAAACCCCAAACATTTGGCAGCTTTCTAAGCTACATAAAAAAAATGCCCATTCCATAACATTTTTTAACTAAGCTGCATGTCTAAGATGTTTAGATTTCAGGCCGCTGTATGATTTCTCTCTGGAATCTCAGGAGAGGGGTGATTTGATCTCTTTTGTAAGAGAAGCAACATGCGATATTGCCCTTAAAAATGATAACGAAAAAAGATTGCGCAGAGGTTTAGAAATGGAAGAGGCAATGTGTTTAAAAAATCATAACTAGAATTCCATCAGGACTTTTGGAGTTACTAACATAAGATTCCTTAGAACTTTTGCTACGAGTAAATTATTAAACCCTATGAAGAATTTCAACACTTGAGGGATCAACTGAGGGAAATATTTGAGATGGTTGTGCAATAGGAGGAAGTGAAATTTGCTGCAAAGTGAAATTTGCTGCTTTACTAAAGAATTTATAATAATATTCTTAAAATGTAAGATAGTTAATCATAATTTATAATATATAAAATTTTGAATAGTTAAAGCAATTTTACTTCACAATATTATTAATTGAAAATAAATAATTTTTTTGAACCTATTGTATTACAATCTTCTAAAATGTCTAGTGTTTTGAAATAAATTTTAATTTTTCATCATACATATATATGTGTATCTTTGTGTTCCAATTATTTGAAGATTATTTAACTTAATATATAATTATAGTTATAATTAGCAAGATGGCACATTTTGAGGACTAGACTTTCTAAACTATATATTAATTAGAAATTATAATATTGAATTCGTATATATTTAATGTGAATGAACTTCTTTCAGGCTTTTTGTCTCTGAATAAAATCAAAAGAAAATGCATTTTCTTTATCATTGAGAAATATTTGAAATTTATCACGTTCCGCAATTAAAATGAATTATTGTTTTTCTTAACTTTTGTTCATCAGGTTATTAAAAAAGTTATTCAGTTCACAAATATCATTCTTAGTTCATAAATATTGGACATTATATATATACAATATTTATCGAAAAACTTTTTATCGCAAACAAATTTTATATTTTCCATAGTTGGAGTTCGAATTGATCTCTTGAGAAGAGCAGACGTGCGGTGATTAAAATAAAAAAATAAATAAATAAAACAAAAATATAGCGGTATATAAATTTAAAAAAAATTAATTAAAAATAAAAAAAAATTTTTTTTTTATAAAGTGATTAAACAATAAATTTATATAAATTTCTTTGTGAGTTCATTTCTGGATTGCACCATGCAATCAGAAATAGAACAAAATGAATTAAAACAGACTATAAACACTAATCTAAATATTTTATTAAATAAAAATAATCAGGGTTCTACAATGGATACCCTGAGTGAAAAACAAAATAATAATAAAAATAAAAATACCAAAAAAATGTATGAGATGAAAAAAGAAAACGATAAACTAAAAACTGAAATCAAAAAACTAAAAAAAATTATAAGTGAATTAAAACCAAATAATACAACTATAAATTTCACTGAAAATCCATTTTCGCTTCTGTCAAATGAAGCTGAAAACCACATGGAAGAAGGTGAAATAGAAATACAAGAAACTTACACAGACAAAGATGAGTTTCAAAATTTCATTGAAGTGTTATCAAAAAAAAACATTGAAAATAAAAAAAATAAAGAATCTATTAGCTTGAGCAACAAAAACAATAATATTACCCAAAATATAAATACCATCAGTAATGAAAATAATAAAAATAAAATACAATTAAAAAAAAATGACAATAATAATGAAAGTGTAAAAAATATTAATAAGAAAAAAATGCCACCCATATGTGTGTATTATTCAGATTTAGAAATGCTAAAAAAAACGATAAAAATAAAAACAAACAATTTCTTAACAAAAAAAATTTCGGATAATTCCTTCATAATATATCCAAATGAAATAATAGATTACAAAACAATTATAGATATACTAAAAAAATCGCAAACTAATTTTTACACATACACGCCAAAAACAGAAAAAAAAATTAGTTTGCTATTAAAAGGTTTAGATGCTTCTTACAAAGAAGAAGAAGTACTAAACGCATTAAAAAATTTTAATAATGCAACAATAAAATTCGAATCAGTCAGCAGACTTAAAACAAAAAAATCAGAAGAGAACAAAAAAATTCTCTCATATTTTATTGTTCAAGCATCAGCTGAGAGCAACATAAACGATATAAAAAAAATCAACTCAATAGACAACACAATAATTTATTGGGAGAATTTAATTAAAAATAAACAACTACAATGCACCAGATGTCAAAGGTTCTCTCACTCTGCTGCAAATTGTAATATGGATTACCGTTGCGTAAAATGTGGTGAGAACCACTCTCCAGGAGAGTGCAGTATCACAATAAGTGATGAGAAGAGCAAATTATTTTGCACACTATGTAAACAGCATGGACATCCAGCATCATATACAAACTGCCCTGTGCATATTAAGCAACAACAACAAAAAGAAGAATTAAAACAAAGGTTAAAAGAAAAAATTAGTAACAGGTACAATATGTTTAATAATTTTACAAAAACAAATATTTCATATGCAAATGCATTAAATAACAATAATAATACAAAACCAACAAACAATAATAATAACACCAACAACAACAACAAGAACAACAACAACAATGCAATAGATAACAACAATAATAATAATAACAATAGTAATAATAATAATAACAATAATTATAACAACAATTTATTAGAAAATTTAAATAAAACTATGCTAAGTATGATGAAAAAAATAGAAAACATTGAAAACAATATGAAACAAAATGTAAATGATATAAAACATTTATATGAAACATTTAACATATCTAGACCCAATTGTTAATTATGTCGTATTCATTAACAAATAACATTAATATAAAATTAATTTCAATTAATGTAAATTCACTAGTTTCATATAGTAAAAGATTTTCTCTTATGCATTTTACAAAAGATACAAATCCTGATATTCTCTGCTTAGGCGAAACTAAATTGCAAAGCAGACATTTTTTAGAATTAGAAAATTTTAATATAATTAGAAACGATAGAATTAATTTAGGTGGAGGTGGTACAGCTGTTTGTATCAAAAAAACTTTTAAATATGAAGAAATTAGAAACGTAGAATTTAATAATTTTAAATGCATAGAATTAAGTATCATTAGTCTAAATTTAAGAAATTCCGATAAATTATTTGTGATATCAATTTATGCTTCCAACAGAAACCAATCAAAATTTTTAGACGAATTTAGTAAAATATTCGAAATATTAAATCTATCCAACAGTAAACATTACTATATTATTGCAGGAGACTTAAACGCAAAACATGTTTCTTGGAATAATATATGTAATAACAGTCGTGGTTCGGCTCTGTATAAATGGCTAAGCGACAACAAAATTCAATATAAAAGTAAGCTTTTAATTCCGGATGCACCGACATTCCCAAGGTGTAATTCGTATTTAGATCTATTCTTAATAGATGTAAGAATAGAATCAGCTAACAATACTCTAGAAACATTAGCATACAATAGTGATCATAATGCTGTAAGTGGCATTTTTGCTCTATATAAAGAAAATTTGTTAACATACAACAATCAACTAGCCAATGAAAAGTACTTATTCCATAAAACCAATTGGAACAAGTTTAAAATAAAGCTAGATAACAATTTTGAAAAGGAATACTTAACTTGTAGAGATCAAATTATAGAGACGGAAAACATAAGAATAGAAAAAATTGACACCCACTTAAACAAATTGAACAAAATTATTAAAGACACAATGGTTGAAATTATACCAAAATGTACCAAACAAAACTATTTAAATAAATTTTACTCAACTAGATTAAAAAATTTACTCAGACACAAAAACAAATTACTTAAAGACATACATTTAATTTACAAAAGATGCTTAGACTTCAATTCACAAGCAATAATCACACTCAAAAGTCTCTTAAATAATATTAATACATTAATAAAACAACAACTTAAAATTGAAATTAACAACTACTGGACAAACAGAATTAAAAATATATCATCCAAAGACAGCCGTAATATGTTTCCCGAAATAAACAAAATATTTAGGAAAAAACATATACAAGACATAAAACAATTACACATAGACCAACAAGACTTAAATCTACTGACTAACAACGACATCGACGTCACTAGTTTAGACAGAACAAACTCAAATCAATATATATTAAGGGAAAAAATACAAATAACTAAAATATTAGGATCATACTTAGAAAACAGTCACAAAATAACAGTACCTAACAACAACCGATTCCACCAAAATATTCAGAATACTGTACAGGCTTTTAAACAAAGTAGCAAACTAAAAAAACAAAATAACATTACATTAATCACATTTGACACAATAAATACATCCTTTAACATTTTAAATAGAAACAATTTCTTTACGAATTACGATGATCTCTCTACAAGACTTAAGAATTTGAATAACAAGACATCTGCAGGGATTGACGGCATTCCTAACATTGTACTAAAAAACTTAAGTACTAAAATTATACAAAAAATAGTTATCCTTTTCAATAATGCATTAAACTACTGCTATTTTCCGAAAAGCTGGAAAATAGCTAAAGTAATTATGCTAAAAAAACCGGGAAAAGATCCTACAAATCCCGGCAATTACAGACCCATAAGCTTGTTACCTAACATTAGCAAAGTTTATGAGACCATTATTAATGACAAAATAATTAATTTTGTTAACAATGAAAATATACTACCTGAAAACCAATTTGGTTTCAGGTATAAACACTCTACAAATCATGCTATCAATAAACTTACATCAGATATTTGCTGGTACATTAATAAAAAAGAATGTGTTGGCGCTTGCCTAATCGACCTCGAAAAAGCATTTAACAGCGTATGGATAGAAGGTTTAATATATAAATTAATTAAACGAAATTTTCCAAACAATTTAGTTAGATTAATACTAGATATGGTTGATGAAAATAGTTTCGTAATAGAAAACAAATTAAATGCCGAGAATTTATTTAAAATCGAAAGTGGTTTACAACAAGGTACAGTAAACTCACCTATTTTATTTTCTCTGTACACATCAGATCTCCTAAATATGCTTAACAACATAAAAGGGGACAATTACGCAATTGCTTTTGCCGATGATCTTATTGTCTACTCGGCAGCATATAAGATAAAGGAGGTACAAACAAGTGTTCAAAAATTATTCAACCTTATAGTAGACTATTGTAAGGTCTGGGTACTAAAAATGAACATAGAAAAATGCGAAGCAATATTATTCCGTAACACAGTAGATAAAGTAAACAATAATATTAAGAAACATTGGAAAGAATTTGAAATTAGAGCTCCAAATAACATTAAAATTAATAAAAAAAAGATAGTTAAATATTTAGGTGTATATCTACACCAAAATTTAAACTTTACTCACCATGTAAAAAAAGCGATTGAAAAGGGTACTAAAGCGTTCATGTCCTGTCAGAAATTGTTTTATAATAAAACTCTTAATGACAGAGTGAAAACTTTAGCTTACCAGGGTCTTATAAGACCAACTATATCGTATGCTGGACCAATTTGGTTCAATATTAGTGCAAGCCAAATGGAAAAAATCAGGGTTTTTGAACGAAAATGCATAAGAGCCTGCGTAAATCTACATAGAAAACCAGAAACGGACTACAAACATTTTTATTCCAATAAATGCTTGTACCGTAAGGCAAATATAATAAGATTCGATAACTTTTTAATAAAAATTATACGTAATCATTTTGATAGATCTCTTAGCACGTTAGAAAATGGTTTAATATCAAACATATATTACCATAACGAAGAGTATATTAAATATAGTTTAAAAACGGGTTTCATTGCGCCCGAACATTTTATTTACCTAGATTCCAAAGGGTATATTCAAAACCATGAGCATGTCCCCCTATTATATCACTATAATAGACGGGCTACATGCAAGTGCATAGAATATGACCCCTATAATATTGAAACTAATTTATTAAAATACGACATGTTTATCCCTGAAAGGGATAAACAAATACAAAAAAACTATTGGTGGTTAAATAGTTTATAAAATTAAAAGTAAATGATGTTAAAATTTCATAATATATTAGGATAAGGTTAGGCTAAGTTAGATAGTTTTAGATTAAGTTTTAATTTTAGCATTAGATATAAGCTAGCTTAAGTTTTACTTGTTTTTATAAAAAATTAAAAAATATAATTAATTTTTGGTTTTTAATATTTTCCAAAAAACTCAAAATGCAATACAATATTTCAGAAAAATTAAAATAACTTAGAGATTGTATAAATTATTAGAATAAAAAAAACTAAGCAATTTAAACTACATTAAGGTTTTAGTTATAATTAATTTAAGAATTAAAATTAGTTTTATAAAACTTTTTGCTAATTGTAAATACTTATAATGAAATAAATAAAAATAAAAGTTAAAAAAAAAAAAAAAAAATTTTCCATAGTTATATAAATAGTATACGCCCAACATTATGCAATAGAATTTATATAGATTATTTTTTTTTTTAATTTTTCATTATTTGAATCTTAGGGTAGTTGGAAGTGTACTGCGTAAGTAAACGGGTTATTAAGAAAAGGAGTGTGGGTTCAAAGCCTTTTGCTTTACAGATCTCCTAGCAACCAAATATGCTCTACATAAAAAATAAATTTGATATATACACCACAGATTATGCAATCACTATTACTGGAATAGCGTATTGTGAAATTTCTTTCAACGATTTTTTACTTACATACGTAATTTGGAACCATTTCGCTAGTTGTTTAGGCTTTACACATGTGTACAGACAGACAGTGAGACAGACAGACAGACAGACAAACAGATAGTTAGACAGACATACAGACAAACATAAACAAAAAACGTGTTTTTTTTGGGTTTCTTAACTCGGGATGAATACATATTTGCAAATATCTCCATTTTTTGATGCGAAAACAATACCTAACGCTTATCATATTTCATATAAGCGGTTGATAATATAACAAAACTTTAAATAAATACAAAATAAATAACGATTTTTGTAGTATTTAATATAAATAAAATGAATAAAATGAAATAAATTAAAACTTGCCCTTTTTATTATTATTAGCTGCAAGTTAAAGTTCATGGCTTACATTTTTAGAAAATTATACGATTGATTCTCAGTATTGGTTCCTTCAAAAATACGGAGCATAAGTATTCCGAGAGTGAATCGATTTACAATATGTGTGTTACTTATTTTACAATACAAGTGATAGAATTGTATATACCAGCGGTGTCCAACAGAAATTCGATTGTAGCCACAATCGCTATTTTTAAATAATTTCATTCGCCACATTAAAAATAAATATAAAAAATATGTTTTTTTTATTAAATTTTATTAAAAAAATTGTTTTTTTTTTATTAAATTCATTACATATATATTGTAGTTCACAAGTTATTATTGATAAGAAATTC
The DNA here is from genome assembly GCA_963082915.1 of Dolichopus griseipennis. Taxonomy (NCBI): domain Eukaryota; kingdom Metazoa; phylum Arthropoda; class Insecta; order Diptera; family Dolichopodidae; genus Dolichopus; species Dolichopus griseipennis. The sequence continues at coordinate 104,287,127 of OY720443.1, read as the reverse complement.
CAAAAAATATTAATGTGATGTTTGGCAATTTTTTTCTTGAACTTAAAATCTGGTATAAAACCCACGTTAACTGCACATTTTAGTTCTGCCTCCAAATTTTTATCAATAATTGGATCGATACTTTGATTTTATGAAATTTACAGCTGAAAATGTGGATTCGCACACCCTTGTTGTTCCAAACATACTCAACAGCTTTGCAATACCTGAGTCCAGTGCCAAAAACTCATTTGATTTTAATAAGCGAGCCCACATTAATAAAACTGACTTTTCGTTTCTATGATAATCGTTCTGGCTTTGAAGCAAAAGCATATCTGATTCAAAGTTACGCCGGTCCAAACTTAGCATATTCGCGATATCTGAACATAATTGGGAATTGGTGATGTCAAAATGGAAAGGATCTTGAATGAGTAAGCCGGTCTAAATTTTTAATTTGGTTTAGAAACTAGCTAAATTTTTTTATTACTCGAAGAAAAGAAATATAATAGTTTTTCGTAAAAAAATTTCAGTGCTGCATTCGCCACATTCACATACTCTATTCGCCACATGTGGCGAGTGGCGATGGTGTTGGACACCGCTGGTATATACATATCTTGAAATCTATAACAGTATAAAATAAAGTAATCTCTTATTATGAAATTGAATTTCTAATAATATAAGTGGCGGTACAGTAAAAATCTAAAAATATAATATTAATAAAAAAATTTCATATTCAATATGATTTTTAAATTTTTTACTTTTAAAGTCTCTTGAATTGATGGAAGCTTAATAATATCAACATACTTAAATGTTATAACAACCAATTTACACGGTTCAAACATCAAAGCCTTATACTTTTTTTTTTTAGATTTCTTGACTTCTAAAAAATTCAAGGAAAATAATTATTTATCAGCAATTACAAATCTTATTTTGGTTATTTTTTTTAAATGTCTAGAGGGTGTTTGACCTTCATCATTTATCAACAAATAACACGCGTATTCTGAACCAAAAGCAATGAATTACATTTAACATAAATAAGGTCTCAATCCGTTAAAAAGTAGGGAAAAAATTGAAATTAAAAGAATATTTTTTGTCTTTTGCATGAAAAAAGTCCTTAAAAAATATATGAAACTTTGGAATTTTCATTTGTCTCTAAAGTCTATGAGGAATTTGAAAAAATATATATGAAAAAATTCTTCGAAATTAGGAACTTTTTTCGTACAGCCTTGAGTAATACCATAATTTAAATATTTATTTACAATTTTGAAAATATTTTTTTTATTCCTTTTCCACTCCTCCTAAAGCTCTTACAGAGCAAGGGACATCAAGCAAGTCTATTTAGACAAGGCTTTGTTTTTTAATCTTTATATTCACTAAACCATTGATAACTCGGCTGTAGCTATTGTACAAGAATATGAATACACAAATTTTTGTGCGCCATCTATTATCCAACACAAGAGTTATTTATATATCTATATTAAATCTTATCTAATATTACAATACTAACTATTACGATGTAATTGTACATTTTTAATATCTATTTTGGGGATTCTACGGTTTAACTAGTATACACGGAGGACCAAATGACTATATATAAAATATAGCTGGTGTTGCCAGCTTTCAAAAAATATATAGCTTTAATGGCGCATATTATCCTTTAAGGACGAAAAGGACATTTAAAAGTATCCTTGTTATTTTAGTCTATTTTACAAAAACCGTTATAACTAGCAATCTGTTCAATATATATATATTCAATCAAAGCTATAAATTAATATGACGGTCTGGAGAATATTTTAACGTTTATTTGATGACAATAGGTGCTGCCGTTTTGGAGATATTGCAATTTCAAGTGGAATTTTAAAACAAAAAAAAAAAAAAATTTTGAACTTTCAAAAAAACCACTATAACTATGAAATTTTCAAAAACACCCTGTATTTTTTATTATACTGTTAGAAAGGTCTTTTGACACTCTTTCCAACGGTATATAATAAGCATGGTATATGTTGACAAACAGCCCCACCAGAGAACATGAATGAAAAACTGACACAACAATTTTATTAAAAAATACGTTTTCATACTTTATTTCTCATAAATTTATTTTGCCTTTTTGTTGGGATGGTGTCATAATTCCAAAAAAAAAATTCCAAATTTACAAAATTCCAAAGAAAGAAAAAAAAATAATTCCAAAAAAAAACATTCCAAAAAAACCAATTCCAAAAATCAAAATTTAATGACAAATTATTTTTTAAAAACAGTAATTTTTTACATGCATATTTCAACAAAAAAAAATTTAAAAATAGAGGGGGCTGCCGCCCCCAAACTCCCGCTAAACAGATTATTGAAACCCTGATTTTGAATCTAACTCTAATATCCCTCCTAATTCAGAATCTCACGTATACAAATATATAAATATTATGGAAAGAGCGTATAATCCTGCAATTGTAGCCAACTATAAAATCTCTCCTAATTATTTTTTACATGCATATTTCAACAAATAAAAATTTAAAAATAGTGGGGGCTGCCGCCCCCAAACCCCCGCTAAACTAATTATTAAAACCCTGATTTTGAATCCAACTCTAAAATCCCTCCTAATTCAGAATCTCACGTATACAAATATATAAATATTCTGGAAAGAGCGTATAATCCTGCAATTGTAGCCAACTATAAAATCTCTCCTAATTATTTTTTACATGCATATTTCAACAAATAAAAATTTAAAAATAGTGGGGGCTGCCGCCCCCAAACCCCCGCTAAACAAATTATTGAAACCCTGATTTTGAATCCAACTCTAAAATCCCTCCTAATTCAGAATCTCACGTATACAAATATATAAATATTCTGGAAAGAGCGTATAATCCTGCAATTGTAGCCAACTATAAAATCTCTCCTAATTATTTTTTACATGCATATTTCAACAAATAAAAATTTAAAAATAGTGGGGGCGGCAGCCTCCAAACCCCCGCTAAACAAATTATTGAAACCCTGATTTTGAATCCAACTCTAAAATCCCTCCTAATTCAGAATCTCACGTATACAAATATATAAATATTCTGGAAAGAGCGTATAATCCTGCAATTGTAGCCAACTATAAAATCTCTCCTAATTATTTTTTACATGCATATTTCAACAAATAAAAATTTAAAAATAGTGGGGGCTGCCGCCCCCAAACCCCCGCTAAACAAATTATTGAAACCCTGATTTTGAATCCAACTCTAAAATCCCTCCTAATTCAGAATCTCACGTATACAAATATATAAATATTCTGGAAAGAGCGTATAATCCTGCAATTGTAGCCAACTATAAAATCTCTTCTAATTATTTTTTATATGCATATTTCAACAAATAAAAATTTAAAAATAGTGGGGGCTGCCGACCCCCCAAACCCCCGCTAAACAAATTATTGAAACCCTGATTTTTAATCCAACTCTAATATCCCTCCTAATTCAGAATCTCACGTATACAAATATATAAATATTCTGGAAAAAGCGTATAATCCTGATTTTGTAACAAACTCTAAAATTCTTGCTCGCTAAAGCTATGGAAATATTTTTGGCAAAATAAATTTATGAGAAATAAAGTATGAAAATGTATTTTTTAATAAAATTGTTGTGTCAGTTTTTCATTCATGTTCTCTGGTGGGGCTGTTTGTCAACATATACCATGCTTATTATATACCGTTGGAAAGAGTGTCAAAAGACCTTTCTAACAGTATAATAAAAAATACAGGGTGTTTTTGAAAATTTCATAGTTATAGTGGTTTATTTGAAAGTTTAAAATTTTTTTTTTTTTTGTTTTAAATTTCCACTTGAAATTGCAATATCTCCAAAACGGCAGCACCTATCGTCATCAAATAAACGTTAAAATATTCTCCAGACCGTCATATTAATTAATAGCTTTGATTGAATATATATATATTGAACAGATTGCTAGTTATAACGGTTTTTGTAAAATAGACTAAAATAACAAGGATACTTTTAAATGTCCTTTTCGTCCTTAAAGGATAATATGCGCCATTAAAGCTATATATTTTTTGAAAGCTGGCAACACCAGCTATCTTTTATATATAGTCATTTGGTTCTACGCGGATACTAGTTAAACCGTAGAATAGCCTCTATTTTTATTAGATACCATTTGACCGGGGTTTGAACCCGAGACTTTCAACATTAAAGGCGGTGTCCTTATCGCTACGTCATTGGTCAGATATTAGGAACACAATTTTTAGTAAGAAAGATCAATGGAGTGAAATTAATACAATGGACCCAACTTAAAAGTAATGTTAAGTTTCGAGTAAGAAAGACCAATTTTTACTGTGCATTTCCATTAGAGTTTATTAAAAAACCTATTTATTACTATAACAGTTGACAGGTAATCTATTTATTCTGGCAGTTAATAAAACAAATTTCGTAAGAAATATAGGGAATTTTATATTTTTATCACCAATTCAACATATCAGCTATATAAGAGACATTCGTAATTGTTATATTAAATAATTATTATACCCAAATATTCACGAATAATAAAATTTAATAAAAATGTAAACTGCAAATATGAACTTTGTCATTAAACTGGCTGCCCTGAATAAAAGTTAAAAAAGTATTAACTTTTGGTTTTGTTATGTTTTACAATACCGTCTCTCCTTCTTTAGATACAACAAATTATAATATTAATAATAGATACTAGGGGAGGATATGACTTGTCAAATACATCAATTAGTAATTAGAAAGAAAGAATAACAATTTGTAATACCACGAATTCGTCTTAATAATTAAATACCCTTGGGTCAGACATATTTGGATCCAGACAATTTTAATTGACCAATTGACTGAATAAAAAATCAAATGAACAAAAAGTTTAAGATTTTGTTAAATTATAATCATGTTTATGAAATACATATATATAAAAACTTGCTTTCGTAACATCAAAAAATTTTGTTTAGCATTACCGAGTTGAAGAAATTATGTATTGAACGTGTGTTATAATAGTTTAAATATGAGGTTGTTTCCGAACTAGTAGCCTCTATACAGATCTGTGTAATAGTGTACTGTAAGTATTACTACGCTTTATCTACCATAAATTTTTGATTAATAAAAATTTTCAATATTTTAAGCTAAAAAGTTTTCAAACCTTAAAAGAACTGTTTCTTATACCAGCAATTTACTTTCATGTTGACAAATTCCCAGGATCTAAAATCAATTTTTTATTTTCTACATTTATTATTTTTTACATTTTAATAAAAATGCAAGCGAAAGTAAATGCCTTACTTGAAAAAAAATTTAAACAAAGATTTAACAACAGATGATAATTTCTTTGGCATATTAAATGATATGGAACTGGACAATAGTTTGGAGCAAACTGGCTGGATTTCAATTGCGTTGACGGCTATTGCATAAAAACGAATATGAGAAAATTTTAAAAACCTAGCTCCTTTATTTTATGAAAGGTCGTGGGGCGGACGGACAGACGGACAGACGGCCGGATGGACGGACATATATAGCTAAATCGATTTACTTTTCGATTCTAATCCGATCCATACCTTTGAGTCTATATTTACCCCTTTCTTCTCTGCGTCACAAACGTAATGGCAAATTTATTATACGCTTTTGACCTAATCATATGGGTAAATAAATTTTATGGAAAATACAAATAAAATACCGCTTATATATCATTACAATAGACATTCTTTAATATATTTAAATACGCAATATTAATGATGTTAATATTTTTACATTTGACATATTTATTCCAAACAGAAAAAGAAAGAATGATTGAGCTTAAAATGACAGATAAAAGATCTGCTATAGATTATTAAAATTATCAGTGACGTAGTACAAATCATATAACTATTTACTTATTACTAAAAATGTCAATATGAAAATGATAAATGCTAAAGATCTTTGAATTCCAACATAATCTAATATATTATATCAAAATTTAGTTCGAAAACTTACACTTTTATATTAAGAGCCAATTTAATTTAAGATATTTACTTTATTGCATCATTTATTTGTCGATTTTAAACAAGCATTTGATTCAGTAAATAGAAATATGCTATGGAATGCCATGAGACTTTTCGGTGTACCTGAAAAACTAGTTGCTCTATCGAAAATGGCTACAAATGGAGCAAAAAACTATGTAAGAGTGCAAGGTGATCTTTCAGACTGTTTTGAAACTCATACTGGTGTAAGAGAAGGCGATGTTTTGTCACCAACATTGTTTAATTTTGCACTAGAGTAAATTATACGTGTTGCAGGACTTGAAACAAAAGGTACAATTTGGAATTGATCATCGCAATTATTAGGTTTTGCAGATGACATTGATCTACTGGCAAGAAATATGCAAATCCTGGAAGAAAATTTTCATAGATTTGAAGAATCTGCAAAAAATTTTGGATTAAACATTAACGAGACAAAAACCAAATATATGAGTAATTCTAGAACTGCAAATAGACAAAATATCACCATTAATAACTACGAATCAGTAAATCATTTCAAATACCTTGGCTCAACAGTGAATAAAACAAACGACTGTAAATTAGAAATTGATGTGCGTATTAAAGCTGCAAACAAAATGTTTGCTTCACTATACAAAGTTTTTGGCTCAAACTTATTATCAAAAACATCAAAGTTTAGGCTATACAAAACACTGGTTATACCAGTATTTATGTACAGCTCAGAAATTTGGGCAGTGAGAAAACAAGATGAAAATAGAATTGATGTTTTTGAACGTAAAATACTCCGACGCATTCTTGGTCCAATTAGAGATGAAGATGGCTCATTTAGATTGCGTTACAATAACGAATGTTTTGAGGAGTTTAAAGAACCACCATTGAGTAGTCGGATAAAAATACAGCAACTTAAATGGGCCGGTCATGTAATAAGAATGAATCTACGTACAAAACATTTATAAATGGACCAGAAGGTAGAAGAGACATAGGTCGTCCAAAGCTAAGGTGGATTGACAACGTTGAAAAAAGTGCAACGAGTATAAACGCGAGAAATTGGCGGATGATAGCTAGAGACAGAGAGCAATGGAGGAATTTTGTAGGGGAGGCCAAGATTCATTTTGGATCGCCGAGCCAGCTATGATGATTTACTTTATTAAGTCTTATTACGCAATATATTATTAAACTTTTATATATAACTTCTATGTTATACAAAAAAACCATTATAAAAAGTAATATGAACTTACATTGCATAGCTGTAGGTGTTAATATTTTTATAAAAAAATTTCATATAATATTATTAAATCAATTACAAGATTTATACAACTGTTTGTGTGAATATAAACAATATGTCAGCATGATTTAGAAATTACATGTGTAAGGAAAATTGAATTTTTTGTTGAAAAATAGAAAAGTACACTTAAATGGAAAATATATAACTTAGTTTAAAGTATACTTTCGAAATTTTTACAATTAATTTTTAAGAAAATAACATTCTTCCTTAATCTATGTATATAAAAGCGAAAGTTTGTTTGTTTGTCTGTTTGTTTGTTAGTTTGTATGTAGCGAATAGACTCCTAAACTGCCTAACCGATTTTCATGAGGTTTTTGGGTACGGAAAGAAATCGTGGTCTAAAAATTTTGTTCTAACGGACCGCCAAGTTGGGGCTGTGGTGCAAGTATTTAAACTTCTTTGTTCTAAAATGAAAACGGTTTGACCGATTGACTTCAAATTTTGTATACGTGATGTCCTTTGAGAATTGAGTAGACACTATTAACAGTTTTGGAATTTGTTAACCCATGTCGGGCCGACGGGTGGTCAAAAAAAATGTTGGGTCCAAATTTTGTCCGATCTTACGAAATTCTGCTTTGGCTTAAAAGAAAGCCCCAAAAAAATTTTTGTTGAGTTCCATTAACCCAATGCGGCCAATCAGCTATTTATAGGATTTTTCAATACTTTACTCTAAATTCCAAACGGTTTGACCAATTGACTTCAAATTTTGTAGATGTGTTCCGTTTTGAGAATGAAATTAACTCTTTTAACATACTTGCAGTTGGTTAACCCGTTTCAAAAAAATTATAATAAGAAATAAAAGTATTCTCCATTCAAAGTTTTCACTGGAAATAGGTAGAACAACAACAACTTATCCTTATACTGTTGAACTATCCAGATGACGCAGCGCTGCTAATCCCATCAAATGTGTTCCTCAAAGGTTATCACATGTGTACGATATATCTAAATTTAGAAATTAAGATATCATCTCCCTTAATCCGACAACGTTAAATATTAGAAACCCAAATAACAAATATGAAAATATCAGTATTTGCGTTTAGGCACCTTCGCAATCTCAATCCTCAAAACCAAATAGTACATTTGCATCATAGGTCACTCGCTAAAGGTTCTGGTATTGGCTCACAAGGAACACCATTGCAATGAGTTCAACATACCCCTTCCTATTACAATCCTTGAAAACAAACTACTGACTTGAATCATATGTTTTCCCCCTAAAATTTGGTTTGAAAAGGGTATTGTTTTGGTGTGTTTAATCGCATACTATCTAAAGAATCACAGTTCGAAGAGTTCTTTTTCCTCCGCCTAAAAAAAAATAATAGAAACCTTTATTGAGATCAAACCTATATGTGTACCTCAGGAATTGTGATGAAATGAAAAGGAAGGTACTGAGGTACTGGACATACAATATTTTTTTATTAAAAGTAATCTAAATGAATTACACGTGTAATTCCCAATTGGTACAATTCTTTTAGGTAGTTATGTATTGTAATATCTTTATATTTGAGTAATAACTTATTTTGTAGTTGGATCACTTCCAATACAAACATTGATTGAACTTGGAATCATTTAAAGTATTTGTATTGTCAAACAAAACCTTCTGAAAAATTATATTAAATTCAGATAATTTTTTAAGATTCAGATAATTTTTTAAGATCAGATAATTTTTTTTTTCACTATAACTGGGATTCGAACCCAGGCTTCTGAAATGAAAGCTGGGAAATCTAACTACTTTACTACCAAGCCGATAATTACGATTCTTTAAATATATTACGTTTTAATGGCTGAGAGTTGTTTGGATAGAGCTATTATATATTTAAGGGGCTCAGAACCAACGTCGTCTAACCTAAACTTTTTGAATATATCGCATTAGAATTAGATATAAAAGAAATAGGGCTGTATTGGGCTTTATTGTATCTGTTATATTTTTAAGTTCCTTATTGACGTTAACTAAAATTTTATTATTTTCATATGAAAATGGTTATTATTGATTACTAATCAAAGGTTAATTACAATCTATCGATTTATATGGAAATTTTTTAATTATATTTTATGTTAATCAGATGTACTGCCGCAATTGCTTATCATATTATTATTTGAATATACTTATTATCAAAGGAATAATATGTAATAATTTTTATGACACTTTCAATATTTGAATTTAGATTACAGAAATCTTTTGTAGGAAAAAAAATTCATTCGAAATTTAAATTTAATCAAAAATCACTAAAATTGAGAAGTTCTAGTAATTTTTATAGAATTTCTAGAAAATTTATGTAAATTATCATCTTTAATGCTTAATAAAATTCAAATTTTTGTATTTTTAATTTCCAATACGTCTTAAAAAGTTTGAATCTTCTTAAATCTCTCTTTTTTGTATAAAATTATTATATATATATATATAAATTTTTATTTATTTCTTTTTTGAGTTTAAAAAAGAAATGGACAAAAATATAAATATTTATATATATATATATAAAGTGTTTTAGATTAGTTATTAAATGAACAATGAATTTTGAATGAGGATTTGAATAAGAATAACAGGATATTAAACGTATTGATTTATTTTGCAACCAATTTCAATCAATATTCACTCATACAATCATAGTGTTATTCTCAAGGACTCAATGATCTCTTTTTTCCATCTTGATCCTAGAATTCTAATATCCAGTCTTATGAGATAGCAAATTCTTTAGACATGATGAAAGTTCCATTTACTTTTAAGGAAACTGATATTAAAATGTTGATTGGGTTATTTATTTATTTTGTATCCTAATGTCAATCAAATTTTACATTTTCGCAATGACTTAAAGACGTCATGTTACAAATTTCGTTCAAAGTCAATTGAACGGTTGTCTGTGAGTTTGAAAGTTAATTGATTTCATATATTTAGGTTTATTCAACCCCTTTTTTTTTCCTTCAAAGATATCTAAAATTCAAACAGCAAAACAAAGCGCCTGTTTCGTTGACTTCTTTTCAACGCTCGACTTTACCAAGGTCTTTTTAATGAAATAATAGACACTACTGAGGAACAACCATCTAAAAGTACACATAATAGATTCTAGAGTACAACAATTGCTTTTAGGTGATTGCTTTGCAACATTACGATTAAACGATTAAAAAAAAGTCAGCTTTCGAGGACCAGATATATTCCATTTCAGGCGAAGGAATGGGGATTTATTTATGTTGAAGCCTTTGTCAGCTTCCTTTCAATATTATAATTTTCTAATAGACATAGTTTTAAAAAGAACAGCTCTAGTTAAAAAAGTTTCGCATTGAAATTTGTTAGTTAAGATTTTCACTTCCAATGCAAACATTGATTGAACTTGGAATCATTTAAAGTATTTGTATTGTCAAACAAAATCTCCTGAAAAATTATCTTAAATTTTAAGTCTGACAGAAGCAATCGTTTTTAACACCATATCCAAAAAATACCTTGAACATGGTGGTTCTATGGTTCGTAATATCCCAATAGCTCGGATTTATTTGCCTGTGATTCCCTTTTTCTGAACTTGGAAGTTAGAGAATACTTCATTAATATTCGGAAAATTCGTTCAAATCTGAAGCAAAAATTTTTTAATTGATAGTAATTAATTCATAAGTATACTTTATTTCTCTTATAGTTCCCACTTGCCGTAACATATTACCTGAAAGGAAATATTCAAGAATACTTTAAATTCGTTTTAAAACAAATTTTTAGATAAAATATTTTTTAAACTAGGGAATTTAGAAACAAATTCGAAATTCGTAGAAGAAAATAGAAAAATTTAACAAGTAAAAGAAAATTGAAAAAATTTGAAGAAAAAATTTAGGACATACAAAGGAAGTATCCTGGCCAAACAAAGCACTTACAAATTCCTCATATATATATATAATATATAGAAATAATGAAAAATCTGTTATTAAAAAAAATTCATAAATTAGGAAAAATGATTTTCAATCATTTAATACATATAATGTGATGAAATCGGGAGTGGAAAATGGTACCCGGAAAAATCTATAAGATATTTTTGAATAATCGCTTAAGAAATATGTAAAATTTTTTTCTAAATTATATTTTAAGGCTTTTGGACACGTGCTTCTCTTTTATATCCCTAAATTTTTTATTTTTAAATTTTAATATAATTTAGAAACAAATATTTTTAAGTAACAAAAAAAAGAACAATTAAGAAACTTGTAGCATTAAAATGTTTATTATCTAAAGATACACACTTAAGTAATACCAAAATGGGGGTTATTTTGAATTTTTTTAGGTTAGAGACTTGCCACTGTCCTAACTTCGAAAAGTTAATTTTAATTATTTAATTGTTCTACTTAGTGTTCCCTTCCTTCTTCATTAGAATTCGATTAGTAACTAGGTGTTTTCCACAAAACTTAGGCGATGAATGTTAATTATTTATTTATTTAAATATTTATGAACAGTCTCCTACCACATCCAATGTGATATGTGAGTGATTCAGGCTTTGCTTTTCAAGTTTATCAATGTTATGGCAGGTATATATTTTATATCACGAAATAGACTATTATGATATCAAATATAAATTATATTTTTATATTAGATATGATCCGACCCAGGGTTTGAACCGAAGACCATTCGATTGACTTCCTAACCAATACGCCACCGGTCGGATACGGTGAATATATTTCCTAAACATTTTAATAAAAGTTTAATTTCTTGTACCGTCTTTCTACAGCCATCTACCGTCACCTTTAAATTAAAGCTGAATATATGTTTTCATGCAAAGATTAGTATCTGAAACACTTCTTAGATATAAAAAGTAATCTTCAACACACTTTAAAGATTTCTTATTTTAAAAACAAAATAAAATCATAAAGATCAGTCAATGTCTGTTTATAAGATTTCCAATAAAATAATTTCAAGTAGACATTGAATAATTCACTGAATTAATATGATATGAAGTGATATTAAATAAAAATTCAAAATATTTTCCACACCTTAAGTTTTTATATTCAAAAGAATTTGTAAAAAAAAGTACCTGTTTACTTTTAATCGGTCTGTCAATCTGTTTGGATGTTTACAATGGTTCTATTCAGTTAAAAATGAGGCCATGATATTTCAACCATTTACCAAGTATATTTAGACTAGGCTACAGTTTCTTTAATCGTTATCGGCTGTATCTTTTATATAAGATTATGAATACAAATATTAATTTAGTGTGCCATTTATTATCTTATACAAGAGGTATTTATTTATTTTTAATAAATCTTATCTAATATTACGATATTAACTATTACGATATAATTATATAACTATACAAATTTACGATATTTTTTATTAAATATGATCTCACCGGGGTTTGAACCCGAGACCCTTCGCATTAAAGGCGGCATATTAAGATCAATATTTGATCTACCAAACTTATAATGGAACATTATTTAATTTTAGAAATGGGCTTTTTTGAAAACCCTTGATTTTTTTCTTTACTTTTTTTTTTGTATAATGAGTGATTGACAATCAAATGAGGATCCTTTTAAATAAAAATGGAAGTTATCTAACATTGATAGACACATAAAGACATGAAATAGATGAGAATTATTGAATACTTAATAATATTTTTTAGCAAATTTTTATAAAATTTTTTAAAAAAATGTGTCAATATAGTTTTACTCTGTTCGTCTGTCAGTTAGTGAGTTTACAAAACTCTTAAACTGTTTGAAATATGGAAAAGTAATTTCAAATACCTGTAGGATGGGCAAACAGGATTATTTGATGGAAGAACTTTTTTTTGTAGCCCCATCCGTTGCAAAGGTATAGCCCCCTGAAGTGTGGAAAAGTTCTATATTTAAATTGTAATAATAAAAGTTATATTAGGTTTATTTTAATTTTGGTGTTAAACAGCTGGTTGTCTTAGCCTTAGTAATTATGGAATGCAAATGTATAGAGGGTTTCCATACGGCAACTTTTCTTTAATTAGGAGTTAGATCATAACAAAAAATATGAGTCTGCAAAGAAAATTTTTTAGTAAGGCCAACCTTTTGTAAGGTTACAAAACTCCTCCATTCTTGCAGGAGTCGTAAGCTTCTTAAAACTCCAATTTAATTTTATAAATGTGGTCCTTCAAAAACCGTTGGTTTTTTTCATTAGATTTTTATTTCATTAAAATCTCATCTTCTTCCTTCCACTTCAACGTTTCCTTTTGAGAATTGAGGAAGAATCTTAATTTCAATTCAGTTTGAAAGTTCGAGTGCTAATAATGAAAAAAAATCTTCAAATGACTTGTAATAAATATATAATTTAAAATTAATTAAATAACAGTGATTCTAAAGCTGTAGGCTATATTTATTAAGTTATTTCTATTCTGTAAAATATGGTTTGGGAGTGAAATCTTCCATTTGATTTTATTAACAACTATTGTGATCTGTGTGGAAGCCGAGCTCAAACTCTCTTAGTTAATAAGTCATATATCTACTATCCACTGGCCACTGCACCACGGAAACTTGTAGGCTATATACTCGTACATTTTATTTTGGTTTTATTAAAGTTTATATAGCATGTTTTGATCTAATCAAACGTACTTTAGATTAAGTTCACCATGTCCTAATCCAAAGTAATATTAATTAGTGTTGTAAACGATACATTGAACAAAGAAGAGCACTTCAACCATTTAATTGAGTTTTTAAGTTAATGAATTGAAAATTTTTTTTCAAATTGATCACTTCATAAATAGGCAAAGCGAACTTCAAGTAAATTTGAAACTCAGTAATTAGTTTAGAAAAGAAATTGTAGGAACATTTTTTCAAGCTCTTTATTTTAACATTCCAAACTCCCAAAACTTTTTTTTTGCTCCAAAATTCCTAAATTTATTTATTGATTTAAATTCCAATCAAATGTTATTTTGTTTTTGCAAGGACGGAATATGAAAAAACTTTTTTAAGTTTATTAAAAAAAAAATTATAAAGTTATTACATTTTTTTCTTCCTGAAAAAAAGTTATCTATTCGTAAATAAAAATAGAAGTGAAAACTGAGAAATTGAACTTCATTACTTCCTTCCTGCCTACTTAAAATTTTTTTTTTTTTACTTGACCAAAAGTAAAAAATTTGAAATTAAAATTTAAAGAATTCGTTTTGAAGAATTAAAAAGTATATTTTTAAAAAGAAAATTAATTTATTCTTTTTGTTTAGAAAAGAAATTTTCCGGCAAATAAGAAAATAATAATGAGAAATAATAAAATTATAAATTTATACAATAAAAGAAGAATTTCTATAATTTGGAAAAAAAAAGTTTTTATGAGAAAAAATGGGTTTCTTTATTATTATTTCAATAAAAATTGAATGAAAACGCAGGAATAACTTTGTCACAATATATTTGTTTTTTTTTTATTTGAATAAATTTAAGTTTGGGAAATTCAGTAGATTTGTTTCTATGTAATACTTAATTCAATCTTTATAATAATAACGGTAAATCCTCATTCTGTTAAAAATATATGATTTCAGCATGGCTTTCAGTATGGAAACTTGACTTATTTTATTGTTTCAAAACAATTACGTTCTCAGAGTATAGTTTAGTATTCTTTTATTCTCCATATAATAATAACGGTAATTCCTCTTTCTCCAAATATTATTTGATTTCAGTATGGCTTTACGTGTAGCAATTTGACAAATTTCACTGGTTCAAAACTACTACAATCTCAGGATATAGTTTCGGATTCTTTTATTTTCTATATAATAATAACGGTAAATCCTTAATCTTCAAATATTATATGATTTCAGTATGGCTTCCATTATGGAAACTTGACAACATTAGTTAAAAAAAATTTTCTGTCTCAGGATTTAGTTTAGGATTCTTTTATTCTCTATAAAATAATAACGGCAAATCCTCATTCTGTTAATAATATATGATTTCACCATGGCTTTCAGAATGACAACTTCACTTATTTCATTAGTTACTTCAAAACTATTATTTAGTTTTTTAAGGGTATTAACTCTATGCTTTGAAATAATAATTTAATCGTTTGATTGTTTAGAGGTTTTTTAATTGAATAAAAATCACTATTAGCTTCCAATAAACATCTTGTCTTCATTGTAATTATTAGATATTAATAAAAACATTGTTTATTGATTTTGGCAAAAATCCAACCTTCTTCCGCAATATTCGTTCAGAAGTGCTGTCACTTTTATATACAGTAGAGTCTCTACAAAATACTCTTTAAAAAAGGAACTTTCAGAAGTCTTACACTTTAGTTGTTGAACAGGTTGCCATCATATGTTTCCGAATTGATTTTGATTTATTTTGTCTAATTTTCCTTCTATTTTGGGCACGGGGAAGCAGTTTTTAAGAAACATAAGGCAACTTGATTTTTTTTAACAAATTATAATTAGATTTCTCAACAGTTTCAGTTTACCTCCAGCAATCAGCTCAAATTCGTTATATAAAAGCCAAAACAAGTTCAAGCTTAAGGTGAAGTTAGAGGGTTCAAATATTACCTAAACGCATGATGGTCCTTTTAAAATTAAAAAAACTGTCGGACATACAAGGATAGTGAACATTTAAAATACTTAAAATAGAAAATTTATTTAGTCGTCTTAAGAAATTTGCCCCCCTCAAAAATTTAACCAAATTTTTTTTACCAAATTCCATTTTGAATAAAATGTTTTGATCAATATTTAATAAATCTATAAATTTTGTTGTTCTCCTATTCTTCATCAATTTTTAAATTAGGACAAAGTTTCAAAATAGCGTAAGAAATTCTCAATTCAAAATTACAAAATCATAATGAGTTAATTGAAATCATTTTTATACTATAAAAATTAACTTAATTATACCCGTATGACTATATAGTCAAAGGGTATAATAAATTTGCCATTACGTTTGTGACGCAGAGAAGGAGGGGGGGTAGATATAGACTCAAGTGTATGGATCGGATCAGAATCGAAAAATAAATCGATTTAGCTATGTATGTCCGTCCGTCCGTCCGTCTGTCCGTCCGCACGATAACTCAAAAACTAAAGGAGCTAGGATCTCGAAATTTTCGCAAATTCGTTTTTTTGCAATAGCCGTCATCGCTATTTAAATCCAGCCATTTTGGTCCATGGGTTCGGGTAGCTGCCATACAACTTCTTTTTTTATATGAGCATTACTCTGTACCTATTACAGCTGCGTGTCTGAAATTTTGCCAAAAGTAGTTTAGTTTTATGGCCAAAGTTTCTGCAAAATTTGGTTGGTCTACGACAGAGGGTTCGAGTAGCTGCCATACAACTCTTTATTTTATATGAGTATTCCACTACACCTAATGAAGCTGGGTGTCTTAAATTTTGCCAAAAATAGTTCAGTGTAATGGTCAAAGTAACTGCAAAATTTGGTTGGTCTACTGCAGAGAGTTCGAGTAGCTGCCATACAACTCCTTCTTTTATATGAGCATTACACTACACCTAATGAACCTGTATGTTTTAAATTTTGCCAAAAGTAATTAACCGGATGATATAATGTATATGTTACGGTCATACGGGTATCCCAGAGTTGACACAGTCTACTCTACTACACTCTTCCTCGTTTCTAAGTGAAATTGTTGATGTGGTACAAAATATGAAAGAAAAATAGTAAAAACGAAATAAGCGTGTACCTCAAAAGAATTTCCAAGTATAAATCAGTATTAATACTAATAAAACTTATTATTTTCCATTTAAAAACTAATTTCAATTTAAATTCTTTAATTTTATATTTCTATTGAAATTGTATAATTTTAAATTAAGATAATTTTTTCCTAATATAGGAGTATCATTTTATGAATTATGTTTTTGGAGAAGAGGTTGAATTAAATTGTTCTAGGAAAAATGTAAATAATAAATCTTTTAAATTCTATTTGCGATATTTGGTTTAATATTTAAGTACCTAAGTCCCTAAAGGTAATAATCGGTAGGGGGAAATAAGGTCTAGAGAAATATAGCCTAAAAGGCCTCATTTCACAATTGAGTTGAGAGTAAACGTTTAATTTGCTAAATTTCGCGGCAGGTCTTATTTCTCTTTTCAAAGAGAATTAAAACCTATAGTCTTTATATCACTTTGGAAATGTTATGTATTATTCAGATTTCGTATTTGTAGCCGACCGTAAAACTCAAATGTTTTGAACAGGTTTAAAATAATTTTCTATATTCTGGTCAACCTCGGAAACTTAGCGCCCTCCCCTTCGAGCAACTTTTCGTCCCTTCCTTAAGCTTTTCCTTCACAACCCACTCTGCGTTTCTATTGCCCTTAATCTTTCAAAACGATTTTCAAAATGATTTGTATTTTTTATGTTTTATTCTTTATTTATCCTTTCTTTGTTCGTCTTACATTGTTAAGTCAGGAGTCAGATTATGAATTAGAAGGGACGCTTAGTTGATTAAAAAATAAATTTATTCGCTTGTAATAAGAATATTTATTTACAGAATCAAATATCCTGTTGAGCATTTTTTTGGTTGATACGTATTACAATATTGACTCAACTCAAAAAGTCATTTTCAAATTTCGCGATTTAGGCTTTATTTCTCATTTCAAAGGGAAATAAGGTCTAGTCCGCCCTCTATGAAATTTTTCTTTTTAAACTATACACAATAGTTATAGGTATAAAATAGTTTAACCTTGGTGTGGTGCTTGTAACAACCAAAAGTAAGCAAGTTAGATATCAACGGTATCTCCTAAGCTACTTGATGATGTCTGTCGGTCCATTTGATCCAAACTATGCTATGCGGAAGGAAGTGAAAATTTAGGTCATGGAAATGTAAAAAATTAGATTTTATAAACTTCCAAACGAACCAAGGACAACACATATCTCCCGCACTAATAATGATATTTTAATTTATAAGGAACTTTTTCCTGTTTTCTTTATAGGCCTAGAATTTTAAGATGAATTCTTTAGTTCTTCTCTTGATAAAATCCAACATTTTTCTTGCCCTGGCAATTATATACTCATAATGAAGATGGCAGTTCAGTTTATCATCCAAAAGAATTCCTAAATCGGGAATACTTTTGATCCTTTCAAGGCTTACATTATTTATTGTATAATCGGATAAAATGGTGAGTCTTTTAGTTCGGCATTATTTGTAAAGCACTATTCTTGTAGAAAGTGTAGATTGGCCGGAAGTAGTGCAATTTCTGAACCATTTTTATCAAATATTCAGAATTTTCAAAATGAACTTAGAAACTTGAGAGATAGGTTATACGCAAAACAAATGGCATTTTTTAGGACTTTCTAAAATTTCTGAAAACTAATCCTAAACTTTTCTAAAAAAATCAAATGACATTTAGTTGACAGTGCTCATCTTATTACTATACTCTTTATCTATCATTTTTCTCGCAGGGTCTCTTATATTTTTTAGTAAATTTGGATAAACAAAGATATAAAATTTAAAATAAATATATGCGTGTGTTAATTTAATAAAAATATTTATTCATAACAATCGGAAGCAAAAATAAAAAGTGACAAATTATGAATTCAACAATGCCTCTATTTACTAAAGGCCCCAGTGCTAAAATTCTTTTCCGAAATTTACTCAAAGTCTGTCTATCGTTATCTTTTCGTGTACAATATAATCTCAAAAATCAGAAAATCGCAAAAAAAATTGTAAAATATTCTAAAATAATTTCGTTGAAGGTAAAAACACAATTCTGACCACCGACTACCGACCACTTACTAAATTCGATTCGCTCAACTATTTTTTGTCAAAAGAAACATAATTAGTAGTGAAGCCAAAAATAAACAAGTGATGAAAAAAACCAAGGGTTTTTAAAAAAGCACATTTTCAAAATAATATAGTGTTTCATACTAAGTATTTTATCGGAATATAATGTTGAAGCTTCAATATTAATGTTTAATTTAGGAAATATATACGTCAGTGACTAAGTTACTGCTTACTTATAAAAACAGTAAGTTTTTAATTTTTAAGCCATATTAGCCCCTCTATGGGGAATGTTTCTAAATTTCTCAAGGATATAATCCTCACTACTCCCCATTCCACAAACTTTTTTAGGTTCTACGAATTAAATTGTGAATTCCACCAAAATTTGAAATATTACTTAGAATTTTACTATTTAATCAAAAATGGTAAAAACTGAGAGACACTTTCTTCAATTTAAAGAACCCCTTTTAAATTTAAAAAAATCTTTTAACATATATTAAAATATAATGTTTGACCTTTAAATTTTGTCTATTAAGGAAAAAATATTTAAACAGGTATTCAAGTTACAGGTGTTTAAAAATAGCAAAATTTCATTTTTCGAGCCCTTATAGCTCCTGAACATAGGGCTTGAAAAAAAAATTTTGTTAATCGACTCCTACTAATTTCTAAGGATCTAACTCCTCCCAAAATTTCAGAACCCTAGTTGGTACCGTTTAGAAGATATGCAGGGCCAAAAATTTTGCAAAAATTGAGTTTTGCATAATGGTAAATTTTGGTACCGTATGGCAACCTTATACTACTTAGCGATATATTTCTGTAAAGTTTATAAAAGAAGCTCTCTTCTACCCTTTTTCGATTTAAAATAAACCTGACAGAACTCTTGTTATATCAATTTAAATATAGGGCTTTTTTGGAATTTCCAGGGGCTGTAGCTCCGTCACCCTTTAAAATTAAGAAAAACCATTGACACATGTTGAAATATAATTATAGAGCTTTGAATTTTGTATATCACTAAAAAAAAATTTGGACAGGCATTCAAGTTACAGGTGTTTAAAAATAGCAAAATTTCAATTTTCGAGCCCTTATAGCTCCTGAACATGGGGCTTGACAAAAAAATTTTGTTCACCGACTCCTACTAATTTCTAAGGATCTAACTTCTCCCAAAATTTCAAGACCCTAGCTTGAACCGTTCAGAAGATATGTCTGGCCAAAAATTTTGTAAAAATTGAGTTTTGCGTAATGTTAAATTTTTGTACCGTATGGCAACCTTAAACATTTGCCTTTCAAAAATTTATAAAGTTTATAAAACCAGCTATCGTTTGCCGTTTTCAGATTGAAAATATATTCAGCAGAACTCTTGTTATAACAATTTAAATATAGGGCTTTTTTCAACTTTAGGGGGCTGCAGCTCCGTAACAGGTGGGGCTACAGAAAAAAATTCTTCCACGAAATTATTTTTTTTGTAATATCTACTGGTGGTTAAAATTTCTTTTCTCTATTTCAAACGATGTAAAAGTTTTTGTAAACATACGGACAGACAGACAGACAGACAGACAGACAGACGGACGGACGGACAGAGTGAAACTATATAGGCACATTTTTACAAAGTTTTTTGAAAATGTGCTAAAAAAATAAACAGAAAATATCAGAAATTTAAAAATGAATTTGTTAAAAATTGTAAGAACTGTACAAATTGTTCGTAAGGTATTTACCTCATAAAGATTGTCTAAAAGAATTCGAAATCATAGAGGAAAACGAGGAAGAGTGTAGTAGAGTAGACTGTGTCAACTCTGGGATACCCGTATGACCGTAACATATACTTTATATCATCCGGTTAATTACTTTTGGCAAAATTTCAAACATTCAGCTTTATTAGGTGTAGAGTAATGCTCATATAAAAGAAGGAGTTGTATGGCAGCTACTCGAACCCTCTGCAGTAGACCAACCAAATTTTTCAGTAACTTTGGCCATTATACTAAACTACTTTTGGCAAAATTTCAGACACGCAGCTTCCATAGGTATAGAGTAATGCTCATATAAAATTAGAAGTTGTATCGCAGGTACTCGAACCCGTGGACCAAAATGGCTGAATTTAAAACTCGAATCCGTTTTTTGCATAAAAATTAATTTGTGAAAATTTCATAATCCTAGCTCCTTTGAGTTATCTTTTGAGTTATCGTGATGACGGACGGACGGACGGACGGACGGACAGACGGACAGACGGACAGACGGACGGACATACATAGCTAAATCGATTTATTTTTCGATTTTGATCCGATCCATACACTTGAGTCTATATCTACCTCCCCTCCTTCTCTGCGTCACAAACGTAATGGCAAATTTATTATACCCTTGGACTATATAGTCATACGGGTATAAAGATGGTTGGTACGTGAAGTACAATTAACCCTAAATGAGTATGGGTTTTTTGAAAAATTCTTTAATACTGAACTCATTATTAAATATTTAAAATAAAAAAGACTCGTTCATTGTTTTCAAAAACTTATAAATAAAAACGTTTAAAAATGTGGTCAAACTCGAGTACAGCAGTGAGGCCTTTAGTATAAAGAGACATTGAATACCATAAAAAACTGAATACAATAAATATTAAAAATGATTGAACCGAATATCAAAATAAATAAAGATAACGAGGATCAGAGTATTTCTGAACATTTTTTTATTTTCCTATATAAATCGATGACTCCCAATCTTTTGTTTGTTTTTCAAAATTAATCTAAATGTATAATAAATGTGGTAATAATGAAATAAAATTATTATTTATGATGTTTTTCTCAACAAACAATAAAAATTGTTTTAATATCTTTTAGCATAATCAAATTATATAAAAAACTTTTCATGGAATTTGATATTGCTAGACGTACTGAATAGAAAATCGATATTTTTACAAAAGATTTCCACTCTCAAAACAACATAGATTAAAACTGATAAAAGGATTTTCCCTAATATTCTGAAAATTTGGTTAAATTTCCTTGAAAAATCCTGAATATTTCTTTCATTATAATTATTTAACCGTTTTATATTTGTATTGTTTGGGATTTTATTTTCTAGTTGAAATAAATAGGTCTTTTATATTTTAAATAAATAGGTTATTTATATTTTTTACACAAGTAGAAGTCGGGCCTATACATATCGTTAATGAGTATGAGATCTTTTTAAATGATGCACGTTTCATTCCGCTTAGCGAACACGAATTACTTAAAGTTTCTTTAAGCTTTTGATAATTGATTAAAATAATAAATATTGTAGTGCTTAATAACTCTCTCCATGTTTATAACTTTTTTAGGGTGTGTTCAACTGTAATTGTTACTTCAAACAAAAAAAAAAATGTATTTCAATAAATTTCTGTTAAAAAATCGATTTGCTTTAAAATAATTATTTTTTATTCCTTTTCCACTTTTTAAAACCTTTTCCACTTAAGGATTATAGGGCTTCAGTTTTTTTAATCGTTATATTCACTAAGCCGGTGATTACTTATCTGTAGCTATTGTATAAGATTATGTGCACCACCTATTATTTTACACCAGAGTTATTTTATATTAAATCTTATCTTATATTGCGATATTTTTTTATTAGATTTGATCAAACGTGGGTTTGAACCCGCGATTTTCCACATGAAAGGCAGCGTCTTTACCACTTGTAAACGTGGTTTTGTGATTTTGGGTTCTCGTACTCATCATTTTGCATCTCATAACTCAGAACTATTAAAATATATCATTTTGCTATCAATTGTTTCCTCATGACCGTAGCCCCAAGTAGTGTTTGTGCTCTGTTTTAAGTTAATGGTTACTAAGACTTATTTTTCTGGTCCTAATCAGGGCTGGAAATTATCACATAAAATAAATAAGGGTTTATTTCACATGTTGTCGCCATGATGGATTAAATTCAATACTTTGTATAATCAAATGTACTATATTTCGGTAATATTTCGTCAGCAATCCTATTCTTTTAGTTTTATTCCGGCAACATAGCTTTAGCAGGTTGTTTGATATTTTATAATAGTACGACGATCCAATTTTGCTGGTCGTACGGCACGACATTAAGTTTTTCCATTTTGGATCCGCTAAAGATAAAGAATTTTGGAAGATTCTCTTTCTCTTATGGCTGTTAAACAGGGACTTGCTTCGGCAATGCAGTGGAACCTTTATACAGGAACCAAGATCATCAGCATGTTGATTTTTTGCATTACTTTCCAGGATCCACGGTAATGTAACACGCTTTTAATTTTATCAAAATACTTCCTGAACGAGTTTGGGAACTATTGTGGGAGGTAGAATTACTAATCTTAAGGGTGTTAAAATTTTTTTTTTCAAGAGATTCAAATCGTTTTAAGAATTACAGCTTCCTAAGAAAGTTATGATAAAGGGACTTAATACAAATCGCCATTTATTATATCCTTAAATTGCCAAAATCAATAATATAATATTATACCCATATGACTATATAGTCATTATACCCGTATGAGTATATAGTCGAAGGGTATAATAAATTTGCCATTACGTTTGTGACGCAGAGAAGGAGTGAGGTTGATATAGACTCAAGTGTATGGATCGGATCAGAATCGAAAAATAAATTGATTTAGCTATGTATGTCCGTCCGTACGTCTGTCCGTCAGTCCGTCCGTCACGATAACTCAAAAACTAAAGGAGCTAGGATCTTGAAATTTTCGCAAATTAGTTTTTTGCAATAGCCGTCATCGCTATTTAAATCCAACCATTTCGGTCCATGGGTTCGGGTAGCTGCCATACAACTTTTTTTTATATGAGTATTAATCTGTACCTATAATAGCTACGTGTCTGAAATTTTGCCAAAAGCAGTTTAGTTTTATGGCCAAAGTTTCTGCAAAATTTGGTTGTTCTACTGCAGTGGGTTCAAGTAGCTGCCATACGACTTCTTATTTTATATGAGCATTACTCTACACCTAATGAAGCTGGGTGTCTGAAATTTTGCCAAAAATAGTTTAGTGTAATGGCCAAAGATACTGCAAAATTTGGTTGGTCTACTGCAGTGGGTTCAAGTAGCTGCCATACGACTTCTTATTTTATATGAGCATTACTCTACACCTATTGAAGTTGGGTGTTTGGAATTTTGCCAAAAATAGTTTAGTGTAATGGCCAAAGTTACTACAAAATTTGGTTGGTCTACTGCAGAGGGTTCGAATAGCTGCCATACAACTCCTTCTTTTATATGAGCATTACACTACACCTAATAAAGCTCGTATGTTTGAAATTTTGCCAAAAGTAATTAATGTTTATAATAATAATGATATAATGTTTATATAACGGTCATACGGGTATCCCAGAGTTGACACAGTCTACTCTACCACACTCTTCCTCGTTTTTATATTGTTTTATTCATTTATTTTATAAATGAAATAAGAGAATAGTAAAACTAACTTCATTAATATTCATTTTACGAATTCTTAATAAGCAAATGATTATAATATTTATTCCTGTATGCTGATTACAAATTACAACAATTAATATTAGACTTCTACTTCAATTCTATTTAGAATTAATTTAATTTACGATCCGTTTAAGAAATTTAATGTAAAAGAAAGTAGAATAAATCTAAATAGTTTTCCCAAGAATAAATTTAATTATCACTCTAACCACTGTGACACCCAACCGTTTTAATTATTATTATCTAGATTTTAAAATATATTAAGTATTTTTAATATTTCTATTATTCATTTAATTAAATTTATTAAATAATTAATAAATATAATTAGAATTGGGTGTTGTCAACAAAGTTTGAAGAAATATTTTATTATGTTTTTAATCACTAAATTAAAAACTTTTAAATTAATTAACAAATTCCTTTTTCTTTAAAATTCTTTAAAATAACATTAAAATTTATTTTTACCCTTAAAATTATGTTGTTAGTTTATATATATACAAAATTCATTGAATTATTTTGAAATTATCATAAAATTAATTAAAAACAAGTAATGAAACAGTAGTAAGTCGATGTAACTGAATTAGTATTACCCTACACCTGAAAAATTCCCTACACCTAAAAAATTCAATTTAAGTTTAAAATCCGTTAATAAATTTATGTAGAAATTTTATACAAAATGAAAATATAAAAGTTTTTATTAGTTTTTGAATTATTAAGAACCCATCTTTTTTCGGTTTTGTCAGGCGCGTGGCTGCTAGACGTACTCCCACTTCAATACATCTGAAATTTCTGAAACATTAAGGAAAGACAAAATTACCTTTTACAATTTCAGGTCATATGAATCCTATATATTAATTTAGAATGCTTATTAGACTTTGAGAGGTCTATGGGGCGTACCTTAAACACCATTTCAATGCATCCAAAATCTCGGCGATATTATCAAACATGGCGGAACAACCTTGTACCAAATTTTAAGTTTCAATTTTCATTAATTTCAAAAATATGCTTTTAGGTTTTGAGAGATGTGTGAGAGATTTGACTCGAGGGTACCAGTCCATTTCATTACAAAATTTTAGGGACACAAGGGAATGAGGAAGAAATACGTCTGTGTCAAATTTAAAGGTTATTTCCCTATTAGATTTATTCTAAAAGTTAAATCTAATCCCTGTTAGTTCGAAAGCTTCTAGAATCCGATTACATGATTCAATTACGCCCATTCCCACACCTCTTTTTCATCATTGGTCACCTAAAGTATAAATTTTAGATATGCTTTTAGGTCTTGAGAGATGTGAGAGAAGTGCCCGAACCTTCACTCCAATTGATTCAAAAATTTATTTCCGTTTTGATCTGCGAGATGTAATCGTTTGCCCTTTGTTAGTTCGAAAGCTTCCAGAATCCGAATATATGATCCAATTTCATCATTCCTATACACTTTTTTCATCATTGGTCATCTAAAGTATAAATTTCATCAAAAATGAAAATGAGGCTACCAACATATTGCCAAAGTTAATATACCCGTATACCTATTTAAAGTGTAGGTCACAAAAATATGAAAGTTCTTAATTATTTGTAAGACAATTCTTTGATTAAATTTTCATCAGAATTTTATAACATCTTTCTCTTAAATTTTATCATTAATAAATTGCCTTTTATTTTAAAATTATCTAATCATTTATATAATAATATTGACTAATACCTATTAATAGATTTTTTCACCACATTCACCATACTGTTTTTTTAACGGATAACTTTTGACATTTACACGTGATAAAATTTGATTTAATTAAAATTTAATGAAAGAAAATTAAAAAGTAAACATCTATTTTTATAACATCAAATTTTAATGGTTGCCGTCGCCATTTTTATACCCGTATGACTATATAGTCAAAGGGTATAATAAATTTGCCATTACGTTTGTGACGCAGAGAAGGAGGGGGGGTAGATATAGACTCAAGTGTATGGATCGGATCAGAATCGAAAAATAAATCGATTTAGCTATGTATGTCCGTCCGTCCGCACGATAACTCAAAAACTAAAGGAGCTAGAATGTTGAAATTTTCGCAAATTCATTATTTTGCAATAGCCATCATCGCAATTTAAATCCAGCCATTTTCGTCTATGGGTTTGGGTAGCTGCCATACAACTTCTTTTTTTATATGAGTTTTTCTCCGTACCTATTACAGCTGCGTGTCTGAAATTTTGTCAAAATTAGTTTAGTTTTATGGCCAAAGTTTTTGCAAAATTTGGTTGGCCTCCTGCAGTGGGTTCGTGTAGCTGTCATACAACTTCTTATTTTATATGAGCATTACTCTCCACCTAATGAAGCTGGGTGTCTGAAATTTTGCCAAAAATAGTTTAGTGTAATGGCCAAAGTTACAGCAAAATTTGGTTGGTCTACTGAAGAGGGTTCGAGTAGCTGCCATAAAACTACTTCTTTTATATGAGTATTCCACTACACTTAATAAAGCTGTATGTTTGAAATTTTGCCAAAAGTAATTAACCGGATGATATAATGTATATTTTACGGTCATTCGGGTATCCCAGAGTTGACATAGTCTACTCTACTACACTCTTCCTCGTTTTATTAATTAATCAAATTTGACAGACCTATTACAGATACTATTCTATGTCTTCAAAGAAAATTATATAATTTTACGGTAGACTTTGAGGGTTATTAATAATTTTACACATGATTTCAATTAAAAATATTTTGTAACAATTCCGTCCCATTATAATCAAATTTCAAATTTCATATTGGGATTTGTGAACTAATTAATTTCATTAAAAGTTTTTTAGATTATTAGTAAAAGTATTTATTAGTACTTAAGTTTCTTTGATACTTTTCGTGTTCTTGATAAACGTTAAATACACAGGGAATTTTTTGGATTTACTTTGTCCTTCCTGCGAATTATGATGACTTTCCTTATTAGCAGCTATGATCAATTAAACGAAATGTATGTAATACTTAATTCTAATTAAAATACTTTTGTTGTATGAAGAAAAATCGAAATGAAATAAAATGTGAAATGTATATGAAAAAAATAAAAAATGAGTAGTTCCCTTTCAATTTCACTAAAATTATTTAGGACTACGACGGTCAGACTTCTTCAGTGCTAGTACTCAAGAATCTTATACTAAGAAATTTATACTGTAGGTTAGAAATGTATAATAAGGCAGGGATTTCAAATAGAAGAGGTCAAACCATGAGTTTGGATTCTAAAAGCTTCTGATCGAACCAAAGGCAAAAGAGCATATATCCGAAACGAATAAAAAAGAGTCTTCAAATTAGGTACAAGGCTGTTTCTTCCTGCTTCCTTTTGTACCTGTTTGTAATGAAATGAATTGGAGCGATGGTTTGGGTTTTACCCACACTCCTTCTAATACTTAAAAGCGTATCTTCGAAGTAAATAAAGATTTTATCTGAAGACTTGGTACATTGGGTTTCCGTCTTGCTTCTAACTTCCTTAAAATTTTCAATGATTTGGAGATGAGGTTCATGTACCTCCCAAGCACCTCCCAAGATCTAACAAGCACATCTTACAAAAAAATTAAAAATAGAAATTTGAAATTAAGTCCAAGCGTGTTCTGCCTTGTTTTCATTATATCCCTAAAATTAGGGATTAATTGTAGTGGTTCTTTGCGTACCTCCACGCCTCACTAGATTTGTAGTTGTTCTTGGAGTTTTCTCTATTAGTACTAGCAATGAAGAAGTCTGCCCGTCGTAGACGAAATACTGGTTTTTGTAAAATAAATAATTTTAATGAAATTGAAAGGAATATACTCGTTTTTTATTTCTTTCAATTTTTAAATGCTGACAACTAAACTGTCTTATACAATTCAAATGTCATACGCAAAAGTTTGATTAGTGCCCCAAGTATTAGAAAATATTATTCAATCGCTGGTTGCCAAGCTTCGTCTTGTAATCCTTCTTCTTAAAGAAAACTGTTTAATTTTTATTGAAAACCAATCCTAAAGTTGGGATTGATTAAATTCAAATATTACCAAGACAAACCTTTTATTATCTTAGTAATTTTCGATGTTTTCAAATATTTCTAACGGCAATTGATTATCAGTTATGTCAATAAATCAAAATTGGTTTATTTTACCCGTAAGAATCCTACATAATTTCTGTTTTCATCTCTTTCCTTAATCTTTCGTTTCTTTTTAAGAACGTGACTGATTAATTTCATTTGAAAAAAAACCGGCCAAATGAAACAATTGCAGGGGGGCTTAACAGAAGTATATGTTGGAAAAATGTTAACATTCCTTTCTTGTTTGGTAGATTCAGTTTGAACGACCAGCTGTTCTTATGATTAAATCTTGATTTAATTTATAAGTCTATTGATTTCTATTTCCAAAATAAATAATTAAATTAAGAAGAGATCAACTTCCAATTAAAGACTTATAATGAAATCCAATCAAAAATAAAAAAAATATTATTAATAATTTCTGTATGGTTTTTTTTCAATTGAGGATTCCATTATGATTCGTAATGTGGTCATTTGTATTAAAATTAACTTTCTTAAGAATTTAATTGGATTTTTAGAATAAAAAAATAGGAAAAAAATCTTGATGAAATTTTTGATTTAAAATTAATGAATCTAATAAGAGGAGTAAGTAAGAGGATTTCAAACACAATTTTTCATTAGGCTTTTTTTGTTATTAAGTTGAATGAATCGGAGTTTTTTTGAAATTAAAATTAAATTATTTAGTTCATAAATTAATGATTGTAGTCTTATAGAAGTTAACTACACATATCAATGAAGATATGGAATGATATGATTTAAAAGAAATTGAATAGATTTAATTGTAGAGACTCAAACTACAAGTAGATATTTTATTTTTTTGGGGTCCTTAACTTGGAGCATTTGTTTTACAAAATTAATTATTTTCACTAATTCTGCACTTTTCATATTTAATTCATAATTTATTAGAGATTTTCTTTCAACAGAGGACAGAAAGAGGCTTTGAAATACAACAAATTTTAACATTTTGGAAATCGAGCTAAATTAAATATCGATATGTCAGCGCATTTTTTAGCTAAAGGTGTTTTTTTAAGGTGAGTGTTTGGATTTCTTGTATCGCTGCAAAACTTAGCTCTACCTGACCAAATAATTTACAATGCACATATTTGGGTTGGAATCCTTATAAAGGTATTGGGATATTACGACAAATTGCATAAGAGAGCTATTCGTCTTATAATTGATCCCCATGTCACTTCAACGCTCACTTCACTCACCCATCGTAACATCTTTCTTCTTAACATGCCACCCAATCTCACACATTCCATATAATCCGACAAACCTAAGAATCCTAAACCCGAATCCTTTCAAATTTCTATCTTCGTAACCAAACTGAACATTTAAATCAAAGATCCCTTTATAAAATTTGGTTCAAAAACACAGAGCACAGTTTCAATAGATGACTTTCAAAGCTTTCCATTCCCTCATAAAAAAAAAACAAATTATAGGTTTCTCTAAATATTTCAAACATAAAACATTAAACTTAATTCTAAGAATAATAAACCTTTCATCAATACATGTAAATCAAGAATTGTTGGATATATTGTTGCGGTCTAACAGACTCAATAAAGGTCCAATATTCTTTCATAGTTTTATTTTATAAAAAAGTGGTTCAAACATCCATTATTCTCAATATAAAATTTGTCTGAATTAACAACACTTAGATAAAGTTATTTGCTAATAAGTAGGTGAAGAAATTATTTATCCTTGTCAACTTTGCGGTTAAGGTAAATTTTCTTATTACTTTACATTTTAATAATTTTTCGAATATTTTCTGAACTTTTCAATATTTTCCTTTATTTTAGTCTTAGGTTAGTGCTGTTCGTTGAGCCCTTATAATATAAATGTTGTCAAAAAAATTATATGCGAACTAAGTTCTCTTATACTATTCAAAGTTAGAATAACTTCAACCATTGCAAACATATTTGCTATTACTTCAATCTTGCTCTTAATTTAACTTCAAATACTGTCTAAGGCAAGTTACTTGAAATATAACATTAATGGTAGGTGTATTAGCCCTAATAACTTGAATGTGTGCTTTTTCTTTACGTACTACTCTTTATCCTTTTAAATTTCTAATATTCTAGTCTAATTACTATTCATTCCAAACGAATCGGCTCCAAATTGTAGGAATGACGAATTGATAAATTTAAACACTAGTTATCACACTAATCAACAGGCAGGCATATTAAGTTTTAAATAATTTCCCTACATCCCTACATTGTTGAACTAGTAAGGTGGGAAAATACGGCTTATGGAAATTTGTTTGCCGTGCGTATACCGCGATTATGGAATCAGTTACCATGTAATGTGTTTCCCAAAGTTTGTAGTTTACATATAAAACAAAGTTTAAGAAGAACATTAACATCTATCTTCATGACTTCCCTTTAAATTATTTTCTTTATCTATTATAAAGGTCCATTCCCAGTTTGGTTTAAAAAAACGAGGTGGTTTTAGTTGGTTAAAGTCCGACACTCCCCAGATGAACCCTGTACAGTAAGCTTGGCGGCTTTTAACGCTTTCCATCAACTCTCGTAAAAAAAAAAAATTAACTTACGGGTGTAAAGTGGTATATTAACTTTATACGATGTTCGAAACCACCAAAAGGAAGCAAAAATAGTTCCATCATATATTACTTGGGGAGATCGTGTAACTGTCAATTAACATTTTTAAGCATTATTAAGTCGACTAACTGTTATTTCGTTACTTTGTTTTCATAAATTATTGCTCAGTTCCGATTCACGACAAGTGCTAATTTAAAAATTTTATATGTTACAAACGTTGTATCATTTGTAGTATACATATTTGACTTTTTTTTCAAACGGGTGAGTTTTAAAAGTACAGAAATCACGTTTTACTAGAAATATCAATTAACCCACAATGAAAGTTAGTTAATTAATTTCTTAAGAAATCTTGTGATAACCTTAGCTAATAATGACGAATAAAATTTTTCAATTTAAGATTATCAATTAAAACTTTTCCAAAGAAAATTGAGTTTTATAATTAATATAAGATCTACTTTTCTATAAATAAAATCAATATCACATAAAAAATACAAGCCTCTTCAAAAACTTCTTTTTCACAGACCTTTATTTAAATATAAATATAAACGTATATAAACGTTTATATTTAATAATAAATATAAACGTATCGGTATTAATCATATAAGAACCATATAAAACTTTTGTATTATAATGATCTATGATGTTGATTCATTTAAAACTTTGCTCTACATTAGCTGCTTTAACTTTATTGGGTCATTATCACTACAAAAAAAAAAGAATTTATGAAATTTCTCACTAAAATAAAGTTTATGTGTACATTTTTACACATTCTTGAAAAAATTCTTTGTTTCATTCTATGCCCTTTTTCTGTCTTTCATTTTATTTGACACAAATTTAAAAAAAAAAATATTTTAGTAATTTAAACATTTTTAATAGAAATGTCTGAATGTATGCAATTTATTACTTTTTTACGGATTTTGTTTTTTAAATTTGCAAACCTGTGACCTGTCTGGAAATTGTAATTTTTACTGTGGTCTTTTTAAAGAGTCTAAATTTTTTTCAATATGAAAATATAATTATCCCACACTACAATAGGTTTTTTGAAATTGAAAAATTTATTAGTAATTTTAATAATTTGATTTCATAGCGTAAATCGGGGGGGTCAAGGCATGTATAGTTAGCCTTGATCCCTCGAATAACTCTATGAAATGAAGGGGAAGAATGAAATACATTTAAATCTTGATATTCGTGTAGCTTTTGGAAAAATTTAAAAATTATTTAGTACTTAAGCCTAGTACGGGTCTAGTCATTACATGCTTCGCCTTTTAGTATATCGATAAGATAGGTTTGAAAGTTTAAGATTCTTTTTATGAAAGAAAGATTTACGTTTTAAAAAATTTGTAACGAAGAGCGATTCAGAGAACGGCATACAAATAAGTCTAATAATTTTGTGGTTGCTTGATCTACCCTACCTATAGTTTGTATGGATTTAGTCTTTCTCTATAAAACAATACATTATAGTTTTTCTTCAGTATCACTATTAAGCAGTCAAAAGAAATAGAATTTCTTCTGTCCTAACAAAAGTTGTTCCATTTGGTTGGAAACACGTATATCCGAAATATTCTTTGTATGTACATGTGTGCACATGTGTGTATATGTACGTATATGTGTTTGTGAACAACATAATTTGCGTAAGTTTCAACAGATTTTTATGAAATTTGGTATTAATGCTTTCTTTGGCAATAGGGTTAAATTCGTAAATAGAACCACGGGATCGGTGACACTAGACTTTTCGAGAAATCTCAAGTTCTAACTATCGGAACAAGTTCAATTTGGTACATTGACTAATGACGAGTAGCCATGAAGAGGAGTTGTCATATAGCTTTTATTTAATTTAATTTACTAATTTTGATTAAATTGATACTAGTATCATAGGGTATTAAGAGTTTATGAGTTTCGGAAGTGTTTTTTTTTCAAGCGCTAACTGTTTAATTGTTTGGCTAATAAGCCTGTCTATATCAAAGGTACATGTTGGAACAGGAGGTCATATTATATTCGTGTTATTAAAATTGGTCTTATTAAATTCCACATACAAATTCAACATGAGATGAGATAGTACTAGGCCTTATAACATGTAGAAACGTCTTAGATTTTCAATATTTACAATTCTATTTTTTGTTTATATTGTAATAATTTTGTATTTTAGTTATATGGTATTCTTTATCTGTGAGTTATATAATTTAATTAAATTATTTGTTTTTTATTATTATATTAATGAATTCTTTATTAAAGATATATAATTATTAGTTATTGATTAAGCCATTAATTTAAACCCAATGTCGAATGGTAGCTCATTCGCGTTGAAAACTAGAAAAGTTTTTCACTTTCACTGAAATTTGAACCCGGGCCTTACGCATTAAAGATCGGCATCCTAACAACTGTGCCATCCATAGGTTCGGATGGAAATAAAATATATAAAACAAATATAAACAAGTGAGAGGAAAAAACCAAGGGTTTTTAAAATGCACATTTTCAAAATTATATACGGTTTCTTACTGAGTATTTTATCATTTATTTTTATAAAAATATATATTTTCATAATATTATAATTTAATTATTTCATTAATTTATTAATTATATGACTAATAATGAAATATTTAGAATATAACCCCAATGCATTCAAGAAAACCTGTTAATAAGTGCAAAATATAATGTTGGAGCTTCAATGTTAACGTTTAATTTTGGAAAAACTTACACTGGTGAATAAGTTACTGTTTTATAAGAACATAAAAGTTTTAATTTTGAAGACCTAGTAGCCCTTCAATGGGGAAGGTTCCCAAATTTTTGCGTAGCAAACTTATGATGGATCTGCTCACCCCCCTCCTGTGTTCACCCTTCCATTTTTTTTCGGTTCTAGGAAATCAATTTTGAACTCCAACAAAATTTGGAATTTTACCTAGAATATTATTATCTAACCAAAAATGGTTAATACTAAGAAATAATTTCTTCAATTTAAAGAGACCCTTTCAAATTTAAGAAAAACCTTTAACGTATGTTGAAATATAATGCTGCAGCTGTAAATTTTGCATATTTGTAAAAAAAAATTTGAACAGGTGTTAAAGTTACAGGTGGTTGAAAATAGCAAAATTTCAATTTTCGAGCCCTTATAGCTCCTAAACAAGGGGCGTGACAAAAAAATTTTGTTAACCGACTCCTATTAATTTTGGAGGACCTAACTTCTCCCAAAATATCAAGACCCTAGCTTGAACCGTTTAGAAGATATATGGGGCCAAAAATATTGCAAAAGTTGAGTTTAGCTTAATGGTAAATTTTAGTACCGTATGGCAACCCTATACATTTAAGCCTTATATTTTTGTGAAGCCTATAAAACCAGCTATCTTTTTCCGTGAGATTGAAAATACACTTAACAAAACTCTTGTTAAAACAATTTAAAAATAGGGCTTTTTCCAACTTTGGAGAGCTGTAGCGCCGTAACGGGTGGGGCTACAGAAAAAAATTCTTTTACGAAATTATTTTT
Organism: Dolichopus griseipennis; assembly: GCA_963082915.1. Classification (NCBI taxonomy): domain Eukaryota; kingdom Metazoa; phylum Arthropoda; class Insecta; order Diptera; family Dolichopodidae; genus Dolichopus; species Dolichopus griseipennis. The sequence goes on along the minus strand of OY720443.1, from coordinate 104,252,819 downwards.
TTTTTTGTAATATCTACCCGTGGTTAAAATTTCTTTACTCTATTTCAAACGGTGTAAAAGTTTTTGTAAAAGTACGGACGGACAAAATCAAAATTAAGAAAAACCTTTGACACTTATTGAAACTTCTGTTTTGGAGCTTTCAATTTTGTATATAAATAAAAAAAAACCGTTTTCAGGTTGGAAATATACCATATGGAACTCTAATAAGAACTCCTTAAATATAGGGCTTTTTCCGACTTTGTGGGGCTGTAGCTCCGTAACGGGGGCGGCTACAAAAAAAAGTTTTAACATTAAATTATTTTAATTGCAATACCTACCCATTTCTGATACTTGTTAGTCAGTCGTAGGTAAAAAGGGACGGACGGACAGAGTGAAGCTATATAGGCACATTTTTACAAAATTTTTTGAATATGTGCTAAAAAGCTGGTATAGTTTCCTTTAAGTTTTACTAAAATTTTTTATTTTTGGAAATACAAGTTTTTTCATTCGATTTAGAATAGCACTGAAAAAGTTAGCTTGAAACACACCTATTTAAATATAAACTTTTAATTTTCTTTCTTTCCATCCAAATTACTGATATTGGAAAATCTCTAAGGAAATTAAATAAGGAAAATATTATATGTATATATGAATACATTATTAAATATATATATATATCAAATGAGGAAAGATAAATATAATTTAAATCACTTAAGAAAACGAATATATTACCCAAGTGTCTTTATAATAGTTCTAATAAAAAATATAAAAAAATTTTTTTAATCACCACTAGAATTTAAAAAAAAAATTTCAGCTTTAGTGTTTTAAAGGAAATGAAGGACCTTTCTTAATAAGAACTTACAGGCTTTATTTTTAATTCCCAAAGGAAGTGAAGAAAATAACAACTTTTTTTTATTTTGTTTATTTTTTAATAAATTTCATTTTCATAGTAAACAAAAAATTAAATTTTAATTTTCCAGTGAAATGTAAAATTTAAATAAATACAAGATTTTGGTAAGGCATGAGTGAGGCAGGTGGATAAAAATATGAAAAATGGAAATTATTAAATCAAAACAAATTTCTTAAAACTTTTGGAGATTCTTTTTCAAAAATAAACGATGGAACTAATAATTTAACAGATATTAACCTAGATTTATTTTTAAATTGAACTGAGAATTGTATGTAATTGTATGTATGTAAATTCAATTATTAGGTACTTTATATGAAAATATCAAAGAGCACTATAATTGTTTAGTACAATTGTTGTGGAGGCGTGGGTACCTATTACACATCTCCATAACCTTAAAATATATCTCAGAAATTGATAAATATGGAAACATGAAGTTTAGTACAGGACTGTTCTGTCCGATTAACACTATAAAATTTGGAAGGAATTACAGTAGTGATTCGAATAGTTGTCAAACGCCTCATTAGACCTAACTAGCATATCTTCGAAATTTATTAAGAAAGAAACATGAAATTTGGTGCAAGGTAGTTTCGTCCTGTTTTCTTAATGTTTCTGAAATTTGACATGAGTTGTAGTGAGGGTTCGTGTAACTGTCAATTGAATATGTCAGGTTTCATATACTAAGTCGGTAGCATCGACTTACTATTGTTTTATTACTTGTTTACCATAAACATCTAAGTGATCTAAAGAATTTTTATCTTAATAGTATTACAATACCTTCATTTTCAAAATACTTTAATCAACAATTCCTCTCAGCAATTTCATTTCGTATTTTCTATAAAAAGAATACAGTTATATAACATAGATTATCTTTAAAGGTACTTTAAAGCTGTTTTTTAAACAAAACAAATAACTGTAAGCAAAAAGTAAAACACAAAGTCAAGTTAATTCTTAAAATAAAAACCAAAAAAGAAAAAATAAATTAAAAAGAGACAAAAAATTAAGAAAAAATATAATAAAAAAAATTGAAAAAATTTCAAGTATTTTTCCTCAAAAAACAAAACATACGGAATCACACGAACTTTTTTTTTTGTTTTGATTGTTTTTTTAATTTTGTTGTTGTTTTTACTTATTTTCGTTTTTTTTTTATAATTGTACTTAATGGAATATTCCCCGGTAGTAAGAAACAACATAGTACACTATTAACCGTTATTGTTGCAAAGTAATAATAGAAAGACTAAAGCATTGTGCGTTATCTTGTTTCAACATCAAATTCCTTTAATTTTATTTTCATGTTTCTTTCTCTTTCTTTTTCTTTGTCTGTTTTGTTTTCTTTCTCAATTTCCTTCTGGTTTTTTTTTCATAAATAATAATGTGACCATTGCTTGTATTTATGTCAGGTAGGTTAAACTTTTAATGCTGAAGGAGCGAGAATTTGTATACAATTTAAGTATAAAAATTGTTACAGTAATTATAAAACTTAGTGCACTGCTTACATGAGTCTTCGTATGTTATTATATGAATGCCTAAATTATCAGTTTATTTTTGATATTTTGTACTCAGTAGGTCATTTTGGTAAGCAGAACTAGGGCTGTGGGATGCTCCAAACGAGATTTTGCAGTGCTTAAATTAACAACACATATAATGAAAGGCATTGCTTTCTTAAAAGAGGAGGACGGTTGACTTGCAAGTTGTAACCCGCTAAGGAGTCTGTAACAACACAACTACTGAAACAACTATAGTGCTTAAAATATATGTGTACGTATAAGTTGTATACCTATACATGAAACCTTTGTCAAACCTGAACCAATAACTAAAAATTTAACTGCGATATCTTAAGTATTTTATAAATATACAACCGTTTTCAGTTAAGTGAAATAATTTTTTTTTCAACTACAAGTTTATTTATTTTTAAACAGCGAATTTTTGTTTTTAATTGAAAGGTTTTCTTTTAACTGCAAAATTCTGATTTTAGAATCTGTTTTCAATTGCAAGTTTTTATATTTATGGGCGCTCGAAAAAAAAAAACTTCTATTTCGGGAAATCTCAACAAGTTTATTTTAAAAAACATAGTTCTCGATTCTGTAATAGAATACCCTAATTATTCGACATTTTTATTTGTACTTTTCATATTAAAACTCTACTACAAAAACAATGAGTACATTATTAAAAAATGTCCGACTTCACAAAATATGGGAACTTATTTTTTCAGTGTCTCTAGACAAAATTTAACATTAATATAAAAACAAAAATTTGCTGTTGAAGAGTTAAACCTTTCACTTAAAAAAAAAAATATTTACTTAAACGATAAAAGGTATAGTTACCTCTCCCTGTCTCATTGTCTGTCAAATCACATCAGTTTAACAGTTTTTCAAAAAATAACCATTCATATGGTCACTTTAATAAATATTATTATGCTAAGATATAGATTTAAAACAAATATTCATTTTTGTAACAGTAACTCTATATTGAAGTATTGATTTATTTACCTCTTTTTGGTTTACTTAACGTTTTTTTTTTTTTTTTTATTAGAATTTTGAAAGAAAGGGAAAGAAATCCAGTTAAGAAGAAAAGAAACGGAAAATATTGAAAAGGAAAAAAATAAAGAGAAAAACAGAATGAAAGTAAAACAAGCATCTATTTTATTTTCAGTATTTTTTTTAATATTCAGTACATTGCCCTTGTCTTTTAATATTATTGATGTTTTCCTTTGTGTGTATCCTGTGTACAGAATAATTTTATAAGTAAAACAGTATTATTTAAGGATTCAATAAGGATAACATAAAATATCGAAAAATATATTCAATTATAATAATATATTTATATATTGTAATGCTTTTTATAAGGATATTGATTACACATGTATATATAGCTAAAAAGAACAATGACAAATTCGTCCGAATGGAGTCTTTGGTTGCATAGATCAATTAGGAGTCCTAACAACAGTTCAAATCAATCACCTTTTTTTTCACCAATACATGAAATGGTTGGGAATTTTACCCTGGAAACGTAATAACAATGAATGGGGTAGTTGTAAAAGATATAGAAACTTTAAAAATAACAGAATTACAAAGGCATCAGTTGTCTTCAAGAGATTTAAAGCTACTTTGAAAACATCCCACAAAGTAGATTCCTAATATTATAAAACGCGTGTTTGAGCTGTTGCATGTGATTGAAATTTCTTTGAAAACACAACTGAAAATAAACCGTTTGAGAGGATAGTCTCAAAATTATGGGTATTTACCCGCTATAAATCTATTGCAACAATAAGAGTAAAGAAATGGAATCAAAATTTATATGTCGGGGGTTGAACTCGAATGCTGTCTGTAGAAGAAACGTACACAGAACTATAAGAAGAAGTATCCAATCCTTAATTGAAAGAAGCGGAAAATCTTAGGCATAAGTCGAAAACTTGCGCCTAGTTACGAAGAATTGCGGACAAATTTTTAAAATATAGAGTCACTTAGAGATAAGGAATATATTTTACTTGGATATTAGATACCAAACTTAGATATTTTTTGAGGATGTTCCAGATAACTTAACAAATTTTTATTTCATTCTTAACACTAAACAGATTATTAAAAAAAGGTGAAAATTAATTCCAAAATTGAGGAAAGAAAGGAAAAGTTTTCCTGGGTTTTTTTTGTATTAGAGGCTCAAATTTAATCTACCTTTCGGAACATTAAGAAATTTTTCCCCTCAATATCTTTTTCTTTTCTATTATTTCTTCCAATATTTCTTCCAATTTTTTTCTTTTGTTTCATTTTATATCGATAATTAAAAATAAAATAAATTTATTACATGGCATAAAGACAATGTTGAGCTTCTTTCTTCTAATCTTTTGTTAATCAAATTTTTCAGTTGAAATTTGATTTATGAAAATTGGATCAATTTAAAATTTAAATGACTTTTAACTTCTTAGCTTCCTTTGAAATTATTCTGATTTTTTTTTGTCTTCATTAAATTTTCTAATTCGTTTCATTAGAACTTTTAAATTTACTTGTCAATTAACTTTGATCGTGTAAAATAGGCAAAATTTAATAATTAAAAATCAAAAAATTTCAAATTAAAGGAAGGAAATCACAAGTTTTCGAGATGACAAGTTTAAGATGTATGAGTTTACCTTTTTTTATATGAGATACATATGTATTGAGACTGTAAATACAAAATAATTAAGGATCGAAACTAATGCTGGTCCGAAAACTGTAAAAAGGATCAAAAAAATTAATTTCCTTAAAGTAAAAGGATGATATACTCAGTTTTAAAAAACAATTTCAATCAAAATACAATCACATTTAAAAAACTGAAATTCATAACAAAGAGATTGGTTTGAAAACCCAAACTTTATCATTTTATTAATTTTTTAAAACCCTTATCATAAAGAACAGTTATGACATTTTTCATTACAATATTACTTTATATAATAGATCCTTACGAACATATTATTAATATTAAAATAACTCATCCAATTTAAAGAAGCCTAAATATTGTACAGAATTTGGTCATAAAACTTGGTTTCATTTTAACGAAATTTTACACACTCTCTATTGTTAGTTCCAGAGCCATGCTAATATAAAAAAAAATGTTGTATGGAAGCTACTGGAACTAACTGCACTAGACCAACCAAATTTTGCAAAACTTTGGCCATAAAAGTTAACTATTTTTGGCAAAATTTCAGACACCCAGTTTTTATCCGAACCCGTTGAGGAAGCTTGCTAAATTTCAATACCGATGACGACTCTTGCATAAAAACTAATTTTTGAAAATTTTAGAATCCAAGCTCCTTTCATTTTTGAGTTATCGTGCGGATGGACGGAAGGAAATACATTGCTATATCGAATTTTCGATTGTGATCCCATGGATACTTTGAATCTTTATCTAATACTTCTCCCTTTCTGTGTCACAAACGTAATGTCAAATTTATTATACCCTTAGAACTAACTATGTTCGTATGGGTATAAAGAATCCCAAATTTCAATATACTAAGTTACAAATAAAAAATGCGCGGGATTCTAAATTAGGAGGTTTTTTTGAGTTTACTGCAAATAACATAATTGATTTTTACCGGAATAGTAGTATGTACTTCAGGTTTGGAATGAAACGAAATGAAAATCAAGATTTTCATAATAATTTTTATCTTGGAACATAGAAGTATTGCTTCCGATAAAAATATCGTTCCAAAACTTCATTGGAAATTCATTCTTAAAGGTTGCTTTTGGAACTTTATCCGAAAAAACCATAAAAAAAAGTTACTATGGAAAAGTTTCTTACGCATTGTGCAATTTTTTAAAAAACCAAAAATTCGAAAACTTGGGGACCCAGTATCCTAGTAATAATTTAGAGAAGGTGATTACCAATTTTTTAATAGAAATAAAATAAAGGGCTATGAATTTAAAAAGAACTCTTTTCAGGTCTACCCCAACAAGTAGCTCTTAAACATTATGAAGCCACTTTTTAGGACTTTTCTAAATGTTTCCATAAATCTGGATTTTGCTCTTTTTTCTAATTACGTTGCCCCGAATTCTGGCTTTCAATTTAGGATGTCTGGAGCTTTATTTCAATTGTTCTGCAGAATTGTTTTGGAATTGTTCTGCAGAAGAACTTTAATTTTGAATTCGTTCTTTGTTCCATTTAGAACCAAATTTAAATAAATTTTTGCATTTGCTCCAGAGAGCGCCTTTGTAAATTGTCTCAATATTGTTTCGTTCCGGACCCATTTAATAATGACATTTAGGAACTTGGGAATATTTATCATTGGTATTATTTTTTTGAGAATTTTTTACTTGGGGTTTTAAAATTCGTGGATTTTTGTAATTTCGGCATTTTGCATTTGAAATTTTGAGATTGGGATTTTGACTTAGGCATTTCAGACCCGACCCGTAAAATTTTTTTTGAATGTCTATTATTATTTAACAAGATTCTTGTTAAGTGTTTACCAAATATTAAAATTTTATATTCATTTCTATTCATATAAAAGCTAATAGGGAGCTTTACAAAATGATTTAAAGGGTACTGGCAAAAATGTTAAGGCTTAAATACCTAATATGAATAACAGAAAAAAGCTATTGATAATTACACGTATAATTAATTAATTTATTTCGATATTGAAAATCTTCATTTTTATTAATTTATCTAATAGGTTCTTAGGTTTGGGTAATTTCCTCACTTTATCACATTAAGACCGTGACTGACAAGATTTTTGTAATAAAAAAGAGAACAAATAAATAAATAAAATTTCGTGTTTAGAAATTTAAATGTTCAATTCAAATCAATATCAATTTGAATATAATTATATTTAACAAGTTTTGGTTTTTAAACAACCAAGGACACTTTGATTCAAGGATTTATATCTCATTTAACCTTTATTCAGACTTTATTTTAACCTAAAAAAAAAAAAAAATACCTTAGACCCAAAAAGATTTTTCTCAATTTTTTTCTTTTGTTTTTGGAACTTTCGAGCATTACTTTTTTTTTGCATCCCTTTTTTTTTTGGGTCTTTTCTGGATGACTATACCTTTTTGTGCTGTGGGGGTTTTATACTGCCTTTGATATTATAATAGGACAATGATTTTTAATTCTGTTATTAATTCTACATGGTTTAATCCTATTTATTTTACAAACGAGACCAGCAATCTCATCATCTTTTATTAACAAATACATTGATATAAAAGTCATAATTATTGGATAGGTTCAGTGGTTTTCTTGTTTGTACAAAAATGATTACATAGTTATTTGTATGCCATTCTATCTAATTTCTAATCATTATTTGATTTTTGTTTTCTGAGAACAGAAATCTTTAATGGAATTAAAAGTAAAATAGGATCTCTTGGTAAAATAACCCTTTAATTTAAAAGAACATAAATTCAATCAATGATTATTATTTGGTCTATAAGTTTTCCTAGAATATTCTTTCATTTATCTTTATTACCTCTTGTTATGGGGCATCTTATAATTTTAATACAAATTGTTTAAGGTTGGTTTTATGTCAAAGGAGATTTTTTTTCTTTTCCTTTATCTTATTGCTATTGGATACTTATTCAATTGAACGTAGAAGGTGATTTCTTACTTTGTCTTTATCTCTTTCTAGAGCATCTGGTTGTCGTTGACTGCATGACTTCGAAGTCTTTCCGGATTCATTCTATCAACGTGGTTTTCCATTTTCATCCCAGCAGAACTATGCTCAGGAAATCAGATGTTGAGCATCAGAATATCGGGTGTTTTTTACTAAGGTATGTATGTCTTTTACAGGTACACCATTTACAATAGATGCATGGGGGACATTTAAATAAACTAATTTTAATATATAAATAAATATTATTAGTTTTAGGTTGAATACTAAAATAGGCCATGTGAAGATCTTGAGTAGCTGTGAGGACTGAACTTTTTCCCCTGGCCTGGGATAATCGGAGATGAAATCCTACTGTTATTCTATGTTGTTATGTATCAATTAAAATAATATTAAAGATAAATCCAATGCTCCAATATTTCATGGTTTGAACACGAAATTTGAAAAGTGTGAATTAATAATTTATTTGTGAAAGTATAAATGTATTGTAAAAGGAGACCTTCTCAGATTTTATATTGTTAGTTATCAAATCATCAAGTTTAATATTAGAAGTTTTTGTATACCATTTTAGTCTTAGTTGCAATCGGCATAAGTATTCGGTTTTCCATCTTTTCCAAAAGGTTTGGTATAGCCTTTGGCGGTATTGCCATATGTCCAACCTATGAATATTTAAATCAGTCAGAATTGCTTCTGGTAGCGTTAATATAATCTTCAGGGTCATTTTTCAGTTCAGTAAGTGGTCGTGTATTTAAACATGCTTCCATCTGATTGGGTACCGTGGTAAATTTCTCTTAAGTGAGAATGGAATTTTCTTGTATTTTCCGTAAATTGGTTTTAGTGACGCCAGCAATAAAATAAAATTTTAAAGTTTATTGAATTTCACAGCGTCATTCTCTAAAAGTGCCGCGATCTTCTTGTTTATTTGATCCAGTCGTTGCTGCTTTTGTTTTTTTATTAGGCTTTCTGCACGAACTAACTGTGCTGTTTTGTGCTGTTGTCGCAATAAATTTTACTACAGTTTTCTTCAGGAGCTACCATTTGTAAGTTTGCCTTTTGCCTATGACATATTAACAATATATAGATATAGTTTTGTATTAACCTATTTTTTGTGTTTAATATTCAATATTCTTATATGATGGTATTCATCATTAGTTGGTCACACCATGAAGAGTATCTTTATGAATTTTATTAATATGTAATGAAATCACAGTGATGGGTCAATGTTATGGAATGTTTTTCATTGAAAGTTAATTCAGGATTTGTTACGCCCTCCAACTCTCAGTATACCTTTTTTATCCGAAAATTGATTTAATTTTAGTAAACGACCAGCAGTCAATAAATTTTCTCATTTTATCAATTTATTTCGGAATTAAAATATTTATTTTGGTATCCGGCTAGTTTATCGCAATAATAAATTCACAGCAAAGTTCATCGCAAGCAATTCATCGCAAGGAAATATTCATCGCGAAGTTTATTGCGATGAATATCCGATACCTAATGTAATATTGGATTTTAGAGTTGAATTCTAAATCAGGATTACCGCTTTTTCCAGAATATTTATATGTGTGTTTGTATATACAATGTTAGAAAAAAAAAATCGCGCGATTGTTCTGCCTACCAGAGTTAAATAATTAAATAATATTAAATTGCTTACGATGAATTGCTTGCGATGAATTGCTTACGATGAATTGCTTGCGATGAATTGCTTACGATGAATTGCTTGCGATGAATTCCATCGCGATGAATTGCTTGCGATGAATTCCATCGCGATGAAATGCTTGCGATAAACGAGCCTAAAATCTTTATTTTGTATGGTGGTAATCCATAGGTTCTTTGTTTGCGAATTATTTTACGTGAATTGATAGTTTTACTAACAGATGTGCATGGCTTAACATCAATCGCGACAATTATATCGCTTTTATGAGGGCCTATTTAGTTTTAATAGTCAATAGGCATTTTACGACAAAGAGTTTTATATAATACACTTTTACTCTATTAATATACTTATATTAAATTAGATGAAGAGGACACTTACAAGTGTAGGTGGTCTAAGAAAAGATTTTATTATTGAGGAATAAAGTTTTTATAAATTATTATACCACAATTCATACATCCACAAAATGGAAATTAAAAACAGAAAGTTTTGAGGACTTATAATTTATAAAATGTTTGTGAAATTTATGTTATATAATAAATTTAAACGGTGCAGGGTAAGAAATTCCATAGCCAGAAGTCCATAACCAGGTTTTTTTTAGATGGAAAAAGAAATTTATATTTTTTACTATTCTAATTAGATAATATTAGTCTGGAAATTTTTTTAAATGCAAAAATATCATAGAATGAATCTGTTTATTATAGTAAATTGGAATTTTTTAATACATGTTTGTTTTAACCAAAATATAGCGTTAGCTCTATTATTTATAAATAACTTCAAAACAAATTTTGACAGCTTTTGTAGTTCCAGACGTTTAAAAACTGCAAATTTTAAGTTTTTGACGCCAACTTGGCTTTTAAATGGAGATCCTTTTAAGAACTGTAGCTTTGTAACGGCTAGACTAACAGAAAAAAATGAAATTATTTATCAAAAGGTGTTAAAGTTATACATCAGGCACATTTTTTTTCAAAATATTTAGAAAATTTACTAAAAACCGATTTGTAATTGTAAAAAATTAATAATACATAATTTTAGTCAGGAAGAGTTTTTTTTTTTATAACTTCGAATTCTACATCTAGAAAAAAGAAATTCTTGTCATATTAATTTTTTCCATTTTTACTCTGCTTATGATAATTTATGATACTTTATTTTCTTGATTACATCACATTCAATGAAAGATTTATGTATTATTATTTTATAGTCGAACAGAAAAAAACTTCCTTCTAATTAATAATCTCACAAATCTGTTATAACAAAATGCTAGGTACTGCTGCGAACTCGCGTGCGCCAATCTAATAATCAAAAGTAAACTTAGCAAGCTATATATAAGAAGCCAAGTGGTTGGGTGGTTAAGGCGGTGTCTACTAATTAGTTTTTATGTTGTTCCATTTCAATCCAGAGCAACATTTTTTTAAAGTTTTTTTTTAAATGCAACTAAATTAAATTTTAAAAGAGAAATATGTCTCATATGTAAATATCACGAAATCATTAAATCTATTATGACTACATTTAAGGGAAAATTTGAAATGCTTTGATTATGAAATTACTTTGCTTGGTTTATTTGATTTTCAAATAAAAGCAAGCAAAGCACCAAAGTATACATTGTTCCATCACCATCAATTCAGATTTTAACTGAAAGAAATGAAGACTTACTACAGAACTTTTTCTGTGATGCATAGTCTTAATTTTTAATATCAAAATGTTTTACTATTTATATAAAATTTCCAGAAGAACCATCTTAACTTTCACTAGATTTTTTTTAAAGATAAAGAATAAAACTCAGAGCCAGATAAATATTTATTCGGTAGATGTTCTGTGTTATTCAAACACAAACAAAATGTATTAAACTCAATTAATTTCGCATGCTTTTTTCTTTTCATTTGGTTAATTTTTTCTTGATTATCAAAAGTTTATAAATTTTATTTGAAAAATATGCGATATTTTCCTAACTAATTAACATTTAAAACTAAACGTAAACATTCTTAAAAGCATTTTGAAAACAAAAAAGAACCGAACATCAAACATTAAAATCCGCCGAAATTAAAAATTAAAAAAAAAAAAATTTCAATCCCGAAGATAAATACAGAAACCTCAGATACAATCAGTATACAATTATTATTGTGGGTGTTTTTTTTTTGTTATTCATTTATTCACTACATGTTTTTTTTCAATTTCAATATTTTTTAATTCAATTTCAAATTTTTCCACTCAAATAACAAAAGAATTCGCCTTAAAAAAATTCTTTTCTTTGCTAATAAAATTTAAATAACGTTTAATTTGAATATTATAAATGATATTTTATTATTATTTACTTCAATTATTATTATATATCAGTTATTATATTAATATCAGTAAGTTTAGTATTGAAATGATAAAGAATTTGTTATTTGCGCAATATTTGCATAATATTTCCCTCTTTTCATATGTAAAAAAACATTTTAACTGTTATTTGCATATTTTAATATGATTACATCCAAAAATTAAAATAAAAGTTAATCAAAGTTTAAGATCGTGTTAATCAAGTTTAAAATAAATAAACGCTTATAATATCAAATAAAATAAAAATTATATGAGGTGGTAAATAAAAATTCAAAATGATTTTTTTTAATGTAAAAGTTTTGATCAAAAAACTAGCATCAAATTTGAATATTAGAATTTAAATATTAATATCTAATAGATTAAAACAGATTATATTTTTCAAAAAAGTAAAATTATATTGAAATATTTAATGACAAATTCAATTGACTCATGACAAATTCATCTCAGATTTCAGGAACACTAAAAAAGCAAATAGGATAGAAGTATCTTGTATCAAATTTCAATTTTCTATCTTTTTTAATTCTGAAAATATGTGGAGTACCAATATATCGGTTTTAAACACCGTTCCAAAGTTAATATATCTCTAGAACCATTTTAGGTGTAGGGTAAAAAATACACATTTAAAATTTAAATACATGGTCATGTCCAATTTTAATGAAGATATAGAACATTTACTCATTCCTTTTTTTTCCAGTACATTTTAGCTGTTTTGGCACTTCCATAATTTTTCTGAAAGCCGCTTCCAATATTGTATATAAGTAAATCTTTATTAAAGGAACTCGCCGTGTTAATAAAGGTGTGGTATCTTTTTGGCACTTCTATAATTCTTTTGACAGACTTAAAATATTGTGTATAAGTTACTATTTATTAAAGGAACTCGCATTGCTAACAAAGGTGCAATACCTATAATTTTTTTTTGGTAAAAACATTTTCATTTTGCTATATTGGGCTCTTCAAAACGTCTTTGACCGATTGGCTTAAAATTTTGTATTGCTTCGATTTTGAGATGCTTTTAGACAGTTAAGTTGACTTTAAATACTAAATAGGAAAGTAAAATTTCGTTACTAGTGGTGGCAGATATTTTATGTTATACATATTATGATATAAGCTATTTTGATATATTTTAAAATTATAAATTAAATTTTTTATTAGATATGATCTGACCCAGTTTTGAACCCGAGATCTTCTCCGATGTCCTTACCACTACGTCATCAGTTGAATAGAAAATTTGTATTTTTCTGTAAATTAAAATTATACCTTGACTTTAATAAACACGCAGTTTGTTTTTAATTTATTGAAGCTTTTAATTAAGAAATTGCCTACGTTTAATTTTGGAATTTTAATTTGATAATGAGCGATGAAGCCCATTTCCAATTGAATGGTCTACGGAGAATTCTAGAACAGTTCACAGCGACAATTACACCCACTTAAGTGTACTGTTTAGTGCGATGTATTGTCTGAAAGCATCATTGGTCCATATTTCTTTAAAAATGCACATGGCGACTCAGTTACGATTACTGGTGCTGAATATCGAATGATGCTGGAAAATTTTTTGAGGCCAGCTGTAGAAAACCATCCACAGTTGTGGTTCTAAAAAGATGGAGCCACAGCCCACACTGCAAGGGATGCAATGGCTCTGTTACGGGACTTCTTTGGCGAACGCATTATTTCGCGCAGAAGCGATTTCAATTGGCCCCCACGTTCACTGGATTTAACAGCGCTAGCCTGTTTTCTTTGGGGTTATTTGAAAGAAAGGGTATACGTAAACAAGCCAGCGACCATAAAAAAGACCCAAAAAAAAACATTCGCAATGAAATTCAAGCCATAACACCGGAAATTTTACGAAAAGTTATGAAAAATGTATCCACTTGTGGGATATAATTTTTCATACTTAAGCTAAAAATATTCCCCATTAATATACTGTATAACAAAAAAATAAAAATAATAATTAACCATAAAATAAAAAAGTTATTAAACATTCAAAACATATCGGGCGTTTTGCGCCTCCCTGTACGTTAAATTTGGTTCTTTTGAGTTGTTCTGAAACTAAACATAATGTAATTGATCTTCAATTAAATAATTTTGTAAATCAAGGGTCTTATTTTTGTTATATTATAATACAAGACGTTCAATAACCAATTTCATATTCATATTTAATTCCTTAATTTTGTCCGATACTGTATTATTGACATCTATAAAACATTTCAAGCGTATATAAAACCACCAAAACAATTTTTATAAACTGCATGTTATTTATTAGGATTAAAAATGAATAAACAAAAATAAATAAATATTTTTTTTTATCTTAAAACGCAAAGCCTTAATTATAAAGATAATCTGAGGAAGAGATTTTACACATAATATAAAAATTTATTAATTTAAACCAAACACAAAAAATGTAATGAATGGATTAAATAAGAAGATTAAAAAGGTTGAAAAGGCACACACATAATAAACAATACTAGCATATATTACTTTTGAAATATCTTAAGTATATTTACAACAACTTAACCTTGAAAGTAAATATAATCTTGAAATTTTTTTTTATTCTTTGAAATTCAATAGAAGTGTGACAGAAGAAAATGCAAAAGAAAATCAAATAAAAAAATATTCATTTTCCAGTTATCTGAATAAAAAAATCGTATGTCATCGTATGTGACAACGTTACTCCAGTTCTAAGCATATAAAGATATAAGCAGTTAAGTATGATTTAAATAGAAATGATTATTACAAAACTTATTAAAAAAAAGCTGCCTTGTAACTTTGACCCAAACAATTAATTAATCACAAATTTTAATTTTGGGATTTGTACATCTGTAAAAGTTTTTAAGAACTCAGTATTGTAACTGCTACACGTGGATTTCTAAGTTACGTATGTATCTAATTTTTATAAAAAAACCTTAGATACATAGTAAAACGAGAAAGAATGTAGTAGAGTAGACTGTGTCAACTTTGGGATACCTATATACTGTACTATCGACATTATATATCATAATATTTAATCGGCTTATTTTTTCCCATACAAATATAAACATCCTTTTTTAGGACAAACTATTTAACCAATTTTAATGAAACAACAACCAAAAGAAAGGTTTTTTTTGTTTTCATAGGACAATGATATTTTTTTTTTAGAATATTGCGTTTTTTCAGGTGAAAACCCGTCTTTAATTTAACGTAAATTTGAATTTAACGGTCACGCTGTTAAAAATTAAGGCTTATAACTCTAATATTATGCGCCGACTTTCTGGGTAAAAGTAATGCATTTTCGGTTGTATTCGCAGCTCAATCAAACTATATATTATAGGCGCCGACTTATGTCTTTCTTTTTTTTTTTTTGTTTACTTCAAATGTTCAATGAACAAGGAGATTTAAATTTTTTTAAATTTTTTTTTTTTGTTTTTTTTTTCTTTATCTTAAAAAGTGAACGAAAAAAATGAGTTCTTTTCGAAAAGCAATACATTTGGTTTATACAGTAGTTTTTATTTATAACGAACTCGGTTCAATTTTAATTATAATAAACTTTACACTTTTTGCTAAAAAATTAAATTTTACCTAAAAATGTAAAAAACTTACATTATATTACATTGATATTTCTTTTATTTAAACTTTAAATACCTAAATATGTTGCTTGGCGATTAATTAAGTCTTTTTTATTTAGTTTTGAATATAAAAAAAATCATAATAACGCATCAAAAATACAAAAAAAAATTTCAATAGAAGAAAAAGCACTATACATAGGCTTGAGACTGACACATCAAATAAAATTCTAGCAAATGAGTTCGAAGTGTTCATTCTAGAATCATCACATTCTACAAAGTTCAAGTCTTATACTAATTTTTCAAAATTCACAGCATTCTTTTAAAACGACATTCGTTTATTACGACAATTATTTTCCGTCCCATCATGGTCGTTATAACCGAAAAGTACTGTATTTTGTTTTTTTTTGTAACTTATTATAATACAGTTATAAAAAAAAAAATTTTTTGTAAATCGTAAATTGTTGCTTTTTGTTAAGTTTTATGTACAATAAAAAACCGACTTCTGAAATATATTCTACGTTTGAGAGTCATGATATTAAAATATATAAATATTTGCAAAACAGTTAAACAAATAATCTTTCTTAAAAAAATAATTTGTACCTATTTTAAATGATTTGTTACTTAGGACCTAACCAACGCGTACGGTGTATAATTTCTGGAAATTTCTAGAAAATTTTGAAAAAAATAGTTAGGTACATGAATTTACATGTGAGCAATCGAAATACGCAACGTACTGGTACCTCGGATTTACAAAATGACAAAGCGAAAAATAAAAATAGAAACTTTAAAATAATATCTTTGTAAAATATTTGTTTATTAAAAAATACCTATAATATGTTTGCAGAAACTAAAAAAATTATCTTTCTCAAAAAAAGTTACTTATTCCTTAGGTCCTAACCTAAATAAAAGCGTACAGCGTATAATTTCTGTCAAAAAATTGAGAAATAAATAGGTACATAAATTTACATAAGAGCAGCGAAAATACGCGTAACGCAATGTACAGTATCTCGGATTTTTAAAATTTACAAATATTGACAAAATGTATAAAAATATTATTATTGGATTTTCTTATATTTCTAATATTATGTTTTAAAAAATAATATTTTTTTACAATAATTTTTTATCTAAAATATATGAAATTAAAAATATTTTTGTAGGTACTAAATTAAAACATTCAAATAAATATTTTTGATAAATTAAATATTGTACGCGCGTATCGATTTACCGATAATGGATATGTAGACAGACGTATTGACGTACTGCCGTATAAAAATTGTACGTCGTATGTTTTGATTTCATTCTAATAATTGAAAAGTTTATTTCACACTTTCAACATCGAATAATGTTTTTTTATAATAAAAAAACTATTTTTAGTTTTACTTTGACAAAACGAACGAATTTTGTATAATTGTATATCAAAAAGTGTACATGAAGATAAGATAGGCGTAGTTTGAAAATGGAACGCTAATTTTTGTTTCAGGAGTACATAGTTGTCAGATTAATTGTCATACATTTATATATATATATTTGACATTTTAAAACTACCTGTCATTTGAGAAGTTAATTATATTTAATAGTATTTAAATATTAATAAAGTGAAAAAATTAAGGTTTATTGCTGATATAAATATAAAGAATATTTTTTAAAATGGAAGGGGGTAAGTGCTTATTGGTTATCAAATAAAAAATATGATTTAACATAATTCAAGAGAATTTTAATTAAAGCCATCTGCAGGAAATTATTTATCTACTCTCTTATATACTCTTTTACAAAGGCTGGAGTAGCTGGCAATAGTTGAGAGTAGAAAAAAGTTTACTCCTCATAAAGGAATAAAAGCAATAATATTTATATAGGAATATATTTTTGTCAATAAAAAACTTAGGAAAAATTAAATAAACAAACTAGACAAAAAGGTATAAAGTAAACTAAGGAATTCAGAATCATTTTTCGCATGTTTTCAGAACTTTAAATAGGCATATATTATATAGTAGTAAAAATTTACCTATGTAGCTTTTAAATTTAAAAATGAAAAAAGGGTAGGAAAAATTTATTCTTTGAAAAACTTTTTTTTTTGCTATAAATCTTAAGATTGAGATTTAAAAAAAGACTTCGGTCAACTTGACTATTATTTGTACTTCTGGCAGCTTCAATATTATATAATACTAAATACTAAACTTATAAATTATGATATGTTTAATTTTGTTGTACATATTATGTATTCATAGAGTTTTTTAATTAGTACAATTTAATACAGAATACGTACAACATAGTTCAAATCGTACTAAAATTTTTAAAAAAAAGTACGGTTTGCTATATGAAGGACAGCATTAACTCGAATTTTGGATTCTTGATTTCAATAAATATATGTATATGTTTAGAAATATGTATTTATTAGAATACTATTTATATGTATTTAGAATTTTAATTTAATTTAACTGTACCAATTTATCCTCTCTTTAAAGCGGCTTAAGCTATAGAAATAAAACTCAAAAATCGGTACTTAACAATGTTTTAATAATTAAGAAAAATTATAAATTTTTTTTAAGCAAATTTCAAGCGCAAGAATTGTTGACAACACTGTTGGCATAATTTTTATTATGTATAGATAATTTACACAAAACGAATTTTATATGTTAACTTAAAAGCAAAAATAGCTCGAATTTCGAGCACAGGGCGATACTAGTTATATATTATTCGGTTAATTACTTTTGGCAAAATTTTAAGTACACAACTTATTGTTATGTAATTAATAAATTATAAGTTGAATGGCAGATCTTCGAACCTCTTCCAATACACCGACTATATTTTATTCAGACGTTGGCCATTAAAGTTAACTATTATTTTCAAACCTCCAGCTTTATTATGAATAAAGTAATGCTCATGTCAAATATAAAGTTTGGCAACCACTTAAACCCACTGGAGTAGACCAACCAAATTTTGCAGAATCTTTTACCATAAAACTAATTTATTTTTTTCAAAATTTCATACACCCAGCTTTATTAAGTATATAGAGTAATGCTCATATAAAAGAAGGTGTTGTACTACAGATACTCGCATCTGTTGGCCAAAATGGTTGGATTTCAATTTCGATGACGGTTTATTTCATAAAAACGACTTTGTCAAAATTTCAAAATACTAGTACCTTTATTTTATAAGTTATCGTGGGGACCGACAAACGGACGGACATTCATAACTAAATCGATTTACTTTTCGATTCTGATCCGATCCATATTATTGAGTCTATATCTACCCCTCCATCCTTCTCAACATCACAAACGTAATGGCAAATTTATTATACCCTTTGGACTTATAGTCATACGGGTATAAATATGCGTTTCAATTAAAGCGTTTAATTTCTGTTTCAGTTTCTGATTGAGAACTTATTAGGGTAAAATGATTTTATTAGTAACAATTAAGAATCGTATATTAATAGATTTTCTTAAATATCCTGAAATTTGGTGTCATTTGAATAAAGTCAGATTCAATACCATTGGTCATGATGACAATCACTTTAAAAGCAATCAATTTATTTCCTTTTTCTCTAATCTTAATTATTATAATTTCCCATGATTTATAAGGAAAAGCGTACTGCAAAATTACTTTAAAAAGTACTGACGTCATGTATTGAAATGTTTTGTTCGTTAAATATTCTTTAAGCTTCTAAGACTAGGAGACTATAATCCAAAAATTCTTAAAGTTGTGTTATCAAAGAAACTGTACTTGAAGGGTTATAATGCAGACGTTATGAAACTAGCATTAAACTTCATTAAATCCCATCTTGCATAAATATTCCGAAAAAAGGGCTTCCATCTATTAATTTGGAAAAACTGTTTCAACAAACTGTGGCAACATTATTACCCAAATATTAGAATGTTCGGGACTTCAATTACAAACAAAGTTATTTTAAAAGACTTTTCTACATCCTGACAGAAAACCTGGAACGTAGGTTGTAACAAACTATGGAAGCAAATGTTGTGGAGCTTACGGAGGGCTTTTTTGTGACATGCTAAATACCTTTTTATAACAAGGACTATAAAATCTTCTAAGTGCGCAAGGCCTCTGAACTGCAGATCTTGAATCAAGTGTTTCAATCACAATAATCGGAGCTCCGTAGAACCTTATAAATAAAATTTTGCTTGATATTGGTAATATATGAATAAAGAAATCTTCATATAATTTGTAGATGGCTGACTTTGGGTAGAAGGAAAATCGGGTTAAAGAGTACCGATCAAATATTTAGCATTGATAATTTTCTGGTAGCCAGAAACGGATCTTGAAAAAAATTTTTTTCTAGAATTTTTTGCATGAGAGGCATCCTCCCCCTTAACTCGATCAAAACCATTGAGGCTTTCCTATTGCAGAAATACAGTTCCTTGCAAAAATACAGCTGCTAGTTGAAGACGTCAGGTAGCAAAAATACAAGGAAACATCCAGAATAACCGAAAATTTTTGAAGCTATTTTAAAAGGTTGTATGTTCAGAATTGCACAAACTTCAGATAACTTAGAATTTCCATAAAAATCTTGGAATCATTTATGATGTTATAATTGTAGGACCAGAATCTATGTGGTTAACTCCAAAGGACCGTATATAAGAAATTACCGATATTTTAAAATATATTTAAAAAGTAAAATAACTTAAAAGTTTTTAAAAGTCCAAAAAAACATGTCCCTAGGGTTAAATTAAAGAATGTTTAAAATAATTAAATGACACAAGTTACTTCAAATTTCATTAAAGGGAAAACATTCTTTAGAAAATGAACACAACAGAATTTTCTTAGGTTCTTGATGATATTAACTAATATTTTAAATATAATTAATTATAATACTCAAATAAAGAGCTAAAAAATAAATTGTTTTGATCCTTTTTTTTTTGTTTTTGTTTTATTTTTCCTTTGGAAAATTAATTTATCTTTTGCCGGAAAATGGAAAATGATGCTTAGATTTACTGCTTTAAGTTTTATTTTCCAATAGAATTTTCTTGTTTAATATAGTGAACATAAAAAGTAGAAAAATTTTTAAAAGAATATTTTATACAATAATTTTGGCTTATGCTCAATTTTGGGATGAAAGTAATTACAAAGGCAAAGACTTGTGAATGTGTATGTAATATTTCAAAGAATTTATGTATTTATATTGTATAATTCATAGTTGTTCAAAGTTTATAATTACAATTTGATGAAGTGTTGGGGGAAATTTAAAAATTTTTAAATTTCTTAATTGCTTTTTTAACGACTTAAATATTATTCTTATGAAACTGAAGTCGCAAACATGTACGTAACCCTAAAAATTTGCATGGGAAATAATCCCCCATGTCTAATACATATGAAATAACACCGACAAAATTGATTATTAGTATTTTGGGGTTTTACTTCACTTTTTGTTTGGGGCATTATTTCATGTGGAGCAATTTCCCACAACCAAATAGTTTAAGAAGTTAAATAACCCTTCAATATTTTTAAATGTAACGAATTTGGTTAAAAATCATTTATTTCCATGTGGCGCCTTCGAATTCCCACTAATCAAAAGCAAGGCTTTCGAAAAAGCGTGCCAATTGTCCGTCGTAAAAAAGTTGAATTAGAAAAAGTTTTAGAGCTTAAAATTAATTTATTCGACAGTCCTTCTGATCTAAACAGCTCGTAGAAGTGTTAAACCATTCTTAAATTTTAATTTTCTTGTATCATTTAAAAAAATTTAAGAAGCAATGGTATATCCAAACCAGAATAGACCAAACATATACGTATATACAACATAATATAAGGAATGTTTCGTAAGTTCTTAGAAAAACGGAAAAAAGGGAAATGGATTTATTCTACGTCACTTAACATTTGGATCACAAGAATATCCTATATTATATATCTTCTCATATTTTTATTTATCATCAAAATATAGAACATGTGGAAACATTCTTAAAAGGCTTACATATATATATATATATTTTTTTTTTAGTGGTTTCCGAAAAATCCCAAAACGGATTGTGTTCGATTATCATGATACATCATTAAAAATGTATTGAGAATGAGAACAAAAAAATTGTTTCCCGGGTTTCTTGGTTAAAATTATAACTTAAGTTTTGGATATTGTATTAAAAATCTCTTCTACTTTTAATATTATTTATTGTTTCCTTTGAAGACTTTAAGAGAATGGGATTATAGAAGTTTTGAATAGTTATTAAATCAATGGTAATTTTTATAACAATATCAGAACACAGACTATATAGATAATGATGGTAGTTTGAATTTTATTTATCTTAATAAAGCTATCATTATCATAAATTATAAATTAAAGATGCTTGTGTTGCTTTATGTGATTTATTGCTTTAGAAAATTGTGGTCAAATTTTGGTTTAAAAAACGATTTCCAGGGGAGATAGGATAGGAGTTAAATTTTTTTTTTTGTATTTATTAGATAGGTATTTTTGGTTTAAAACTTTAAACTTTCTTTCGAGAGATTTTTTAATTAGATTGTTACTTTAGGAATTTTTGGCACTGTCTTCAATCTGACTTTTTCGATCTTGATCTTGAGTCATGAAAGATATTTGTAAGAATCTTAATTCCTAACGGTAAATCCTTTCCCTTGTAATTTTGTTGACCGTTTTTAATTTTTATCTATTTCTATCATTAGGTTCATTCTATAGAATCGTCTACAAATTCTATAGAAAAAGAGCTGGTAAAAAGCATTACACTAAGCTCTCGACATATTAGAAACTTAAGTAATGAACAAACAGTAAGCAACCGATATAATAAAATTTCAGAAACATTTTAGTTACTCACACCAATTTGATTTTCCCGAAACATCACTACTATTCAACTCAAATTTCATAAACATGCTGAAAACAGGACAGAACATCCTTGTACCAAGTTTGAATATTAATAAAGGCTTAATTTAGGCTTGGCTGGTTTGGAATCTGCAGGAATCTGAACCAATGGTCTGGGCTTTTCTTTTGTCATTCTTTATCTTTGATTTGTCATTAGTAGTCTCATTCATTTCCAAAATTACAAGCCAAGTAACTCTATCGAATTGGAGATTGTATAGGGAAGGGGCATTTATGATATTGGAACATCTAACGATTGGAATTGTATTAAATATACATAGAATTGACTGATAAAATAATAATTAATACTAATAAATTTATAATATGTATGAAAACAAAATTTATATTAACACTTAACTTAACTATTTTAACTTGGGTCTTAAAGCTTTCAAGATCAGGTACGTTGTAATGAATGATATAACGTAATAATTTCATTAAAATTGATATAACCCGAAAATAATTTAAAATATCAAAAGGTGCGTATATTAGCATAAAAAAAGACATCATTATTATTTTATTATGTCATCATTAATCATTTTTTTGATAATAAAGTAATTTTAATTTTTTTATGCTCTTGTTTTTATATTTAAAAGATTCTTATTCACATTTAAAGAGAAATTAAAGAATATCTAGATATAATAAACAAAGAAAGAAGTAGAAAACACATTAATTCAATATTAATAGCTATTACGTACTGGGAAGAAAAGTAAAACCCCGCAGTTAAGAAATCATATGCTATAATATTAAATTTCAAAAAAATAATCAAAGACGTAGTCATTGTAATAAATATCCCTACAATTCAAGTTCTAAAATTACTAAATCCCATTATAAATTTATTACACATATATTTTTAATTAATGTTTTTTTAATGAATTTTATAGGTCTACTACGAAAGCCGGTTTAACATAATTACGTTTTATCAAAACCTTTTAATAATCACGTTTTTATAAAATATTTCTTTTTAGAATGAAACTCTACAAAATGTCTCCATATTCAGAACCTCACTTGCATATATATTTATTTAAATATTCTGGCAAAACCTTGCTTTTGAATCTACAATTCCTCTTTAATACTGAAACTCGCATATACATACACATATATATTTTAGAAAATTCTATATTCTGATTTTGGAGCGTATTCTAAAATCTTTTCTAATATGTTTTCTTGCAAGAAATGAGTCAGCAGTGAGATGATAGATGTTACCACTGTCAAACCCCTTCTAATCATATTATAGGGACCCTGATTTTGTATCCCCCAGAATTTAAAAAACAGGATTTTAACAAAGGAGATTTCGAAAAAACAGTTTTCTGATAAACCAGCTTCCGATACCCTCCAAAATAAGTAATAAAATTCAAAAAAACTATTTCCCATTAGTTTTAAAGTTATGAATTTTCAAAGACAGATGCTTTTAATAAATGTCACCCCAGTAATACTCTACAGAACTTACTTCATTAAAATAAAATTACAAATTCTCCCAACTCCTTGTATGTATTATAATTAGGAATTGGCTTGGGAATACAATTACAAAGATTTGAAAATAAAAATCGAATTTTCCTAAAGCATTTGGTAACTCTTTATTTCATTCTTCACTTGTAATTTCCTCCATAAAATTTAATTTTGCTACTTTAAATTATAGGTGGTGTCGGGAGAATCAATTCAACTTGGTTGATTTTGACATTTTTCAATTCCACTCAAAAATTTCCCGGTGTCGGCTAAATCAATTGAATTAGTTTCAATTAATTGAATCAAGTTGTTTCAATTTTGATTTTTTGACAACAGAAATGTCATTATTATAAAAATAATTTAAACGAAAAATTTTTTTTAGTTTTTAGACGGTTTATTTTGTGGTGAATTATATTTACTACTAAAAATTTTTGCAATGAGTTTTTTGTGGTTGCTTCCATTAGATTGATTAAACATTTTTTCCTGAAAATAATAAATAAAAATTTTCATATTTATATAAATTATTTATCTTTATTTACCTTTCTAAATTACTATTTTAATTTTTCTTTAAATTTTTAAACACAAACAACGCCAATAACATAATAAATTTAACAGAATAGATTTAAACATAAACAACGCCAATGCCATAATGTAATTTCAAACACAAAAATGTATTTGATTTTCAAAGTCGACTCAGACGACTTTAAACAACACAAATTGATTTCCCCGACACCGATAGTTGACTCAAATCGACTTAAGTTGAAAGTCAAAAAAAATTGATTCTCTCGACACCACCTTATATTTAATAAAGAATGCCTCCAAAGAAGAATTACTTAAATTGTCTAAGACAATAAATAAAAAAAAAAAAATTAATTTTGAATAAGAGTGAAAATATTCATTAACTGGGGAAGACCTTGAAATTTTGACAAATTTGACTTTGAAGTTTATAAATTTTTATTACGTTGTTAGTTGTTTTGTTAGATTTTTTTTATTTTTCAAAGAAAATTTCTTTTAGTTTTTCATTTGGAAATTCCCAAAATTATTAAAATAAATTTTTGTAATAAATTAATATTTAGATTTTTATGAGCTAAAATAAAAATAAAAAAAAATTCATTTGAAAAATATTTAAAAAAAAAAATAAATCCTAAAGTTATGCAAGATTTTTTTAGAGATAAATAAAAATCTTAATATTGTTTTTTCCTCCTACTCTCTAAGTTTTATACGACGTTCTTTTCTTTTTTGATAATTTGTTTGATGATGAGTCATCTTAGATAGTAAAAATAGTTAACTATAATAATAACTGTATTAATAATTATGTTTTAAAAGTATTTCAATAATTTTTAATGCTATTCCTTTTAACAAAGTTTCTAGACTTTAAATAAAATGAGAATAGTACACGTTTTTAAGAAACTTGTCTCTTTCTTGGACATATTTTCATTATTTTTCAGAATTTTTTTTCTCAAAACTAGTTTGGTAAAAGACTATTTCATATATAAATACATTTTAATCGGACTAAGGGCTAACGAACATATATAAAAAATCACAATAACTCAACAACTAATGACGCTATCCTCATCAAATAGGTGAAGATATAGGTGTAGGTTACTAGTAGTGAAACAAAGGCGGGGATTGTGTACGGTCGGAATTGGACTATGGGTTCGGAACCTAGAACTTTTTGATCGAATTTAGGCCAAATGAGCATAATTCCGAAACCAATGAAGATATAGAACCTTCAAATTTGGTGTCAGGGTGTCCCTTACTATTTCCTTATAGTGTCATTAAAATTTTGGACCATTTGGAGTTATTGGTCGCGGACCGGCCACACATTTCCAAAGACCTTAAAGCATATCTTTAAAATTTATAAAGATACCAACTTGAAATAAATGTAGAAGTTTCAAATTTGGCACAAGGGTGTTCTCTACTATTTCCTACGTGTTCCCTAAATTTATGATCAATTGGAGTGGGGGTTCAGGTAACACCCTCTTAGACCTCCCAAGTTTTAAAGGCTTACCATCGAAATTAATAACAATAATAACTTAAAATTAAAATAGAACGTTCCAATTGTGTACAAGGGTTTACTAGTATTGTAAGTAAGGCGGGGACTGCATATGGGCGAAACCGTACCATGTTTTCGGGTTCTGGAACCTTTGAAAAGTTCAAAGGCTAACAAACATATATCTTAAAAGCATCATAACTTAAAAACTAATTACGCTATTTTGATGAAATTTAAATTCTAGGTTACTAGTAATGAAAGTAACATGGGAATTGGTTCTGGTCGAGTTCGGACATTGAGTTCGGATTCTAGAAGCTTTCAAAATTCTTAATTTTGCAGAGTAATCAACATCTTTGTGAATATATCCATTAAAGAGACTGAAGTCCAATCTAAATAGACTTGGTGAATGTCCTGTACTCCTTAAAGGAATGGGGAAAAAAAACAGACTACAATGAGATAAACAAATTATTACATCCGTATTTGGGCGTTTCCTTAAATAATAATAAAATTCAAAATATTCATTGTTATTTTGTCTCATAAATATTTGTTTTTTCAATTATTTTTTTAACCTACTCAAAATTATTTACAAAATAAAATA
The DNA here is from genome assembly GCA_963082915.1 of Dolichopus griseipennis. Classification (NCBI taxonomy): domain Eukaryota; kingdom Metazoa; phylum Arthropoda; class Insecta; order Diptera; family Dolichopodidae; genus Dolichopus; species Dolichopus griseipennis. Next base: position 104,226,510 of record OY720443.1, on the reverse strand, counting down.
AAATTAATATTTTGTGTCATTTGTTTGTTTATGAAAATTGTCCCCACGCCCATAAATTTTGGCAAACATTTTCTCAGTTCAATTCATTATATCATTATTTTTCATTCGCATTTTTTGAATATTTTTAATAAATCTAAATAATGAATTTTTCAATAATGAATTTTAGGGATTTTTATTTTATGCCCCACAGCACTATGTATTCTTCGTTTAAATTTCCTTCTAAATGTGATGTAACCAAATAGGAGCTTGTATAAATATTCCACCCACCAGAGAAATTTTTTTTTTAATTTCTTGCTTTTGGAAAAAAAAGTGTGGCGATCTGCAAAACCATATTAGATTTAAATTCATTTCACTAAGGCGATGATTACTCAACCGTAAAACTGTGGTTTGACATTCAATATGAAACGTAAATAAATACAATTTTTATGCGCCATTAATTATTTAAAACAATTTTTTATTTTATTTTTTTTAGAAGAACCTTTAATAGGATCTATAATTACGAATTTTATTATTTTTATTTAAAGAATGGTGATAGCGGTACAAACTATTAATTTAAAAATATAGCTGAATAGTATCCGAAGTTCCAAATTCAAACATATTGCAAACCGTGTTCCTTTTCCAAAAGTGTTCTTTTTGCATTATGCGCCTAAAATTAGAGATTAAATTAAGTGGTTCTTCGGATATCTCCCACACCACTCCCAATATTGAACAAGAATATTTATCAAAAATAATATTGTAGCATTATTATTATGTAGCTAAAATTTAGTGCAAGATAGCTCTGCCTTGCCTCCATTATGTTCCTAAATTTTGAAAAAAATTGATTTTATGGTTAATAACTCCCACGACCCAATAAGCATATCTCGAAATTTGTAAAGATAGAAACTTAAAATTTGAGAGTTTATGTACGGTTTTCTTTCTTCTTCTTCTTCTATGGTGCTACATGTTCTCTCTTCTTCTTCTTCTTCTATGGTCTTCCATTCGATTTCAATCTTGGGCAGCAGTTATCCAATTTTGCTTTTGGAGCATTGACACAGCGTCTAACTCGACTTCTCTATTTGTTCTTTTTTATCTACTTTCCCAATCAACACCTTCTTTGGAATGCGGGAATCTGGCATGCGTTGTATGTGACCGGCCCACCTAAGGCGTTGTAGCTTGAATCGCTTCAAGTGGTTTTCTTTATTTTTTTAAATATTGCAAAACAATTTACAAGAAAAAATATTTCTAAAACAAATGTAAAACATTTGTAAAACATTTGTTTTAAAAATTTCAATGTTAATGTGTATATAATGTGTTACATATATACAAAACGTTCTCTCAGACAAAAAATAATTAAGAATTATGTAAATTTATTGTAGCTGTCATCTAATAAAATTTTAATAATAAAAAAAAATACCGTAATAAATTTACGTCGCAATTACCTTTATCACAAAATACATAAAAAAGTTCATTAAATCTTAACGAAATGAGATAAGAATAAAATTCCACTGAACCTGACATTAATCTTTCAAGATTTACTTAATTAAAATTGCTGATGTTTATAATAAAACAAAATATATGAGAAAAATTGATATAAACTGTCTAAAAATAATTTGAAAACCTTTTATATAAATTTCTTTTGTTCCTTCATAAAAACGCATCGTGATTCTAGGAATATTTTATTAGAACAGAATTACAATATTTTTATATTAAAATCTAATTTTGCTCAAACAATCTTAAATCAAAGGTTTAGTTTTTAAAAAAATTAAGTATAACCCAAAGAAATAGTTTATACCTAAATCAGTGAATTTAATTGGGGATGGTATCACCAAATTTAAATGTAATATCTGAAAAAAAAAAAAACATTTCACTAATTTCAAGGTTAAGAAGAATTCATTCGTTTCTCTTATATACTTAGTTTTGTATCTGCGAGGGATCTGCAAAATAAAAACCCCAGGTATTATTTCATATTCAAAAGAAAAATACTACTCGAAGGCAGTTGTCGTAGGCAATTAAGAAATAAGACCAAAAATTATAAGAAATAAAAACTCGGATAATTATTACTGATGTTCCTTATAATCCAAGACTTCTTGAGAAATATTGACAGATTCACAAAAAAAATCGACATTTAACTAAAGCAGAGGTTACCAGACGGATTTAAAAAAAATTATAAGTAATGTCCTTAACCTTAATGTATATATTTAAATTTTCAAACTTACATTTGTATTGAAATATATATCCTTAGGTAAGTTAGATATGATGTGTTACTATAAACTCAATAAATTGACGGCATTGAAAGATTAAGAAACCACAAAAAATTCTACTTATTATTTTAGACAAATACTCTTTCATATACTATTGAAATTCCTAGGTTAAAATGTTTGAAATAAAATTTTTGATTATAGATTACACCCGGTTCGAGACCATCCGTCATCTGAGTATTTGACCTAATTTCTTCGATATTAAATAATATAAAGAGGTTCATTTAACGACAATCAAACATAATTAATAGCGCAATTAATTAAATCAAATTAACTAGAAATCGATATAATCTTTATAAAATCGATTTAGCATTAGGTTGTAAACTTTGTAATTTTACTTGTTTTTGGAAAGGTTAAGGGTCGTATTGTTCACAAATCTGCTGGTCCTGACGGTATTCCAGGTATAATTGTTCACCAAAAATGACGGTTTAATTGTTCACCAAAAATGAGCAAACATCCTAGCTGTTTCACTAAGCAAACTTTTCCGCACATCTTTTATTTCTGGCACTTACCCTTCTACCTGGAAAGATGATTATGTCCAGCCAATGTCGTTTTTTCCTAATGCAGGTGGGTGTCTAAAATTTTGCCAATAGTAGTTAACTTTAATGCTCAATGTCTGAATAAAATATAGTCGGTGTAGTGAAAGTAAGAGGTTCTAGTAAGATAGTAAGAGGTTCGAAAAGCTGCCTGTCATCTTATATTTTCCTTTGTACATAACTGAAAGTCTAATAAGTTGTTTATTTAAAATGTTATCAAAAGTAATTAACCGAATGATATAATGCCTATATTACAATCATACGCGTATCCCAGAGTTGAAACATTCTACTCTACTACATTCTTCCCCGTTTTTTATTCTTAAAAGAATGAAACCTAAAATACTTTTCTAATTTTCTGCGATATTATTTTAAGATTGCCTCCCTGAGTCTGCCATTGATTAAGTTATGGATAACTCATAACCATAAATCAATTTAAATAAGAAAACATAATATTTTTAAGATAGAAAGTTTTACTTTTGAAAGGTAAGCTAAAATAAATGAGATAAAAATGTAATTAAAATTAAAAAAAAAGATATATTATATAAAATAATAATATTCAAGGAGGGATTGAATAGAATTTGTGGTCATAAATTATGAAGGAATTCATTTTTATTTAATTTTCTTACAAATTATTTCAGATAACAACAAAAGGCTAAAAAAAAAAAATTAACACTTATATATAAAAAAAATCAATTTAAATACTCCACCTCCCAATAAAATAAAGGTTTTTTTAAAAGATAAATTTTGACTATCATGTTCTTAAATTTAAACAAAGAACATAAGTTTCTCCTTATATAGTTTTTGTACCCGTATGACTACAAGTCCAACGGGTATACTAAATTTGTCATTACGTTTGTGACGCAGAGACGGAGGCGATAAAAATTTACTGGGGGTTCCAGTAGCTATCATACAACTTCATATTTCACATGAGCATTACTCTATACTGGATAATAAAGCTGGATGTTTGACATTTTGTCAATAGTAGTTAACTTTAATGACCAATGTCTGAATAAAATAAAGTCGGTGGAAGAGGTTTGAAGAGCTGCCTTTCAACTTAAATTTTCTTTTGGACGATATATATATTTCTAACCGAATGATATAATGTCGACATTACGGTCATACGGGTATCCTAGAATTGACACAGTTTACTCTACTACACTCTTCCTCGTTTTCCTTTGTTTTTATATGTATAATAAAATTTTAGTATACATATAAAGAATTTGGAAAGTTCCGAAACTTTAATAAATATTCAGGGACAATTTAAAGGGAATCTATACACATTCCCAGTATCTCAAACAATTGAATTTTTAACGAATATTAAAATAAAATTTAAAATTTTTATTATTCTGTGGATTTTTTTTAAATTATTTATAAGTAGATTTTTTAAAAGGATAAATGAAATAACTCCCTAATATAAAAACTCAACTAAGAAAAATGAAATAACTCCTTCAAAGTTTATAATGAAAAAAACTCCCCAATTAAATGAAATGACTCCCTATGTATAAATGTATAAATGTTAATGTACAAAAAGCCCAAAAAACAAGGATAATTTTAAATGCGCCATTAAGTATTTTAAAAAATATGAAAGCTAGCAATACCATTTATCTTTTAAATATAGTCATTTAGTCCTATGCGGGTGCAAAAAACGCTTCCAAATCGTCACAAACCTAAAATACTGAGAAAAATTTAGGAGATATTTCGTTTGTTCGGGGTTTTATTTCCTTCATTTGGGGAACTATTTAATTTTGATTTTGGAGAATTATTGCATTGGGGAGTTATTTAATGTAACCTTTTTAAATCCTAAGGCGTCTTATGTATTTTTCAAGGAATTCCTTGAAGGTCGTGCGATACACAATAATAATATAAAGGAATATATATATATATATATATATATATATATATATATAAGTACTATTGTAGGTGTAAAAGTAAAATATCTTTAAATAAATTGCATAATACTGGTAGTCTGCCTTTTTGTTATCTTGTAAAGAAAAAAAACAAAATAGATATTGTCCCCTTTCGAAGTCAAATAAAAATATTAAATTTAAGTATTAACTATTAATATATAAAACACCGTTATAAAAAAGGAGAATCACTAAATAAATTTTGCAACTCTTTAACTTCATTTAAAATTTAAAATGTATCTCCTTATGTAATACTAAAAAAAAAATATGTAACAGGATTGTTCTAACTATGACTTTGTCATATATTTTTTGTTTAAACAGGAATATGTTTTTTATAATAAGTGTAGGACAGTGATGGAAAATCGAAATGCTTTAACTTCAACTCTTTAAACCATTCCAACCTAATGCTCAGTACTCTTAGACCTCAAATGTCCACTTTTACATTGTAGAAACTTCTCGGTTGTCCAAAAACCTGGAATTGGAAACTCATTGTGAAAACCGTTAGAATATGGAACATACTTCCACCCAGTGTCTTCGACTTTGATAGAAATTTATCACTACCTCTACAATTTGCAACATTTTCAACAAACTTATGTATGTTGCCTTCCCAACCTACCGACTATATCTCTTTAACTGTCTTCCTTCCCTTCTAGTTTTGCTTCCTCTTACCCAAGACTAAAAATCTGATAACATATATTTATCATCCAAGGAATCTGTTCCTAGTGTTTGACTATATGTACCGCGTAAAAAAGGAAACAATGAAAAAATAATGGTCTATAATCTCCAAACTCACACAATTATAAATATTTTCATTGGTATCTTATTTATTAGTAATCCGATTTATCATTAATTTCTCTATATGGGCTTCATATTTGACATTACAGATTCACATTTAAAACGGATACAAGACTTCGTGCTTTATGTCTTCAAAATATAATTTGATTTCTAGGTCGTTTACAGCTTACAGCGCTTTGATTAAATCTGCGTTTAAAACGGAAATATCAAACGCGTTTGATTGTTGTTTTTATAATTTTACTAAATATCGAAGGAGTAGTGTCAGGTACTCCGCGGTCGATGTGAAAATCGTTATCAAGCTCTAATGTGATCTATGAACACAACCTGTTTGTAAATTTTGAACCTATGAGTTAGAGGGTGGGAAAGAATATATTCCAATAATAACAAGTAACACTTCTTTCAGCTTTAGAATCTTCCAATACCGTCATCTTATTGAATTTATAAAGTTACAAACCAACAGACATTCTTTCATCGATTTTTTTCGACGATTATAATACTTCATATAATACATGTGTTTCCAGATAATTTTAGGTTAAAGTTAAGATAACCTTTAAAAGCAAACAAAAGAAAATTAATGATAAAAAAAAATAAAAGAAAAGAACAGTTTTTTATTTCATACAACAACTACGATAAGAAAGTTAAAATTTTCACATTAAAAGATTTACACTCTAATATTTAACTTTTTTTTTATTTCTTTAATGGAATTTCACCTTCATATTTTTTGATGAAATTTAAATCTGCGGATTATATAACAATATTTTAATTCTATTTTTAAATCAAAAAACATAAACCAAAATGATATTGCGTAAAAGCAAGATATTGTTATGAACACTTTAACTACTATCATCGTCATAACACTAAAGTTTCAAAAAGTTTTAAAGCCAAGAACAATATAAGATTTTGTTCCTTATTACAACGAGGAAGAGTGTAATAAAGAAGACTATGTCAACTTTGTGATATCCATATGATACGTTTTATAGACTTTATATCATCCGGTTAGAAATTACTATTTAATCTAAAAGAAAGTATAAATTGTTTGACAACTCTTTGAAACTCTTCCACTACACCGACTATATTTTATTCAGACATTGGCCATTAAAGTTAACTACTATTGACAGAATTTCAGACATCCAGCTTCATTATGTTTAGAGTAAAGCTCATATAAAGAAAGTATTGTATGACAGCTATTCGAACCGGTGGATCAAACTAGATGGATTTCAATAGCGATAACGGTAATTGCATAAAAAGAAATTTGTGAAAATTTTTAGAATCCTCGCTATTTTATTTTTTTGGGTTATTCTGCAAAGGGGCGGACATACATAACTAGATCGATTTATTTTTCGATTCTGATGCGCTCCATACCTTTGAGTCTATATTTATGTCCTCTCCTTCTCTGCGTTATAAACGTTGTGGCAAAATTTATTATACCCTTTGAGCTATATGCATACGGTTATAATAAAAAGCAAAGAAAGTGGAAATTTTTTTGTACCCTACAGTACTTTTAAATGAACTGAAGAAATTTTGTTTTTGAATTCAAATAAAGTCAAGTTTTCACCTTATGGATTAAACCACCCATCTACGTGAGGGTTTTTCTTCTAAGCCTTTTAGAGAAAACGAAAGAAATTTCGCCTAATGAAAAAATGTATTAAATAAAAGCATTCGGAGGCATGCGTTGTAAATAAAAAGGAGATGTGAAAAGCAGTCTTCGCTTGTCTTAAATATTTCTTGTATGAGCAAAGTTGGCGCCGCACCTGGAAATCACTTTCTAAAGTATTTTAAAATTTAAAATAATTGGTTTTAATTAAAAATAACTTTACTTTGAAATTTGGAATTTTTTTTTGTTATATTCCTTTTTTTAAAGGTCATATTTCATAGATGGAACTTCCTTAACTGGAAATATAATCTACAGTAATTGTTTGTAAATTGTTTGCATAAACGAGTACAGTGTTTGTAATTTTTTGAAATATGGTTTTGAATTCATTCTAAAAATAATTGTGAAAAATATTTTAAGTAAAATGGAATAGTCTTGAATATATTTTTGGATTTCATTAACCATGAAATCGATGTGCTCGCTACTAAATTTAAAAATAATTATGTCGAAGTTAATTCTAGGTTTTATAAAAAACCAAACAAAAATGGGTGGTTTGGAAAGGCACAACCAACATTAGCAATTTATACTTATTTTGGTTTTTAAGGTTTTGCTTTTTTAATGAAAGACAGTGGAAAATTTTGAAAAGCGGCCATTTGAGACTGTACGAAGTTTCTTTAGTTAGTCTGGGTTTTTAATTGGGGAAGGAGCTATAATATACTTTCGCTAACTATCGTTTAGGCCATATAACGTTTGGATTAAGGAATTGGGAAAATTGGGAGATAATTTGCGAAGATTTTTAAAATTAAGCTTAATCGTACACAAATCTGATTTCAATTTTAAGGAACATTAGATGAAATAAAGTTCCAAAAAAGTGATGCGTGTGCGACAAACTAGTTTCCATAAGTTGCGTTGCGATACCCTTTTAATTCACTGTCTTAAAAAGAATCATCTATTGTTTTCCTTGATTAAAGCTGGAAAATTTTAAAAAGGATTAATTGTTTTATATTTTTAGACAAGATGTTAATCCTTACTAAATATCTATAAAATAAGATCATTGATCCAACTATTGGTTGAGTCGAGTGACACTGGGATCATTAATGTTTTGTCGAATTTATTGACAAATAGAACTTTTTTGTAATTTATCGAGATATCCTAGTGCCGTTGTAGAAGCTTCAGCTCAAATATGTGCATCGTATTCCATTTTTAGCCTGATATAGATTAAATTGATATTAAGAAGATCCGATAGGGGGATTTAAGTTTTGCAGCGGATTCAAAGAACCCAAACATTTAGAATCATCATTAGTTATATCAAAAATATAATTTAAACAAGTCAATTTATGCTTAACTTCAATTCCAAAAATCCACGGTATTCTCTAAAACTTCGTATTAAGATATATAAAATATTTATAATCTCTTAAGTTTTAAAGTTAATTTATAAAATTTTTTAATCATTTATAATGCTTCCAAATAAAATAATTTTCTTGAATTTATAATTTTTTGGTATGATACCTTAAAAAGTTTTGAAATAAATGATAAATCGAAAAGAAGATTTTAATTTTCTTGTAAATCATTATTCCGTTTTTCTAATTTATTTTTCTTTTAAACTTTTCAACTCCATGCCTCCTTATATTTAAAAATTTTTATTATTTAAATAATATTTAATATACAAATTATACAGAAGAAAAACAGTTGACTAAGTGTCAAAATAATATCAGAATTTTCATTGAAGCTCTTCAAAAAATTAAAAATAAATAAAATATAATAAATTTGATTAATGTAATGGACATTCATTTCTACCATTATTATTTCTTCAATAACTCGACTAATTATTATGTAAAAGGTATTCGGTTTCCAATCTCAGATTTAAAAACAACTATTAAAATACAGTTCTTTGAAAACCTTATTTTATTTGTTCACGTATTATTGACACTTAATCTCTTACAAAATTTTGTTATTTAAAACTTAATGGCCGACCTTTTATGCGAAAGACTCGGGTTCGAGTCCTAGTGAAAATGAAAATACTTTTCTGGTTTTCGACTCGACTTATATCTTTGATAAAAAATAGATTAATATAACAATATAAACAAATTATTTAATTGAATAATATAACTCGCAGATATAGAATACCATATATAACTCAAATAGAAGATCATTACTATATAAACAAAATAGAATTGTATCTATTGAAAATCTAAAACGTTTTTACATGTTATACGGCCTAGTACTGTCTCATGTACTTTCATTAACATCAATTCTGATAACACAAATATTATATTACCCACTGTTTCAACCCCCTTGGGCTAATCCCAACAATAATTAAACAGTTACAGCCTAAAAAAAAAAAAAAAAATATTTAAAGGTTAGTTTGCAAAATTTCCTTTTATTTGCTTCTTCATCTCAAGGTGAATCAATTGATACCCTAAGGCTTAAGAAGTCACTATTTGACTGGTTTTAATCTACATAAGATATAGTTCTCTTTCTTCTTAGGTTTTCCTATAATCAATACTAAATTATTCCCTTACTCTGAATATTTCTTTTCATTATTCTGAGAAAGGACGTATGTGCTTTTGGCTCCTTTCTAAAGGTTGCATCTACGTGAGGGTAAAATAAAACCTGTAACATAACAAACATTCAAGTTTCTCTCCAAAGTTATTTCGTTTTTTTTTTTGATCCCTTGAACAAAATAAAAAACCAATTTAATTTAAAAAAATATTTAGTTTATAAATTGAAAAAAAAAGTTTCTAAATTGAGATAAAAATTTTTCTAAAAATTGTATTTTTTATTTGAGTCCAACTGAAATCATTAATATTTTAAGCTCCTAACTATATACGTCTTCAAAAAATAAATGTCCCCTTAATTTTTTCAATGTTAAATTACACAATTTTGCACTTTGATGTGAACCAATCAAAACCGAAGGTAGACATATCAGATTATTAACCGTTATCAAATTTTTTGATAAATGAACATTAAGTGAAAAACAAATTTAAGCCAATTAGGTGTGTGTCCTTGATAAAATAACGGAAAAAAATATATAAACATTGAATGAATCTTAAAATTAATTGACAGAATGATATAAAAATATTTGTTTTTGAATTTGCAAGGTGAATTGAAACCTTATTTTTTTTTTATTTTGTTTATACAAAATTTAGTTTAAACGAAATAATAATTCAGGAAATCTTTTATCATCTATCAAAAATCGAATTCTTATCAAATAATGAATTCTTAAATTAGGTATTTCTAATTTAGGTATATTAGGTAGGTCTAAAGTTTTATTAACTTTCCAAAAATACATAAAACTGGGAAGAACATGAACATAATATAAACATATCTGATTAATTATTTTTCGTAATATTTCAAATATATAACTTTCTAGACTCTGAGTTATATATTAAAGAAGTTGTATTGCCAGCTGTTAGAACTTCCTGCTCTATATTTTGTGCAGACATTGGGCTTAAACTTGACAACTCTTGACAATATTTGAGGTACTCAGTTTAATTAAAAACTAAATTATGCACATATTAAAAGTTGTTTGAGAACTAAGAATCCGTTGCACTCCGCGAGGGAGCATAGAGCTTCCATCTGACATCTCTATCTCACCCGGTTTCCTGCTGCTGTTTTTGCACGGATTGAGCTCGCTTATTATGGTGCACTTCCAGGTGTTATTTGAACACCCGCGTCTTCTGCTTCCTTGGGGGTTCTACTCCCAGGCCATACGGCTTATGTTGTTCTGATTTTTTCTTAGCGTGTGGCCTATCCACCTCTATTTCTTCTTTCTTAATTGCTTCCGTTGCGGAATCCGTTGCACTAGACGTCTCAAATTTAATGCCAGCTTTAGACTTAAACTTAACTATTTTTAGCAATTTTTACACAGATTCATTAAAAATAGAGTTACGCTAATATAGAAAAAGAAGTTGTTATTCTGAGTTATTTTGCTGGCAGACGGACGGACGTGTTAGATTTCGATCCGATCCATTCATTCGATCCGATCGATCCAGTCTATATCAACTCTTCCCTTCTTTGTAGCCTCTAAAATTAATGGCAAATTAAGTATAAGCTATGGTTACAAATCAAATTAGTATAGTTTTTTGGAATTTTTTTTAGCAAGTTTAGAACTTTGAATACTTTCCAACCATTTAAAATAGCCACACTTCTTTTCACACATCCATATCGCGGTGTTTTTAGTTATTTTACAATGTTTGATACAAAATTTCTTATTAGGATTCATCTTCCAATAAACTTGCTTGATATATCTAATAAAATTCAAAATTATTACTGGAATGGGAATAAAGGAGTCTACTGAAGATTTTAAACTATATCTCTTCTGTTTTTCATAAATTCTTATTGACAGCGACTATAAATCATTTAATTTTTTTTGCTTTAGTAGTAGACAGAAACGAATCGTTTGTTTCATCGACATTTTATCGATTCTTTTTAGACATTTTTAAAAAATTTCGAAAAAATGTGCTTATTAGTTTTTTTGTCTGTCCATCCGTCCGTCCGTATGTCTACAAAAACTTTTATACCGTTGGAAATAGAGAAAAGAAATTTTAATTTTTATTGCAAACAAAATAATTTCATGAAAGAACTTTTTTTTCTGCAGTCCCACTCGCTATGAAGCTACAGTCTTCCAAAGCACGAAGAAAGCTTTTATTTAATTTGTCATAACTTAAGTTCTGTAAGGTATTTACAGAACTATGAGTTTTATGAATATATTTAACACAATTATATTAGATTGCCAAAAGACACTTAAATTTACCGTTATGCGAAGCTAAATTTTTGCAAAATATTTACGCCTCTCATATTCCGCCAAACGGTTTAAGTTAGGAACTTGAAATTTTATTAAGAGAGTTTTTAATTTGGTTCTCCATTTAGGAGTTGTTTGGGGTCCGAAAAGTGGAAATGGAATTTTTAAACATCTGTAACTTAAAAACTTGTCCAAAGTTTTTTAAAATTATTTCATTAATTTCTCTTTGGCCTCAACTTTTTACGGAACATTGTTTAATTTTAATCATGTGCTTTTTATTTTACCTTAGGTACTTGTTTTTTTAATATTTTAAAAATAAGAGAGTATGTATGAAATAAAATTAAAATTTTTTATGGGTGTGAGCCTCTGTGAATGAGTGTCTTTTTGTTTTACTAGTAAAAATTGTCACATTCCTTTTTAATAGGACACAAGCATCAAGGTCATTCGATGACAATCGAATGGGATGGGATGTCATGGGTTGGTGAAAAGATTAAAAAATAATAATTTCTATAAAAATATTCTTAAGCTTGAACTTGAACGTGCGAAGGAGTGAACTTTGAGTTTCTTAAATCAAAATATTCTTTCTTATAACAAATTTTACTAATCTGTCTCCATGGAAACACACTTAGAAAAAAATTTTAACATATAGATAAAATTTAAACCTATATATAACTGTAGTTTAACATGTTTATAATTTTCCCAAAATTGAAAATTGAATCTGTCAGATATATTTTTCTTGTTTTCGTGTATTTAGATTCATTGGAGAACCTTAGAATTATGTGTACAAAATAAATTTTTTAATATTTTATTTGAGAAAAATTAGGCAAAATCGTTTTCCTCTCAATATTGAAATATTTATTAATAAATACATCATTTGTCATAAGTTCGTATTTTTTTATCTTTTGCAAAAATTTTACATCAGAAAATTTGAAATGAAATGTCAAATAGAATGATAAATATATTGGAGATATATATATGTTATATACATATATATTATATATGTGAAAGAAACTATTGTTACCAATTTTTAAAAAATTTGACAAATTATAGGTTATTCAAAAACAATTAATCTTATGGGTAAAATTATTTCTGAAATATTATAGTCAAAACAATGCAATGACATATGGAGCAACAGTTGCATAGTTACTCTAATGTACTGTGGTTTAAGACATCTATGGTAGCTACTCTGATCTGTTGCCCCAAGAATTCTAAAATTTTGTAAACGAACTTGCCATTTATTACTTTATTTACAGAATTTTAATTTCTGCTTTGAAACGTAATCAATTCTAATTATATGCAAGCAGGGTTCTAAAATTTGTATGGCATCAATTCGAAAATAATAGTCATCTGGGTGAATTATGAATTTTCCAATCAGTTATTAGTTTTGATGATATTTAAATTTGGTTCAATAAATTTAAATGACAGCTAGTCGAGCTTAGGTTCTATTTTAACTAAAAACCAGGAAAAGTGTAGTAGAGTAGACTGTGTCAACTCTGGGATACCCGCATGACCGTAACGTATACAATATATCATTCAGTAATTTACTTTAGTCAAAATTTCAAACATTCAGCTTTATTAGGTGTAGAGTAATGCTCATATAAAAGAAGGAGTTGTATGGCAGAAGACCAATCTTTGCAGAAGACCAACCAATCTGTGCAGTAACTTTGGCCATTACACTAAACTAATTTTTGCAATATTTCAGACACCCAGCTTCGTTAGGTGTAGTCCAACAACCAAATTTTGCTGTAACTTTCGCCATTACACTAAACTATTTTTGGCAAAATTTCAGACACCCAGCTTCATTAGGTGTAGTGTAGGAAAGAGTTATATGGCAGCTACTCGAACCCTCTGCAGTAGACCAACCAAATTTTGTTGTAACTTTGGCCATTACACTAAAATATTTTTGGCAAAATTTCAGACACCCAGCTTCATTAAGTGGAGAGTAATGCTCATATAAAATAAGAAGTTGTATCGCAGCTACTCGAACCCACTCCACTAGACCAATCAAATTTTGCTGTAACTTTGGCCATTACACTAAACTGATTTTGGCAAAATTTCAGACACGCAGCTGTAATAGGTACAGAGTAATACTCACATGAAAAAAGAAGTTGTATGGCAGCCACCCGAACCCATAGACCAAAATGGCTGGATTTAAATTGCGATGACGGCTATTGCAAAAAAACCAATTTGCGAAAATTTCAAGATGCTAGCTTCTTTGGTTTTTGAGTTATCGTGTGGACGGACGGACGGACATACATAGCTAAATCAATTTATTTTTCGATTCTGATTCGATACATACACTAGAGTCTATATATACCCCCCTCCTTCTCTGCGTCACAAACGTAATGGCAAATTTATTATACCCTTTGACTTTTTAGTCATACGGGTATAACAATAGCAACCTACAAATTTAAAAAAAAAAAACACTTTGTGTGAATTTTAGGATCAAAGTTAACAATTTGCTAAAACAATTTGGCTTTATTTACGTTTGAATTGAATCCCGACCCAATCAAACCAATTAATATTATTATAACCTACACCTATGAAATTCGTAAAAGAGTAGATTACCTTTGGAATGGTGTTTGTAACTACTTGAAGAAGCGAGCTAGATATGGAAAAGTGTATATATGTGTGATCTCCTTAGTCGATTTAACGATGACCTCCATTCGTCCGTCCGTTGGGATGATAATTCAAAAACAAATAGAGCTATCTTGATAAATTTTGTACTGTAGATTACTAGTAATGAAACTACGGCGGTGACTGCGTACGGTTGAGTTCAGACCATGTATTGGGATCCTATAAGCTTTTGATCGAATTAGGCCAAACGAGAATAATTCCGAAACCAATGAAGATAGAACTTTAAGGTTTGGTACAAAGGTGTTTCTTCCTAGTGTCCTTTAAATTTGGGACCAATTGAAACAGTGGTTCTGTGACCACCCATAAAATTCTGAAGACCTTAAAGCATATCTTCGAAATTAATAAAGATAGTAACTTAAAACAAATGCAGAAGCTTCAAATTTGATACAAGGATGTTCTTTACTATTTCCTGCTTCGAAATTAATAAAGATAGTAACTTGATTCTCTTGTAATGGATTCTCATTAAATTTGAACCAAATAGGTGTAGGGTATTTCTAATTCGGTTGCACTTCCTGTTTCTTCCTGTTTCTTTACTTGTTTTTCAAATTATTTTACATGTAAACAAACGAATGTCAATACGGAAAACCCTTTGATTTCATCAGGGGCCTTTCTCCATCATTTATAAATAATAAAAATGCTTCATAAAAGTTCTTTTAAATCAAAAAAAAAAATTAGAATTAGACCTTGACTTTGTTATAAGTTTAAATGTAAATATTAGTATTTCTTAGTAAATTCTTTTTTTAAAAATGAATTTTCTGAAAAAACAATTTGAATACATATATTATAAAATTTTTAATTAATTATGGAACCCACACGTTGGAAGCCCAAATTTCCAACAAAACTTCTTATATATATATAAAAGGAAAGATAAATTCAAAATTCCTACAGTTTTAATTAACATAATTTGCTGTGACTTTGGATTTTAAACTTTTAAGTACTAAAAATAATGTTTTCTTGTCTCTTTAATCTTTTTTTGCGGTTTGTTTTTTTGAAATTTTTGGATGGGAGCTTCTATATAAAAATTTTAGTTAAATCCGAATATTGTATTTGATTAACTTTTTATTATTTTAAAACATTTCGTTAGTATTATGATAATTTTAATTTCTCAGATAAATCCTAAAATTATTTAGAAGCTTTTAGGGTTTTGATTTGATGAAGTGCTAAAAACGCTTCCTTTTCCTTATTGTTTGAATTCCGAAAAATTTAAGGATTTGTATAGTACATCTAATTGAATATATTGTAAAGCACATGACAAATCTCAGTCGAATGTTAATTGAAAACGACAAATAAGAAATGCGGGAAACTAAGAATTTTTAAAAAGCACATTTCCAAAATTAAACAATGCTCATTTTATGAATACATACAGTATGTTGTATTTATATAAGAATTACACTTAATTTAAAATTAAGTTTATTTTCTTAAAAATTTTTTAAATGTACTAGCTAACACCCGGTGAACATTGCTGCTTTTACGAGTATACATAGGTTGAAACAAAATTGACAATTACAAATTGGAAATTATGCCGCAATAGGTTAACGGAACAGTTAACTGACTAAAAAATCTTTGAGAGTTTCTTTTGAGTCAAAGCAGTACTTTGTTAAATTCGAGAAAATTCACTTACAAAATTTTTTTAGGGTAGTTACCATGCCAATATGGATAAAAAAATTCCAAGCCTGTTAATACAGCCAACTCCATAGTCAAAAGGCAACTCGTATACAAAAATTTGAAGTCAATCGGTTAAACCGATTTTATTTTAGAATAAAAAATTTAAATACTAGTACAACAACTTGGCGATCTTTTAGAGCAAAACTGTTTATGATAATCGTCTGAGCAATTTTCAAGCCTTTTATAATTGATAAAATTTGTTAGCATTTATTAAAATAAAATGTTGGAGCTATTAATTTTGTATATAACTTCAGAAAAAATTAGACAGGTATTCAAGTTACATTACAGTTAAAAATAGCGAATTTTCAATTTTTGACGCTTTACAGTTCGCATTTATAGCGATTTATCAGTCAATCCAAATAAACTGTTTGAATTTTTTAATATGTCAAAAATTTGTAAAAAATTCAGTTTCACATGACAGAAATTTAAAATACTGGAAATTAAAATAGTGAAACAACTTATATATTTGGCGTTTTAAGATTGAATATATACTTAAGATAACTTTGATTATAATAATTTATAAAAGGGGATGGTTTTCTGAACTTTGGGTGGCTGTCGTTCCGTTAAGACTACGGAAATAAGTTGGTCCATGAAATTAATTTTTTTTGCAATTGCTACCGAATTTTAAATTGTATTAATTTATTTCAATAGGCTTAGTTTACAGACGGACAGGCAAATAGGCGGTACAAAGTATAGATTTAACGAAATAAAAATATTTAAATATTTTCCCAAAATCATATTTTAATAAACACATGTTAAATGTACAAAAAGATCTTATGATAAACTGCTTCTTCTAAAAATTGGCTGTAAATACTTATCCGGTATCTATTTTTTTAACTTTTCTTTTGTATCTTATTTTTCCTCGTGTTTTCAAATTCAAATTATGGAACAACATGGAAACCTTATTTCTAATAAATATTATAATCTAAAATTAACAATTGCGCCTACCTCAAAATCTACAATTTAACATGGTTGGATTGATTATATAAAATGATACTCATTCGGAAAATTGAAAGAATAATATTATATAAAAATTAGAAAAACATGTTTCAAAGGTTATATTTTATTATTCGGTAGGTTCAATGTCATTTTAATTCATTGTATAGAAATTAGATTCGAGAAGGCTGAGGAAAATTTATTTTCAAAATAAAAATTATTTGATACCAAAAACAAACTTTTCCATAAAATCAAAATATTTTAATTCATAATATACCATGATAACCATATTTTTATTCAACCATAATTACATCTATACCATATGAATCAGTTTTTGACATGATACAGGTTAGCAATTTTATATGCCATTAAAATGAAAAGGAAATCATTTTATTTGAATTGTATTTTAGGTAGTTTTGGGAGCATCAAAGAGTTGTGGTGACTTAGGTCTTTTTCAGAATTTTTTGAATTGAAAAATTAAACGCTTCAATAAATTTTAAATGAGCATTTTTGAAATTTGAAATATAATTTGTTGTAACAATGTCTAATGCAATTCAACTGGCAACATTTCTTGCCGTTTTGACAAAATTTTTTACTACTTTCGAAATCATAAATTTCTTACTACATTTCGAAATTATGGTCATTCAATAATATAGTAGATCATTCTACGAGAAATTATCAAATTTTAAAGATTATTAATTAGTTTCCAAAAACATTTTATTATATAAACACACTTTAAACAAAAAATGTATATTAATTAAGATCAGTGGTTGATCAATGATTTATGATATTAATTTTAAGAATATAATATATCCAGTATCTTGGCTCCTCTTCCAGCATAAACACTATGAAATAGGTAAAAGGGTATATTATATTTGGTATGGTGTTTGTACCAACCGAAAGTAGGCAAACTTAATGTGGAAAATTATATATATCATCGTCACTTCCTGAGGCGATTTCACGGTGTTCGTAGGCCATAGCCATGATAACTCAAAAACTAATGGAGCTTTCTTGATGAAATTTAAACTCTAGATTACTAGTAATGAAAGTACTGCGGGAATTTTTTATGATTGAAATCGAAACATGAGTTCGGATTGTAAATGCTTTTGATCGAATTAAGGTCAAACAAGAATAATTCTAATGGATTAGTAGTTCAGGTACCACCTAATTAACTCCAAAGACCATAAAGCATATCTACGAAATTATTAAAAGTAGTAACTTGTCGATTCTGATCCGGTTCATATCTTTGAGTCTAAATCAACCCCTGCCTCTTAAATGTAATGGCATATTTATTATACCCTTCGACCTTTAGTCATACTGGTATAATAAAAAGAGATTAGTACTTTCTCAACTCAGGTTAGTGCTTTTCTTTCACCAGACCGAGCAAAGAGAATAAGGATTTTAACTCCACATTAACTTTTAAAAATATTTATCATCTCTTTTTTCTCTTCCAAATTTTAGTTATTTATTTTCCGTTTTATATTTATATTGATTGATTTTGATGAAACCTTGAGCTTCAAATTTTAATTTAATTTTCAATTTTCACAAAAATTATTCTGTTGTTTTACATTCATAACCTGACGCAATTCCCAAAATCCCATTGATTAGAAAATGCTTCTATTTTCAATGTTTTCATCCTTTCCTATCTATATTTCGCGCTCAAATTTATAAACTGTTAAAAAAAGTATAAATTCACAAAAATAATTTTACCAGATCATTTCCACATAGTTTCCAGAATATTTTTCAATTTTCTCGTTCTTTCAAATTTTTTTTTTTTTTACTTTTTTTGTTAATCTTGAGAAAAAATGAAATTTTCATCAATGGAAAATTGTCTTAGGAAATCAATTTATAATTTCTAATTTGTCAAATTAAAATTAATTCGACTCTAAATGATAATATTTAATAATTTTCCATTTTTAAAATTAAATGTTTTATTACAAGTGAATAATTTAAGAGAAGAAGACCTAATGATTAATATGACGAATTAAAATTTACATAACTTTAGGCACTTAAAATTACAATTGTATCTTAAAGGGGATTCCCTTAAATTATAGTAATTCTTGAAGCAAAGACCTTCAACTTACTGAAACAGAATTCAAATTCGATTTACATATTTAAACTTTCAATATTTAAAATCAAAAACGATATTTAATTCACCAACACTTCAATATGTTCATTGTGTCGATAATTTAATTGGCAACTTGATTTCATATCTTCAAATATACAAAAATATACAGGGTGTTTCGAAAATAACCTGCCATAGAATTAGGGGTTATTTTGGGGATCAAAACAAGATTGAATTGTCTTTGATAGTGCAACTGGTTTATATCCATGTTGGGAGATTTTGAAATATGAATGGAAAGAAAGGAAAGTAATGGACACTAAATAAAACCGTTATGTTAACACCGTTATTTTTTCAATAAAATAGAGTTCAATGAGTTCTTTGCTTGTAAAAAGTTAGAAATTTTAGTTTCTCCAACAAATCTTGTTCGAAGAGACCAAAAAATCTGTTTGACTAAGTTTTAGAAAGGACATTTGCATGTTAGTAAATCTTATACAGATGATTTTTTAAATTTCTTCGGCTTCGAATGTATAGACATTAAATTTAAAAACACTTTAGCTCATATCTCTCAAACGTATGATAATCGGCCTCCAAAAGAATTGTATGTTTTGAACCTCAAAATAATCCCTAGTTCTGTGGCAGGTTATTTTCGAAACACCCTGTTCATATGCCCATTGATTGGTTATATTATAATCTTCAGATATAAATAAAAGTGATTTCCTTTCTAAACAGTTTTCATCGAAGACTCAAACCCAAAGAAAATTAATAATTTTACTCGGAAATTGGTTTTTATTAGTTGCTTTAGGTTCTGATGATTTTTGATTTTATCCATTATTATTTATTTTTTCTAAAGAAATCAAAAATTAGATTTAAAAAATTATCAATGACAGTAGTCATTATCACCCAGAATTTAATAGAATATATTTCTTGGAAACTTTTTGGACAAATATTTCTAACATTTGATATATAATAAAATTTTTTGTTGGAGGAAATTGATTTAAAAAATTTCAGTTTAAAAACAGTTAAACATGTAAATAAGAAAAAAGTTATTCGAAGAATTGATAATTTACAGGAATAAAGCAATAAACAAATTTACGTCCAACTGACTTGGAGAAAATATAAGTTTTACATTATTTCTTACAATTTTTGAAGTTTCTAAAGTTGATTGAACTATGGTAGTATAATCTTCGTACGCTAACTTTATAATCTATAATGTTCGGATTTCAGAACTGTATACACCTTCGATTTACTGCGCATTTGGACTTAATTTATTGAGTAACTTTGATTCCACAGCGTTGATTCATTTATGGGAACAACTAGATTGGAGGGCAACGTTTCAGAAGTCCCATGGTCGTTTGAGGCTTTTGACTGACTGCAATGTCTAACTTAAATCAAAAACCAGAAGTCTAGTTTGAACTTTTGACCTTGAGACCTCTTGCCATAGGACTTTTGAGCATGAGACTTGTAACACATTACAATTAAAGAACTAAGCCTCTCCAAACTAGTTAAATCAAAATACTTCAGGTCATGGATAGAACTTTAGATCATGGAACTTCTGAGACTTTACCATTTTGAAGATTAAGCAACTCCAAACACGTTTAATTGATTTTTCGTTCGGTTCTACTTTTTTGAACTTTACTTTGAGGATTAACGTGATATTCCTAAAAGGAAAATTTCGATTTCAAAAATATATATAGAGATAAGCTACTAAAACTCCGAAATATTTATGGAATGAATTGTTACCTTTAAAGGAAGTTTTTAACTTAGTAAATAGAAATCAGGTTTTTTACTTATATTAGTAAAGTTACAAGATATGCGCTAGTTTCAACACTTATCGCCAGTACTTAAATGAAAGCACATCAGATTGAAAGTACTTACATGAGTACTTAATGAGAGTCCCTTCCACCTTACTTACATTAAATATTGAAATCAACATTCAAATTGCGAAATCTCACAATTTAGTCAATTTTGAAGTGAATGATCGTTTAATATTATATTGATTCATTGACGCCCTTGACGTCCTTGAAACTTTCAAAATAACCTAAAATTCTGTCTAAAACAAAATATTTATAAATCAATTTGTTTCGTTATTTTCAATATCATTTAACACAAATGGAATATTTTTTAGAAAATTGATTTTGAAAATTAAACAGCATTAAAAAATCTGTGAAAAAAAATTTAAAAAAAAAAACAAAAAATTTTTAGAAGTAAACAATACTGATGCTAAGAAATGATTATGCAAAAAAATATGATTTTCATAAAATTTAAAGTGGCTGGAAAATAACGAATTTTTCAAAATAATCAGATAAAAATATATTTTCAATTCATAAATTCAATTTTCTTTTTCGTAGAAAACATATTGTTTTTCAACACAAAACAACATCTACAACAGCAACACCAAAAAAATTATAAATATACAATAAATAGTGAGTTCATAAATTTTCCAATTATAATTTTCAATTGTGATGTGATTTATTTGATGAAATTAAAATCATCCAAAAATAATATACATATATATATATATATTTATATATATACATAATAAAAATTCATTTAGTAGAAATTTATAGAAAAATTAAAAAAAAATAATAAAATTAAATTTATTAACTAAATGTGTTATAAATAACTTAGATATAATATTGATGTACCCGTGGTATACAAAATTTGCTATTACGCTTGTGATGCGGAGATGGAGGAGAATATATACAGATTCACAGGTATGTATCAGATCAGAATCGAAAAGTCAATTCAATGCAATAACTGTCATCACTATTTACTTCTTGGGTTCGAGTACCTGTTATACAACTTTTTTATATGAGCACTACTCTATACTCATTAAAGCTGGGTGTCTGAAATTTTGCTAAAAATGGTTTAGTTTTATGTTTTTAAGTTTGTGCAAAATATAGTTAGGATCGTGCAGTGGGTTCGAGTGGTTGCTATGCAGCTTTTATATGAGCATTACTTTATACCCAAAAAAGGTGAATGACTGAAATTTTGTCCGTCAATAGTAATTCACTTTAATGACCAACGTCTGAATAAAATAAAGTTGGTGTAGGGGAAGAGGTTCGAAAAGCTGCCTTTCAAAATTTTCTGTTTTACATAACTGAAAGCCTAATAAGTTGTGTATTTAAAATTTTATTTAAAGTAATTAACCGAATGGTATAATGTTGATATTTCTGTCATACGGGTATCCCATAGTTGACACAGTCTACGCTACTACACTCTTCCTCTTCTTTTTTTCTAAAATGTTGGAACTGAAAACTTGGATTGTTTTACACTTAAAATATTTTGTAGAAATGTCACAAATAATATTTATTCCTTACGACTGCTATTGTATAGTTTAATACAAGACTTTTTGATATAAACGCTGCCAAATTTTTGAGCCTTAAAGATTTCTTTTTTCCCAGAGATCTATCCGATATTTATAAACCCTAAGTTTAACCTAGAAGAAGAATAGTTATCACATAATGGATGACAAACTCCAAATATTATAAAGTTACGTGAAAAATTCCAAAGTAAAAGTAAAGTAAAATTTATTGAAGAAGCGTGTGAGACGTTTCTTACATTACAATAAAAAATACATTATGTCTTTTGTGATTATGTAATTATGAAAATTTGACATGTGTAGCGATTTTTATGAAAGTCAATATTTTTTTTTGTTTTTCAAAATTTTTCATATTTTTACTTTTAATTGCAATATCACTTTTAATTCCAAAAACGGTAACACTTATGAAAATAAAATAAGGTGCATATTAAGGATACTGGTATGCTAAACAACTTTGCAGAGAATGGTTTCAGTTTAATTAAAATATGTAGTACAAAAAGTTTGGAAAATTTTGTAATGCACTATTCGGCAATTAGTACCATCTAATTAGGTACTAATAGCATATATTTTCGGAATTTTGGAGATAAAAAGTACCGTTATGTGAAGACATTTTTTAAATATTAATATATGTGGGTCAATTTCTGTACAGAACAGATAGAAAGAAAGAATTAATTTTCAAATTTATATACAAAACGAAGGATGAAACAAGTTTTTTCTTACAAATATGTACTTGAGAAAATATTTGAAAACATGTGTGACCACACTTGAGATATAGATGGTTCAAGGATATTTCAGTGATAGTTCGATAATAAAACAATGAAATAGAAAGTCTTTCAAAAATTTAATTTAATCAAGTTGATTAAAAAATTCAACAGATCAATTTTTTAATTGCATTCTAATCTAAAACAAAATCAATAATTCAAAGATTAAAACCCCAAACGTTAATTCAATTTAAAAATAAAAACAGATTTAAAATATTTGTTATATTTAGATGTATATATACAGGGTGGTCCAGGCCATGCGTATCAGTTTTTTAAGCAGGGAAGGAGTAGTTATTTTAAAATTTAAAAAAAAAAATTATTAACTAAGTCGAGGGTGCTCTATCGATTGGCGATATTTTAAACTTCCGGAAAGGACTTGAAATAGATTTCTTAGACCAGAAGTGTCCCTAAATCGAGATTTTCAAATGAGAGCGGGTACTTTTCGATGCAAATTCGGATTCTACGTTAAAAAATAAAAAAATTTTGTCAATGAATTTTTTTTTGTTTTCTAACTATTTCCCTTTAAAATTAGTAAAAATAAAACAAATATCTTTCATATTTTTTCTTATAATTTTTAGTAACTTAATTTCTCTAGTTATAAATAATTAAATTTTTTTTTGATATTATGATATCGTGTTATCACACTTTTAAGTTATATTTTTAGATTTTAAAGGTAATTTTTTTTCTTGCTCAAGCATCCTCGACTCAGTTAATAATATTTTTTTTAAATTTTAAAATAACTACTCCTTCCCTGCTTAAAAAACTGATACGCATGGTCTGGACCACCCTGTAAAAAAAACTTTCTAATTAATTAATTTGATTACTTACCATCAATTAGCGGTATATACATATATGTTCATTTATATGTTTATTTTTAAGATTCCAAAAATTTTATCAGAAATTATTTGGCAAAAATATTAATTTTCCAGATTTTTCCACTTTTTAAAATAACACTTTTGAAAAAAAATTTCATTTTTGTTTTAATTTTTTTTTTTTATTTTAAATTAATTAACATTCTTTTTAATAAATAATTATTAATTATAAATTTTTTTATTTTTTTTTTTTTATTTTTTAAATAGGAAAATTTTAATTTGGGATATGGTGAATATGATAGAATTATGAAAATATTAAGACATATGGAAGCAAATTGATATTATTTGGAGATCGGATGAAGATCTCTAAAATATTTATGATACAAGTTTCATTAAATTTAATTGTAAGAACGAGCATTTTTGATCCAATAAAATCAGAACGCACTAGTGTAGCAACTATAATTATTACTTATCTTATTATAACTTATCAAATAATCAATATTTTGATAAGTTTTTGTTGCACCAAAATCATATCTAGTAAAAACTTAATTGATTTTGATTAGAAAATTAGGAAGAGTGTAGTAGAGTAGACTGTGTTAACTCTGGGATTCCCGTTATATCACCCAGTTAAATACTTTTAGTAAAATTTTAAATACACAACTTGTTAGAGTATCAGTTATGTACAAAAGAAAACATAAGTTAAAAGAAAGCTCTTTAAACCTCTTTCGTACACCGACTATATACTTTATTCAGACGCTGGACATTAAAGTTGACTACTATAGACATAGAGTAATGTTCATAAAAAGAAGTTGTAAGCTACTCGAATGCGCTGCAATACCCCAACTAAATTTTAAACTTAAAATAAACATAAAACTAAATTAGTTGTGGCAATTTCAAATATCCAGCTTTAACAATATTGAGTTATTTTCGTAGCACCTTTATTTTGTGAGTTATCGTGCGGACTCACGGACGGACGAACGAACGAATGAATATAAATATTTAAATCGATTTATTTTTCGATTCTGATTCGATGGCAAATTTAGTATACTCTTTTGACCTATATTCGGGGTATATAACGCTTGTTTATCGAAAAATTCATTATTTGATAATTGGTAAGTGGTTGGTGACATTGGCCCGGAAGATTAAGCAAACATCTTCGACTAAGATGATAGTATTTTCTATGACTTCAGAATTTCAAATCCCTTTAATTGAGTTTTAACAAAAAATTTTAATACAATTTTAACCCCACATAATCACAGTGTTTTTCTCAAACTGACTAAAATTAATAGTAAAATACGTATATTAATACATTTAGGTAAAGACCCAAATAAAACAGTTCCATTCTTTACGTCAGCGGAAACCCACATAAATTTCCGATTCATAAAAACGTTTATATTTACACCTTCTTATAAATATAAAAGAATCATTTCTCTAAAATAATTATAATGGAAATAAAAATAAATCAATTTTCGTTCATTATATTTGTCTGTTAAAGAAATCAATCACTTGTGGCTTCTTTCTGCGTTATTTCAAAATTCAATTTCATTTTTTAAGTATTTTTTTACACGAACTTAGAAAAAAAAAAAAACAGAACATAAAAATTATAATAGAAAATAATAATAAAAAGCAAAAGAAAAGCAAAAAAAAAAAAACACTTCTAATTGTATAAATCAATAAACGCTACCGGCTGCCAGGTAATACATCAACATTACGCTAATTTTTAATATAAATTTCTATTTTTTATTATTATTACTTATTTTTTTAGATATTCTTTTGCTTTCTAAAATAAAAAATCAAATAAATTGAATTTTTGTACTGATTTAGAATAAATTATACCATTTTTAGTGTTAGTATTAGAACGATTGAACTAGAGAGGCGAAATTTTTATTTAAATAAAGTAAATATTAAAATTTATTTATTTGATTTAAATTATTATTTTATTATCGTGTTCTTAAAATACAATAAAAAAAAGAAGAAACTGTGATTAAGTATAATTTTAAGTGATTGATTTAAATATTTTTTTATTTTATACAATTTCTGGGTGGTGGTTTCAGAAATTTTAATGTGATTATGGCACTCTCAGAGGTAGAGCACTCAAATATAGCTTGATCGAAATAGTTCAAAAATTCTAAAACTTCTAAAGAGATATATATTTAAAGTATGTATGTCTTAACCTCACCCATTTTAACCACCTAAGTATAAAAATTTAGTCTAAAATTTGCTTTGCAAGGTCTTTTATATTAAAAGTTATAAATTTACTTCTTAGGACTTGAGTACAAAGAGCTCCGGAGTAAAAAACTGCGAGCTAGGAATTTTTATGTGAACGATTTTTGCTTGTAAATGACCAAAACAATTTCAAATGGATCTCTAAAATCGCCCTTCTACACATGGCTACAGCTTATTAAAAAACGAATTAGCTTGAAATTTGTTTTTAAAAACTCTTTCGCTTAATACCGGCAAATTCAAGGCCTAATACTATATAGAGTCATTTAACTTCTTTTTCATAAGTTCAAAAATTTTTGGAACATACGTCCAATAGCAAACCATCGAGCTAATTTTTGTTTAAAAATTTTCAAAAAATTCAAATTTTTGTACTTGTATCAAAAAATCTTCTAAATTAAAAACTTCACATAACCATGGCCTGTATTATTTGGTAATGTTTATTGGAAGAATTAAATTAAAATATTCGGAAAAATGATTTTTGTTTAAATTAAAACAAAATATAAAATAAATAAATAATAAATTATATAAATTTAAAATCTCAACACTTTTTTAATGAAACTTACTTTTAAAATCGGATCAAGTGAATTTAATATTGCACATATGCACATACGGAATTGTTATGTACACAGAACCTTAAATGCATTTATATAATATTTATTATCTGTCAAAACTCAAAATAAATTCGAAAATAAACTATTTTTTTTTATATTTTATTTGTTTTTACAAAATCTTTTGTGAAAATTTATTTTTATTTTGAATTTTATTTATTTTTAATTCCAAAAATTATTTATTTATTTTATACTCAAAATTAAATTTTTATAACACATATGTGTATTGTAAAAGTTTCGACTTATTTTTGAGATTGTAAAAAATTTTTCCATAAAATTTCATCAAATTTTTTTCGATTTTCTATTTATTTTCTTATTTTTTTTGTAAAAATTTTTATTCACTTATAAATTTCCAAAAAAAAAAATCTAATTGATCAAAAATTGTATAAACATCGAAAATGTTTAGAAACAAAGTTTCAGCAACATTTTTTTATTTCTTATTTAATTATGAGGTAGAACATTTTTATTCATTTGTTATTGGCACCTTATTTTTGTGTTGTGTATTTTTTTTTATTATTGAAAAATGTTTTTTAGGTATTTTGAGGTAGTTGTTTACAGGGTGGTTAGTTTTGTTTTCTTTTCTGTTAATTATTATTTATATTTCATCTTTTTTTTTTTTTTTTTTGTAAATATTTAATGTTTATTTTAAAGATTTTTCTTTTATCATTCGGTGTGCTATTTAAGTAAGAAAATTTTATATTTAAAATTTAGATTTTTTTTTGTATAAATGTTTTTTTTTTAGTTTTTTTTTTAACCCTCAAGTTTTGCACTGCTATTTTAATTTAATTAAAAGATACGGTAAAATGTTCCTAATAAATTTATACTAATAATTTATTTTAAAAGATTTGAAAATATTTTAATAGTAATATTAAATATTAGATAAGCTTGTTTTTTAGGATGCACTTAAGGTCCAAAAAATGGATTCAATTGAACATAAACATTTAAATAGAACATTTAAATAGATTAATAGTATGTAGGCTTTGATAAAAGGAAACGAAATTGATAGAGATGTAGATTATAGTACAGGAGAGTTGAAGGGTGGGTCGGAAACGAAGTTCTTTTCAAAATGTTGCAAATTGTTAAATGATATACTTCTATCAGAGTTTAAGCCTGAAAACTGAATTGAGAAGTTATCACAAAAAAAATAATACCCATAATCAGTTTTGAACCATCTAAGAATTTCTACAGTGTGGACCACTTAAGCCATTTCTCTAGAACTCAACTGAAATTAATACTGAATTATCTAAACAAAACTATACTCGTAAATGTTCATTCAAATGTCATATATCATATATAATTGATTTAAATCATCTGACCGATAGATCAGTGATGAAATGGCGGTTTTTCAATCGAAAAGTCTCGGGTTCAAATTCTGGCATATTAATATAATTAATCTAAATGTCAAATACGCAAAGGATAAATATTTACTATATGTCTGGTACTACAAATAAATAAATAAATCATTTAAAGTGAATAGTTTTGATTTTAGTTTTGTAAAATATACTTTTATGAGAATAATCCTATTAAAATCGCTTAATAATGTATCGGTTTCCATTGTTTAAACAATTAGTTTCTGATTTTAACTTTCTTCCACAACAAAGGTAAAGTTATTAATGCTACAATTTTAACTTATTTTTACAGACACAAAAATAATAATTGCGTATTGTGACACTTAAGGGTTAATACCAATTAAAAAAACGAAAAAAAATCAAAGAATGAAAAAAAACATTATTTGCAGAAATAAAAAAAAAAAAAATTTAATTTAAAATTTTAATTAACATTTTTTCTATATTAATATTTATTTAAGTCGGTAACACTTTTTTTCTTTTTTAATTTCAATTCTACAAAAAAAAAAAAAAAAAAATTAAAACAAATAAAACTCAGGTTATTTTTCAATTATTTTAATTTTAATCTTTTTTTCTTTATCCGTTTTTTTCTTTCACTTTTTAAATTGCAGCTAATATCCGTTAAAAGGGTAGTGGTTTGAAATTGTAGTTGCCATTTATACCGGCAAACTGTGGGTAATATTTCATTATTTAAATATTTTATTAAAAAGAAACGGGTTACAATATATAATATATATATATATATATATATATTATCACTTCCTTTTTTAATGGAAATATTATTACTTAATACAAAATAAATATATTTAACTATTTATTATTAGATATTAATTTAAAAATAACGGTATTTAATAATTTTATCTAAAACCGTTAGCCGCTTAATATTTCTGGGATATTCTAATGCATCACTGTATATTCACACAATATATTTATTTATATTATTAAATTTTCTCTAAAATTATTAAATTGCACAAAATCGCATAACTAAAAATTAATTTTAATAAAAATTTATCAATAAATTTTTTTACCGTTATTTTCTTTCAATTTTACCGAATCTTTTCATTCTAATCAAAGAACGTACTTCTTATTATCCACATTTGAACTGAACTAAAATAACAGTTTTCATTAGACTTCGTTACAAAATAAAAAAATTTTCTTTAATTTTATTGTTGTTATTTTTTTTTTTTTTATTAAAAATAACCGGTTTTTTTTTTCAAATATTTCTGTATTGCTCTAAATTTTAAAATATCAAATTTTTCTTCTTTTTATTTTAGTTCCGTTTACTTCGAAGTTAAGAACTCAACTGAAATTGAAATGAAAATTTTGTGTTATCAATATTTAGAAACGGTAAATTTTTTTTAGTTTTTTTTGTTTGATAGAAACAACAACAATAAAAAAAAAAAAACAATAAAAATACAATAAAGAATGAATGAAAGGAAAAATATGTCTACAAGAAAAATTTTTGAATTTTATTGTTGTTGTTTTTATTGTGTTTAGATTTTATTTTCCATTTTCAGTGAATGGATTTAAAGTGTGTGGTGTGTACGTATATATGTATGTATATGTGTTGTTATTGTGATTTTGTTTAGTTTTGGCATATCAGTTAAGCAGCCGGCTGATTTTCATCGCATTTTTTATTATTTTTAATTTTATACAGGTATTTGTGTAAGAAAATGAATGGAAAATGAAAGAAAATTTAGACTTTTGTTTTTTAATGTGTATTAGTTTTTCACATTTCATTCATTTGTTTTTTTACCGTTTGTCTTATATTTGTATTTCTTATGCAATTCAAAAAAATATTTTCTTTTACAGTGTTTTTTTTTCACCCCAGTTGTAAAAAGATGCGTTAAATTTTTTTTTTTTTGGAAAACTTTTACAATTTTCTTTGCTTATCACGAATTACGATTATATGAACGGAAAATTTAGTTTTTCATATTTTCATTATGTATTTTGTTGTATGTGGGTTTTCCGTATATAAAATCCCATGTCATGGAATGAAATTCAATTCCTGTTTTTTATAATTCAGTTCCTGTTAAATTTTAAGAAATGGCTTTAATTCTTTTTTTTCATAATAAATGGAAACTTTAAGTGTCAAGAGATTGAGAATATGAGATACATGTGTGTGTGTTTTTATGTAAAATGTCATTTTGTGAAGAAGATAACAAAGAATTGGTTTTTGAAAATGTTGGGTTTTATATTAAAATACTAAGAATTTTTAATAATGGAATTCATATTTAAAAAAAAAAAAAAAGGCGATGTGATAAAGGGAAAAATGTGTAGATTAAAAAGAACTAAAATTTTAGTTAGTTGATACTAATGTGATAATAATCTAATTTTATTTCGGTTAAATTTTGATATTTTTATTTTATCTTTGTTATAAAGAAGATAACAATGTGTATATAAAGGTAAATTTATGCGGTAGAGTATGCATATAGGAACAAATGAGATTGCAAATAAGATTGCCCCATTTTTTTTATATTTTTTTTAATAAAAATTTATTAAAAGTAACAGTAATTATTACAGTTAAATAAAGTTATTAAAAATAATTTCATTTGTTGGAAGATTCTCGAATTTATATATTAATGTATATGAAGGTAAAATATATATGAATGTAATACGATTTATTTCAGTAGATTTATTGATTTAAATTTTAGACCTGTTTGTCTTAATAGAAAGTCGTTCTGTCATTTTATTCTATTATAGCTGATGCCGATTAAACTTTGAAGAGTTTCTATTACCCTTTTTTTATGTGCTAAACTGTGCTTCTTGAATTTTAACACATATGGCAAACGAGCTGGTCTAAAAATAAATGCAGCTAAGAATAAAAGCATGTGTACAGAGCACTCAACACATCAGCAAATTCTACTAGAAGAAAGTCAATTTGAAGAAGTAGAGCACTTCAATTATTTAGTAAGCACATTTGATGTCACCAATGGGGGAACGGAAGTTGATGTTGACAGCAGAATAAATGAAGCTAGAGCTGCTTTTTTTCTGCTAGATCTCCCTGCATGCAAAGCTTAAAATATTTGAAACAAACGTCAAATCAGCACTTCTATCTATATATAAACCGTTGTCTACGCCGCATCTTAAGAGTTCGTTGAGGACGAGTGGGTTGACCAAGGAAAACATGGAGAGGTACTGTTTTGAAAGAGGCAGAAGCGCAACACAAAACGTGGTTACAATTAAAAGGAATTGCTAAGGATCGTGAAAGGTGTAGAGTATTTTTTGACGCCCTATGCCCCACCAGGGGTTCTAGGATCCAGTAAGTAAGTAGACTGTGCTTCTAAAATATGCTAAACTGTATTACTAATAAGCATGTTTATACTATAAGTACAAGTTGGAACAAGAGGGAAGGTATCGGACCTATAATAATTTTTTAATTGGGAGTGAACATAATACATGAGATACACGTAGATTTTATAAAATGTAGAAAGGTTTCTGATGTAAATAAAATAGTGGATTTTATAAAATGTGGAAAGGAAAGTGTGTATTTTCAATAGTTGGAATTAAAAACTGTCCTTTTAAAACAAGGCAATGCTTGCATTATAAGAAATTTCAGTATATCTGTGAGTTATATTATTCAATTAAATACATTTCATTATATTTTGAATTTGTTTATAATATTATTTTAATGTAGATATATTTATTATAAATATAGAATTATTAATATTTATTTATATTGTTAATTCAAACCCAATGGCGAATTGTTGGAATTTTACTGGGCTTTCGAACCTGGCTATTTCCAATGAAAGATGTGCACTTCAACACCATAGCTGTTAAACTTACTTTAAATTAATTTTTTCCATGGTTACCTGATTGTCATTAAATTTAATAAATTTTTCACTTTAAAAGTAATCCTACTACGTTTCTTCAACTCTTTTCACTTTTGTTATTTTTGAATATTTAATTCTTATTTAATTTTTGAATTTAAATTTTTTCATTATGTTGAAAGCAATACTTGAGGGTTATCTGTATAATATACTTGTTACTTTTATTTTAAATTTTAAATTGTTTTTTATTTTTTTTAGGCAATACAATAAACAAGATTTATCTTAAGGATAAAGATTAGGAAACCCCCGAATATTACATTTTCTTATTCATTCCAAGGTTTCATATTTAAAATCAATAACAAAGGGTTGAAAAGTTATATAATAAGAAATTCATAAAAAAAAAAGTATATAATGTATCTTTATATATATATAATTATTTTATTATATTTTAAGCTTATTTTTACTGTATAAGTATACTATATAATAATAATTTTTAAAATATTCCATCCACAATGGTTCATACTCATATAAAATTTCATCTGATTCTCAAATAAACCCCATATTCAAATAACTAAATAATAAGAGCAAAAAAAAGAATTATTATGATTCAAACACTTGTTGCAAAATCGATTCATATCTTAAGCCATCTTAAAGTTGTTCTATAAGTTTTAGGTTTATATAGTCGCAGAATAAAGTTATATTATAGTTATTAAAGATATACAATAAAAGTTTACAAAAATGTTACCAAACGAAATATGTGACTTGAATAATTTGAATAAAGTACATAAAAGTTTGGGGTGTTTTATAATGAGGGAGTGGAATAAAATCCATTCGACTTTATAACCTAAAACAGTAGAAATAGAGTCGAATTACCAATTTTATCCTATTTCCACAAAAAAATGTTCAAAAAATAAATTAAAAGGAAAAGGGGCAACTGATTTTAAATCTCATTCTTACA
Source organism: Dolichopus griseipennis (assembly GCA_963082915.1). Taxonomy (NCBI): domain Eukaryota; kingdom Metazoa; phylum Arthropoda; class Insecta; order Diptera; family Dolichopodidae; genus Dolichopus; species Dolichopus griseipennis. The sequence goes on along the minus strand of OY720443.1, from coordinate 104,193,600 downwards.
CCTCTAATTACAAATCCCGTAGAACATGTAGGGATACAAATATTCTGGAAAAGAGAAATACTCTGATTGTGTACCCAGCTCTTAAAAACCAGAACTCCTGAAAAACTTTTTCCAGAATATTTATAAACTAGATTTTATAGTTGGATATTCAATTTGGGTTAACCCCTTTTCCGGAATACCAACATATTTGTATATGAAATATTGTTAATATATAAGAATTGAATTTAAAGTCAGGATTTAGGTAATTTGCTTAACAGAAGGCTACAGTATCCAAAAATATATTTTAAAAGAATGAGAGGAAATATTTTATCATTTTTTGCTAAATTAAAGTTTCAATATTTTGTTAAGTGAGGGACTTTAAGGCGACAGGTTTCGAATGCATTTTTGGGAACATATGTACGAAGAAAACCATACGGAAGGGCTTGGAAACTGTTCCAAAATATGCCTATTTCGTTTTTCTGGAATATTTCTATATTTTTATACGCAAAATTAAAAATGATTGATTATTCAAATTTTTGGATAAGATTTTTTTGATAAAATAAAAATGATGAATCTAATCGACTTTATTTTATTTCGGTTCGACTTAATTTCACCTCTCCTTTATAATTCATTGTATCACTATTTAGTTTTAAAAAGAATTTACATAATTTTTCCATTTTAAAGCTTGTAATATTTAACACACATTATAAAAATGAAGACCTTACACTATGCCTAAAAGCATGCAATGAATAAATGATTTCTGGTATTTCAGATCATAAGACTGGAAAATTATGAAATCAAATAAATTTTATCAACTTTTCAATTTAAAAACGTAAATATAAGAGGCTGTCTATGTAAAAGTATAATGGGACCATTGAATTCCAATTTATATTTAACTTTCTGTTAAATTTCCTTAAAAATTTTTTGTACCCTTGAATAACGGTATTAATTTACCTTCAATTTTATAATTAAATTTTATGTAATGGCAAAAATTTCTTATTTTATTTTAAAATTTCATTATAATTCATTTCTAAGAAATATTTCATGATTTTAATTAATTTTTTTTCGATATATTTGTAACAGAGGTAACAAGGTTACCTGAAAATATATCGTTAATTAAATTTTCCAAACTACTTCTTTAAAGAAAATTTATCTTGGAAAATAGGATTTATTACTCTGAAAAATTCTAGTAATTTTTTGACAAATATCAGGAAACTTGTTATACAAGTTCTTGTAATTTATTTGATTTCATTAAAAAGTTTCTAATTAACTTCATACAAATTTTCATTTATTTTCTACGAGACATTTTAAGACTTTCTTGGAATAATATTTCGAAAATTCTTTAATGACACTATCTGAAGTCTTTTTAAGTTTATTAGAAGTTAAGTAATAATCAATCGATTTTTATAGATTTTTTATTAGATAATAAAAGTCTTTGCTGTGAAGGGTGAAGTTTTATTTAAACCATTTACGAAAAAGTAAAATTTTAGAAGTATACCATCATAAGAAGTAAGGAGTACTCATTACAAACTAATTTATTGAGGTGAAGAGAAATATCATCGTCATAGTAACCGTATTCAATAAAAAATATATGATTAGCCTAAAAGTATGCAATAATTTTAAATTGCACTGGAACAGCGATAGTCTAGTGGTTAAGAATTTGAAGTGCAGGTTTTTGCGCGGAATGGAACACGTATACCTTTGGTTAATAAGTCAAATGCCACAGGACACCCTAGGCAAGTATTTTTTAATAAAACTCCCTTAATCAAATATAATCATATTATAGTACTAGAATATAATTAAAGTAAATATAATAAATGTTTTTGATATAATCTAATTATAGTTTCTTAATCTATAATGGTCTTAGTAATCGATGGTTTTAAAAATATAGCATTATCATTTATGATATGTAATATAAATAAAAAAATAAATTAAATTGGAGGTAAAAAACTTTACAGTATATACACAAGTATATACAAAAGTATAAGTAATTGAAAATATAATAATTTTGAAGTATTAAACATATTGGATTTCTTAAGTGGATCGATTGCTGTATTAATATTTTATAATTTATTGTATAATATCAGATATAAATAAATAAATAGGAGCCGGCTTCGGACGCGTGTTTTCTAAAACCCATGTGAATTGTAATTTCCAGCATTAAGTAATTTATTAATTGTAATTTCCAGCTTAATTAATAAATAACTTCAAAAACGATTCAATAGTGAAATTAAATATGAATAGGGTTATATGAATCCAACAACGAAACATCCTTCGTCTTCAAATACAAATATGAAACTATAGGAAAACAAAGATAAAACATTTCTAATGTTTTCAATTTTCTAAAAATCTAAAGTAAGACAAAAAAATTACAACAGATTCTAAATATTATATATACAAGGTAGTCTACCTAAGAGTGCACATATTCTAGGGACGATTCCTGACATCGTAGTAGAGTGATCCGAAACTTCGAAACGATTGAGCTGATTCGATCCGTACCTTTGAGTCTATATCTGCCCTTCATCCTTCTCTGCTTCACAAACTTAATGGCAAATTTAGTACACCATTTTGACTTATAGTCATATGAGTATAATCATATGACAAAGAGATGCCTATTTTCAATAGTTCTCGAAATATGGGGACTTTTATTTTTTTTTATTCAATATTAGAAATTGCCGGATAACTCTGGTATCACATGCTCAATGTTAAATAATTTGGCGTTTTTTAAAAAGCTTATTATTCAAGGATTCAGTGTTCCAAAGTTGCACTTTAAGGTGAAACACCCTTATATTAAAGAATTTATTAAATTTTTATTGTACATTGATATTATAGAATAAGAATTATGTACCTTTTTTTTTATTCCTCTACTCCTTTAAGGAGTATAGGGCATTCATCGAGTCTATTTACTAGGTTTCAGTTTTTTTAGTCATTATATTCACTATGACGTTGATTACTCGGCTTTAGCTATTCAATAAGATTATGAATACACGAGTGTTAATTTTATGCGCCATCTATTATCATATAGAAGATTTATTTACATATTTTCATTAAATATTACGATATAAACTATTACGATATAATTATTCAATTTTACAATATTTTTTTTATAAGTTATGATCTGATTGGAGTTTGAACCCAAGACTATCCACGTGAAAAGCGCCGTCTGTAGGTCTACGCCATTGGTCAGATGTATTACGTACCTACTTTATATCTATTTAATGTTTCTACTATTGGTTTCCATCAAGAATCTTATCAAGGAAGGCGAAAATGACAATTTATAAATCTATTATAAGGCCTGTTGTGACATATGGTTCAGAAAGCTGGACTATGACGATGCAAGATGAAAACGACTTAAGAATATTTGAAAGAAAAATATTGAGAAAAATCTATGGACCTATCAGAATAGACGAAAATAATTATAGAATTAGAACAAATGCAGAACTGAATAATATAATTAATAATGCGGACATTGTGAAATTTATAAAATCGCAAAGAATTAGATGGATAGGCCATGTACAAAGAATGGACGACAACCGTATGAAAAAAAAATTATTAAATGGGCAACTGAGTGGTACAAGGACTAGAGGGTGACCACGGAAAAGATGGTTGGACGATGTGAATGAAGACTTAAACACAATCGAAGTCAGAAATTGGAGAGATGCTGTGAGAGATAGAGATATCTGGAGAAGAATTGTGAAGGAAGCCAAGGTCCACACAGGACTGTAGCGCTACTGATGATGATGACTATTGGTTTCCATTTTCAAGAAATTTCTGATAAGAATATTTAACGACTATTTTTTCAATTTCCTCTAAAACAATCACATACTTATTACACTGATATAATTATTACGAACAAAAGCCAGACGAATTTTCCTGTATAGTTGGTTTTATTTTCTATTCTAAGAAAAAAAAATGTAAAAATTAAAAATAGAAATTGATTAAATATCCTGCCTATCCTAATCAATAATATCCTATAAATTCATATCCAATATATATCATTGTCAATCCAAGATGTCCCGTCATGTTTCTTTATATATATGTACAGTAAATTAAACAATTATCGATTATTATATTTTTTTTTTTGTTTTCATCAATTATTGTTTTAAAAATAGCTTTTAATGATAATGTTGTTGTTGTTGGTGTCTCAATGTTCAGTTCATATTATATTACCAATTAATTTTATCAGATGGTAATGATGACTGATAACTAATGACCTAATATGAATATCAAACATTAAAGTTAAAGTTAAATTTTTAATAGATTTTTTATTTTATATGGGATTAAATGTCAATGCTTTAACCTTTAAACATTTTTAGGATGATTCCGTTTATATACGATTTATTTAAGTGATTATATGAAGTAAAAATATATTGAAAATTAATGTATTCAGATAATAATTTTATTACAGGTAATCACAATTTTTTAATTTGCAAATTTTGTATTGCATTAATTTTTCATTGGAATAATTCACGGCCAACTTTACTTCACTATAGCGTTAACTCAATATCAGTGGCAGTGCCAGTGAATCCAATATAGATTTAATTGGTGCAGGGTCATAATTCCCTTAAGGACTTAGCTCATTAGCAAAGAGCTATAACTCACTAGGGGACTTATAACCCTGAGAATTTAGACTCAGAGTGGTGGGTCTTAAATCCCTTATATAGTTCTTAGCTGAGGAGTTATTAGTGATATCAAAACAAATATTAATTTTAATTATATAAGGTCTGTGACGTCGTATATATAATTTATTATATAACGGGTATACACACTTTATCGAACTGTAATATAAAAAAAAAGTGGCACACATTTTGGAGTAGGATGCGAAATCACGGTATCCCCTTTTTCCAAACAATAATTTTACATATAAATTCCATTTTGAAAAGCTATTTTGTAAAAAAGGGCAGTCCTGATTTTGTAACCAAAGTCTCGCATACATGAATTCCTAAATACTCTGCAAAAGTGTCAACTTTGATTTTTTAATCAACTTAAATATGCTTCCTAATATAGAATTTCGCATAGACACATATATAACTATATTGTCTTAGATTTAATAATTTTATAAATTTTTATATTTTCATTTTTTAATCATAAAGATCAGGAAAGACTTTCAGAAATTTTTTCATTTTTAAATATAAATAAGTATATACTCGTATATAGCTTAAACACACAATTTTAGTTATATGATGATATAACTTACAAATTGGTTAAGGGAGTTATAACTATAATGTGTCATAACTTCTAAAAGGAACTTATGACCTTTTGTACTTAAGGGGCTTATGGCCATGGGATTTATGATCCTGCATCAATTTAATTATGTCGGAATATAAAATTATGAATTACGGATTTTAAAAGAGCTCATTAAAATGAACTAAAATACAAACAGAAATTAACAACACTGCCACAACCGCTATTACAGGAAAAGCGTAAAATGAAATTTTACTTTAAAGATTTTTTAAAATTACGCTATTTTTTTAAGTTGAAAGTACACGTGATTGTGTTAATAAATTCTAACTTCAAAACAGACGTCTTGAAAAATTCTATTAGATAGATTATCTAAGACGTATCATTAGTTAGACGTTTATTTTTTTCCAATTTTAATTTACAACTCGTCATCATCGAGAGCAAATGTAAAAAATTTTGAAAATGCAGAAAAATAAGTGATGGGAAAATATCAATTACGTATTAATGTCGATACTGTCAAAAGTACTACATGTATGACATTTGAAATCCTCAAAAGTATGATATTTCAGTTTTTCGTACGAAACTTTAAAATTACCCTAAAGAAGTGCCCTTTGGGTTACCAGATTTACTCCAAAATTTTATCAATTCAAAATATTAACAATTAAACATTTCGTTGGGTTTCTGCACATCGCGGGAATGCATATATGGAAATATCTCAGGTTCTAATTTTTGTTGGAAAAGTGATTCTCCTACTTATTATATTTCTCATATACCAATTGGGTATAATTACAATTAAATCAGCTAGAAGTAAAATAGGAATGCGAAATGTAGGGAAATGTTGTTCAATTTTATTTAAATATGTAAACACAAAATACAACACTTTTACAGTAAGGAATTATATCTCTAAGGGGCGTTTATGTTGGAGCTGCATTAAGTAATAAGAATGTCGATAAAAACAAAGCGTAGGAAATTTATATTGTTTATCGATGATCAAAGTGATGCTCCATTATAAACACCACTATTCAAATCAAGTATTTAATTTTCTATGCTGTTACCAACGCCCTTATCGCAGATTTAACATAAACGCGCCCTAAGTAAAGAACTACAAATGATACTGAGGGCGACAATTGAGCTATAAAATTCACAATCGTGATTATCAGGTGTAATAAATACACAAATTTTTACAATAAACTGTTCGTAAATTTTTCTTTAAAATATTTACAATTAAATTCCCTCACATAACATAGCAAACTATTTTCTAATTAAATTATTTTTAATTCACAAATTATTTAAATATTTATTTACAGGTATTTAAGTTTTATTATTTTTTTTAGATTTAAAATTCTCTTTAAATCTTGACAAAAGTAAAATATTTGATATTTAATTAATATTAACTAAATTAAAATTTAATTACAGGTTAATTAGTTTTGATTTATATAATTCCATATTAAATACAAAATTAAAAAAATTAAAATAAATAATTATATTTGTTGTGTTGGTTTTATATTTAAATCTCTAGAATTTTAAAACCGTCAAAAGAGCAACCATTAAAATAAACACAACTAAATCAAAAATAAATCTCTACAGGATTTATTAATTAAAAATATTTATGTATGTGTTTAACAAACTATAAATACATTTTTAGAAATATTTCCAGAATTCAAATATCATATAAATAGTAAAAATATCAATTAAATTATTTTTAAGTTCAATGTGTTCGTCTCCTTTCGGATTTGAATAAGGTTATGATATGTTTTGATGATATAAAGTTCCCAAACTAGATACTTGTAAATTTTATTTGAAACTTTTTCAAGAAATTGAAAATTGAAAGTTTTAGGAGCATAAAATCAAAGTGCATTTAGAGAAATGCAGAAGGTAATAAAATAATAGGGCATGAATTAAATGAGAAACATGTTATACAAAGTACAATAGGATTGAAGAATTTAACTTCTATTAAATTAAATATTTTATAAAAATATGTAATATAAATAAAATATGGGCTGTTAAATAACTGCAAATCGGGGGCCCATGAAGACGTGGAACACAGGCTAAAGAAAGCAAGAACATTATTTGGTCGTCTACAACCTTTATGGAAGAACTCCTAGATATGCAGAAAAACGAAATTAAGAATGTTTCGGGCATGTGTGAAAACAGTCCTAACATATGGAAAGCAGCGAAACCTGGCTTGTAACCAGCAGCCAAACCCACAAGCTTCAGGTTTTCGTAAATAAGTATCTTAGGATAATATGCCGCACATACTGGCGGAAAACAAAATCCAGAAAACCTAGTGAAAGTATAACACGTATGGCATTAGAGTGGAACCCTCAAAGGACCCGAAGACGCGTCATCACATGGCACAGGACAATTTACAAAGAAATGGCTAAATGTAACATCTTCTGGGATGATTCTATACCCAGACCTGTACAGGAATCCAACTTGGTATATATCACTTAATAAACTATATAATAGCCGTTATCATTTTTGTTTTTCATTAAATATAATTTATAAAATCAAAAATCAAATTATAAGAGCTCATACATCAAGTAAAGAACATAAATTATAGGCCTCCTAAAAGTATGCAAAAACGGTATTCTTATTTATCTGAAATAAAGGTCCAAGAAATAGGGTCAAAAAGTTAAGCTTTTCGAAGAAGTAATAGAGTCGAAGTCACGATTTTAACATTCGTATGAAAAGTATATTTTGTCTTATTTCAGTTTTATTTTGTAAAACTAGATTTGTTCCACTTATTACTAGGAAGTTTCTCTGTCAATTTTAGAAGTTACAAAAATTGCTAAACTAACCCACTACACTACACTTCTTATGAATTTATGGTCAGATTTCTTTTATTAAAATATCACTACTTACAGAATGCAAAATAAACCCATAGACACAGGCAAGTTAATATAAAAGTATATAATTAAGAAATTTTTTAGTCCCGATAAGTAACAATGTAGAGCAAAGTATTAACAATTTAAACCAAATAATTCAAAATAACAAAACAAATAAAATATCCCTTGTTAAATTTAACAATCATTTACATTCAAATAATTTACTTGAAAATGAAACTTTAAATAATTATTTTATAGCTCAAAATGAACTCAAAGATATTTTATCAAAACTTAAAGGTAAAACATCGTCAGGTATAGATAAAATTCCAAATATAGTGTTAAAACATCTTCCTATTTCAGTAATTAACTTATACACAATAATTTTTAACAATTGCCTTAATATCCCAAATAAGTGGAAAAAAGCAGTTGTTATTACATTAAAAAAACCAGGAAAAAGTGCTTCAGATCCTAGCAGTTATAGACCAATAAGTTTATTACCAAATATAGGAAAAATCCTAGAAATAATAATAAATAAATTTATAGTCAAAATAACTGAGATTAAAAATATTATACCATCAAATCAGTTTGGTTTTCGTCATAAACACAGCACAATACATGCTATGACGAAGCTTTCATCGGATATATGTAGAAATATAAACGATGATAAGGTTGTAGCAGCATGTTTTGTGGACTTTGAAAAAGCTTTTGACACCGTCTGGATTGATGGTATAATATACAAACTCTTAAAATATCAATATGATAAGAGGTAAAACTTTTAGCACATGGGGGTCGGATAATCATTTATCCAAAGAATTCAAATTATCCGATGGGTTACAACAGGGCACCGTAAATTCCCCTATTTTGTTCAATATATACATAAGCGAATTACTGAATTCTCTAAATAAAAATTTAGAGCCCAATTACAGTATAGCATTTGCGGACGATCTGACAATTTACGCAACAAGTAATAATCTAAGAGATGCACAATACATTTTACAAAAAATGTTTTATAAAGTGATATCTTATAGTAATCTTTGGAAGCTAAAAGTAAATTATCAAAAATGTGAAACTATGTTATTCAGGAATACTATTAACAAGGTAAAATATAATGTTAAAACATGCTGGAGAGATTTTTATATATTAACTCCAGACAAAACAAAAATTAAAAACTCTGTGAACTTCAAGTATTTAGGAGTTCACTATAATTATATGTTAAACTTTAACTATCATGTTAAAAATCAAATAAGAAAAGCAAATAACGCCTTTATTAATTTAGGAAAATTGTTCTTTTCCAGAACACTTTGCAACAATGTTAAATTGCTCTGCTACAAAACCTTAATCCGTCCAGTACTAACATATGCCTGTCCAATATGGTATAATGTTAATGCTTCTGTGATGGAAAAATTAAGAATATTCGAACGCAAGTGTTTAAGAGCTTGTACAAATTACAATAGAAAACCTAACACTAATATGCACTATTATTCAAATAAATTTATATATGATAAGGCGAACATAGTTAGAATCGACAATTTTATCATTCGTCTCATACGTAACCACATTCAAAGGAGTAGTGAATCATGCGAGAACTCATTAATCTGCCATCCATGGTACGAAGATTTTGAGTACATTAAAAACTGCCTAGTTACAGGTTTTTTGCCTCCAGAAGGATTCGTGTTTTTGGACAAACATAATTATATTGAAAATAATCAAAATATTCCGATTTTATACCACTATAAAAGAAACGCGAAAATAAAACAAATACCTTTAAATTTAAATATAATAAATATTAATGACAATGAGTTGTTTAAATATGATAAGTATATTCCTGCAAAAAATAAATTAGAAATTAAAAAACCATACTTTTGGAAAAATTTAGATTTAACGTAGGTTATAGTAGGTTTAGGTATAGGTATAAGTATTAGGTTATTTTAGTTTTAAGTTTTTATAAAACATATAAATAAAAAAAATTGGTTTTTATAAAAAAAAATTTTTTCCAATAAATTCAATTATATTAATATTAAATTAAAACTAAAATATATTATGTTAAAATCAAAATATCAATATTAAAACATCAAAAGAGATTATATTAATATAGTTCTAAATAAATTGTGAGAGCTGACATATTGGTCAGCCATGTACAAATTACATTTTAGCATATAAGAATTCTTTTTAAGTTTTTGTTTTTGAATTGTAAAAAATAACATAATGAATAGAAAAATAAAACACTAAAAAAAAAAAAAAAAAAAGAAATTTTTTAGTTGTTTACTAAATGATAGTTATATGCTTCTTCGCGTTTTTTTTTAAATTCACTTCTTGTTCATAGTCTCGCACGCAATCTAATTTTTCAGGAAACAGAAAATAGCGTGTATTGTAGAAGTCTATTAACTTTGTTAAGTTGTTTGTAACTATTACCAAAGTAATTGTGTTTGTAAAGCGTCTGTAAAACAAGCTAAACTGGATATAAAATTATATGGTACAGTTTTTATCAGAGTCATCTTCTGAGTCGACTTAGTGATGTTCATTTATCTGTCTATTCCCTCGACGAATAAAAGACATAATGAAGCTTGATAAAATTTATACTGCAGATCCCGAATTGTGAAAAAAGGCCGGTTGTAAATGAGCGAAATGAAACCATTTGTTGGGAATCTGAAAAACTTCAAACGAGCCATGAACAAACAAGCATATCTACCAAAAACCAAAAGCGAGAATCTTAAAATTTAGTACAAGGAAGTTCCTCCAGCTTTTATTTTCATGTTTTTAAAATTTGGGATCAAGTGGAGTTATATGCTGTCGAACGCCATCTTAGATTCAATTAAAATATCTTCAAAATTAAAAAAGATGAAAATTTTTGCATGTGCAAAATATGTGCAAAAATAAAACATAAACTGTAAATTTTTAATTAAGGTAAATATAAATGCTTTAAGCTGCACAATTTAATTGTTAAATTTTTTTCAGTAAAGTAGACCCACAAAAAATATAATATATAAAGGAAATCCGGGAAAACCTTGTTGTAATTAAATATTAAAAATATTTTTTTTTCTATAATTTTCTATACCCTTCTCTTTCTATTGTTTTTTTATAAACATAAAAAATTATCATACAATTAATGTAAAAAATAATTTTTTTAATTAAAATGATATCCAAATAATCCCTTATTATCCTAGTTAACTAATTATAATATAACTGTGTAGTATTTTTAATATTATTATTATATTCAAGTCCTTTATATTGATTTTTATGTTGTCCTTTATTATCATAATTAAAATGAAATTTACCGTTATAAATATGCCTTATTAAATTTTGCTGAGTTTTTTTTAGGTTGGGATACAAAAAATCGTATATCATAATCTTTATATCATACTCATTGCTTAAAATTTTGTATTTTTTAATTTTATGTTTTTGCGAGATTTTAAGTCTTAAATTTAGCGATTTGCGGAGTTGTGTCGAAATTCGAAAGTCAAAATCCGAAAATAAATTTCAAGATTTAAAAATGCGATACTTGAAGACACGAACTTCCAGAACACTACCATTATTTTAATTAAAAATAGCCATTGTCTTGTAGTTAATAAGGAGTGTTAAATAATTTGAATACTGAGGAATACCGAGTAATATTGAGTAATTGAAACTATTCCTTTAATACATGTTATCTTTTTTATTAATTTCTTTAATTAATTTTTAAATGAAAAGAATCAAAGTTCCAATTTTTGTAATTAATTAATTTTTGTGAAGAAGATCTGTCGTAAGAATTGTGCAGCAGTTATACAGCATAGCGCTTTCATCACGTATTTAAGACAAAAAAAAACAAAAATCGATATTACGAGCGTCTCCAAACTTAGTGTGCTACCATAAGTGCGTAGCACTATGCACTTGTACTTTTCGAAAATACTTAATTATTGCACTATTTGAGTCACTAATTTTTTTTTCTAAATTTATAACAGTACTGAATATTATAGAAGCCCTACATAATGAGAATAAAATCTATGACTGACCTTGTTTGAAAGGTGCAATATAAAAAACGCAGAAACAAAATATAGTGCCACTTTTTGGGACTATCCTTAGTATTATTACTATCTTAATTTCTATTACACTATCGGTGATTAAGGTTTTTAAATCACATGAGTTCCAGTTTTGATTTCCAAGATACGGGGCCTCTTGTTTTAGTTACAATATTTTTCTTCCTTTACTATGTAGTAATTAGTAATTAAGTTCATTATTTAGTGCTTTGTCTAGTGTAGACAAAATATACTCAAATCTGACAGATAATTTATTGCGAAGCGAAATGTCCTAGTCAAAAGGGTATACTAAATTTGCCATTACGTTTGTGACGCGGAGAAATAAGGGGGTAGATATAGACTCAAATGTATGGCTCGGATAAGAATTGAAAAATAAATCGATTTATTAATGTATGTCCGTCCGTCCGTAATTACGATAACTCAAAAATTAAAGGAGCTAGAATTCTGAAATTTTCACAAATTCGTTTTTATGCAATAGCCGTCATCGCTATTTAAATCCAGCCATTTTGGTCCATGGGTTCGGGTAGCTGCCATACAACTTCTTTTTTTATATGAGAATTACTCTATACCTATTACAGATGCGTGTCTGAAATTTCTCCAAAAGTAATTTAGTTTTATGGCCAAAGTTTCTGCAAAATTAGGTTGGTCTACTGCGGTGGGTTCGAGTAGTTGCCATACAACTCCTTCTTTTATATGAGCATTTCACTACATTTAATAAAGCTGTATGTTTGAAATTTTGCCGAAAATAATTAACCGGATGATATAATTTTTATTTTACGGTCATACGGTTGTCTCAGAGTTGACACAGTCTACTCTACCACACTCTTCCTCGTTTAAAATAAATTAAATTTTAAACTTAAATTTAATAATAATTTGGCCTTCTTTAATGTATAGAGTATACAAAACTTTTGGTTCCTTATGTATTTAAAACCTTACCGTTATAATAAAAAAATAACGGTAATACCTTACATAGATAATAATATAATTAAAAAAAAAAAATTATAAAAAAAAAAGAAAAACTAATTGTAGGTAATATTAGTAGCTAGTAAAAGAAAATCGTTATTGTTTTCCTGTTTTCCGTATATAGAAAAAAATTTTTTTTTTAGAAAATGTAAATTAAGACACGCAAAGGTGCCTAAGGTAAATAATTTTAATGTATTTATTAAGTGAAAATTTTATGTTTTTCTCCTGATTTTCATTAATTTTCCATTAAAATGAAAATTTTTATTTTAAAAGACTGTAGTTAATTTAATAACAAAAATAAAATAAATAGATTTAGAAAAATGGGAGGACTGAAATAAAGTCTAACCGGCTTATTTACCTATAAAAATACAAATAAACTCGAATTTTTTTTTTCTTTATTGCTCCTCTTGGGAGCATAGGATATCTACTAGGCATCTCCATTTGACTCTATTCGGAGCAGTTATTTTGGCTTCTTCCCATGTTTTTCCGATTGAGGGCAGTTCTTCTAATTTCGTTCGCCTCCAGGTGTTATTGGGGCGGCCTAGTCTTCGAGTCCAGTTGTATGGTCCAATCTAGTGCTTCCTAGATTAAAATACCAAAAACAATGGGTATATAATCAGTCGAGTTAAAGCAATTGTACCTTATTTCCAAAGAATTTTTTATAAAACTAAAATAAATGAAATAAAGTCGATTTGATTTTATTAACAAACAAAGCGAGTCCAAAAACCAGAAATGCTAAAGAAAGCATTAGTAAAGATACCGTCCAAAAGTTCCCCACTAAATAAAATATTGAAACTTTCATTTTGTAAGTAACGATAAAATCCTTCTACTGATTGTTTTGAAATATTTGAATCTTTCAATTCTTGTATACTAATAAAATTGCATATACAAATACGTCAATATTTCGGAAAAGGGGGTAGCTCAAGGTTAAGAACCAACTGTAAAATCCTTTGTATCTTGTAAATATTCCAAAAAAATTTTGGTTCTTAAGAGTGTTGTACCCCACAATCAGGGTATTTCCCTTTTTCAGGATATTTATATCCCTATCTGTTTTTGTGCTATCATTAATTAGAAGGAATCTTAAAACTGAACTCAAAATAGGGTATTATATTTTTTTCCGGAATATTTAAAAGGAATTTGTAATTAGCAAAGGTTTAGTAGTCAGATTTCAAATCAGTTGTTCCTTTCCCGTTTAATTGCTAATCCGACTCTATTTCCACTGTCTTAGGTTATAAAATCGAATCGACTTTATTTCCTTTGATTTTATTTCACTCCGCCTTGTTAAATGTATTTGCATTTAATAAAATTATTAAAAAATTGTTTATGGTATAGTTAAAACATTGATTTCCTTTTAAATTTTCTTCAATTTTGAATTAAAAAAATTACCATTTATGTAAAAAATTATTTAAAAAGTCTTGTCTAATTAAAAAAAAACAATAAACTTATAGAAAAATTATATTATTAAAATATATCTTATGTTAAGTGGTTTTAGAAAGTTTTCTTCTCTCGGAGTTGTTTCTAAACTAAATATTCAATTTGAAAACTAAAAACACTTTGATAAAACTTGAGAACTCAATTAACAACAAGTTGATTGAACTTGTCTACAATATGCTTGATAACAGATTTTAATTATATTTAAAATTCCCATAAAATTCTAATTCTTCAGAAGTAAGGAATTACCCGGTACTTTGATTTTATACAAAAACGAACGTAGTTCTATGTGTATAATAAATTTGCCATACCGTTTGTGGCGCTGCAAAAGATACGAAGTAGGTGTAATCTCCACTGTTTCGATCGAATTAGAATCGAAAAATGGGCCAACTTAGTTAGATGTGTTCGTACGTCTTCGTATGTCTTATGTCTTCGTATGTTCATATGCCTGTGCGAAAGCTCTGACCACCTGTCCGTAAGTATTTAAGATAGCATAAAAACTAACTTCACAAATTCATTTACATACAGGCATCTTTCTTCGGCAAAGGAATATATCAAGTAGCTCAGTAGGTTTAAGCGATATGTCTTAAAAATTTAGTTGTATAATCTGAAATTCTTCTCAAAAAGTCTTGATTTATAATAATGATTTTTAGAAAATTTGGTGGGTTTAGATCTAGAACTTTAAAATGTCAACTGATTTCTTCAGATGGATATTATGCTTAATCGCTACTCTGTACTGTACTGCACTAGCAAGTTGGGTACTTATACTATTTTAGCTACGAGGGGAGGCTGTTTTTTTGTGTGCGAGAACCTAACATTGCTTAAAGTTTTCTGGTAATATTGGGGCCTTTTGAAAGGTTTTCCCTTCCTAATAAAAAAAAAACCTAAACCTATAAAATTTTGTAAAAAGTAATCAAGTTTGATTACGATAACTTTTATATAATTTAGTTTGTCTGGTAGAACATTTTCGAGTACCTCTCATATAACTTTTAAATATTCTAACAATTATTTCCATATTTAAAACCGGGGTAACATTTTGTTTAAGTTGTTTTTGTAGATACCCCAAAGTTGACAAAGCCTACTCTTATATCTTGCACGTTTTTAATAAAATAGAAATTAATTTAAAAGTGAGACCCAATATACAAAGTATTGTGTATTGAGTAAAATACATATTTAATTTGGAATTGCTATTTATAAATTTATTTCTAATTACTAATTACTACAAATGTAAGGCTTATATGTGTCTACCTGTGTTACTGGTTGGAATAAAGATAATTTCCAGAAATAGGAATATGTTTAACAGACAGTACTAAAAGTGGTCTCATGCCAGACAATACAATGTTAGACAGGACGCAACTTTTAAATTTTTAACTGCTTGTGATAAAGTTCTATTTGTTTATTCAAACTATAATGATTGTTATTGATATCTGCGAGTTATACTATAATTTGATTGCTTCCTAGATATGAAATGAAAAACTAGTGGAACGGATAATAAAAGTATAGTAGAATTAAAACTATATGAATATATTTTAATTTATAAATTTTTAATTCTATAGTCTGTTCTGAAAAGCCCAATACCAACTTTAAGAATAATATTTTATATGGTATACTATACAAAGCAACAGTCCCAAAGTTGCATGCTGTTTAACCAGATAGTCTTAATTATTTGGTTATATGACAAAATTTTGTACTCTATTAAAGTAATCTAGATGTTCGACCAAGGAGCCAATACCTTACTATATATTTGAATTTATGGAATTTCGAGTGAAGATATTAATTGTTTTACTACTAGACGCTTGTTTTAAGCATTTTACAATATTAGTTAGATAATTAACTGAAGAAATACTCCAACGAAGATACTATATAACGCCAGATGAACCAGTATATCCAGTGTATAGAATTCATTAAAGATCTTCAAAGGATCATCGCCCCGTTTTGCTTCTCAAAACTTATCAGAAAAAATTAACACCTCTTGTACCTTAACTGAATATTTAAGGGGTGCTAATTTCTAAAATCTATCTTTAAATCCATGCTAAGAAGTTCATGAACTACGCTTTCGGATACAAGTGTATGAAAAATGTAAATAAAAATTGAAAATTTAATTACTTTTTGAATTCATTTTGACAATTTAAATTTTAATATAATCATTGTTTAATATGAAAAATTATTTTAAACTTTGTTTTTTATCCCAGGAAAAACTTAAACAAAAGAAATTAATTAAGGGGAAAAAGATTAAAGAAAAGAACACTAAATATATTTACAATTAATTTAATACAAAATTATAAGTGTCTATTAAAAATTTTAAATTTTAATCATATGCTTTGTTCTCGAAATACCAAAAATAAAACGCGGAAGAGAGAAGAGTAGAATGTGTCAACCTTATGATACCCACAAAAATGTGTTATAAATGTTATATGATCCGGTGAACTACTTTAGGTAAAATTTCAGATTTATCACTTATTACCCTGAGTGATGTATAAATGTTGTACGGCATGTATTCGAACCACTTACACTAGGTGAACTAAATTTTATGTAGGTATTATGTCAGATACTAAGTTTCATTTTCAGTTATACTAACTAGTGCCGAATTGTTAAGATGGCGTAATACGGCTTATGGAAATTCGTTTCTGCGCATGCGCATGTCGAGACTATTGAACCATATTCCATCCAATGTGTTCCCTAAAGTTGGTAGTTCATATGTGTACGACTTAATTAAATTTAAGAAGAATATTAACATCTTTCTCCGTAATATCGCTCTAAATTTTCCCCATCCTCCATAATCCAAAAATTTTAAAAGTTCTCATAATTCCAAAATCCTTTCATATCCACATCGATGTAACCAATCTGTACATTTGTACCACAGGTTTCCTCCTAAAGTTTGATTCAAAAAGGGTGTGGTTTTGGTGTGTTGCTTTCAAGCGTTCCATTCCCTCGTAAAGTGAAAGGGAAAAAGGCTCTTATATAAAATCGAATCTGTGAAAATTTCAGAATCATAACTTCTTTGCTTTTGAATTATCATTTGGATAGACGGACAACGGAACTAGATCGACTTCCCTTTCAATTCTGATCAGGATCGGGATTGATCCTGCACAGCTTTACAAACGGAATAATAAATTTAGTATACTTTTAGAACTCTGTTCTTACTGGTATAAAAACCTAATTAAAAAGCCATTTAAATTTTCTTGTTTACACAAAACTTTTTCATTACTTTTAGTTAAAGTTTACAATAAAAGAGTTATCTTAAAGGTAAAATTGGAAACTCTTTATTTAATTATTCTGAATAAAAAGAATCATGTAAAACAATGAAATTAAATAAAAAAAATTAAAAAAAAAAGGCAAAGGGAAACCAGGACACGTTTTCTAAATAACCCGGAAGGAAGATATTTAAAAAGAAACACATTTTTTTGACAATAGACATTAAGATATAATCAGACCTATTTGACAATAGACATTATTTAAAAATATTTTGACCTATGAAACAAATATACAATATTTAATGAAAAGATTTTTGCAATGAGTTGGCGGTTAACTTCTCAATTAAACCCACGTTTTATACCCCGCTTCATTAAGGAGACAAAAATTTTATATTCATAAATGAATTATTTATATTTGAAGGTTTGGTATTCCGCTGTCTTATAACTTGAATTATGCATCCCCAAATAAACCTAATCCTAAACACTTATCACCTTAACCACAAATTGGAAATTAAATTTGTTTTGCATGGATGCGTAAAATTAAAGTACGTTTCCTTAATTTACTGCCTAATTTCTCTTCCCCTTTATATTAAAGTTATTACCAGTTGTCCTTTTTTTACTTTTAATTTTGCTGAGTCTGTTGTTTTACTATTATTTCTTCCCTTCAGGGACCAAGATTAAATACCTACCATCAAGTATACAAAATAATAGGTAAAAATGATTTCATTGATCCCTTGAAAAAATCTGTGGGTATAAATGGACTAAACAAAACACAAAATCTGTGGGTGGAAATGGAGACATTTAAAAATAAACTTTTTTTTTGTTTTACTTTGATGTCCTGTTGTGCATGTCCTTGTATTAACTAATTTTTTTTTTTTTTGATACTTGGTAGTCCTTTGTTTGATTGTTTCTAGATTTAAACATTCATTGTAAGGAAAAAAAAAAATTAAATTTGTTGACCTTTTTCACAAAATCTCAAATGATTTTGTATGAAAGTTTGTGGGGGGAATCTCTACAAATTACTTTCTTTGGTTTGAACAATAAGGAGGCTGCCTAAAAAATGGTTTTTATTTGAAGAATGACTAAGCATGTAATTAGGAGAATGACTAAGCATGTTTTATGTAGAATTTTATGTAGAGGAATTAAGCTTCGTATTCAGTTCTCTTCTGCAATTTCAGTTGAAAATTAAAGGAGTATAGGAACAAACCCTGTTTCTGACTTTTTATTTGTGGTTATTTATTTTTCTTTGGGGTTTTTTTGTTCACTTCCGGATCCTTCTGAGATTCTGTATTCTTGTCGCCTTAAGAATTACTACTAAAAATTTTGATTCTTTTTATAATTACTTAAAATTAGGTTACAAGCATAAAATAAAATTTATTAAAAGTTTGTTTTTAATAATCTGATGATGATGACAGTTTTCCATGAAATGGTACCATTTTGGTCAAAAATTATTTTAGGATAAAATTCTTTGTTCTTTAAATTTTTATGCAAACTTTTTGTTTTCATTTTTAAATTAAAAGCACTTTAAATTTTAAAGTAAACAAGTGATGAAAAAAACCAATGGTTTTTAAAAAAGCACATTTTCAAAATTGTATTGAGTTTAATTTTGAAAATATATATACTGATGACCAGGGCAACCAAAAACATGCACGAGCATGTTTTTTTCCTTAAGTGTTATTGAGAAATGGACTGGTTATTTATCCGTTTCATGAAAATTTATGAATTTTAAGCCCTATTTGTTAGAGCATATTTTTGCTGATTTCGCCTGTTACAGCACATTTCAGCATGTTTTTGCTTAAAGAGCATATTTTAGCTTTTTTAAACTTTTTTGAAAATAGCTGTAAAAATTAAAAAAAAACTTTCCAAAGTCATAGATAAGAACCAAGGCTATCATTTGATGAAAACAATTTCGTCTAAATTAAGTGACGCATCCAGCGAAATTGAAAACCAATATACCACTAATGAAACTTTATCATTAAAATTTGCTCATATAACGTCAGTTGATGTAGAAAGAAGCTTTTCGATGTATAAAAACGTTTTACGAACGAATAGACAAAGCTTTTTATTCCAAAATTTAAAAGAAATGTTTATACCCGTGCATATATATATGAACATCGGGTATATTAGATTTGCTCCTCCGTTTGTAACGAATCGATCTAGACGAGCTAGATATAGTGTCAAGGGTACGTATCGGCTCAGAATCGAAAAATTAGTCGATCTAGCTATGTGTGTCTGTCCGTCCGTCCGTCCGTCCGTGTGTCAGCACGATAACTCAAAAACTAAAAGAGCTAGAGTCTTGAAATTCACACAAAGTCATTTTTAGACAATTTCTAGGTTCCCTATTGTTTTTGGTTAAAATCGGACCAAGGCTTCGAGGAGCTGCCATACAACTTTTTTGCACCAATATGAATTTCTTCAAAACTATTTATACTACGGGGATGAAAATTACACACGGTTAGTTTTATAATGACTCCGGCACTTATATGAAGTTTCAAAATGTTAGGGCCCCATTTTCGGGGGGCTGCCATACAACTTCCTTGCACCAATATGAATTTCTTCAAAACTAATTATACTACGCGGATGAAAATTACACACGGTTAGTTATATAATAAATCGAGCACTTATATGAAGTTTCAAAATGTTAGGGCCCCATTTACGGGGGGCTGCCATACAACTTCTTTGCACCAATATGAATTTCTTCAAAACTAATTATACTACGAGGCTGAAAATTACACACGGTTAGTTATATAATGAATCGAGCACTTATATGAAGTTTCAAAATGTTAGGGCCCCATTTTCGGGGGGCTGCCATACAAAGTTTTCGATTCAATAACTGTGAATCTAATAAAGCTACAAGGTTAAAATTAAAATTGGGCAGGTAAATTAATAGGGCAAGTTACTTGGCAAAGTTGGACATCACTCGGACCATCGGACTTTTAGGGTGGGCCAATTTTTTTTTTTGTTTTTTTTTTTTTGTTGTTTTTTTTTTTTTTTTTTTTTTTTTTTTTTTTTTTAAGCTTAAGTTATGGGACAATGAATGAAAACTTTTTTTTTTTTTTTTTTTGTGATTTTTTTTTTTTTTGTTAATTTTTTTTTTTTTTTTAAGCTAAAGTTATGGGACAATGAATGAAAATTTTGTTTTTTGTTTTGTGATTTTTTTTTTTTTTTGTTAATTTTTTTTTTTTTTTTACGTCAAAATTATGGGGTAATGAGTTAAATGTATAAGGGAAGTAAATTACGGTTTATTTTATACACCATAGTGGGTATGCACGGGTATCTAAAAGTTGACAAGGGCAACTATAATCTTCCTCGTTTTTATATATTGTAACCAAAATTTTAATTAATTCTTGGCTTTATTTCTTTTAAGATAAAAAATGAATTAAGTAATACAAAATTTTAATTTTTTGTTATTTCGATTTTTTTGTATTTAAGTTATTTATTTTGAATATGACTGAATTTTGAAATGATTTTTTTTTTTATTTTTCTATGATTTAAATTTTATTTTATGAAGTTAAATGTTAATTTTTTTTTTAAATTACAAATGAATTCAAAAAAAAATTTATTTAACAATTATACACAAAAATGTTTAAATAAATGAACAAAGTTCGAATAAAAAAGTTTTATATGTGCTATTTCTCTAATTTTCTAATTGTTTTTTCTTAAAACCAATTATATATTTCTTTTCTTTTAGGCTATAAAAATCAGGTTCAAAAAATGGAAACTTTATGGCTTTATATTTTGGCTTAAAAGAGCATATTTTAAGGTTTTTAAGAGCATATTTTAAGTGCTTATTTGCAGTTTTTAAGGGCATATTATAAGAGCTTAAAACGTGTTTTTTAGAGCATATTTTTGGTTGCCCTGCTGATGACTAAGTTACTGCTTACTTATAAAATATACTGCTAACAGTAAATTTTCAATTTTAAAGTTCTAATAGCCCTTCAATAAGGAAAGTTGCCAAATTTCTTAATCTAACTTCATGTAACACCCCCCTCTATTTTTTGAGGTTCTAGGAATTAAATTGTGAATTCCCCAAAAATTTGGAATTTTACTTAGAATTATACTATCTAAGCTAAAATTGTTAAAACTAAGAGACAATTTCTTCAATTTAAAGAACCCCTTTTAAGTTTAATATAATACTGCACGGGACGGCGGACGGACATACATACCTAAATCAATTTATTTTTCGATTCTGATTCGATACATACACTTGAGTCTATATCTATCCCCTCCTTCTCTGTTTCACAAACATAATGGCAAATTTATTATACCCTTTGACTATATAGTCATACGGGTATAATAAAACGTAATGTTAGTAATACGTAGAATTTTAAAAAAGAGTATCTTGGCAATTACAACTAAATGAAAAAAGGTTTATCAGGTAAACCATGATTTTGCCAAAAGAAGTATTTTGCAAAATTGAAAACAATAAGCTTCCAAAATTTTGTTTAGAGCAATTTTCTGGCCGACATGTGTTTAACAAATTCCAAGTCTGGTAATTGACTCAACTTGATTATGAAAGAGATGTCAATCGGTCAAGCCGTTTTTAATTTAGAGTAAAGTAACTAAAAAAATATTTAAAAAAATGTTTTGCCGTATTGGGTTAACGGAACTGAACAGTTTTCGCAAAATTTAACATGATCAATCTTAGGACTGACATGAGTTAACAAATTCCAAGTACATGTTGAACATGTCTTTTATTGAACATTTCTTAGCTTATTTTGTTCGATTTTACTCTAGGGAAGTAAATTTTTTCAAGATATCATTAAACTTGGCCTCACTGTTGGCAAACTCGTTATCTGTTATCCCTAAGTGGCCGGGAATTTATATTAGTTTTATGCATTTATTTGAATTCGTTTAACAACAAGCCGAATAATTTTAAAAAAATTTGCCTATACAGTTTCACTCTATATTCTGTATTTGAAATGGGTACTAGGAGCTTGCATTCACCTTATTTAAAATAATTTATATCACATGCTCACTGATTAAAAATAAATTGCATACTTTTAGGGGAGTTTATACGGTATTAATTACAATATAGGATGTTAAATTCATACCAATTTTTATCGAAATCTCCAAAGGTATATTGATAAACTAAATCATGATTTTTTATTTTTTTCAAAGTGTGTGTAGAATTTTTAAGATTAAATAATGTTTGTACAAAAATCAAATAAAAATTTTTTTTATTTTATTTTAAAGATAGAATATCGAAAGTAAAATTAAAATTTTTAACAAAAAAAAAATTATAAAATTAATAAACCTTAATATAGTCGTAGAGTATTAATGTTTGTGGAATATTAGGTTCACGTTATATACAAGGATCGATTTTATTCAAATGCCCTTGGCATCAGTCTTGTAAAATGTTTCTTTTTTCACTTCAAAGTAAATCTTTAAAGGTTTCTTCCATCTTACATGAATACAACAAAGGATTCTCCTATATTCCTCTTTTCAATTTCCGCTTTTGTATTTTTATTCTATTCGAAAAATTTTAATTTTCACAAACTGCTTATATGAAATATAATACGCGGTAGGTATTGTTTTTGTATCAAAAACTGAACCCAGATATTTACGTTTAGACGTCTAGGGTACATAAATCTGTGATTGATACTAATTTGAAACTTTTTAGACGATTTGTTGGTCTTTTAAAGAAGGAAATATGGGTGTGCTGAAACCCAAAAAACGTGGTTTTTATAATATCCGTTTGTATGTATGTATGCATGTAGCTCTTGAAGAGGCACTTCAATTTATCAAATTGGTTACACAAATAAGAATTATTGGAAATCTTGTTTGTAAAAAAACTCTACTAAAGATTAAATTTAAATTAAAGTTTTCCTGTAATAGCGGTTGGTTCTGTGGTGGACACAGCATATTTTCTTTTATTATCTTTAAATGTATCGTGGATTTTAAAATTTTTTGAATGAAAAACTTAATAAATTGACAGCGTTTTAGCTTAATTATAATCATAAACAGTTATTACAAATACTATTGTAAAATTAGTTTAACACATACAATTACAAAAAATCAATATTATTTTTAATCTCGTGTAAATCCAGCGAAAAATGTGAGAATATTTAATTAAGTTTTTTAAAAATATATATAAAAATAGAAAATGAATTCAATTAAATTATGTCACCTACTAAAAAACTAATATTAATTTATTTTATGTAACATTAAAAACTATTCAACATTCAAAAAAATTTAATAAATTTTTAATTTGTTTATATTCCCTATCCTCATCACTGTATAAACCTTGTAAGTGCATAAAATCACTTCAAAGTTCATTTTCAAAAGTCTTTTTAACGGTAAATTGTACCAAGTTTTAAATGGGAAATTATTAATTTACAGTAAAGTAACTGTATATATAATTAATATTTTATTTGCACCTTACATAAGTCAATGTCATTTTAAAGCGTTTACAGACTTATGAAGGCTTCATTATAATAATTTTCAAAATAAAAGCATGGAATCACAATAGAAATAAATCTGCCGTTTGAAATAAATGCGTTGGTGTTGAGGTTTTAATTGCGAACCATTAAAAATGAAAGTTTTATTTTTATTACTCTGTTTATTGTTTTGGGTTCAAGGTGTTTCGTTTAATTTTCAAATTTAAAATATTAATTTATAATTTATATAATAATAAATATATTGATTATTACACTACTAGACATTCATATTGAATAACAATTTTTAAATATAAGCAGTCCTAAATCAAATCACTAAAATCTTTTGTCTCACTCATTTTTCTAACTAAAAAGTAAATAATTTTGTTACTAAAATTAAATTATCGATCCTAAATATAGCCTTGAAATTTTCTGAAAGCAATAAATTTTGTGGTGTATTTTGATTTTATTTTATTCGTTTGGCATCTATTACACTAATTTGAAATAATTATTATTGATAATAGAGTTGTAATTTAATCGTGAATCAAACGCACCATTAACTTTTATTAGAAATTGATGAAGAAAAAATGGAAAATTTTAAATTTTGCATTGATTTTTGAAGAAAATTTGTAAATTTTAAATTGGTTTTGAATGTTTAATATAAAATAATGATATTGTGAATTGCTTAGACGTCTGAGGTCTGTAAGTGACACAGGCCTGTAAGTGATACTTATTTGACACTTTTAAGAAGATTTGTTTATCTTTTAGAGAAGGCAATGTAGATCCCACCATCTTTGAACGAGGTGATTGGATTTGTATTTTTTATTTTATTACGACCGAAAGTGCCAACCTTCAAAAGTCATCTGTTAAAGTGCGGGGTTCCTTTTGGGTACTATGCGATTTTAACACATCAAAGCCAACCCCTTTTTTGAACTAAATTTTAGGGTTTTATTCTAACATTTAAGGTGGACTTGGTTAAACAAATGTACAATTTGGTTTCAAGGATGCAGATGTGGAAGGATATTGGGATTTAAGTTAATGATATTTAAGATTGTCGAATTATCGGGATGAGGAAAATTGGATGGGATATTTAGAAAAACGATTTTTATATTCTTCCGAAACTAAGCTGAATCGTACAAATATGCATTATAAACTTTGCAGAACATATTTGCTTGAAAATGGTTTCATAAACGTGATGAGAAATTGAAAGATAAATTTCCATATTTGTTAGTTCAGCTGTGCAGGCATGGGCGTCTATTGCCCTCCTTGTTTCTCGTAAACTGCTACTGATGACAATATAAAATTACATAACGTTCCGTATAGTTAGGTCTGCAAATTTTAAAAACGTGCCATGTAACTTATTTTCATAGTTTACTGTTATAGAAATTATACAAACTAATAAAGGGTCATCGGGACTTGAAGTTTATCATTTCTGTCAACCAGTTTTTTATTCTTTTTAGCTCTACCATTTCTTTATATGTCAAACTCTGTTTCTGTCAAATAGCTGATAACATTATTTAAATTGAAGGTTTCATAAGTGTTCCAGTTTAGTTTGAAGGTTAAGTAAACTTTTATTACTGTATAACGGAGACGGACAAACTGAGTTAATAAATTTTATATTAAATTTTTAAAATTTTTTAAAATTTCATAGAATTTTAAAATAAATAAAAAAATAAATGAAATTCGGAGAAAAAATAATTTTAAAGGTATAAAAACAATTTATTATAAGGTGTCTGGAACATCGAATTTCTTTAGGGACTTATGAAATAAGTTGATGTTTTGTATATAAATCTAATAAAAACCGTGTTTAAATTCAAAATTATAACAGAAAGGAATGGGTATTATTTATAGTTCATTTTAAAGTTTAACTCCTTCTATAAATAAAATAAAGTTTTCAGATCTATAAATTTATTTATTTATTTATAAACAGTCCCTTACCTACTCATACAATGTAATAAGGGAATGAAGCAGCCCTTCCTTTTCAGGCGTGGCAGATTATACTATTTAGTAATTTTATTAGTTATATTATTTATTTTGTTTAAATCATATATTTTATTCTTTACTATATATATTTGGTCACCATGGAGATTTTAAAAATATAAATGTTTTAATGGAAATTTCTTAAAGGTTTCCGATTTAAAATATACTCATCTTCCAAATTTTATATATTAATTTTTGAGTTGTTCTGAAGAAAGTAACCTTGATGGCCCATAGCATTCTACAGCAAACCCTGGATCTGTATTTAAATGATATAATTTAATGTTTATTAGGAAATTTTTATTCAAAATTTTTTTTCAATGGATGATAGCGAAGAAATTAAAATTAAAAGACACAAAAAACTCTTTTAAGTTGTTGAAAAATAAATTGAATAATAATTGGGTCTGTGTTCCATTTAAATGATAAGAAAAAACGGGAAAAAAGATTTTAATGAATAAGTATTAAATTATTTTCAAATGACCGTCAAGGAGACTCGATTCTTCACGAAAAACGAATTTTAATGTCCTCACACTGATTGGAAAACATTTCTATTTTGTTTCCTTTTACTTTTATATTTGTATTCGTATTAAATTTTTATTGTACTTTTATTATGTGTAGGAGTTTGGTCCGGAGTACTTGTGATGATCAATTAAAAATTCTCCTTTTAAATAAAACATATTTAATGAATCAATAAATTGTAAAACAAACAATGGAAATACCGGTTACTCCAAAGTTATTCGTTTTGAAGCAATTGAAGTTTTTTGGTATTTTTCCGAATTATTTTGCATCCTCATCCTCTAAACCAACTGTATATTTGTGTCATAGGTCCCCACCTTAAAGTTTGGTTACAAAAGCACGTGGCATTGGTGGGTTCAATTCGAACACTACTCAAAGGAACATCGCAGAGACTTAGCGACTTTTGAAACTTTCCACTGTCCTTCGTAAAAAAAAGGATTAAGTTGTTCATTAAATTTACAGTTAGGTACAGAGTTATCGACCAAAGGCATATTAAAATTTAAAATTGTAAATAGAATTTCAATAATTCATACTATTTCAACATTCGTTTAATTTAAAGCTGAGAGCAATTTGCTAAAATTTAATAATGTAAACCAAAACAATCGTCTTCCAAATAGCCTTCGCATTTCATTTTAATGCGATGTTAAATTCTTTTGAGGAACATAAGAAAAATAACGGTATAAATTGTTTTTGGGGTATTTGTTGTTTTGGGGATTAATTTTAATCTTTCTTATAACTCCTTAAAATTTGTTAATTTGTTTGGTTTTAACAGTAATGTATATATATATTTATTGATTCTGTTTTAAGCTCCAACCCATTATAACCAATAGTTTACATTCGAATTAATATTGTCAAATTTTACCTTACATAATTTACATAACATAATTACTTGAAAAATTTTAATCCATATACAAATTTCTTATTTTACTCTACATACATAATTAAGTTTATCTGAATTTCAACCGACTATTTAGTACTTTTTTTTATTTATTTATCAGATTGTAAACAAAATTTTAAAAACAAATTTGCCTAAAAAATTACAGAGAATTTCACACTTAAACGAAAATATGGTGGCACTGATCACAGCGGTACACGTTCTTTGAACATATATATATATATATATATAATGGTTTTTTTCATTAAAAATGTAAATTAAAATATTTTTAAGGTGGACAATATGGTGTTAATCGAAATATTCTTTTCGATTGAACAGGAGGAAACTTGGGTGAAACTATTGAAACTTGGTGAAACTTTCGGGAATACAAAAAGACTTTATAGGCCTCTCTTTCGTTTAATGGAGTGAATATACGAGAATGATTATAAGAAAACACGTCCACGATCAAGTCAATAAATGATCCCTATCCCCCATAATACAGAAATTCCCAATAGCTTCCACCATAATCCCAAATCCTTCCATATCCCCATCCCTGTTAAACTACTTAAAGAAACACCGCACAGTTTCAATTGGCGGCTTTCGAGCTTTCCATTCCGTAAAAAAGAAAAAAAAAAAAAAATTAGAAAGTGAAGACAACTGTAATATTTTTGATTATATTTTGGGTAACACCTTAAAGTTCTTCAAGTGTTCAAGTATTTTTATGGCCTCATTACCTAAAAATCAGTATATTCGACATGGTCTTCAAAAGTAGAGCGCATGTTTCTAAAACTCTTTTCTAAATAAATTTAACTGAAATTACGTAATACCCTGTAAATACTTTTTGGAATGGTACATGTTGGAATAGGGGGTAATATTATATTCGTGTTATTAGAATTAATCTTAATGAATTTCGCATACAATTAAAACAAGAGATTATAATAAGCCTTATAACATGTAGAAACGTTTTACATTTTCAATCAATACAATTTTGTTTATATTGTAATAATTTTGTATTTGAGTAATAAAGTATTTCTGTATCTGTGAGTTATATTATTCAACTGAATTGTTTCTTTATATTCTTATATTAATTTATTTATTATTAAAGATATATAATTATTAATTATTGATTAAGCCATTAATTTGAAGCCAATGGTGAAGGTAGCTGAGTCGAATCGAAAACGAGATAAAAGTTTCTCACTTTTAACCGGATTCGAACCTGGTCCTTCCGCATAAAAGGTCGGCATTCCAACCACTATACCACCCAGCCTTTCTTCCAGTTAAAAAATTTTATTTTTACCAAGATTTTTACTGATACTTTTTTTAGACTTGGACGAGTTTTACAAAAGTAGAATCAATTATACAAACCTTTTGAATAATTTCATGAGATAAGTCTAATTACGAAGACTATTCCAATTTGAATATCCATTTTCCATTAACAAAACATTTTAGCGTGTCGTATATATTACACATTAAGTAAATTCAAATTTTTTTTCACCATTTTCCTACTCCATGATTTCACCAATTCTATAATAAAATTTTCATTATTATGATCTCATTATTTTCATATTGTGTACCCACAATAAAATCATAAAAATCGATGCATTATATTAAAGAATTTATTGTCTTTATAAACGGGGCAGATGAGGCACAAATGAATTTTACAATATGAATGAAACTACGCAATATGGGGTATAAAAACAACAACAAAATAAAGCTTGTATAGATTTTATAATTTTTTTTTTGTTTACTCTGACAACAAGCAAGCAAAAAAAAAAAATAATTAAATTTATTATGTTTTTTTCGTTTACTTCCCCATTTTACGATAAACCCGGGTTATCTTGTGTTTATTTTTCTGTTCTGTTTGATGTTTACCAAGAAAGTTGTAAATGTTTTCTTCAGGTTTTGTAAACATTACGGAAATAAAAAGTAATAAACTATTTTTAATAGAGCAAATATAAAATTAATGTCAAAATATACACGGAATTCTTAAAAAAATGCGGTTAGTTGCATTTAAGTGTGATATCGTAATATCGTATAATTTACCACAAAATTCTATAGAAATTTTTTGCATATGCCACATTTTCCAAGAGTACTTAAGTAAAAACAGAATGTAAATATACAAAATTAAAATTAATAAAATAAGTTTTAAATATTAAGTGATGTAATTAAAATTAATCTAATTAACTGGAAAAGGTAATTAAAAAATGAATTTATTAATTTTATATCTGGTTTCCAATTAAAGATTAAATTATCCAATCTGGTATATTGCACTTAAAAGTGTTTATTTACGAAATTAAATTATCACTTAAATTGAAATTTTTATAGGGTTGAAAATGATAGTATGGTAAAATTTTATATGAATTTTTACTTGAACTTTTTCAAATTGATTTTTCATTAAAAGTTTCATTGTTATCTAAAGCAGTTTTAAGATTCGTGAACGAAAATACATAGATTTAATATTTTGTCAAATTTGAGACTTGAAAGCTAAGTACAAGCTAGATACGGTAGATCAAGTTTTCTTAGGCCTCGAACATGCAAAACACAAACAGCCACTTGTCGCTCTAAAGACCACGCATATAAAAACCAATATTTTAGAAATTTTTTTTTGAAAAATCATTCGCTCTCTGTTTGAATATCCCGGGCCTTAGTAGATTTTGAAATGTACCAACTTCTTTTAGTGGATTTTATATTAAAATGAGTTGGTATAGTGAGTAGAATCTGTTTATTCGGAAACGTACCAACGTAATATTAAGTTTAGGTATATTTTATTCACCATTACATTTGCCTGAATAGATATATCCGTAAGTCTATGGATCCGATAACAATCGAAAAGTGAGTTGATTTATCTATGTGTTCTTGCCCATCTATTCGATCTTCGGTAAAATAAAGCTAATAAACTAAAGGAGCTAGAACTTTTACAAATTTATTAGAATATAAAAGTCATCTATGTTATTTAGGTTAAGATAGCAAAGGAGTTAGACTAATTTTAAATAGCTTCTAAACAATTTGGCTTTATCTTATGAGTTATATTACACATAATTGGCTGGATATCTGATATTTTATTAAAAAAATATAAGTTTTCCGTTAAGAACTTCTGGCATTTTTAAAAAGTCTATGAATATGGATAGAGTTAAACCCAACGCGGCCTTATTTCAACTTTTCGGCCTTCGTGAAAATTCAAGGTCTTATAATTCATGTCGCACAGTAGCACATTGACTTCTAATATCTTTACAAAATTATTCACAATTAAAAATAAACGACCAGTATCAAATTCAAGAATACATAATTAATCAAATTCAAGAATAAAAGTATCGACTTTCGAAGAGATCCTTTTCTGCTTCCAGTTTGTCAGTCTACGCAAAATTTGATTGCTTTGGTAAAACAGGTTCGAGTAGCTTTCCTTCAACTGAATGATATTTGATTTGTACTAGTTTTGTAATAGTTAGGTATCCCATAGTTGACATAGTCTTCTTTACTTACTTTTTTAGAAGTATTGGGTCTGAGAAAATGAAAACCTTTTAGTACTAAGAGGAACAAACTAATTTTTTTATTATAGATATGATCCGACCAAAGTTTGAACCCGAGACCCTTCGATTTTTAAGGCCGACGTTCTAAACACAACGCTACTGATCGGATCAAATTAAAGTAATTTAACTTGTAATAAATAAATATTTTTTATATATGATTAATTTGTGTATATAAGGAAACCAAATTTTATAAAGCGAAATATTAACCAGTGAACCAACTTTATAAATTTAGTATGAAAATCTACGGTAGAAACTCTGTAGAGAGAAAGTCTAAAAACTTTTATCAAGAAGCATTAAAAACAAAATCTGAATTTAGAGAGATTACACCCTAGAAAATTGTCCAATTGTAATCGATGATACAGAAGATTTAAAACAGATTGGTATTATAACAAACGTCTTCAAATAGTTGCACCGAGCTTTTTGTCTCAACCCAACCATTTAGGCTCTCGCACGTGTACACCTAACTTAATAAAGAATAAATCCTTAATATTTAAAATAAAATCTGCAAACTGATTTTTGTTCTATTATGCAAAATAATAATTATAATAAATTTCTATTTTATTTTTTTGATTTTAAAAAATCTACACGTGAAATTTTAAAATTTTTGCATCTTCATTTTAAATTTAGAAGTCATGAACCCAGACAAATACATTTTATTTGGATTGAGTTTTCTTTTGAAAATAAAATGCAGTAATCAATCAAAAACTTTACATTTTCAACAATGTTGAAGAACGTTAACTAACGCGATTATCATGCTAATCAAAAGTCATTGAATTTCTATGGTAATTTATATAAAAATTCAGAAAATAAAATTTTTGAAAAAAAAAATCGCTTTTCTTATGTGTAGATTATTAGATGTATGAAGATGATTTTGACTATAAAGAAAACTTGATTCTATCATTTAAAAGACTTTAATATGAGATTTTGCTTATATGCTTCTTACTTTTTTGAAAAATTAAATTTTAAAATATTTTGATAAAAGTCCCCCCTCCCGTTTATTTACTCCATCTACAAAATTAGCAATTATATATCCTTGGGAATTATTTTTAAAATAAAATAATTCCAAGAAGGATTGTATAAGCTTTTTTTCTTGCATAAAGTGGTTTTGAATTATAAAGTCTGTTAATTTTTCCGATGGTTCAATTTGGCTCATCTGCGAAGCTGTTCTTTCTTTTGGAACAAAAAGCATTTATACTAATCGGTTGATACTTTAAAGAATTATTAGAACTCCAGATTCCTGAATATCCTTCAATCCCTGAACATCATGATACTAGAATCAATTTATGAAAGCTACCCATAAGCTACTCATAATTTTCTATGTGCCAAATTTTAACTCATTCCGAAGGTCAGATTTCGAGATTTCTCAAAAAGACTGATGTTTTTGTGCTGGGACCTCCCTAGCCAGAGGTACCATTTGGCCCATTTACGAGCTTATTATGAATATTGACAAAAAAAAGCACTCATGCCAAATTTGCTTGAAATCGATTGAAACTAACGCGAGTTATTGTGTTCATAGACCCACATACACACACACGTACAAGTGAACAAAAGTAATTTTTGAACTAACGCGTTTCTTTCAAAATGAAACAACTTTTGTTAACATTTTTTTCTACAGTATTGATATGTTAGCCAGCTGAAATGGTAAATAACAATTGTTTATTGAAGTTCGAGTGGCACCCTTGCACACTGACATCAATATTGATCCCGAAATATCGAAAGTATAATTTGAGTATTTTAAAAATTACCAATGCCACAGTGTTTTAGAATCGGAGGTCGCTTTATATTTTGAGTTCAAACCCTGGTCAGATCATATCTTAATAAAAAAAAATATCGTAAAAATTGTATAATTATAAATTATATAAAAAATATTAATAACTATTGTGTACGATAATAGATGTCGGAAATAATTTAGTTGTGTATGCAACGCCCTAGTCAAATTAATGATTAATGAAACTGAAGCTAATCCTAAAAGGCTTGAAACATACGGCAATGAGACTTTCGTTATAAAGATATCAGAGATAATTACGTATGTTTCTGCTTACTAAATTGAAAAAAGTAGTAAACCCAATGCTTGGAAGATTTTTCTCTGGGAATTTACTTCATCTACACAAAACAAATAATTATTCCAAGGAAAATCAAAGTTAATGTACTGCATTTAAATGTATACATTTAAACTACAGACACATAATCAAATCAAAACATACCTATATTTATTATTGTTATTTTCAGTTCATTACAATGTACCTGTCAAAAAACAATTTATAACAGCCTATAAAAAAAATTATTTGATATAACCTTTGAAATTTTTTTGTGAAGTTATTCAGACATTTAATTTGGTGTATTTGAAAGTTCTGATGACATTTAAGAAGAATTGATGTGTGAAAATTTGAGCTTAAATAGTTTAAAAATTTAATATTTCAAAAAATTTTTTAAATAATTTAAAAGTTTCACACAAAAGAAGTTTAAAGTATATTTCAAATACTTTTATAGCGTAAAAAATTGTTTTTATAATTTAAAGATTTAAGACCGTTATGACCTTTTGTTTTTTGTATCGTTATTGTAAGTCTGTTTCCATCTATAGATTTATATCGACAAATAACTGAAGTTACACTTAAGCCATTTTAGACAATGACTATAACATACTTATAATAGCATTTTTCTATATGTCAAATCTAAAATTGAAATGTCAATAAAATCCAGATGTGAATTGAAATGTCCGAAAAAAAACAATCGATTTCTGTCAGAATACATATTTGGATTCATTAAACCAGAGAACTAATAAAATAAAAACATTTTGAGTTCAATAACCATATTAATTTAAATTAAAAAATGGTATAAATTGATTTATAGTTATTGAAATTTATTTGAATTTTCAGGGTGATGGAATGCGTCAAATAATTATCAATAATTATGAATCTAATAATTATATTTATTTGATAATAGTTATTGATTATTATTTTGACGCATTCCATGGTTCTTCAAATTATTTTGAATTTTTTTTTTAATTAATTATCAAAAATTGATATGTCAGAATAATATCATAAACTCAAATAGGAAGTCAGAATTATTAATTTTTAAACTTTCATTCAAGTTCATTCATTCAAATAATTTTGTAAAAATGTGCTCTGTATATGTCGTCCGTATGTTTACAAAAATTTTTACACCGTTTGAAATAGAGTAAAGAAATTTTAACCATGGGTTGTTTTTACAAAAAAAATAATTTCGTAGAAGAATTATTCCCCCCCAAAGTTGGAAAAAGCCCTAAAAGCCCAATTGTTATAACAAGAGTTCTGTTTGATATATTTTCAATCTGAAAACGGCAAACGATAATTAAACTTTATAAATATTTAAAAGACAAATGTTTAGGGTTGCCATACGAAACTTAAATTTAACATTACACAAAACTCAATTTTTGCAAAATTTTTGGCCACAAATATCTTCTGAACGGTTCAAGCTAAATGTTTGGGTTTTCTGTTCCCATGTAAAACATATTTCTCTCCTAAGGGTCTATCTAATATCTATAAAGCCTATATTCGACCTAAGACGTAGTATAACTTCCACATTTAGGCTGTCGCACTCCAAACTTCTTTGAGCTACCTCGACCAAATTCAAAATCGCGCCTTACGCCTAAACACTGCCTAAACACAGCAAATAACACTTATTCAACGTTAATCTCGTCGAAATATTACAGCGATTTCTCTGTTTTGTTATAGATATCTTGACACTTGCTCTATTGAAATAAAGTCAATTATGCCTCCTCTTAAACAATTCCAACGTAACAATAGAGGAGCAACAAGTGCTCATTTCTACACTGTGGAAATTCCAAGATGGTATTTGTCGTGAGGACTGCGAAGATGTGGAACATGCTTCCATCTAATGTGTTCCCCTATGTTAATAATATCCCATACTACACCTTGCAAAAATTCAAAACGAATCTTTTCAGATTCAATTCCAATTTACTCCCAAATCCTGGAGTATAAAAAAAAAAAAAAATATGTAGAATATTTATTTGAATAATAATAGACACGTCAATCACTTTCAAGGTTATTTTAAAATTTGAAATCATTTAATTAAATCCTTTTTTCTTTGATTATATAGAGCACTGCTCTTATATAGAATCCCGAATAATTGATTTTCTACTTATTTTGAAATTTTTATTTGCTTTAAAAAGAATTTAATAATACAAAAGAGTTCCTTATTCTTCCAATTTAACCTAGTATTTAAATTTTTAAAACTATTTTAATTTTAAGAGTTTAGTTTTCGTTCTTAACTTCTTCTTCTATTGCGCTACAGTCCGTTGTCGAACCTTGGCCTCCTGAATCATCCTCTTCCAGTTCACGCGATCTTAGGCAGCAGTTATCCAAGCTCTTGCAGCATTGATACAGCGTCTGACTCGACTGCATCAACCCATCGATTTCTCGGCTTTCCCACTGGTCTTTTTCTATCTATTTTCCCGTTCAATACTTTTTTTGGAATGCGGGAATCTGGCATACGTTTTATGTGACCGGCCCACCTAAGGCGTTGTAGCTTGATGTATGTCAAAACATCGCTGTCGGTGTATACATTGTATAGCTCTGCGTTGCGTCGCATTCTAAATTGGCCCTGGTCGATAATTGGCCCGATAATTTTACGGAGTATTTTTCTTTCGAAACGGGAAAGTAGGTTTGCCGTCGCTTGGGTGATCGTCCACGATTCACTGCCGTAGCATAACACCGGTCTGATAAGAGATTTGTACAGCTCAAGTTTACATTTTCTGCTGACTTCTCGAGATCTCATTATCTTCAACACAGAGTAGTATGCGTTGTTTGCCTTGCCTATCCTTCGGGTTACCTCTGATGTTTCATCATTTCCACTTGTTATTTCGGCCCCTAGATAGACAAAACTTTTTACTACTTCCACGTTGTCATCACCAAAAGTAATGTTTTGTCTCTCTCTCTGGTTACGTCTGGATACTACTAACATTTTCGTCTTATCGATGTTTATCCTCAGACCCAGTTCTATAGCTGTTTTCTCTAACTGGATATAGCATTCTCTGACACCTGCCTCTGATCTTCCTAGTAGATTTAAGTCGTCTGCGTATGCTGCTATCTGGGTGGTTTTGAATAGCAACGTGGCATTCGGGTCAGATGGGATTTTCCTGACTATGTGCTCCAGGACAAGATTGAAAAGCATAGGCGCGAGTCCATCCCCCTGTTTCAGTTCCTGTTTGATGTTGAAGGGTTCTGTGAGGTCCCCTTGGATTTTTACCCTCGCGCTTGTGTTTTGCATAGTCGCTTTAATCAGTCTTACTAGCTTTGAAGGATTTTTTTTACCGTTTCTCCTCCACCACGCAGAAGTTCAGCCGGAATGTTATCTGCACCAGGAGCCTTGTTATTTTTCAATAGCTCTATGGCATTGATCACCTCTGTTAATGTAGGTTGTCCCGTGATTTCATTTTGGGTTTGCCTTTCCACTGTGATCTGTTGTTGTTCATTTACTTCATCGTTTGGTGCATTTAGTAAGTTTTCAAAATATTCTTTCCACCTGTTCTTAATGTCATCCTCAGATGATAAAAGATTATCTTCTGCATCTCTACATAAGTTTGACTGGGCTTTGTAACCATCTCTGATGATGCGGATGTCTTTGTATGCTGCTCTGATACTATCGCGATTTTGCAAATTATCTTGGACCTTTCTTAGCGCATCGTTCTGCCATTTCCTTTTTTTCTTTCTGCAGATTTTGTCGGCCTCTCTTCTAAGTTAAGTTGCTCGAAATGTAGTTGCTTAGCACGTGTTGGTCTACTTAATTTTCCTTTGTGTGCTTCATTTCTTGCGGCTACCGCATCTCTGCATTCTCCGTCATACCATTTCGTTTTCGAACTTTTATTGGCTGGAAACCAATAGTTTCTTCAGAAGCTCGATGCAGTGCCGTTTTTAAACTATCCCACATTTCATTTAGCTCCATGTGTTGCAACTCCTCTAGATTTAAGTTTGTCTCGATCGACGCTTTGTACTCGTTTTTCACAGATGTTATATTGAGTTTGCTTACGTCCAGTTTCGTTGCATTGTGTTTCCTCAATGCTCGTTTGGCTATGATTCTGCTCCTATATCTGACTTTCACAAGATTATGATCCGATCCACAGCAGGCTCCTCTATATGCTCTTACATCCATGATGTGGGATGCCCCTCTCTTTTCAACTAAAATGTGATCAATTTGGTTGAACGTTTTTCCGTTGGGAGATATCCATGTAATCTTATGAATGTCCTTGTGGGGGAAGAATGTGGATGATATAACCTTTCTCTTGCTACTCGCGAAATCGATTAATCTTTGTCCGTTATCGTTGGTGGAACTATGTAGGCTGTGTTCTCCAATCGTGCCTTTGTATACTTCCTCTTTTCCAATTTTCGCATTCATGTCCCCGAGCAGAATTTTAACGTCATTCGATGGTATTTGATCGTAGACAGCCTCCAGTTTACTATAAAAGTCCTCTTTGACCTGTTCCGCCTTATCCTCAGTAGGTGCATGAGCGTTTATCAAGGATACATTGTGCAATCTTGTTTTGATGCGGATTACACAGAGTCTCTCATTCACCGGTTTAAAATCTAGGATCGCCTGTTTGTACGCTTTGTTAACTAAAAATGCCACGCCGAATTCTCTCTTTCCACCATCTTTTCCACTGAAGAATACCGAGTGGCTCCTAAGATCCGAGATACCTTTGTTGTGCCATATTTTAACTTATAAACCAAAAATATTAATTAAATACTTTTTGTAAAATTAACAAAAGAAGCATTCCTTAGAATTTTATATTCAAGTTTACGTGGGATTATTATTAGTGCAATTTTTAGTACAACCATTAAATCCAAATAATAATATTTTCTTAAATCAATAAAGTGTTTTTAAGTTAAAAGAAGTAAACTTGGACCTCTGTGGTGTAGTAAGTTAGTATTTTACTAATTCACTGAGGTTTGATTCCCCATGATTATTTGAAAAAAATTATTGAAAAATAAAATTTCTTTACTAAATCTCCTTTGTAGTTATATATATATAAATTAAAATATAAAATATATTATAAGATTATGGTAATACTTATAGAGTTAATTTAAATACCTCAAAAATTAAAAGCTGCTTGATTTCGTGTAAAAGAAATCAGTTTAACTAAATTCTGCGATTCCAAGGGGAAAATATAGAGTGATCAGAAAATCTAAGCATTTTAGGTTTGTAGTTAAACCAAAGATGCTGTGAAATGAATGTATTTTTAATATAGCCAAATATGCTGCCTAATGTTAGGGTTTTCTGTACCGTTTTAAAACATATTTCTTTCCAAAGGATTAGTCTGATATCTATAAAGCCTATGTATTTGACCTAAGAAAGAGTACAACAATCACATTTAGGCTGACACATTCCAAACTTCTTTCTCGCAAACAGTTATTTCGACAAAATGCAAAACTGCGGCTTACGCCTAATAAGGGAACTCCCGAACAAGTAACACTTGCTCCATTTAAATATCGTGGAAATATCGTAACGATTTCTCTGCTTTATAGATATCTTGTAGGTACCACTTGCTCTATTGAACTAAATCAATTATATCTCCTCTTAAACAGTTCCAACGTAACACAAGAGAAGATGAAAGTGGTCGCTTCTACACTTTGGAAACATCAGATGTTTTAAAACTATTTATGGAAACTTATTTTTTGTGAGGACTGCAGTGGAAAATGTTTCCATTTCTGTCAATAATGCTCCATTTTATAATTTGCATATATTCAAAACAAATATTTTTAGATTCGTTTTTAACCTTCCCGCAATTTCCATAGCAGCATCCTATTTTATCAATTTGGGTTACGTATATGCTTTATGAATATTATTTAAATCCCTTTATTATTAAAGTAGGGATAACAGTAGAAAAAAAACGAGGAAGAGTGTAGTAGAGTAGACTGTGTCAACTCTGGGATACCCGTATGACCGTTATATAAACATTATATCATTATTATTATAAACATTAATTACTTTTGGCAAAATTTCAAACATACCAGCTTTATTAGGTGAAATATAATGCAAATATAAAAGAAGGAGTTGTATGGCAGCTACTCGAACCCTCTGCAGTAGACCAACCAAATTTTGCAGTAACTTTGGCCATTACACTAAACTATTTTTGGCAAAATTTCAAACACCCACCTTTAATAGGTATAGAGTAATGCTCATATAAAAGAAGGAGTTGTATGGCAGCTACTCGAACTCACTGCAACAGACCAACCAAATTTTGCAGAAACTTTGGCCATAAAACTAAACTAATTTTGGCAAAATTTCAGACACGCAGCTGTAATAGGTACAGAGTAATGCTCATATAAAAAAAGAAGTTGTATGGCAGCTACCCGAACCCATGGACCAAAATGGCTGGATTTAAATAGCGATGACGGCTATTGCAAAAAAACGAATTTGCGAAAATTTCAAGATCCTAGCTCCTTTAGTTTTTGAGTTATCGTGCGGACGGACGGACGAACAGACGGACGGACAGACGGACGGACGGACAGACGGACAGACATACATAGCTAAATCGATTTATTTTTCGATTCTGATCCGATCCATACACTTGAGTCTATATCTATCCCCCCTCCTTCTCTGCGTCACAAACGTAATGGCAAATTTATTATACCCTTTGACTATATAGTCATACGGGTATAAAAAGAATACGACTACCCAGTCTTATGATTCATTCACCTGGAATGCCAAAAAAATAAAAAATGGGCCATAACTAAACATTTTTCATCATTTCTCAAAACTTAAACACACGACTGTCTAGTTATATATTAGTTACTTTCGTTTAATTTTCCATTTTCATATTTCATCTTAAAAACGAGGAAGAGTGTAGTAGAGTAGACTGTGTCAACTCTGGGATACCCGTATGACCGTTATATAAACATTATATCATTATTATTATCAACATTAATTACTTTTGGCAAAATTTCAAACATACCATTAGGTGAAATATAATGCTCATATAAAAGAAGGAGTTGTATGGCAGCTACTCGAACCCTCTGCAGTAGACCAACCAAATTTTGCAGTAACTTTGGCCATTACACTAAACTATTTTTGGCAAAATTTCAGACACCCACCTTTAATAGGTATAGAGTAATGCTCATATAAAAGAAGGAGTTGTATGGCAGCTACTCGAACTCACTGCAACAGACCAACCAAATTTTGCAGAAACTTTGGCCATAAAACTAAACTACTTTTGCCAAAATTTCAGACACGTAGCTGTAATAGGTACAGAGAAATACTCATATAAAAAAAGAAGTTGTATGGCAGCCACCCGAACCCATGGACCAAAATGGCTGGATTTAAATAGCGATGACGGCTATTGCAAAAAAACGAATTTGCGAAAATTTCAAGATCCTAGCTACATTAGTTTTTGAGTTATCGTGCGGACGGACGGACGGACGGACGGACGGACGGACGGACAGACGGACGGACGGACGGACGGACGGACATACATAGCTAAATCGATTTTTTTTTCGATTCTGATCCGATCCATACACTTGAGTCTATATCTACCCCCCCTCCTTCTCTGCGTTACAAACGTAATGGCAAATTTATTATACCCTTTGCCTATATAGTCATACGGGTATAAAAATTTAACAAAATTATTATTTTCTTATATGATTAATTTAAAAAGAAAAATATCTGAACCCAATTATTTTTCAAAGATACAAACAAGAAATTGAGGTATATCAAAAGGGATTCTATATTTTCTGGATATCTTCTGGTCAAGTTTTTAGGTGCAATGTACTACTAACAAATTAAAAGTAAAACCCAATGTAACCTTTTTTTTCATCACTTTAGAAATATAGTCAGAACTTATATTGGTTACAGTATTCTATTATTTTTTCTTCAGGTCAAATCTCTTATTGTATAAAAGTAACTGTAAAACTGATTGCCAATGGCAACCATGACACACGTGTCAAAAAACTTTATTTAGGATGTCATATTATTTTTATTTGGATGAATGGCACTTATGTGATTTACTTGGTTAATGTATCTTACTATCATGTCCAGATGTTTGTTTTTTTTTTATTGTTACCCCTGAAGATATTGATTGAGTCTGTTAAAAGTTGCTTGGGGAGTTTTCTATTGAAATTGTATATTTAACAGCATGTGATTTAAAATTGGAAAAAAAAAATAATAAATTTAATAATTCAAAATTTTCTAATAAAATTAAAAATAGATTTTATTTCCAGAATTAAGGTTCAACAAAGTCTAAGCGAACTTTTGAATTTATTTTAAGGAAAGGGGTGACTGTGGAAATAAAGTCGAATTACCAATTCTATGCTTTTTCCAAAAAAAAAGGTTCGAAAAATAAAGTCGAATGCAAAAAAAAGAAATAAAAACGATTTGACTACAAAATAAAAACAATGGAATTAAGTTGAAAAAACGGCTCTGCGAAATAGCGTCTAATGAAATAAGATCTAAAAGTAAAAAATGAAATAACATCTAAAATTTTGCTATTTTTTACATCTTATTTCACAATGAAGAAACATCTAAAAATTTTGGTGAAATAAGATCTAATTTTGAATGAAATAACATCTAAAATTTAAATGAAATTAAATCTAAAAACCAATAAAAAACAAAACTAAAATGAAAAAAATGAAATAAGATCTAAATAAATTTTATTTTTTACAAAATAACAAAAAAAATTCTTTTTTAAAAATAGAAAAATAAAGTTTTATACAAAAACTTGCAAAGTATCTTGCACAATGGCTCGGGAGTAAGGACAAGAAAAGCTCTTTGTAGTTCCATCCGCTAAGCGTTTGCCTGCATTTTTAAACTGCATTCGCTACAAATCTTCATGTGTTTGCAAGGTAATAGCACGATATTAGATCTATTATCCTGACAAACAACACAATTGATAGTATCATTATTATTGAATGTGTTATCCACATCCGTATCAGCATTATCAATATCCCCATCTTCTGATTCAGGGAAATCTTGAAAAAAGTTTTCTAACGGTTCCATATCTGTACATATTCTGTTTTTGGGATAAACCATTCTATTTAGAAAAGTGGATACGGTAATGTTTCCTTTTTCCAAAAGTACGCTGGCTTCCATAATAATGTCGTCTTTTTATAAATTTTTTTTTTTTTACCTCCTACATCAATACCACCACCAAACGACAAAATAAAAAGAAATTTTTACAAAATATTTGTGCTTAATATAACGGGGTGGGTAATAAATTCCAAAAAAAAAAAATTCCATTTCCAAAATACCATTTACATAATTCCAAAAAAAAAATTCCAAAAAAAAAAACAATCCAAAAAAATAAAAATTCCACAAAAAAAAAATACTGAAAATATAAATATTCTGGAAAAGGCGGCAATCCTGATTTTGAATTCAAGTCTAAAATCCCTCTTAATTGAGAATCTCACATATCACGTATAAATAAATATTCTATAAAAGGCCGCGTATATACCTGCTTTTGAATCCAACTCTAAAATCCCAGCTAATTCAGAATCTCACGTAATTCTCAATTAAGAGGGATTTTAGAGTTGGATTCTAAATCACGATTGCCGCCTTTTCCAGAATGATATTTATATTTTTGGTATTTATTTTTTTTTGCGGATTTTTAATTTGTTTGGATTTTTTTTTTTTTTGGAATTATGTAAATAGTATTTCGGAAATGGAATTTTTTTTTAGAATTTCGCACCCAACCTAAACACACCAGCTCTTACTCTTTTTATCCATTGCTTTTCAAAATAGTTAGTAAAATTTAAAAATATTTTTTTCTCATCAATGGAATTGATACTTGATAGCATATCATTATATGTGTTTTTTATAAGAGTTGGGGGAAGTAAAG
Organism: Dolichopus griseipennis; assembly: GCA_963082915.1. Lineage (NCBI taxonomy): Eukaryota > Metazoa > Arthropoda > Insecta > Diptera > Dolichopodidae > Dolichopus > Dolichopus griseipennis. The sequence goes on along the minus strand of OY720443.1, from coordinate 104,150,916 downwards.
CCAACGATATAAACTTATGATAAACTAGCAGTGCGTTTTTATTTTGTCTAATAAAATTTAGAAGATTTTTATCTTTCATTACTTTTCTTCGTATTGCCTGGCAATAATGAAACCAGCAACCTTTTAGTTTCATATTTGGAAAGTTTGCCGCTATAGCATTTCTCAATCCTGTTTCATAATCCGTTATAAAGCTGTTAGGTTTAAATTCAAATATATTCTCATTGATGTATTGAAATAATTTGAAATAACATTTTTCGGATTTTTTTATTAGCAAAATATAAAAAAATGGAAATATCTATAAAAAAGCGAAAAAAATATGAAATTAGTATAGAGATTTTATAGTTTGTTATAAAATCAGAATAAAATTTATATAGGTAAGTGCAAATATTCTGGAAAAATGGTTTTCCGAATATTTTTAACAACAGATACATATTTTCTATAATATTTTGGCCAGCCATGATGGAAAAGAAATTAAAAATACTTACTTGCTCAAAATATTCTATATGAATGATCAATAATTGGTTGAAACAACCAACAGGTACAATTTTGAATGTACCATCTACTATATAATTGCGCCTTATTGGATTAATGTTTTCATTAATATTTTTCATAATATTGTCAGAGCCAAAGATACAAAAAGAAAAGTCATCATCCTCAGTTGTTATACATCCTTTGTAAAAAGTTGTTGGATTATGCTGGTGCTTAGTTATTCCAAAATTTTTCCAAATCGATTCATTTTGAAATACCTGAATAACTTCTATAGGTTTCTTTGGAGAAGTTACAAAAATTTTACTTGTTATATATTGCAAGCTACGTTTTATTTTGGAAAATGATATATTTTTCGATTCTTCTTGGTTATTTATGAAAAAGGAAAAATTCCAAATTGAATAAATTAAATTTGTAAAAAAAAATATGATATTTTAAAAGACAAATACTTTATTACACCCATTACAGAAACAATACAATAAAATTTACAAACAAACTTAAAAATATACACAAAACATTACTTTTCACAAACTCTACGATACGTGTTCTGGATCCCACCAAGAGCATTAACATCACTTAGCATGTTCGCAGAATCAACGCACTGTTTATACCCGTATGACTATATAGTCAAAGGGTATAATAAATTTGCCATTACGTTTGTGACGCAGAGAAGGAGGGGGGGTAGATATAGACTCAAGTGTATGGATCGGATCAGAATCGAAAAATAAATCGATTTAGCGATGTATGTCCGTCCGTCTGTCCGTCCGTCTGTCCGTCCGTCTGTCCGTCCGTCCGTCCGTCTGTCCGTCCGCACGATAACTCAAAAACTAAAGGAGCTAGGGTCTTGAAATTTTCGGAAATTCGTTTTTTTGCAATAGCCGTCATCGCTATTTAAATCCAGCCATTTTGGTCCATGGGTTCGGGTAGCTGCCATACAACTTCTTTTTTTATATGAGTATTACTCTGAACCTATTACAGCTGCGTGTCTGAAATTTTGTCAAAAGTAGTTTAGTTTTATGGGCAAAGTTTCTGCAAAATTTGGGTGTTCTACTGTAGAGGGTTCGAGTAGCTGCCATACAACTCCTTCTTTTTTATGAGCACTACACTACACCTAATGAAGCTGGGTGTCTGAAATTTTGCCAAAAAAATTTTAGTGTAATGGCCAAAGTTACTGCAAAATTTGGTTGGTCTACTGCAGATGGTTCGAGTAGCTGCCATACAACTCCTTCTTTTATATGAGCATTACACTACAACTAATAAAGCTGTATGTTTGAAATTTTGCCAAAAGTAATTAATCGGATGATATAATGTCTATGTTACGTTCATACGGGTATCCCAGAGTTGACACAGTCTACTCTACTACACTCTTCCTCGTTTTTTATACAATTGTTTTTGTTCAAGAACATAAATTAATTTAGAGTCTGATCTTTGACCGGTAATATATTCAAAATTAAACCTTTTTTTTATATTTTTACTATTTTAATTCACAACACTTTAATATTATCAGTATCACTAATTACACTCTGAAAGGTCGTCAAATACTAAATGAATGATAAATACAATAATATTTTTACTGGATAAGTTAGTCACAAATGATTATCGGATCAAAATATAATTTTAATACCCAGGTAATATTAATAAATTTTTCAATGGACAATTATAATAAAAATTTTTATTTTTTTCATTTTATAAATTTTTAGAGAAATGAAATAAGATCTAAAAATTTATTTTGTTATTTTATTTCATTATTCACTTTTAGATTTTATTTCATTATGAAATAATATATAAATGAAATAGCATCTAAAAGTAAATGAAATAAAATCTAAAAAATTTTTTGAATTTTTTTAGATATTATTTCATTTTTTACTTTTAGATCTTATTTCATTAGACGCTATTTCGCAGAGCCGAAAAAACCATTAAATCTTATTTCCAATAATATTTAGAGACGAATGCAAAAAGAAGAAATAAGGTCGATCTGGCCAGTTCATTCTATTTAGTTCAAATTATAAATTAAACGGAAAAAAGGGGCAACTGATTTCAAATCTAACTCTTATATTTCTAATTACAAGTCTCGTATAAAAGATAGGAATATAAATATTCTGGAAAAGGGAAATACCCTGATTATGTACCCAACTCTTAAAAGCCAGAATTTCAGGAAAACTTTTTTCAGAATATTTTTAAGTTAGAAGGGATTTTAAAGTTGGTTATTAAATTTGGGCTACCCCCTTATCCGGAATATTAACATATTTGCATATGAAATATTTGTAATATATTAGATTTTAATTCAATGTTGGGATTTGAGTAATTTGCTTAATTAAAGGTTGCAGTATCCAAAAATATATATTTTAAAAGAATAATTGGAAAGATTTGATCATTTATTTGTTAAAATTAAAGTTTCAATATTTTGTTTAGGGAGGGACTTTAGCGCGGCAGTCTTCGAATGCTTCCTTGCGAATATATGTACATAAAATATCATAAGGAATGGATGTGAAACTATTTCAAAATCAGCGTATTCCCTTTTTCTGGAATATTTCTAATAATGATTGTTTAATCAGTTTTTGGATTAGATTATTTTAATAATTAAATTCAATCAACTTTATTTCTTTTATTTAAGTTATTTAACATTTTTTTAAAAATAAGATAAAATTGCTCTTTGGACTTAATTTCTATTGTTTTTTGTAATTAAGGCGGTTTGACTCTTACCAAAATAAGATTTTTCTACTACTTCCATGTATTCTACTTCTTCCATGTATTCTACTACTACTACATTCTACTACTTTAATTCTACTTTACTTCCATTTTTTTTGGTCATAATGTCAGTAAGATTTTATTTCGTTCGACTTTATTTCAACCATCCGTATTTTAATTTTTAATTTTTTTAAAAGCCTGAACAATAATGATTTCAATTATTAGTTTATTTCTTATAAATTAATAATTTTTATTTTTGTATTGAATTTTTTATACCGTATCTTTCAACCATTATAATATTAATTTTTAATTATTTTTTAAAATTTTTCTAAATTACTTTTAGAAACTATGAATTACTTTTAGAAAACATGAAGAAATCTTCACATATATTTTTTTAATGGATTGTAAAAAAGTGTATCCATAATTGATATCAAGTATGACTGGGCGCCGTGAAATAAAGCCATACGAAATAAAGCCATAAAATGACATTATGGCTTTATTTCGCATTCAAATGCGAAATAAAGCCATATCGCCGATTTTTTCGCGTATGGCTTTAATTCGCATTCAATTGCGAAATAAAGCCATATGGCTTTATTTCGCATTTAAAAATGTAATTTTATTTGTGAAAATAGAAGCAATTTAATTTTCCAAACTTTTTTATTTAAATAGTTAGGAAGGAGTTTTAGAGTTGGTTTCAAAAGCAGGGTTTTACGCTTTTTCCAGAATATTTATATATGTGTATATGTGGGATTCTCAATTAGGAGGGATTTTAGAGTTGGATTCAAAAGCAGGATTGCCGCTTTTTCCAGAATATTTATATATGTGTATATGTGGGATTGTTAGTTGGATTCAAAAGCAGGGCTTTACGCTTTTTCCAGAATATTTATATATATGTGTATATGTGGGATTCTCAATTAGGAGGGATTTTGGAGTTGGATTCAAAAGCAGGATTGCCCCCTTTTCCAGAATATTTATATTTATTAATTAGGTTGATTATTTTTTGTATGAAATAGCTATGCCGAATTCTCATACCATTCTTTTCATTATAGTGTTGGATTCAAAATCAAGTTTCAATAATTGAGTTAGCGGGGGTTCGGGGGCGGCAGCCCCCGTAATGAAAATATAATATTATTTAATATGTTTTATTACAGTGTATTAAAAAAATTAGAAACTTATTAATTTTTTTAATGAATTAGGTATCCGAATTCTTGTACCATTCTTTTCATTTTAGTGTTGGATTCAAAATCTAGCTTCAATAATTGAGTTAGCGGGAGTTCGGGGGCGACAGCCCCCGTAATGAAAATATAATATTATTTAACATGTTTTATTACAGTGTATTAAAAAAAATTAGGAACTTATTAATTCCATATCTCCCAAACGGATGAGAATAGACCCTACCTCTAGAAGCATGTTTTGTTTGTTTTGAACCCTAGAATAACCCCTAGTTCTATGGCAGGTTATTAGCGAAACACCCTGTATTTATCATTTATAACTGCACTTAATTATCAATTTCTATTTTTTTTTTTTACTTTGTTTACTATTAAACTAGAATTTGTATCAATTTTACTATATGGCCTTATTTCGTAAAATTTTAGAAAATGATATGGCTTTATTTCGCATTCAAATGCGAAATAAAGCCATACGCAAAAAAATTCTCGATATGACTTTATTTCGCATTCAAATGACATAATGTCATTTAATGGCTTTATTTCGTATGGCTTTATTTCGCGCCACCGTATGACTGTATGAATTATAAAATACCAAATACCTTTTTAATGAAGTATAATATTTTGGACTCTTTTTTTTGGCAAAATTTTGAGATATCTTGGCCTGCATTTGTAAAGTACGAGTAGATACTAGATAATTCTAAAACTTAAGCTTTACTAAGTTTGTACTCAATAATGCTTAACTTTTATGTAGGTACTAAATACTGATTTTTAAGTATTTTGTAATATTCACTTATGTTTTTGCAATAAATTGAGTTATAAACTAGACTCACTTAATACTCGACAATACTGTTGCTTAAAGCATTGCTTAATTAAAGCAACAAAGTTCGTAAGTAAATGAGTAATACTATGGAATACTTAAGTATTAGCAATATCTCTACTAGTACTTTATAAATACCGGCCTTCGTTTTTAAGAAAAGTTACGAAAAATTGTTTCTTTTTTCCAAAATTTTCAATCTTTGAGCTCTTATATCTCCACAATGAACACATACCTTTACCTGTTTAAACTTTTATTTATATTTTGCATTTGTTTATATTGTTATATTAATGTAAAACGAAATATAATTATTTATTAAGCCACTAATTTGAACTCAGTGGCGAATGGTAGCTGTATCGAGTCAAAAACCAGATAAAACATTTTTTTTTTAATTTCACTGGAATTTTAAAACGAGTCTTTCGCATAAAAGGTCGTCACTCTAACAACTGTGCCACCGAATCAACAAATTTAAACTCCAAGGTCCAAGTATCTCATCATTTTGAACTTTTGTTCCTATTTTGGATCGCCAATTTTTATCATATTACCATTCCACAAAGACCACCGTCAAGTCTTGTAAACTAAATCATTTTATGTGCATGAATGTTTTAATTCTATTTTAGAATAAAGAATAGAATAGAAAATAAAATATACAGCAAATTTTAAAATTCTATTAGATATACACTTGTACCTCAACATCATTGTGCAAGCCAAAATCGATTATTAACTTCCTTAGTATTCAAAATATGGCTTCTCTATACTATATACTTTATATTATAAATAAAAATTTAATATTATTAAAGTGAGAAAAACAGTATTTTTTATTAAAAACTATTAAAAATTATTTCTGTAAACTTAATACACATACAATAAATTAATCTTAAAATTTATTAAATCCATACTCTACAAATAATTAAGAGTATGAAAAAGTTCACAAGACTATTTTTATACTGGATCTAAGTTTTATTTAATTAATTTCACCGAAGTGAAACCTAATAGAAATAAATGAAATTTAATTTGTCACGAAAGAAACAAATATTAATAAACCGAGTGCTTCCGAGAAAAGTTTAAAATTACAATATTTTTTCCATATTGTGAAACAGGAATTACTATAATTAGAATTCTCAAAATACTATATAGTATAATTTAACTTAACCCCATCAAAATATATTCATAATTCAACCAGTGGTGTGATGTGACTTTTATGATGAGATGTGAATCAAAATTGAAAAAACATGTATTTAAAATGTCATACACAGATTTATATTTAATTCAGTTTTAAAAAACAAAAGCATAAAAATTTATAACAGGACATAAAAAATATAAACAAAAAAATTTCTAAATATTATGTTTTTTTTAAAACATGTAGAGTTTTGTTAACAAAATTATCAATTACTTTCTCATAGAAATAATATCTTTGACAAGTAACGTGGAGTACTTTTAAATTGATACCAAAACTAAATTACTTAATCTGTTTTAGCACATTGTATTACGAAAATTTCCTTTTAATTCATTTCAAAGCTGAAACCGCACACCTCTGAATTAAGGTTAACTTAGACAAAGATGCTTATTCATATTTCGAAACATAGAAGCGTCTAAATATTGTATTATAATTTTTAGACGCTTACATAGTATATTTTGTGTGTTTATTACCACTTACATAAATCGATTAAATATAAAAGTTTCATCAGCCAAATAAAAAGTTCGGATTGCAATTTAATTCTCTAATTCTGCATGTTGCCTCCTTAAAAAAGTAATTTAATATGGGACTGTTTTAACTCTAGAATATCCAAATGAACGTAATATAAACATCATATAATTTGGTTAGTTACTTTTGGCATTACTTCAAATACACAATTCAAAAGATTCTGAGCTATGTAAATGTCGACCATTAATACCTACTTTTGACAAAATTTTTGATACACAGTTTTATTTTATATTAAGTTACTCTTATATTAAAAAAAGGAGTTGTAGCAGGTCTCGAATCCTCTACACTAGAACAACCAAATTTTACACAAACTTTGGCTAAAAAAATAATTTGCTTCTGGCGAAATTTTAAATAGTCAATTGTAGTGTTTTATTTTAAATAAAGTTTTATGAGAGCTGCTCGAGCCTTTTGAGCAAATCGGCTGGATTTAAATTGCGAGGACGGCTCTTGCATCAAAACAAATTATTAAAAAATTTCGAATCCTAGCTCCCTTAATTTTGAATAATCGTGCGGACGGATAGTCGAACACACATAGCTATAGATCGATTTAGTCTATATCTATCCATTTTCATATTGAACTTAAACAGTCTTAATTTCCAAAAATAAATCTTCTTTAATGTTAAAACTTCTTTTAATTTATCAATTTTCCTTAAAATTTTGTTTATAAAATAAAAAGATCTCATTTATGAGACACTCTGTATTAAAAATTTTTAAATAAAAATTTGACAATTCTTGCTGTTTAAAAAGAATCTTGTAAGGATCAACGAACAAAGATTTCCTGCTGTTCTTTACAACTGTTTTTATTTAACTTGTAAAAGTTTTTTATTTCAATTTTGAAGAAGTGTGGTTGGAATGCTTTGCTTCCTCCCCATTCGAATAAATTAAGTTAACTATTTAACTTGCTAAAATTTAACTTTAATATCCTTTTATTTACAGTTTACTTTTAGAAACTTAATTCATAAATTAAACGAATTGCTTGTTATTAAAAATTTCGAAAGAATTTAAGAATCATTGTACACGTTTAATATGGTAGCCGTTCAAAAATTCGTGATTCAAAATCTCATTCCAAAATTCTGCAAATTCTCGCATACCATTGAAATACAAAATTAATAAAATTGATATCTTACTAAAGATTACGGTACTACAAAACGAGGTTATAACGAAGCCCTAAAATATTTTGCCAAAATTTCAAATTCTCTCCTTTATTTAAAATAGTTGAGCGAACTGACTAGAAAAAACATTTTTGAAAATTTCAAAATCCTAGCTCTTTCAATTTTTGAAATGTTGCTCCAAAAGACGGACACACATACAGATGGGCTTTTTTTCCGGTTCTGATCGCATCAATACACTTGTTTCTACATTAATACCCCGTTCGTTACAGCGTCACAAACGTGATATCAGATCTTACAGTGTTCCTACATAAAAAGAAATTTAGATATAAGTATAACAGTTTGATTACAAATTAGGATTTTAATAAAGTTCTTACCATTGTTACAAAGCTTGTTCTGAATTGGGATCATTTCTTGACATTTTTTGAGATAACGGGTTTTAAAGTATTTTCATTAACTTTAAGAACACACAATAATCTTCACTCGTGGTAAACAAAAAAGTTTTCTGAGGGTGTGGATACACAGCTAAAATTTTCCGAAAGATTTTGAAATACAAAATTTTATACCGAACCTATTAGATAAAATTTTGTTAAAACCTAAAATGAAGATTTTTTAATAATCTTAAAAAATCCCTAAATATAGACCTACTTACACAAAAAAAAAGAACATCCAAAAATATGGTTTTAGAGAATTTTAATGAGTTTTTAATTAGTTTAAAAATTGCCTGTAATTTAATTAATTGTTGAATCCTTTCCAAAAATTCCTAAAAAAAAACAAATATTCAAGTAAATTATTTAAAGTTTTAAGTAGATACACAGTTGTTTAAAAACTTTCAATTAAATTCATTAAATTTATAATACTTCTTTTTATAAGTAGTTCAAAATGTTAGATAAAAGTTTTTAATCGAAAGGTTATTTTTGAATAACATTATGTTTGTAATAAACAAATCTTGAATTCTTCTTCGGATGCAGGAATAAACTATATACAATTCTGATATTGACCAGAGTGGAAAGAAAGATTTTTGAAAGAAGCTTCAATCTTCTATAACTGAACTATAAGAAGTTGTGACAGAAATAAAATCATAACAAGTAATGAATTAGCAGTCGATGCAACCGACTTTTTAATATCGTACTTCTGTAAATTTGATTTAAATTTAAATCCGTAACCAACACTTCAATTCATTTCAGATTTCAGGAACATTAAGAAAACCCAAACGAAATACCTCCTTCGAAATTAGCACTTTCTACCTTTATCAATTTTAGAAGCTATCCAATCAAGTACTTTCATTCCTATCAAATTTCATAAGCATAAAAGAGCAGGTCAAAAATCATCACTATAATTGATTTTAGCTTTCATCAGGGACCCAAGGGAAGCAGGATTCTTGTACCAAATTTGAAGTTTCTATATTTATTTTAAATCACTATTTTTAGTAATTTCAGTGATATGCTTCTAAGTTTTGGGCGGTGTGTGAGAGGTATCATATTTCCGAAACCTCAACTCCAATAGATAACATATTTCAGGGACATAAGAGAAATAATTCCAGCAGGGAACACCAAATTTTAAGATTCGATTAAAAACTTATAGAATTGGTTCGATTAAAAACTTATGGATTCGTCCATTTCACTCTTCCCATTATTCATTCTAGGTAGCATCGTTATTTAAAGAACTATCCGGCGTACAAACGCACGGATATGCTAAATCCCCTTAGAAGGTAACACTAATCAAAATATATATACTTTTCCATATCTTGCTGTTCACTTTTTTTAAAGTTAATAAACGTCTGTACCATATATTGGATATAGTGTGTAAAAAATGATAGTGCGTAATCTTCAATACAATTTCTTTAATTTTGAATTAATTTCAAAAGACACTCTAAGAGGCTCTAACATATTTCATAAATTATATATTTATATTATCATTACATTAATTCATATATTTCGATTATTACAATGAAGTCTGCACTCAACTGATTAAAGTACCCTTTTACGCTGAATTCCTTCAATTCAAGGTTATTGAAAGATTACATTTATTTTTTTAATTTCTAAAAATCACTCACTCTACTTTACCCAGCATTTACTTTTGTTTTGGGAACTTTTAAATATGGAGATATATGTTATATTGTTTTTGAGTCCGGTTAATGTACATTATATATATATTCATTTATTACTAAAACACCTTACTCTATTTATTACTAAACACCCATTTATTACTTTATTTGCATAATTTGTATTACTTTTAAATTTTGTAATTTCCTTCGGAGAAATTAATAAAATTTAAATAAGTAAAGTGTATTGAACTGTATTAAATAATTTGATTTCCATATTATTTCCATTGCTTTAAGTTCTAATATTGATTTATTAAATTTTTGAAGGACTAAAAATACATTTTTAGCTAGTCGTGCAACGACCTCATAATATTTTATTTTTTAAAGTGAAGTCATTCATATATTGTTAATCTATTTAAAAATATTTCATAAAAAACATGTTATCAAAGAATCAAAGAATTACAGAAGAAAAAGATATTATAAAAGATCATAGTACTTTTTAAATTTTTTAATTCTACTCAATTTTAAATTATATTAATTTTAATCAAATTAAAATTTTCTTAGAAGATTACCCATTTAAAATTTCAATGGAATACAGATTCAGATATTGTATGAGAAAATAAAAATGGGGCATCTCCAGACATTCAAATTATAGCGTATTTGACGCGAATACAGATAAGAAAAAGTAGTAGAAAAAATTTAAGGTTTCTAAAAAAGCACATTTCCAAAACAATGTTTCATAACTTTAAATAAAAAGACTTACAAACATATCCAAAATTAAGTGTATAAGCTTTTTTTCTTAATTTATAATTTGAACCCGGCATTGGTTTAACCCACCAATATTAATACACCAAATTTAAGTTTATTCCGATGGTTAAAGCCATAGTTTTTTTGTAAAGTCTGTTTATTTTATATGAGAGATCCCTTCGATTCCGTGGTTTAATTTGGTCCAAAGGTGAAATCGTTCTCTTTGTCTGTAAAAAAAAGCATTCCTATATAACATTTCTTCGAAATCGGTTGAAAGTAAAGCGCGTTATCATGCTCACAACCACACCCTTTAGGAGCTTTAAAACGTCAAACACAAAATTTTACAACAAAAAACAAATACCTAGTTTTTGACGCTTAAAAGCTCCTAAAGGTAATTTCTCAAATGAGCCATTTCCAAACATCTAACTTTTCTTTTTCAGCTTGAGGCGATTGGAAGATATAACGGGCTTAAAATTCTGCAAAAGGTTTGTATAACAGTATATTAATATACTGTAGAACAAAACGACATATTCATTTTATTTATATATATTTTTGTTTAAGTGCTAACTGTTCAACTATTGGGCTTATAAGCCTGTTCATGGGAGTCATATTATATTCGTGCTATTAGAATTGAATTGATCTTAATGGGCGTTATCGTGAAAATTTGGAATTCATGTGGAATTCATTAAAAATTGATCTTAATGAATTCCACATTAAATTTAAACATGAGATAGTACTAAGCGTTATAACACGTAGAAACGTTTTAGATTTTCTATTGACAATTCAATTTTTATTAATATTGTAATATTAGTATTCTCTATCTCTAAGTTACATTATTCAATTAAATTATTTGGCGAATGGTAGCTGAGTCGATTCGAACACCGGAAAAGTTTTTTCACTTTCACTATGATTCAAACCCGAACCTTTCGCATGAAAGGTCGGCACTCCAACTACTGTTGCCCTCAGCTAATTTATAAAGCTCATGAAAAAAGGTGTGTGTGTGCAATTTAAATATTAAAGGGACTGTTCATATTTAGAAATCCTGTAGCTCCAACTAGTAACAACTAGTACCATATTATACCATATTGTATTATTTTATTTCTAATGGTATAGAAGTAGTATCCAGGCAAACAGACACAACAATTTTTGTTTTCAAAAAATGTATAATCAATTTACAAAAAAAACGTTCAAAATCAGATTGAAGAGATAATAAGCACATAAATGTATAATTTGTAGAATGGATTACATCAATATGCTTTTCAGTTTTTATTTTATCAAATGAAAATTCTATGAAAATAAATTGCAATGCATTCAACAATAATACAAAGCTTTATTTCTCAGAAAGCAACTGTGTTGCATTAATTTTAATTTGTATTATTCTATAAATTATAATTATTAATTAATTGGCATTTTAAATTTAATTTATTAGACATGATAATAGTTTAATTCATAACTAGTGAAAATAATTAAAATAATAGAAAAAAAAAATTAAAAATAAAATTTAAAACTTTTAAATGTTGTTAAATGATTCAAAGAAAAGTTTTAAATTATGTAGCTAATAAGTTAATTAATGACAAATTTATTTAATTAAAATTAATCTCTAAATTAATAACTTTTTTAAAGTGCATTCTGAACAACTGGCTTAGTCGCGTGTTGCAGAATCAATTTCTCCGTCAAAGTACTCTACTACTCTTCTCGCTTCTCTGATCTCCTTATCAACTTAAAAACTTATATCAGGCCGAAAATGGAGTATAATGCACACATTTGGGCTGGTGCTCTAATTACGGCACTGAGATATCTTAATAATATGCAAAATAGAGCTATTCGTCTTATAAATGATCCTAGTGTTAACTCAATGCTCACTCCACTTAGCCATCGTCGTACTTTTGGGTCACTGATCTTGTTTTAAAGATAACTTGTAGCGACTAACACCTGTTCTAAAAAAAATGGATCAACTTATAGCTCCACTTAAAATTTTCCAACGGGAAACAAGGAGGGGAACAGATGCTCATCCCTACACAATTGAGCTAACCAGATGGCATAACATGGCTTATGGAAATTCGTTTGTCATGCGCTCATCACGTCTATGGAACCATATTCCACCAAATGTGTTCCCCAAATTGATAATGTTATGTGTATGTTTTATCTAAATTTAAGAAGAACATTAACATCTTTCTCCCATCACATTTTCCTCATCCCCCATAATGCAGAAATCGAAAGTAACTTCCACCATAATCCCAAATCCTTCCATATCCCCATCCCCATCCCCATCCCTCTACTTAAAATTTTCCAACGGGAAACAAAGAGGGCAACAGATGCTCATCCCTGTTGTTCAACTAACCATATGGGGTAACACTGCTGATGGAAATTCGTTTTTCATGCGCTCATCACGTCTTTGGAACTATATTCCACCAAATGTGTTCCCCAAGGTTGATAATTTATATGTGTACGATTAAGCTAAATTTAAGAAGAACATTAACATCTATCTTTTAAATATCCCATCCAATTTTCCTCATCCTCCATAATCCAGATATTCCAAATAACTTCCAACATAATCCCAAAGCCTTCCATGTAGCCATCCCTGTAGTCAACTGTACATTTATATCACAGGTTCCCTCCTAAAGTGTGGCTCAAAAAGGGTGTAATTTTGGTGTGTTAAAATCGCACACTACCCAAAGAAACACCGCACAGTTTCATTTAAAAGCTATAGAACAGTTAACTACAACTTCGATTTAGATTTCCACGAGTTCTAGTTCTTTCAAAATTGTATAAATAAGGCAATTAAATTTAAAAATAAGCACTTTCATACTTTGTTTAAGAAAAGTAATTAATAGTGTACTAACTAAAACACTTATGAATATATTAAACCCCCCTAGGAGAATTACATTTTTCAAAACAACTTTACAAATTACTATGTATAAATTGTAAAATATGAATAGAATTTTTATAATTTGAATTGAAAGCATCCGGTGTCATAAAAATTATTAGTTAAAGTTTAAAGTTATTAATTATTTTTTGTTTGTATATTTTAATCGGATATCAATTAGAAGCTCAAATCGTTTTATTTTATTTAAAAAGCAGCATTTTTTCTATTGTAATCAGAATTGCAGTAGTTAATTTGTGTTATTATGCGAAATTATTTTTAAATATATTTACATGAAAACAATGACGAAATAAAATTTAGCCTAAAGTTATGCAATTTTTTTTATAAATAAAAATCTAAAGTTACCATTAGAATGTAATAAAGTATAAAAAATAATCAGCCCACAATGGCCTTGGCAGCCAAAGGTTTTACCAATATTGCGTAATTTAGTGTAATAACTAATATTCAAATAAATATATAAATATAAAAAAAAAAACTTTAACAGTGTTTAATCATATCGGTCAAAAGTTTGCTTATAATATTGGGCAAAATTTGAGTATTAGAAAAGTGCTATGATGTTTTTCGGTATGGAATAGTTGGGATATAACATCATTCAGACGGTGAACTTGTCGTGAACTCTAAAGAAAATGCTAAATTTTTTGCACTAATGTTGCTACAATCGAGGTTTCTTTAAAAAAAATTATCTAAATATAGATACATGTGTCATAAGGCCTGTTAAATCAATATAAAAGCTAAATGTCAATTTTAATTTTTTAATTTTCTTTGTTTCACCTTTTAATAGTGCTGCAATTTTTTTTTATGATGTTACTAAGATTAATAATGCAAGCAGAATCATAAACAGACCACATTCAACATACAATATTATCCCATAAAATGTGTGAAATATAAAGAACACAAGATAAATCTTATACTTTAGAGCGTTATATTCGTTCGTACTTCACCACTTTAAAGTTTTATAAATTCAGTAGGAGGTAAAACAGACTCCATATTATTTTACAATATTTTGTTTCAGACATCCAGTTTCACTTGCTGATTTATGAACCTGAGTGCCAGACAAGCAAGAAACACCAAATTTTAAAGTTCGACCTTTGTAGAACCAAAACCTTATAGAATCCGAACCCATGTTCCGATTTCGCCCATTTTCGTCTTCCTATCATTCATTCAAGATAGCATCGTTATTTAGAGAGCTATCCGGCGTGACTCAGAAGGTGACGATAATCCACAGACTCCATATGATTGTACAATATTTTGTTTTAGACATCTACTTTCACCTTGTGGCTTTTGGTTTGGAGTGCCGAACTCTAATGCACCAACATATTTCGAAAAAGATTTCAAAAGACTTCTAATTACAAATTTAAAATATCTTTTATTTAATAAAAACAATTTCTGTTCAATGTGTTTAAATTTTCATTTATAACTAAAATTTATATTAAAAAATTGTAATTGTTTAAAATAATAAAATAAAATGATTGACTGTAGAACACAATAATTTTTATTTAATAAAAGCTAAACGTTTTCCATCATTTCCACTTCGTTTACAAATATATTTTCCCATTCCGTTTATGATTTCTATATACTTTGGATTCAAAACCTTGGATAATAACCACCTATAAACAATGAAATTAAATAATGTAATTATTAATAACTTTTTCTTTTTTTTTTTTTAATAACATTTTACAGAAAACATTTTTACAACAGAATCTCACAATTATTTTACACAGAATAAAAATGAAAGCATAAAAACAATTAACATAATTTTAAAGGTTACAACGATTGCAAGTTATTATAAATGGAAATGCATATATTAAATAACGTTCATTATATGATTGATAAGGTTAATTGTTATTATACCCGTGCATACATATATGACATCGGGTATATTAGATTTGCTCCTCCGTTTGTAACGCATCGATCTAGACGAGCTAGATATAGTGTCAAGGGTACGTATCGGCTCAGAATCGAAAAATTAGTCGATCTAGCTATGTGTGTCTGTCCGTCCGTCCGTCCGTCCGTCCGTCCGTCCGCCCGTGTGTCAGCACGATAACTCAAAAACTAAAAGGGCTAGAGTCTTGAAATTCACACAAAGTCATTTTTAGTTTTCATATTGTTTTTGGTTAAAATCGGACCAAGGCTTCGGGGAGCTGCCATACAACTTTTTTGCACCAATGAGAATTTCTTCAAAACTAATTATACTACGAGGCTGAAAATTACACACGGTTAGTTATATAATGAATCGAGCACTTATATAAAGTTTCAAAATGTTAGGGCCCCATTTTCGGGGGGCTGCCATACAAAGTTTTCGATTCAATAACTGTGAATCTAATAAAGCTACAAGGTTAAAATTAAAATTGGGCAGGTAAATTAATAGGGCAAGTTACTTGACAAAGTTGGACATCACTCGGACCATTGGACTTTTAGGGTGGGCCAATTTTTTTTTTTGTTTTTTTTTCTTTTTTGTTTTTTTTTTTTTTTTTTTTTTTAAGTTAAGTTTTGGGACAATGAATGAAAACTTTTTTTTTTTTTTTTTGGTGGTTTTTTTTTTTTTTGTTAATTTTTTTTTTTTTTTTTAAGCTTAAGTTATGGGACAATGAATGAAAATTTTGTTTTTTGTTTTGTGTTTTTTTTTTTTTTTTTTGTTAATATTTTTTTTTTTTTTACGTCAAAATTATGGGGTAATGAGTTAAATGTATAAGGGAAGTAAATTTCGGTTTATTTTATACACCATAGTGGGTATGCACGGGTATCTAAAAGTTGACAAGGGCAACTATAATCTTCCTCGTTTTTTTTTTTCTTTTTTGTAGAATAATGTAAAAATTTTACAAATCGGAAGCTTAAATTTAATAAAATTTTTAAATTTGCGAAAAAGGTCTGAGAGGTGGTGAAATCAAGTCACTAATATGATAAAGTACAGATAATAACCCGAAATTAAATAACTTAATTAGAGATATGTAAGAAAGCTCCTTCTCGGAAGAGCGGCTACCGTGATTTTAAAACTAGAATATGTTATTTCAGTTCGAAAGAACTTAAATCTTGCTTTACATGGAACTATTATCATTAGTGCTATCAAATCTCTCTTGAAATATATGTTTCTTAAAGTTGTAAGAAAAATAATGAATGACTTGAAGATTCGGTAGCGAAAAATAAAGTTGGGAACAAAATCTTGCGTGTCAAAATTGCGTTTCAAAATCGTGTGTCAAAACCCCGCGTTTTCCTCTAATTTTTGAATCTCACACATCCGTATATGTAAATATTCTGAAAAAGCATCTTAAAACCCTGAAACCAACTCTAAAATTGCTTCTATTTATATTTCCTACATATATATATAGTATTTTAACTACAAAATTATAGAAAGCGCAAGATTTTGGCACGCGAGATTATTAAAAACACGAGATTTCGATACACGAGATTTTGATTCGCGAGATTTTAATACGTTCCGCGAAAAATATCGTCGAACTAAAACTAAGTCTAATATACCCCTTTTGAACATTTCTTTGAAGATGAAATGGTAAGGTAAAATTTCTGATGCAACTAGTTTTTGTTAAATAAATAAATTCGACTTTATTTCATTTGACATTATTTCAGTCCATCGAAACTTTTTAAGTTGATGAATTTTGAAAATTTTTTTTTAATTTTTCCCATTTTAAAAATTTAAAATCTTAAAAGGGTTCTATTTCTACTTTTAAATACTTTTGAAACTAATAAAACTAATTAGAACATATGTGATGTAATTCTGAAAATTAGTTGACATTATGACTAATCCACAAAGTTTTTGTGAGATTTTAAAATTTTTCGCAATTAAATGAAAAAATACAGTCATCATATGAAATCATTAGAAAATATAACAAAGTAATATAATTGAAACTTAATTATGTAATTATATATATTACGCTTTATTATATTTAATTTTAACACCATCTTAAGCTGAGCTAAATATAGATTATTTTGAGAATGTTAAATCAGTAAAATCGTTTAGTAATCCGTTAGTATTAAAGTTATTAAAAAACGAGCAAGAATGTAGTAGAGTAGACTATGTCAAAAAAAATTTTTTAAAATAATTTATTCTATTCTATACTTTAAAATATCACATGTGCATTTATTTATATTTGAATGTCACTTCGCAAATGGCGAATCCAGATAACAGATACTCAAAATTTTATTAAAACTAAAATTTTCAAAGACTTACCGATTAAATAATGCAGTTATTTTAATTTATTTTGAATATGAAGTTTTGCTTTGGATAAAACTGTTTTTGAAACTTAACAGTAACTGTATTTTTTGCATAAAATACAGTTAAAAGACTAGAATACAATATCCCAACGATCGACCAAGAAAAGCTTGAAGATCGACCAGATGATCGAGATCGACCGTTTGCCGACCACTAGTATAGAGTAATGCTTATGTTAAAAATGAAGTTGTATGGCAGATACTCGAACCGGTGGAGCAAACTGGCTTTTACCTCCCTTCTTCTCCGCGTCACCAACCTAATGGCAAATTTAGTATACATTTTTGAACTTATATTCATACGGGTTTAAAAAACTACTTTTCTGATGAGACTTTTACAATTATATGGTTTTCGACTCTACTCAGGTATCATTCGCCACGAATAGCTTAACCGGTAAATTCGTTACGTTATGTTTAATACAAAGTATATATAAATAATTTAATTGAATATTATAACTCACAGATACTGTAACACCTTATAACTCAAATTATCCTTATACATAAAAAAATAGAAATTGAAATCTAAAGCTTTTTTTAAATATTATAAGGCCTAGTAGTATCTCATTATTAGTATGTGGAATTCATGAAGACCAATCCTTCTCTTCTGCTTCAACATGTACTTTGGATATGGAAATGGTTATTAGCAAAAACAGTGAGATATAAAAAAAATATATAAAATATAATAAAAAATCTACTTATGGTTAACCGTACGTTCTTATTTAGATCAGGCTGTTGAATATTTTTAAAAATATTTCCAAAGTAAAGCCTCTATCCAAATAAACCTCTTCATTTCCAAACTTTATTTTTAACATTTTCTCTTCATTTAGCATGCGAAAAGATCAAAGACCAGGAGATAACTCTGAACTCTAGGAGATAAATCTGTAATTTGATGAATATGATAAGGAATTTCATTGAAGTTTATCAAATAGAAGTTCATTTAAATTCTATGTGGATTCTTTCCGCGATTCGTTTTAACTAAATATTTCAGTTTTTTAATCAAATTTTAAAATAATATTTTTAATTTTAAATCCTTTAATTTAAATTATAAAAAATTCAAATAAAATATTAATTGCTGCGAATAAATTAAATTTATAATTAAGTTTTAAGCACAAAAATTTTATTTATAATTTTTTAATTTGTTTTAATCTACGAATTTTAAAAAAACAATTTTGAATACACATCTTTTTCCTCCATCTTATTCAAAATAGTCATTTTATATTTAAATTGTAAAATAACTATCATAACTATTTTCTTTTTCTATTTTTTTTTACAATTAAAATAAAATAATTTTATACAACACTTATCCTATAATCTTAAAAGTATCAACAACCTAATAATATTTAAATTATAAGTTTTTAATAATTTGAATTCAATGTTAATTATTTCAATATAATTAAGTACCTACTTTGTATGCGTATCTATAGATTGTATCTATAGAACGTATCTATAAAATACTTGTAATAAAAAAATTAGAACATAAATTTTGAAAAAAAAAAAAACAAGTATATGTACATTGTAAATATGTAAAATATGAAAATCTATATAGACAATAAAATGAGGTCTCATTAAATAGAAATTTTACAAATCGTTTCACAAAAATAATAATGACTATCATTTTTTTTAATATAGAATATAATAGAAATTGTAATTTCGTTAAATAATAGTAATAAAAATTTATATATATATATATATTTTTATATTTATTAGATAAATTGTCAGAAATAATATTTTAAAAAAATTTAATTTTTTATTTAAATTTTATTAGAAATAAAAAGAGTGTTTCAAAAAAAAAAAAGGCATAATTGTTAACATTATCAACTAGTCTTTAAATCATTAAGATCTACTGGAGAAGAGGTTATAATAGATCAATTGATTGTTCCCGAATAAGAACGCTTGGAAAAGCTTGGAAATCTATCAATCAAACTAAGCCTGCGGTAGTATGCATTTATAGGAATTTCGGGGGAATTATTCAAAATAACGGTTATATTTCAAAATAATCAAAGTAAAGATTTTGTAATTTGAAAGTCTCTATAAAGGAATAGAATCAACATAGGTTGATTATTTACTAAGTATTTGGTTTGGTCAAATGCATAAAATTGAGCTTGAACTCAGAAATCAAACAAAACAAACAAAATTTGGATGTTTTGTTTGATAAATTTAAATTTGATTGAAAGCTATAAGTGTTTTTTTCCTGTTTTCCCCCCTGGGAGAGCATAGAGCTTCCACAAAGCTCTATTTTATGCATTTGACCGAGGCTCTGTTTCCGATTCGTTAATCGTTTTGTTCACTATGCTAGAGAATTGGTCTGCTTTAGTAATTCCACATGATTTTCAATATCACGCCTTGTAGAAAAACTACACCAAATTAAATTTCTCCGATTTTGCATACCTCTATCTCTTGACGTACAGAATAGATGTTTGTTGGGTTATGTCATGTCGCATATGCATAATGTCAATGGTGTCAATTTGGCAGATGTATATGTTTATATAGATAAAGATAAGCAATAGGTCATTTCAGGAACACGATTATAGGTTATATTCTATATATATTTGTTATAAATTATAATTTTTCTATTTTAAGATTATTAGATATTTTATTATAAGTTATTGTTATATAATTTTATATTGCTATATATTATTTATTGAGTTTGCCCAGCCAGGGATCGAACCCGGGACTTTTCGCATGAAAGGCCGGCGCCAAAACTACTGCGACATCAGCTGGATTATAAACGATATATAAAAGTACTCAACCCTTAAAATAGTATCGAACAAAAATAGATGATCTTAGTGATTTAGGATTATGTTGATTAATATTAAATCTAATAAAGTTAAACATTGCGAAGAAATTTTTTTTAAAGCACCGTGTTTATAAGCTTTTAAACAAATACATATGTATAACAAACAATTTATATACAAATAATATGAAGATAATGACAAATGACATAAAACATTACAAATAAACGTAAAATATAAATTAACGATTGAATGAAACAAATCATTTTAAATGCACAATACACAAACACAATTTTTTTCGTTTTTTTTTTTAAACTAAAACATTTAAATATTTAATTTTAATTACATGTAATAATTATTTTATTTTTTAAATTTGTTAGTTATAATTTTTCAATAACACTTAATTAGCTTAATATTTTTAATATCTTAAGTTTCTAATCTATTACATTTAATTATAAACAAATTATATTAATATTACAGTTATTTTTTTTCATTGACAATTATACATATATTTTAATCGTATCCCCTATAACCAGAAACATGTAATGCTGGAGACGTTGGTGTCTGTGAATTTCTAAAACCATAACGATCACTATCTGGGTAATAACCATATCCTAAATTTCGTTGACCTAAATAATCAGAATCATAACCTAAATACGATTTTAAACCACCATTACCACTATTACCTCCATAACCACCGTATCCACTATTATAACCACCACTGCCATAACCAATACCACCACCACTATTGTATCCACCAGATGTACTTCCGCCGCTATACCCACCGTATCCTCCTAATACATTTGTAGTGCCACCATATCCTCCGCCAATTCCACCTCCCGTTGCACCGTAACCACCATATGCGGTTGGATTTTGATATCCTCCATAATAATTGGATGGTATAAAACCACCACCACCACCACCAGAATTATAACCTCCATAACCCACTGTTGATGGATATCCTCCATATCCTACGTTACCCGTGTAACCACCATATCCCCCACTTCCGGTATATCCACCAACTCCTGTGTAACCACCACCTCCTGTATAACCGCCACCTCCTGTATAACCGCCATATCCACCGCCATACGGGTTATAGCCACTGTATCCATAACTGCTGCCACCACTGCCATATGGATTGTAGCCCGTATTATACGGTTTATAATTATTTACTGGATACCGATTAAATAAGTCCAATACTGAAACAAAATAAACAGTTATTTTAATACAATTTCAAATTGAAATTTTATTTGAAAACACTCCACCCATTATTTTATTAAGTAAATATATAATATATAATAGTTTTGAATAAATAAGATGTAAATTTAAAATTTTGTGAAAATGAATAATATATATATATAAGGAGCGTAATTTTCTTGACAGGCAGTTTAGTTTATAACGAACCCCAAAAAAAGGGAAAAAAAACATCAGAAGAAAACCAACGTCGCAACCATGAAAATGTAAATTATCTTTAACATAATTAATTCCGCATTAATAAAAATGCTAATTTTATCATTGAAGTTTATTAATCGTTATTCTAATAACCGCAGCTACAAACTATACTAAATTGTAATCTCACTTTTACTTGTTCTCTTATAAATATGCAATTAATTGCTAAATACTTAACGCACTTTATTTAACGCGTTCAACTCATAAATTTCATTAAATGGAAATTACAGTATTTATGCCACGCCTACAAAGGTAAGACATGCTAAACTTCCTAATCATATTGTCTGTGGTGGGGAAGTGTTTAAAAATAAATGAATAAAACGTAGCGTTTAAGATATGGTTGAAGAAAAGCTCGAATTAAACAAGTGGGACCTGTGGTAGAAAAATTTTGGTTTAATATATGACAGTAAGGAGTTAGAATCGCGTATTAGTAAGTTCGTCTAAGAAAAACGTAAGAATTTGTCTGATTTTCTAAATGTAAATTGTAAAGCAACGAATCACTAAGAACTCAACTATGCCCAGAATATCTCGATATGATAAGTACAGAGAACCTTACCGATTACAGTATAAGATATCCGAGATGCTGATATCACTTTAAAATTAACACCTATCCAAGAAAACAAACTCAACTAACTACAGTTTGCCTTTTAATAATAAGTAAGCAATAAGTCATCTTTAGAGAACAAGAATATTAGAATCGACATACAAACTTTTTATTTAGAAAAACCGTTATTCTAGAATTTCTACAACTCAAAATCCTTTCATAAAATAATTCAAAAACAAACCCAACAAACAAAATTAACATGTGTCATAAAAATAAACTTTTTAAGGAATCAAATTCGGATTAATTTACTGAAACATAGAAACTCAAATTTAATTATTTATACATAATATGTAAATCAGTATTCAGTAAATATATATATATATATTTTTATACTTCAATTAGATTTAGAACATGTTACAAAAAAACAAAACCAGATCTTTTTCCAACCACAACGAAAACAACAACCACAGTAGTATAGGTAAAATGGAATTTTGTTACAAATGTTGTGGAATTTTAAAGGATTTTTTTTGTGTTTATAAAAGATTTAAAACGCTTTGAGTAAAACCTTTGAGTTTGAGTTTTTTCACTTAACTCAAACCATTTAAGCGAGATTTTCCATTTAAATAATTTCTTTTGTGTGTTTTTCCTTTGTTTAAAAGAGAAAAGGAGAGGGAGAAGAAAATGTGAGTCAGAAAATTTCAATTTATGTATGTAATATATGTTAAAAAATTATTATGAACAAAGAAGGTGGTTTTACTTTATTCAGAAAAGGACTGACAATTGATTATAACATAATTAGCTGAGTTATGTAATGCTAAATTACTAATGATTCATTTGTTGAATATTGAAAGTTTCCAGATTTAAAAGTTTGAAGACTTGAAGATTCAGAGGAATTAAGGCTGAACAGAAACGACACCAAAACTATTTAGAGGAAGTGTTTAACAAACGAAATGAACTATTGTAAATGTAAAGACAGAACTAAATAAAGAAAAGCTGAAAGTTTGTAGATTTAAAAGTTTGAAGACTTCAAGGGTCAGAGGAGTTAAGGCTGAATAGGAAGTACATCAAAACATATCAGAAAAATTGTTTAACAAATGAAATTAATTATTGTGAATATATAAAGACAGAACTAAACAAGTGATGAAAAAAAACAAGGGTTTTTAAAAAAGCACATTTTCAAATTTATATTGTATTACATACTGAGTTTAACTTTGGAATATTTACCTGGAAATAGTTACTGCTTCATTATAAAATTTACTGCTAACAGTAAAGTTTTTATTTTAAATTTGTTATAGCCCCTCAATGGGGAAAGTTGCCAAGTTTCTCAAGGATCTAACTTCATCTAACTCCCTCCCCCCCCCCTCCATTTTTTTAGGTTCTAGAAATTAAATTGTGAATTCCACAAAAATTTGGAATTTTACTTAGAATAATACAAGCTAAGCAAAAATGGATAAAACTGAGAAACACTTTCTTCAATTTAAGGAACCGCTTTTAAATTTAAGAAAAATCTTTAACATATGTTAAAATATAATGTTGGGCCTTTAAATTTTGTACATTAATAAAAAAAAAAATTGGACAGGTATTCAAGTAACAGGTGCTTAAAATTACCAAAATTTCAATTTTCGAGCCCTTACAGCTCCTAAACAGGGGGCTTGACAAAAAAATTTTGTTAACCGGCTCCCACTAATTTTTCAGGATCTAACTTCTCCCAAAATTTCAGTACCCTATCTCAAACCGTTTTGGAGATATATGGGACTGAAAATTTTGCAAAAATTGAGTTTTATAAAATGGAAAATTTTAGTACCGTATGGTAACCCTACACATTTAGCGACATATTTTTGTAAAGCCTATAAAAGCAGCTCTCAAATACCGTTTTTCGATTGAAAATAAACCTAACAGAACTCATCAATTGAACTTATATCAATTGAAATATAGGGTTTTTTTGGAATTTGCAGGGGCTGTAGCTTCGTCACCCTTCAAAATTAAGAAAAACCTTTGACACATGTTTAAATATAATTATAGAGCTTTGAATTTTGTATATCACT
Organism: Dolichopus griseipennis; assembly: GCA_963082915.1. Lineage (NCBI taxonomy): Eukaryota > Metazoa > Arthropoda > Insecta > Diptera > Dolichopodidae > Dolichopus > Dolichopus griseipennis. Next base: position 104,126,279 of record OY720443.1, on the reverse strand, counting down.
AAAAAAAAATTTGGACAGGTATTCAAGTTACAGGTGTTTAAAAATAGCAAAATTTCAATTTTCGAGCCCTTATAGCTCCTAAATATGGGACTAGACAAAAAAATTTTGTTAACCGACTCCTACTAATTTCTGACTATCTGACTTCTCCCAAAATTTCAAGACCCTAGCTTGAACCGTTCAGAAGATATATGTTGCCAAAAATTTTGCAAAAATTGAGTTTTCTGTAATGATAAATTTTAGTATTATATGGCAACCCTAAACATTTGCCTTTTAAATATTTATAAAGTTTATGAAACAGGCTATTGTTTGCCGTTTTCAGATTGAAAATATATCTAACAGAACTCTTGTTATAACAATTTAAATGTAGGGCTTTTTCCAACTTTAGGGGGCTGTAGTCCCGTAACAGGGGGGACTACAGAAAAAAATTCTTCTACGAAATTATTTTTTTTGCAAAAACTACCCATGGTTAAAATTTCTTTACTCTATTTCAAACGGTGTAAAAGTTTTTGTAAACATACGGACGGACGGACGGACGGACGGACGGACAGAGTGAAGCTATATAGGCACATTTTTACAAAATTTTTTGAAAATGTGCTAAAAAAGGGAAGTTGAAGGCTTGAAAACTTGATGGTCTAAAGAAATAAAGCTGAACGGAAAAAAATATTAATATTACTTAGAAGGAGTGTTTAAATATCAATTAAGGCTATTGTGAATGAAGACAATTATAACATTGCATAATATCGTATAATATATCACAGGATACAATTGAAAGCAATAGAAGCCCTTCACTCTCTAAGAATCCCTCCTTTTAAAAGTATTAAAATAAAAATAAATCAAATTTTCTGTCGTTACTTGTTACAAAAAACTTTAAATTAACTGAAAACGATTGTGTAATTTATTATTTTTATTATTAATAAAATCAAAATTAATTTTTCTATTTATATATGTGGAAATTGGAAAACTTTTTCCAATTTAAGAAAAATTAAAATTATGTATATGAAATTAAAAAAAGAACCGCTTTATTGCTTGAAGATATTTTAGATTTTGGTTGTAGAAACTGACCTACGACCTACGTTTATATGGGTCACTATGAATTGTGATCTATATTGGATGCCCTCATTTGAATTAAACTATATAAATATATTAATATGGAAATGTACCATGGAAATCATTCTGGTTAAAAACTGCAATATTATAACCTTCTGTTTATATCCTATTGAACAGTAATAAGGTTCGTGGTTATTTGTCAGCTTTTAATAAAAGTTTAAAGTGCGTATATCATGATATCACAAATATCAGCAAAACTAAAAATTTTTACAAGGGGTCAAACAAATAAATAATACTTATTGTTTTTTATAGCAAGCCCTCATATATACTCAAACTATAAATAAAAAGAGAGATTGAAGCTCAAAAGTCCAGATTTGCGCAATGAAGTCCACAAAGTAAGCAATATGGAAGAGTATAGGGTAGACAGTGTCAGCTGTGGGCATGCTAGTATGCATGCTAGTATGCATGAACGTTATATTAACAGTATATCATCTGGTTAAATAATTTTGGCAAATTTAGACTCTGGACTATTTATAAAAGCAAATATAAAGTGTATGGCAGCTTATCAAACTTCTTGAACCAGACCAACTAAATGTCCAGAATTTCGCCATTTATCTTAACTTCTTTTTGCAAAATTTAGAAACACAACTTTTTGATATCTTTAGAGAAATACTTATGTAAAAAAGAACTTTTACCGCAAATACTGGAATCCACTGCACTTAACTTACCAAATTTTGCAAAAAAATATATCTAATACTTTTGGCGGCTACTTGAACCTGTCGCACAAACTGATTGAATTTTATTAGCGAAGACGACTCTTGTATAAAAACTAATTTAGTATACCCTTTGAACATATACGTTAATGGTGATATTAAGAATTCTTGCACTTTAGAAAAGTTGAAAATACAACTGCTTTATAGATGCTTTATTCCGTGGAATGAAACAAAATGAAAATTAAAGACTCAAAATTCTCAGTTTTTCGTATTGGGCTTTAGAGCAATCTTGGAAATTTTTCACATTTTTAATTTGTTTTTAAAGACAGACCATCTCTTTAATTTAAGTCTGAACGATTGAACTGGCATTTTTCAAATAAGCAATTCAAAATACACTTCTAAAAATTTAAGAACATTTTTGGTGGTATAGATTTATAAAAATTAGTATCTAGAGAAAGTTTTGAATAATAGTATTTTGCCAACATAAAATACAAGGTTACAAAATATATTAAAAAAAGTAGAAACCTACCAATATTTTTATAATATTCGATGAAAATCAGTTAAATAAAAAATAATTAAATTAAATTATATTGAATTATATATAAAACATATTATTGTATTTGGTTCGGATGTTTTTTAACACATTTCAAACAAACTTTGTTCCAAGTTTCCCTATATGCTTATAAAGAAAGCAATATGTAATAATTTTCTCCTACTTACATTTTCCTGATGCTGCTGTTTCTAAATCTGATGTTGATAATGATTGTGATGATGGCACAGATGATAACAATTGATTAGAATTATCTCTTTTGACTGTTGTAGTGGCAGCTGATGTCAATCCAATAAATAATAGAAATGACTATAGAAATATTAGAAAAGAAAAACAATAGAAAAAAAAATAAACAAAAGTTATAAAAAAACAAAAAAAAAAGAAATTTGGATCAAAGAAATCTAAATATATAAAATTCTTATAAATCAATTTCAAAATGTCACACCAAAATTTATATGTAAGCGTACAGGATGTTTTTCTTGAAATTGCTTGAGAAATGTTGTGAATGGTCACATACAACTGTAAATATCAAAATAAGTTTCATAAAAATCGAAAATGCAAATTAAACTTATTTACAACTTCATTTGCCGTGTTATACTAGATCTGTTATAGATTTGAATCAAATTTTCAATTGTGAAGACTAAAAGAAAAAATATTAATCTAGAAATACTCCTTTCATTATAAACTTGGTTTTTTTTTCACATTAAATTTATTTAATTTCATTTCAGTTTGGCTTATTTTTTACATTATCGTAATTTTTTCAAATAAAATTGATCTTTTTTAATAATAATTTAAACCGTTTTCTAAAAACGCTACCGTATCTTGTGACCCAGAAATTAAACTTATATGAATTAAAAAACCCTAAGCCTCAAACCCTAATCTGTAGTAGAACTAGGATAGGAAAATGAATTAAGACAAGTTTATAAATATGGCACAATTTTTAAATATTGATCCGACTACTGGATCCTAAAAAACACGGCTGGATATTTGAAAATTTAGCGATATTCGAATCTTGAAAAAACCGGATTAATCTGAAAACAATCTTATTTCATGGGAAAAAGGACCAAGTTCACGTGAAAGGTTTATATAAAAGAATAACATTTCCACTTTTGTGCTTTTTTAAAAAAAGTAGTTTTAGGCCTCGAGTACACAAGCAGTGGGCAAGCGTTTTTTATGTAAACGATTTGATTTTTTTTTGCAAATTTTTTTTTACAATTATGTGATCTTTTTCACTTCTTCTATATGTCCATACATAAGATAACCAACATAAATTTTTTCAACAAAATTACTCGCAATGTTTTTTGTGTCTACAGGACATGTCACAATTAATATAAACAAAACTTCCCGTTAAAGCGTTCGCTCTCATAGAATTATTATAGAACTGAATCAATTCACGATAGACGTATACTCCTTTCTATGGTAGTTGAATGACGTATTTTGTAAAATATATATAAAATATTTAACCTAGCGACCTAGATCTCGAGTGTTTGCTTGACATATGAGAAGCACTTAAAAAAAATCCATTTAAGTGTATACAAGTAAGTCGTATGTGACACACCATTAAAAAAAAAAATTTATTAAGAATCTAATGATCAAATTTATTGAACTTTAAAAATTAAAAAATATTTCAAACACCCTATACACTTAGTAAAGAAGTCACCGTTACATTTTAAAATATTTATTTAAAATTTTTTTTAATGTAAATCCTTTAAATCGAGAATTTTCCAAGTGTATTTTCTTTAAATTTATCTTTAATATAATCTAGTAAGGACACAAACCATTAATACTGTAATATTTTTATCCATATTTATTTGGTTTAAATTTTAAATCCCCTTAAATTTATTTATTTTATAAATCAATAATTTAAAATTTTTATTTTAAATTTTGTGTAAAAAAATTCGAAACTTAAGAATTAAATAAAGAAAAAAAAACTTTAAATTCGCGAATTTTATTATTCCGCACTTTTGTTTTAATAACAATGAAAATTTCACCACTTTTAAAACTTTTCTGAAACGGAAAACTAAATTTTATTTTTTTTATTTTTTTTTTTTTTTATTTGCATCCGCGAAACTTTTGTTTTTTTTTTTTGACGGGCACGACTATATTAAACAACAATCAAATTATGAATAATTTAAATTCCCATCGTTACTTTCAGTTTTATTTATATTAAAATGACTATCAACCCAGTCTCAGTTTAGTCATACCAGTTAACTAAAAATCCAGCCCCACAATTACAGATTAAAACAAACTCTCAATGCCAAAATTACAAGAAACAAAATAATAAAAACAGAAATATACACATTCTTAACTTCTATATCGCCAGACAATAGAGTAATTTGAAAAAAAAAAAAAAAAAATTAATTAAGACTATAACATGGTCTTCCCACTTATATACTTAAAGTTTAAGTTTAACCTTAACTACTCGGAAAATTTAAAAAATTTTCTAAGCGTTTGTTTTCTTTTTTTTTTGCTGTTCGCATTGTAGTAACACTGCCCTAATGTATTTCGCGCGTTATTTGCGAAAAAATAAAAAAATTATGTAATAGGGGTTTGCAACCTTTTTATTTTTATAGAAGCCAAAAACATTTGGTGAAAATTCTTAATGCTAACAACACTTTTGAATTTAAATTTATTAAACATTTATTCCAATACAAGTTTTTAAATTTCAAATTTATCTCATAGTATGTTCACAAATTCTAGTTGATTATCTAGCACAAAATCTAATAAAATGTTGAGTGTTCCAAATTATTTATGAAATGTAGGTAAGTAATGATTTGACATAGGTATAGTCTAGAAAAACCCTATTTTCCAAGAAATATTAGGATTAAATATTCGACTCTTGTGTGCAGAAAATCGGAACGGTAGCGGTAAGGTAGTGAAACATGCATGATGGACACAAATAGAGCATCAACAAAATACAAATCTATGTAAGTAAGTGCCTTAATCTGCAAAATTTTCTGGCCCATTTCCAAGCCGACACTTGACTGGAACCTACATAAATTCATAGCGAACGTCAGTATTAAATCGGACTATGAGTCCGAAACCTAGAAGCTTTTTATTGAACCAATGTCAAACCTTTAAAGAGAGAACTTTTAAATTAAGTAGAACGGCGTCCATTCTGGTTTTCCTTCCTAAAATTTGAAATCAACTCGGAAGGTTGTTCGGGTACCTCCCACATACCTCCCAAGACTTAAAAGCTTATCTTCGAGATTAATAAAGATACCAAACAAGCGTGTTCTTCTATGTTTTCTTTGTATCCTCGAAATTTGGATTGAATCTCAATCAAGGTCTAAGACGCATATTTTTTAAGTTAATAAACATTAGGAACTTGAAATTTAGTACAAAAGAGCTCAGTTCTGTTTTCTTTATGTTTATGAAATTCGAGAGGAATCAAAGTTGAGGCTCGGATTGCTGCCACAAGACTGATTAGATCTAACCAAAGCATACTTTTAAATTAATAAGGTTGAAAATTAAAATTTGGCACAAGGTAGTTCTGTACTATTTGCTTAATGAGTTAAAGTGAGCGTTTGTACAGCTGTCAATTTAAATTGTTTTCAAAAATCACTCGCTTACTGTCTACATATCTGACGCCTTAAACTATTATTGAATCAAGTTTATAATCTATGTACCAAAAAATTGTATGCAATTATTTCAAATCAAACTTACCTACCACTGATTTTTAATATTTTATTAGTGTGCTTATTTTCAGTGTTTGTTTTTTCTTTTTTTTTTATTAGCTTTTATTGTTTTTGTTTTTTTTTTTACTATCATGTGCGGTTAACAAAGTAATTTTCGCTTGTTCATTAAAAAAAAATGATTTCATTCATTAAACCGCAGCATGTATAGTGTAATAGCTTAAAAAAAAGCTTAACAGGTGTAGAATTATACCTTAGTATATTTTGTGTTTATTTCTGGCATTTATTTTTTTGCTCTTCTTTTCTTTTTATTTACATTTGTGTTGTTTGTTAGTTTGTTTGTAAGTTTGTGTTTTTATGTATGTACATAAATAATTCTGAAATATTGCAGGTACCTTATTATACAGGTAAATTATTGATTTTTATTTTTTAGTTCGTAAATGTTGTTGAATATGAAAATTTTGACCTACCTAACATATGGGGTGGTGGTTCAAAAATATTTTACATGTACTATCCATTAATGTTTTGTGGAATGTTTTATGTGAAATGATAATTAAAGGTTTTAGATTTGCTTTACAATTTTGTATTGGAAATAGAATTCAATTATAAACTTTAAATGGATAGTCCATGACTAATTTGAAGTTTAAGCAGATTGAAGCTTAAGCAGATTGGACGATAAATAAAGATGGATAGTTGTGATAAATAAAATCTTATTTACTAAATTTAAAAATAAAAGTTCAAATAAAGGCAATATTATTCAATTATTAATGTAATTAAGAGCGCCATTGCCCCTACTACTTATTTCTAATCAAATAATGAAGTTTTTAATTACCGGTTTGATTAATAAAAAGTCTTAAATTATCAAAATAATAAGTTCAGTATCTCATATGCTAGATAGACTTATAAGCTCTAAAACAGCATAGTCGTTTTTTGTAGTCATTTAAAATAATGAGTTATTTAACACCTGAAGTGAGATTTTTTTGTGAGAGACAGTGGAAAGCTTCGAAAACAACACATTGAAATTGTATGGTGATCCTTTGGGACGTATGCGCTTTCAATCCAAGACTCTGAGTCTTTTTGAATCAAATTTTAGGATGGGACCTGTGATACAAACCAATAAATCGTTTGAATTCTAGGATGTCGAATCGAAGAATTATGGGATATGAAAAAAATTTAGCTAGGAACATATTAAATGAGTAGTGCATGTGACAAATGAATTTCAATAAGCCGTATTGCGTCATCTTGATAGTTCAACTTTGTAGGGATAAGGTGAACATCAATTACTCTTCTTGTTTCTCGTTGGTAAACTTAGAGTTAAATCATTAATTTTTTTAATTCTTTAGAACAAGTGTTAACCCCTATTAGATATGTTGTAAAATTATAGTATATAATACAATTTGGAAAAGTAAATATTAAAACTCAATTATAGGGTTAAATTAACTCAAAATAGAAATGTGCCTACTTTTGAATATTTTCAATGTAATATTAATTTATGTTTAGTTTACTTATCGCTATGTTATCGTTTAAAATATAATTTTTTTTTTATTTTATTTATTTATGATTCTTAAATGATTAGTAATGCCGGATGACAATATGTTATATAGATAGTATAAAAGGTATGATATTGTATACAAAAAGTATTGATTGTGCTGTCATCGATGCGATTTGTTTTTTTTCTAACCAGTATTCAATGCCCTAATATTAATTGTTTTTTTTTTTAATGGAGCTTTTTTTACTTTTTGTTTTAAATACAACAATTACAACACTTCAGTTTTTTTTTATCAACTGCAACAATTAACATGTCATTGTGTCAAATGCTAATATTTATTCATGAAAATGAAAGTAATATTTCGTATATATTTGTTGTTATTTAAGTACCTACCTAATATGAAACTTTTTACATAATATGTGCAAACATAATGTGTGAAAATTTTGATTGAAGGCTTTAATGTATTACTTTTCTTAAAAAAAAAAATTAGACTAAATTTTAACTATAAATTGCGAAGGTCTATTGATTAGATATTATTTATGGTTAAAGTCACGAATGAAATCAATGATTCAATAATAATGCAATATTTTGGTACTTAATTTAAGTGGCGCTAATGCGTGTGAAATGGAAAATTAACTTATCAAAAATATGTTTTGAAAATAATTAAATTTTTTTAACATACTTTATGTTACAAAACATTTTAAGTTTTTGAGTCAGCGCTGAATGAAGCAGCTTCTTATCTCCGTTCTATAAATATCTTCGAAGCAATAGAAGTTGTAATACTTCTGAAGAAGTTAAAAGTTGTATGACTAAAACTAATCTTTTTTGATGCAATACACAAGCCAAGCAGTTCAATCTTATTCATTTGTAGAGCTTTTTCGAAGTGGAAATCTGAAATATAGGAGCTCCGTTAAATAGGGTAATGTGTTTCCCAATACTTATATTTTATAAAAATTCAAGAAAGAATTCAACTTATTCTTTCTGGGTTTTTGATTCAAACCTTCATGAATATTTATATCTCATCGTTATTTTTCAATCATTGCGGAAGCAGGTTGGGTTGGTTTGGTAGAATTTTTTAGTGAGCAGGAATATCAGTACCGGAGGGAAGAGTGAGTATTCCAGATGCCCATTGAAAGTCTTTTCTTTATTTTAATTGAGTAAGAAACTTTAAAAATAACAAGTTTAGGCACATTTGTTTCAACATATTCCGCAAACTATTTATTTTTCAAATTCAAATAAAAAAAGAATTTTTATGTAAAACTTATTTGTCAAATTTTTATCAAATTTTTAATTGAATCAAACAAAGCACAATTATGAAGTTTACTAAAGGAAGGAAAAAAATATAATTACCAAAAAAAAATTAAAAAAATTTTCAATTTCCTAAATAAAATACCAATGAAATAAGTCATTATTTGACAAACAAAACAATTTACACCTTGTCTTCTGTTTGCAATTATTCTTCAATTACATCATTTTATTTAATTTTAAATAATTTTGAATGAAGTTTGTTAAACAATCAATTTTTGATAATTTGGAACTAATAACTAAATTTTTATTTTTAAAAATTTTTTTAATTTATTTTAGATCACTTAAATTAAAAGAGAGTAAATGGAATTACTAACTTACTAAAAATTTAAGGTATTATAAATTATACGTAGTATCTGGCGTGTACATACTATCGCTATTCACTGTCGCTATCTAATGTATACTGTCTAATGTTTACTAATGTAAACCCGTATACTTACTTGTACTGTTTGTGTTATTGACAACCATAAAGTACTAGTGCAAGAATATTTAAAGTTGAATAAATGAGAATGTTTAATAAGCAGTGGTTTTATTGATCGTGGAACTGCAAGTTATCATAAGCAAATTATTAACAAATCATATTTTATTGAGCAAATGAAGAAGGGCAAATAGTATTTCGTGCATGTATAAACTTTCTTTGAAAATGGTCCCTACAAACGTTCGATTTTTCTTGTTTGAATCCTTTGGAATGCATATTTAAGTTTTGAAATGTCTGAATTTAAACTTTAAAATTTTATCAGAAATTTAAAGAAATATGTAAAACATATTTAGTGGTCACGTAAAAATCCAAACAAAAATTTTAAATAAACCTTACACATGGAACTGTAAGTTTCCGTATTTTTCCGCAATACTTGACTCAGCACTTTATTGTCATTTGATCAACTCTATATCGTATATTTAATTAAATATCTCTATATTTTATCAACTCTATATTTTTAATTAAATATCATTAAAAAACACACAACACGAAACTTTTTTTTAACACAATGTTATATTTTCATTTAGTTTTAACTTTATATACTTAATAGTTTCTTTTATATTTCATTTTAAAAATCTATGATTTGCGAAGAAACTAGTCAATACGTACAACCCGTACAAGTACATATTTTTGAAATTTGTTGGAAAATATTTTCCCTATTTTCATTCTAGTACTAGTAATTCTATACAGACAACATTGTCGCAATTAAGACAGCGCTGTCTCTACAATGAAAGTTCAAAATCATTTTTTGATATTATAAAGTCAAAAAAATTAAAAAGTAAGGCTATAAAAGACGTTGCGCCGTCTTCAAAAACAGATAATCTGCTAAAAGATTAGTTTGCATATCAAATGTATTTTTTCGGGTTATAAATTTGTAAACCTACACGCTCCTCTTAATATTTTTGTTTCCTTGTCTAAATCTTCAATTATTTCTAATTATAAAATAGCGCTAACGCACATCTCTCCCTTCGTTCCTTTAATGGACTGTCAAGACAATATTTGAAACCAATGTCGTTCTCAGACAGTTAATCGACATTTATACTAGTGATAGCAAAAGTGGATAATGACAGTAAGTAAACTTAAGATTAAGCTTTTAACTTTATTTTAACCTATTTTGAAGTGCCGGTAATACCTTAATTATTAATGGAATGCCCTGCAAAACAAGTAAATTTGAAGCTGAAAATCAAAATGCTACTATGATATCATATTGATTTATTCGTCAGTTTACCTAAAAAAAATTTCAAAAACTGAAAGTCCTATAGTCTTACAGAATTATAATGTTTTTGGTATTTCCCAAGCAACAAAATCATATAATCAACCTTAAAAATGTTTATATTAAGTAATAAACTATTCCATTCATCATTTAAAAGTAATTATAATGAATAGAACACACATAACTTTTAATTTCTAGAACAACAAATAATTTATATATGTTTTTATTTATTTTCTTAAGACAATGAAAGAATTATTACCAGAACAATACCGCCATCTGATAGTAAATTTTATTATTATTTGATTAATTTTTTTTTCTAAGATGTAACCACAAAAAAAAAACTGAACAATTGAATTTTAGAAGTTTATTGTGTTCACTGAAGCTATACTGGAATCTACAATCAAATCCTCTGTACAATATTGCTTCCACTAAAATACATTCAAATGTATATCTAATTCTTAATTTTATTGTTCTATGTTTGTTTTTTTTTTTAAATTTAAAATTTTGATTTAAAACATTTTTATGTTCAATTATAGTTTTATTTTTGATCATTATTATATGTATACATATCTTATCTGATCTGATGATTTATAATTACATAAATACATATATCACGTTTACCATAAAACTCACGGTTATTAACAGAGTTATACTTTTTCCACTAAAATTTAGCTTTTAACCACTAAGAAATGTAAACACTTATTTCAATATCTAATTATATGACATAAAAAATATGACATTAAAATAAAAACAAAACTTAAATAATTCCTAATGTCAAGTTTTCAAAATAAAAAAAAAACAAATTAACAATAGAGACGTTTACCTCATATTTAAGTGATTAAATAAAACGTCATCTTGAGATTTTAATGATAAATTTATAAAAAATAAAAACAATCGTAATTAAAATTATGAGTAACTAATATTAGGAATTTAAACCAGTTGCCAATAGGGTATTTCTGATAAACATGTTTATGTAAAATGTGCAGGCTGTTTTATTTCAATTTAAATTATAATTCAAATTCAATGACACCCTTATGCCTTGAGCACAATGAGCGTAGTCAAGACGCAGTATCGAAGTTGCAAACTATCGAAAAACGTAACTATCATATTTTTCAAGCACAATGCAAACCGTTGAAAGCTTTAAAGTGACATTTAATGTAAAATTTAATTTTATAATTTTTCATTTTATTATTTTTTATGATAAATAAATTTAATTTTTTAATTTTTTAATTTAATATTCTCGAGTTACAAGCTAATAAGTAATAATAAATATAAATGGCTTACAAAACAAAAACAATTAGTTGTTAAAGTATCGTAGAAGTTAAAAGTTGAGAAACTTTTGCGTCAAAGTTGTGTTATTTTCATGGTGGGTATTTGTATTGTTTTCCATATGTTTACCTTTCAAAGTAGTGTTTAAACGATGTTGGCTACGCTCATTATGCTTAGGAGGTTAGAGAAATATTTGACAAAACTAAAATTGTCAGTTGTCACAATATTTGATAAATAACAAATAAATAAAACAAATTTCAAAACTTTTTTATTTACTTAAATAATAATTTTTTTCTAAATTCATTCATTTTAACTATGGCTTTCCTCTAATTAATAAAATGTATATATAAATAATGATAAATTAAACTCTTTTCCATCAAATATTTTAAATCAAATAAGTTTTAAATTCCTAATCCAAAGAGTCATAATTTTTAAAAGCCTTTTCTAAGTAGCCCCCTATCCTTTAATTCACTTCAAATGGAGGTTAATATTGTTCCATAAATTGGCACGATAATTTTTAGAAGCTTCTTTGTGAAGTGTTTTTAAAAGTCTTATTTTTAATGCTGCATTTAGGTTCTACTACAAAATCGGTACGTGAATCATCTCGGTAAGACTAACAGGTCCCAAGATTTCGAAATACTTTGAAAGAAACAAATATCAATTTATTTGAAAACCTGCACATTTGATGTGAACCACTGTAACTCTGTTTTCAATTGTCATAAAATTTCTAAGAAATGTCAATATTATACGACATCTGTTGCAAAACATTTAAATAATACAAAAATTTTAGAATTCTCTTACAAAATGTTTATATGGAATAAAAAAAACCGAAGCATTATATTGGGCATTTCTATATCTTAATCTACAAACGAAGAAAAACATTTTAAAATTCACCCGAACGTTTAGTTGATTTAATAATACCTTAGCTTTCATGCTTATAAACAGATTAAAAAAAGCTTTAACTATTTTTAAATTTCCAGATTTTGTTTACAAAAATAAGATATTTTTTGACTCATGCTGACTGGCAATCTTTTATTTTTGTAAATATCTTAAAAATAATGAATGCAAATTGAAAATAAAACTTTTAATATATATAAATACATAAATACATAATATAAAAATTAGAATTAAAATTTTTAAATTTTAAGCTAAAGTTTTTAACTGTTTTTTTTTTTAGATTCGAGATCAACGTGCTAATGTAAAGCATAGTTTCTCTGTCTTATAAAAATGTATAGAAGAATTAGATTATGAGATTAATAATTAAATTTATTATTATAAAAATTGTTAAAGTGTTCTCACTTTAAAGAAAAATATTCAATATTCCTACACAAGTATAAAAATTGAAGTAAAAATTAAAAGCAAATTGTATTTTGGTCATGTGAGTTAAAATAACATTAAACGAACTTTAATTGTTATAATTTTACGGATTTGAAAAGTCATTGCAGTTAAGAAACCATTGTATCAAACAAGTGATAAAAAGTTCCTTAAAAATAAACCTTTTACTTTGTTACTATTAACTTTGTTAACTACTTACAACATGCCTGCATTTAAATAAAAGAAAAAAAGTTAAAGGAAATGCCCATAAAATATCTTTCAAACTAAATGGAAAATAAAACAAGCAGGTGATTCAAAAATTCCTTGTGGAATAGCAGCAGCAATAATTCACCAAAATTATACAAACGCATCACCCAATATTTACTCACCATGTTTAATGGTAGGTGATGGGAGCAAGTAAAGAGTGAAAAAACAACTTGGGCAGTTTAGATTTGTTATCTATTATAAAATAAATTGGAGTTGCAAGGCCTCATAAACAAAAGCATTAAATTACAATAATTTTGCCAAGTGATCACCATTGGCCTAAGACAACTAGAGTACGTTTGCAATGAGCTAATAATTTTACTTGTCGTTCTAATTATTTCTGTAGCCTAAACATTTTTTTTTTTAGTCCCCCATATATTGAAATCCAAAACTTCTAGATCAGAGAACTAATGTATGCGTTTCGAGGAATTAAATTATGATTATGATATTTAATATTCAGAAAATTTGTAATATTCAATTTGGAAAATGTATAAAATGGTTCGATTAATTCGGTGTCAATTCAATCCCCTGACGTTGAAAATAATGATTGTGACTAGAATTTAAAAGTACATAGATCTTCGTATGTCAAACATTACCATAAATCTAAAAACCATATCATATACCCTTTAACAACAGAACATATAAAAAAAAGAGAAAAAGAATCACTCCCTCAGCTGAAACAACATATCAACATAAAACATGTCTTTAGGATAAAAGAAACTTATTCTCATCGTATGTCTTTTAGGTTTAAAGAAGTACCTACCTGTGTTGCTACGAATTTCCAATTACGCCACGAATTTCCAATTCCTATACGTGTTTTAGTTGAATATTCCCATTAATCTCGATATTTACTAAATACTCCAACTAATTATAAGTTCTTATTAACAGTTTTTTTGATAGCTATATGGAAAAAATGTGCTAATTTGTTACAATAAGCAATTCAGCAAATATTTATAATGATACCCATCAACTGATTCAGTCCTACATGATATTATTCAAGCAAATTTACGCATAGGATTGAATTCTGACTGTTTTTAGAATCTATGTATGTCTGTTCGTCCGCCTGCCCGTCTGTTTCATGGAAAACTCAAAACTAATAAAGCTAAAGTCGTCTGAAGTGAAAAGGAAAAGTTTCACACATATTTTGAAAACTTTTTTTATTTTTGGTTTTGAGAACTTTTTCTATACAGCCGTTCAGTTCATTTTAAATACTAACAGCTGTTCGCACATATATCTCTGAGTTGACACAGTCACTATAAACTCATACTTCTTTTAATTAGAACTAAATTAAATTCTCATTTCCAACAAACTTTAAAATATCTTTTTACAATTCAATTTATCTATAAAAATTTAAATTTTGCTTATTTTAAAAAAATATTTAAGATTATGCTGACAGAATAAAAATCAGCTTAAAATTTTCCATGAAAATTTCTGCTTTGTTAAAAAAAATGTCGTGTTATTATTAAACATATATTCATTCTCTTTTCAACGATTTTCTCATTCCTTTATCCTTTATTTCTTTTCCACTTGAAAGAAAAATTTCTAAGAATACTGAACACACCTTCTCTCAACTTTTGTATGATTGTCATTCTACCACTTTAATACTTACCAATCATCACACTACAAAACCGTTATTCAAAAAGAAAATATTCTTTTATTTTGGAAAAAAAAACAAATTTTAAAAATAATGCTTTCCTTTTCTTTTGTAATTCGAAATTTAAAAAAAAAAAATTGGCAATCAATATAAAAACCAAAATTCTGGTTTTTTTTTAACGGTATATATACTTACAAATAAATATACTGTTATAAATAAACCGTTAAAAAAGTTATAATTTTTAAAACATGTGAACTTTTTTGATTTGATTGTTTTTTTACCTATCTCTTTTTAATTTTTTTTTTCTTTTTTTTTTAAACTTTAATCAAAATGAACAAACAAAATATGATACCGTTATTTATAACCAAAATTCAATACAATTTTAAACCTGATTGAATAATAAAAGAAGAAATTTAATATATTTATTATATAAGTAAAATAAAGATGAATAGAAATTTTTGCCGTTGTACGAAATAGTAAGGATGCTATTATCAAAATTTTTATTTTCTTTGATATTTTTAAAACTTACCTAAACGTGCAATTTAATTAATTTATTTAGTTAATTTTCAACATTTTTTAGACTGGATCCTTTAAAAATGTTTCCTTTTAGATAGTTTTTGCGTTAAATTGGCTTCTTACGAGGCATATTCTGGATAGTAAAACATTTTGGATAAAAAAAAGTCTGGCATTTTGAACTTCAGAAATATCCATAGTCAAACAGACAGTCGAATGGATCACACAGGTAAAGATAAAAGGCTCTAAGCATCTCAAAAACCTTCGATCAAGTACGTCATTGAGCTCGTTAGAGTAAAAGTCAGACATTTGTGTTGGGTAGTTCTTTTGTGCATTGATTGCTGATTTTCCGTCGAATCGTCGCATTCTTGTTCTTGTCGACAATCATTTATATGACATTCATGAAATAAATGCTGGTGTTCCATAAACCTTTGGCTTATCACCTATTTTTTTTGTGATTTTTTATCAAATATCTTGTCTTTTCCACCCTCAATTAAATCCACAGTATCACCAACGACTCTGGTACCTTAGTGGCATTTTCCCTATTCTGAGATTACAGGTAAAAATCATACAGTGGTCCGAAAGTCTAAAAATTGTAGGAAAACAACTAAATGAAGTAATGTTATGGAATAGGTATATTTTTGATGTAGCTAATATTGATTCCAAATGTTTGAATGAGTTTTCATTCATTATTTATCTTCCAGTTTTCTATTCAATATCTATAAAGGCTTATACATACAATCTAAGATGGACTATAATTCCCCAAACTTCTCTAAGTTATCTGAACAAAAATCAAAATCATATCTTACGTCTTATTAGCTATCCCTGCGTCCAGGTTACTTTCACATTTCTTAGCGTTCGTCGGAATACAGGACCATTAACTCGTTTTTATAGATGTCTTGTAAGTATTGACACTTGTTCTATTGAATTAAAAGCAAAACTGCCCCCCCTTTAAAAAATTACAGCGGAATACTAAAGAGTTCAAATGTGTCTATTTCTACACACGGTGAAACTTTCAAGGTTATTCAAAACTGGTTGTGGAAACTTATTTAGTGGGGAACTCTACAATATGGAACATCTTTCCATCCAATGTGTTCCCCTCTATTAGAAATATACCATTATACAATTTAGAATGTTTCTAAATTGTATAAATAGAAACCTGTATGAATTGTATGAATAGAAACCTAAATAAATTTGTTTCCAACCTTCCCCCTACATTCTCCTCTTCTATCCTATTTTCCTTTTATTATAAATATTTATAAATTTTTTAACGCCTAAAAGTATACTATAATATTTATTTTACCTTTTTATAAACTTCAAAAAGCTTTGTTTAATTCTCATGGTTGCATTGCTTATTATTGTTTTTATTTTTAAAATAAAATTAAATTCAACTAAAGGTTTATTAATCTCTACCAGATGTGTTTTAACTTTTATTTTTCTAAAATGAAGTGATATGTTCCCAAGCTAATAATATAATACTCGTAACGTAATGGCTTCTATGTTGCTAATTATGCAAAGTATTGTTAGATTAAGTAAATTGTACACCCAACATTAGATTATTTATTTCATTTTATTTAACTAGTACACTATTATTAGATTACACGAAAATCCCAGAAAAATTTAAAGTTTTGAAGTTCATCAACCATTTCTCAATTCTTTAAATTGGATATATATGTTTTTGTAATACAGTTGCAATCCTAACTTTTTTTTCAAAATCTTAATAATTCCCAAGTTTCTGAGAAAAAATTGCCAAGTTATAGATGGACTGCCAAGTTGTAAAGACTGACATTTGAAAAACCAGCTTTTAGCACAATTATAATTATTTTTATTGACTAAAAATAATCTATTTCTAATTTTTCTTACCTTTTCCAAATAACCATTTCGAATTTTTCATCTCCTATTAAAGAGTTCGATTTCTTTTGTATTGTTCTTTGAACATGATCTTCTACAGAATAATACCACATATAAATTTGCAAAATACATTATATTATACAGGGTGTTTCACGAGTAAACGGCATTCTTGTAAGTGGTGGCAGGGAAAATAAAAGAAAGCAAAAGCTTTATATGAAGAGAAGTCTAATGGAAATAGTATTAAGGTTGGACTGAAATTTGTTAGTTTCTAAATTATAAATAAAAAACTAGAGAAAATTTATAAATCTCGCTATATCGAAAACCGTTAGGATTAAACCTCACTTCATACTAAGTTTTTTGCTTGTTTTTATCTCCCCTATCACTCCAAACAAGGATGCCGTTTACTCATGAAACACTCTATATATTCCTTATAATTTCCATTATATTATATATATATATATATGTGTGTGTAAACAAAAATAAAAGAGATAGATAATAATAATATGATGAAAAATGTTGTCAAAATATAAAAGGCAAAATATAAGAGGATTTATTTCAAAATTTATCATCATCTTTCAACATCAAAATTTAATTTCGTTTTTGTTTTTTGTTCGTTCGATGTTCGTATAAAAACAATGTGTATTATTTTTGCAATTCCTTGAAGAACTAATTTTAATAATAAGTTTTTCATATTCTGGCTTTTGAAGTTAATCATCTTTAAGTGAATGGTCAATGAACGGTTTTATTTTTATTTTTAGTTCCTAAGAGCTGTTTAGTTTTTTGCCCTCATATAATTAAAGAAAGGATTACATTAATAGTACCCCAGGAGATTCCAAAACAAACACAGCAGCTACATCAATCAATTGTATAAATTTACATATTTGTTTTTCTCATATATAAAATAAAAATAGGAATTGTATCTTACTACCATTACTGTAGAATTAAATTGTAAACTACGAGGTAAAAAAACAAGTATTTAAAACAACCATCGATTTTTAAAAAAGCACATATTCTAAATCGAAAAATTTTGCATTATAAGTTTTTGATAAAGTGTATGGCTGTATGAAAAAAATCCCAAAAATAGATATAGATTCAAAGATATGGATCGGATCAGAATTGAAAAATAAATCGATCTAGCTAGTATGCCCGTCCGCACGACTACTCAAAAAATTAAGAAGTACTTTTAAATTTTCACAAATAATTTTGTATGCAATAACCGTCATCGTTATTGAAATCCAACCATTTTGCTCAACGGCTTCGAGGAGCTGCCATACAACTTCTTTTTTAATATGAAAATAACTCTATTCATAAAAAAGCTGGATATTTGAAATTTTGCCTGTGTATCTACACTCTTCCTAGTTTCATATGATTTTATAAGATATTTTTTTAGAAGAGAGTCCCCAAAAGTATTTTTAAAGGATATAAGACATTAAGATTCAGGTGGTTCTGCGGAAATTTTAAATTTTCCTATAAGTTTAATTTTTAGTAAAATTGGTTTATTGACAAACCCCTGCTAAACAATTTATTGGATCCCTGATTTTCTATCCAAGACTCCTACTACTTTCAAGAATAAACTTCTCCCAATATTTCAAGTTCTTAGCTCAAACCGTTTGGAAAAATAAGGGGTCAAAATTTTGTATAAATTTAGTTACGCATATTGGTTAATTTAAGCAACGTATGGCAACTCTAAACATTCGTTTTACATATATTTATATAAAGTTTAAAAATATAAATCTAGCGTTTCCACATATAAAATATACCTTTATTTAACTCCCGATATATCAATTTAAATATAAAGCTTTTCCGGCCTTCTGCAAGGAAAATATTTTTTTTCACATATAAGAGCTATAACTCTAATAATATATATATACTTGTAAAAATTTATTGTCTTTGTTGCATACGGACGAACGGACGAATGGACAGAGTAAAACTATAGAGACAAATAAAAGTGTTTTTGAAAAAGGGCTTAAAAGGATGAAAAACGTGAAATAAAAATTGATTCCCTTTGATGAATTTTATCTTTAAATTGATGGCTAAAAATGATTGTATAAGATAATAGTAATGTAAAAAATATTGAATTACACGTGCAGAAAATTTTGCAAATATAATGGAAAACAATATAATAATAAAAAGTTAATTTGGTTTTCTTTTAGATAACTTATTAGAGAAAATCAAATAAGGAAGAGGAATTATTGTCTTTTTTTCACATTTTAAGCGATTAGGTTTGCATTGATGGTAAAATTATTAATTGTACATCTATTTTAAGGATTATATTAATACTAATGGGGCTGCCTCGTAAAATATTATGTTAAGTAATAATTGATATAATTGAAGGTTGAAAAATACAATTAATGGAAAACTACATTTGCAGTCGAAACGAAATACTGCAAAGTCATTTTTTACTAAAAAGTGGATAAATATATTTGTTTTATTGCCTATCTAATTATAACTAAATCGTTACAACAAATAATATACAAAGTTTCATACATAAATACATACTACAATTAAATAGAAAGAACAAAAACAAAGTATATTTAGTAATGAGTAGTCAAACTCTTCATTTCAAGCAAAAACTAAAATCCAGTAGTTAAAAGAGGTAAAAACTACTTCAATACTTAGGTTTTCTTTATATGATAATTACAATAGGAAAGAAAGAGAACACAGCATATGTATACCTAAATTATTACTTACAATTCCATACAAAATACGGTCTGATAATTTCGTAAATATATTTTTTAACATCATACTTATTTGAACTGAAGTTTTATACTTTGCATTATGTGTAAATTTACATTTTTTTCCGTATATCAATTTAAGTGTTAAAACTAATTACTGATTGAAATACAAAAACAAAATGAAATAATATCAGAGAATTGCATCAAAATTTATTTCAATGACAAACTGAACCAGGAAGTTTCTTCCATCTATTATTGGAACAATTTTGCTATAATTTTGCAAAATACAGATCAACTGTTGCAGGAAAATAATAAATATCTAGTCACACAGACGGACGGACAGACCCAAATAGCTAGATTATTTTTATAAAAATAAATGATAATTTTATAATTTAGTTATTTCATCAATTCATTATTAATTATGAATAATAGTGAAATCAATATTTAGACGGTAATACAAATGTACTCAAGAAAACCTGTTAAAAAGGGTCGAAATATAGGGTGGCTGATGAAAGTTGCTAGCAAAATAAATCGTAATAAAATTTTTTCTGTTTGAGAAATCTTCTCCATTTCTTTTTAGCAGATTTTCAAAAAATTTTGTAAAAATGTGCCTATATAGTTTCACTCTGTCCGTCCTACCGTCCGTCCGTCTGTCTGTCTGTCCGTATGTTTACAAAAACTTTTACATCGTTTGAAATAGAGAAAAGAAATTTTAACCACGAGTAGGTATTACAAAAAAAATAATTTCGTAGAAGAATTTTTTTCCGAAGCCCCACCTGTTACGGAGCTGCAGCCCCCCAAAGTTGAAAAAAGCCCTATATTCAAATTATTATAACAAGAGTTCTATGAAGTGTATTTTCAATTTGAAAACGGCAAAAGATAGCTGGTTTTATAAACTTTATAAATTTTTAAAAGACAAATCTTTAGGGTTGCCATACGATAATAAAATTTACCATTATGCAAAACTCAATTTTTGCAAAATTTCTGGCCCTACATATCTTCTAAACGAGCTAAGCTACGGTCTTGAAATTTTGGGAGTAGTTAGATCCTTAGAAATAAGTAGTAGTCGGTTAACAATTTTTTTTTGTCACGTCCTCTGTATTGCAGCTATAAGGGCCCGAAAATTGAAATTTTGATATTTTTAAACACCTGTAACTTGAATACCTGTTAAAATTTTTTTTTTGTGATTTACAAAATTAAAAGCTCTTTAATTATATTTCAATATCTGTCAAAGGTTTTTCTTAATTTTGAAGGGTGACAAAGCTGCAGCCTCCGCAAATTCCAAAAAAGCCCTATATTTAAATTGGTATAATTAGAATTCTGTTAGCTATATTTTCAATCTAAAAAAAGCAAAAGAGAGCTGCTTTCTTAGGCTTTACAAAACTACGTCACTAAAATGTACAGGGTTGCCATACGGTACTGAAATTTACCATTATGCAAAACTCAATTTTTGCAAAATTTTTGGCCCCACATATCTTCTAAACGGGCTAAGCTAGGGTCTTGAAATTTTGGGAGTAGTTAGATCGTTAGAAATAAGTAGAAGTTGGTTAACAAAATTTTTTTGTCACGTCCCCTGTTTAGCAGCTATAAGGGCTCAAAAATTGAAATTTTGCTATTTTTAAACACCTGTAACTTGAATACCTGTTCAAGTTTTTTTTTTGTCAATATAAAAAATTTGAAGGTCAAACATTATACTTTAACATATGTTAAAAGATTATCTTAAATTTGAAAGCGGTTTTTTATATTGAAGAAAGTGTCTCTCAGTTTTGCTTAAATAGTAAAATTCTAAGTAAAATTCCAAATTTTGGTATGGTTTGTAATTTAATTCCTTGAACCTAAAAAAGTTGGGGGAAGGGGAGTAGTGAGAATTAGATCCTTGATAAATTGGGCAAACTTCCCCCAATAGGAGAGAAAAATTTACTGTTTCTACAAGTAGTAACTTAGTCACCAACGTATATATTTGTTAAATTAAACGTTAACATTGAAGCTTCAACATTATATTCCGATAAAATACTCAGTATGAAACACTATATTATTTTCAAAATGTGCTTTTTTAAAAACCCTTGGTTTTTTTCATCACTTGTTTTTATTACAGATTGATATTTAAAATTACAGATTCTGGAGGATTGGGATATAGAAAAAAAAATTTAGATAGTGTGCCACTTTCACTCGCTGGAGTCCCTAAAATGCGTTAAAAGAAAATATAGACGCACATTCGGTAGCACTTCTCCTAGCCGATGGACAATAATGAGGCTTGTGAATAGGCCATATCATCGGGATCCCTCAGTTAGAACGCAGGAAACTATCGCTGCTGTAGCTGTTGCCATACAAGCTAATCCTCGAGTTTCGACAAGGAATTTGTCTGCTCAAATGAATATCAGCAGACAGTCGCTGCAGACAATTTTGCATAGAGATTTGAACTTATTTCCATATAAATTGCAACTAACAAGTAAACTAAACTCAGCAGATTTTCGCTTGCAATTTTGCCAGAAAATTATTGAAATAGTGGAACAGAACGAAAACATCCTGAAGCGCATTTTTATGTTTGACGCGACCCATTTTGACTTAAATGGCAATGTTAATAAACAAAACTGTAGAATATGGAGTAATTCAAACCCACAGATACTCCATGAGATGGAATCGCATCCACTTCGCAGTGTTGTGCAGTTTCATCAAGGTGCATTGTCGGGCCTTACTTTTTTGAAGAAGAGGGTTTATTTTTAAAAAATCATTTAGTCAACACTTTTGTTAAATTTTATATTTGATGCAAAAAAATTATGATAACCATAACTAATGCCTTAATCTATTCAAATCTTCCATTAGAACTAAAGTAGTTTATTATACAAATACTATTAAGACTCCTGTACAATTGCTCAGTTTTTTTAGGCATTTTTGCTAGAGTATTTTATTTCCTTTAGCATTTATACTGTCATTTTTAAATACTTTGCAATAAACAATTTGTTAATACATTGACTATTTTAAATTACGTTTTGTATAAATATTACTTTTTGAAATATAAAAAAAAAATTTCAAATTTGTAATAATTACTTTTCGACTGCATTACTTTTAATAATTGTGTGCTTTATTTTCAATATGCAATATTATCCATTTGTTCCCCAATTTCTATCTATTTTATAAAGTACAATTGTCTATAGTCAAATGCCCTTATTAAAAATATATATTAAAATAAATTTAATTCTTGCCTACAATACGAAACATTCATAAAAAAAAAGCATCACACCACTGCACTGACCGTATTTTAAAATGTCTTTCTTAGTAGTATTTTTTTCGTAGGTAAATAAATTTTACACTTTTTTAATGCAAAAAATATTAATAAAAAATAATCAAAGCAATCTTTAATATCCTAATTTCGGTTAATAAATTAAAAGAAAATTATTTTATATTTAAAATTGTGTTTTAGAAAAAATATGATAAAAAATAAACACATTTGTATTCTATTCTTTACCCATGAATAAAATGAATTTAAAGGTATGAGTATTGCCATCTATTGTGTGAAGTATTTATAATAATTCGAGATGTGATATATTTTTTTACATGTTGGCAAGATGTCAACACTTGTGTATTATATGTGTGATTATTTACATCAGCGGACATGATTTCTGTTATTTCGTTAGAACTTTTACCATTAGGTAAATTATTTCACGAATATTTCTTTCAAATAATTGAAGAACTAATGAATTTATTTGCTTATTTACAAAATATTTGTAATCAATAACTTATTCTAATAGTTTAATAATTTATCCTTGGCTAAACAGTGGCGTCGCAATAACATAATGTAAAAAAATATCAAAGTAGAAATTGATTGTCTTATTAAATTTATTAAAGCATTTTATATCCATTTTTTTAAAAGAGAAAAATATTTATTTATTTTTTAAAATTTGTGATAAAATATTATTATATTAAATATGTTTCAAATTTCTATCCACCACTCTTTTTTTTCCGTAGAACTGATCAGTCTTCACATACATTACAACACAAATTTAAATTATTATCATTGTCATTATAATTATTATATTAATTGTTGTTATTTATGAACCGAATTCTTCAATTGAATCATCAATTGGACCAAATTTAAAATTGCCTTTACCATCAAATTGTAAATAGTATTCATGGTGCTCCCATAATGATTTACGATGTGATACAGTAAATAATGTAATATTAGCATCACAACAATATTTATACATTGAACCTTCAACATCAACTGATACAGCACTTGTGCACTCATCTAATATCGCAAATTGCGGATTATGATAAAATAATCTTGCCATTGCAATACGTTGTTTCTCACCACCTGATAATACGTCAATCCAATCTTCTACAGAATTTAAACCGGCCGACCGTGTTTCTTCTAAATATTTTAATTGTACTATTTCTAAAAACTTCAATAAATCTGAATCAGTTTTTTTTTCTTTCATCATATCTTCTAAAGTGTGTGGATATATTATTTGATCACGTAATGTACCTAATGTCATGTATGGTTTTTGCGGTACATAAAATAATTTACCCCGAGGTGGTTTTATTAATTCGCCGCCCCACAATGGCCATAATTCACCTAATGTACGGAAAAGACTTGATTTACCACAGCCATTCGGGCCACATACTAATACATTCATACCAGATTTAACTTCAAATGTTAATTCTTTTATTAATATATCACCATTTGGAGTTACCAACGGAACTTTATCAAATTTTATAATATTGTTTGCAAATTTAATTATTCCTTTATTTGGTCCAATTGTTTGTCGATCTAAACCATTAGTTAAACCACCATTTGTTAAATGATTTTTAGATTTACCGTTGGACATTTCGTCATCAGAATTTATCATAGTTCTCTTATAATTACCAGCATTTACGTCATTTAATACATGTATCAATTCTTTTACTCTTCCAGTAAAACCAGCCAATTTTGATAATTCACGTCCAGCCATTACTAATTGACCAACAGCGATAGCGATTTTGATTAAAATTCGTCCCGAACCAAAAAAGATCAATTGACGTTTTGAAAAATCTAAATGATCAAAATCTGAAAAGAAAGGTAATGCAACCGCATATATACCAATTATTTGTGCGAAATGTTTTGCCATTAAACTATCTAGCAATTCAATACCAACTTGAAAACCTAAAAATTTCTTTAAAAATCGTAAAAGTTTTATATAACTAGATAGTACTGTTAATTTTTCACGTTTATTACCATAATAAAATGCAACTTCTTCGGAATTTGTTATTAAACGTGAATTAACATAACGGTATTCTCCTTCTAATTTTTGTTCTGAATATGTTAAACTACTTAATGGTCGACGTATTAATATTAATATCGTACCGCTTATAAAAAAATATGTTAAAAATATTCCAGCTGGTTTGAAACCCAAACTAACTGTTGCCATTGGTATAAAAATACAAATATTAATAAATGGTTTAATAATATTTACATAAAAATTAATTAAACTTAAACAAAATTTATCTACATCATTTGTCATTAATTGATCTGGATTTTGTATTCGTGAATCTAAATTTGACATTTTATAATATGTCAATTCATTTAAATAACGATCAAATGCATAATTTGTTAAATTTGTACGAAATCTTAAATGTAATTTACCAATGCACCATTTTAATATTGATGTTAATGATGCAAATAATGGCAATAATGTTGCAAAAAGTATCATATTTTTTTTAAATTCATTTTGCTTATTTGCTATTGCTAAATATTCAACTAATGTTGTAAGTTTTAATTGCCATATATCTGTTAAAGGTCTTGCCATCATAACGATTGTCATAAGAGTTAAAATTCCCGTTTCGTATGACCAAAATTTGGGTATTAAAATTTTCGTTATTTTAAGTATGCTTTTGAAAAATTCTAGATTTATTGCAACTTTGTTTTTTGTTTTAGTTTTTTCCTTTTGTTCTTTTATCATATAGTCAATTTCTTGATATTCATCGGACGAAGACGTTTTAGCTTTTGTAGTTTTCTTACGTTGTGAATAACCTAATCCATATGCTAAGATAAATCCCGCGGCTCCAACTCCACTTAAAGCCAAATATATTGGAAGATTTTTTGATAATTTACTTAAATTTGCCATTTTTAATTGTGTTTTTATTTAATTAAAGTCTTTTTATTTAAATAATATTTGCTAAAAGTCAATCCGGCGGAAAAATCTTTAACGTGCGAAATATTATCGAACACAATAATATGTATTAAGGTTGGTTTGTGTTTTTTTATCGAAATATTTTATTATTTTGCGAAATATAATGAAGTAGCGGTTTAATTGCACAAATATTGCCAATTTTACAATAAATTTTACAATAAATATCAGATAGCGTCAAAAATATCCAGTCACGAAAATGTTTGCAGCGTTTCGAAATATAACGGAATGCACTAATATTAATGTTCTTTTTTTGTTATCGCAATACTTATTATTTCTTTATTTCTTGAAATATTACGATAAATTCATATAAAATAACTTTAAATTACAGCAATCTTGAAGTTTTAATGAAAATATCAGATAGCGTTAAAAATATCCAACAGATATATTCCAATCCAATATTCTTTTATACAAAAATAAAATTTTTTAACGGAATAAAAATCGCGTCAATATGTTACGTTTCGTTTCACACGAACATCAGATAAGGTTTCGTTACGACGTCCAATTTACCGGTTTTATAATTTGCTTGTATTGTTTTTTGTTTTTTTTTTATTTATTTTTAGTGTAAAGAATTTTTATATTAAAAATTTTGAAACACAATAAAATTTAATATAATTTTATTTAATTAGCTTTAAATTAGATTTCATATGTTTAACTTATTTTTAAATTGTTTTTTTTTTTTTAATTAATTTTAACAAATAAATCAAATCACACTCACATTTTAATTTTTAATTATTTATAAAAAGTTTAATTAAATGATTATTAAACTTCCTTGTTAATTATTTGAAAAAAAAAATTCAATATCTTATTACGTATTTTTAACGAATTTATTTTTTTTTATATATATATATATATATTTTTTTATTTATATTTTAAATTAAAACCATTATTTGAATCGTAATTCTAAATTTTTAACATTTTTTAATTTTTTTTTTTAATTGAATTTTGATCTTTTTATTAATTAGAATTTTTATCCGTTCTTATATAAAACAAAAATATACATTCACCTTGAATATTTGGAAGTTTGTTCGAAATTATATTTTAGATCGATTACCGAATTCGATTGCAAAGTCGAAAATTCTTTAAATTGATTTTTTTGTCTTTGTTATTTTTATGTGAACAACTTTTTAAGACGATGTTAACACTTCAAATATCCAGGTGATTCTGATCCAAGTCAGCTTTTTAATATTTTTAAGTGAAATTAATATAAACCACTTTGATTTCTACTTATTTTTTATGTTATTTTATTATTTTGTTTTTTTTTTTTAATTAAAAATTAATATTTATTTTTAAATTAATTTTTTTTTTCTGTAATACCAGAAAAATTGCATATTAATTTTAGTTTATATGAACAACTATTTTTTTTTTTTTTAAATTACATAAGGTTAAGTTCAAGTGCTAATATAAATAAAAAAAAAAAAAAAAATAAGTAAATCGAGTGAACAAGCGCACTTATTATTTACGTATTTATAGTTGTACATTTTAAATTCTTGTGTTGTATTTTAAAATAAAAATTTTATTCAATATAATACATATGTTTAGTTTATTTTGTGTCTCTTTTCTTTTTTGAATGATTCAAATATCAATCATGATAGCAAATCAAAATGAAGTGTTATACTAAACTAAAGGCTTTTGATCATGCGCATATTGTAAAATTTTGAAACTTTTTAAACTATTTTGTAAATAAAATTTGTAATGTTGATTATATTTTTTATGACTAAATTTGGAAAACTCACAAATAATTATGATAACCTTTAACCTATTTAAAATTATGTTGTTTTTAAAATATAACAAAACAGCAATATAGTTATACTTTCTTTATGTGTGATCTACTTATTATCTAATAAATTGTTGAACAGTACCGACATATTTTTAAAATGTAATTCACACAAAAATTACAAAAACAAAAAGACGGACAAATAAATTGACACAAATAAATAAATTTTATAAAAGAATTTAAAAAAAATATTTAAAAACGAGGAAGAGTGTAGTAGAGTAGACTGTGTTAACTTTGGGATACGCGCATGAACGTAATATAGAGTTTATATCATCCGGGTAATTACTTTTGGCAAAATACACAAGTTATTCGGCTTCAGTTATGAACAAAGAAAAGCAGCTCTTGGAACCTCTTCCACTAATTAATTCTATATTTTATTCAGACGTTGGCGATTAAAATTAACTACTGTTGACAAAATTTCAAACTGCTCGAACCAACTGCAGTAGAGCAACCATATTTTGCAGAAACTTTGGCCATAAAACTAAACTATTTTTGGAAAAATTTCAGACGTCCAGTTTCAATAGGTATAGAGTAATGCTGATATAAAATTAGAAGTAGTATGGCAGGTACTCGAACCCGTGGACTAAAATGGCTGGATTTCAATAGCGATAGCGGCTGTTGCATAAATTCTGAAAATTTCAAAATCCTAGTTCCTCTAGTTTTTGAGTTATCGTGGGGACGGAAGGACGGACGGACGAGCATACATACATAGCTATTTCGATCGATTTACTTTTTGATTCTGATTCGGTCCATACCTTTGAGTTTATATCTACTTCCTTTCCTTCTCTGCGTCACAAACGTAATGACAAATTTAGTATACTCTTTTGACTTATAGTCATACGAGTATAAAGAGTAAAATAATACATGGTATGATACAACATAAGAGAATTCAGATCCCCTTAAAATTTCATAGTACAATGTTATACTTGTATGTATAATAAATATTTTATGTTACGTAATTCCACAACGTTATCGTCCGCTAATCAAAATGAAAGAGAGTAAAAGGTATCAAAAATGCTGACACCAATGAATTAATTAATGAACTTACAAAGAATTTTGAACATTACTTATATTGGTTTTAAATAAAGTGTGCATTTCTTAAATCTCATTAGCCCGGAGGCATTAATATAATATTGTTTTCAAGTCGATCTTCGATCTAAATAAAAAGCTTAGAATTATTAAACTTTAATAGAGGTTTCAATTTTACCACTAGACTGACGAAACAAATTGTTCATTAGCACGTGAATAACAAATATGACAAATTAGTATATTATCGATTAGATTAATATTTACTTAAAATAGTTGATTGAATATCATATTAAGTTGTCTGATAGTTTGTACAGGTAACACAAAGATTTTTTAAATTGTAATTTTACCAGTTAAGTTTAACAATTTAATTTTTTTTAATCAAGTTTTATCTTCTAAACTATTCTTCCCTTTATTGATCGCTTTTAATACATTTTATTAATTTTTATTAATATTTTAGTTTACCGACCTTGGGTTAAAAATAAAAAAAAATTTTTTAAGAATTTTAAAATAAAATTAATAATGTAGTAATTAAAAAAAATATCAAATTAATCATATTTATCAAATAATTATTATTATTAACTTTACTCTTTGTCACCTTTCAGCTTTTGATTAATATCGACTTTTTGCTATAAATATTTCTTTCATTCATTTTTAAATGCCTTTGGAACTGATGTAATAAGCTTCGTTATCAGTTGATTTAGAGTTTGATAAGTAAAAGTTGAATATTATTTTTAATTTTTTTGTAAGTGATCCTGTCTAAATCTGTATATACCATAGGTACATGTTGGGACAGGTGATCACATCATATTATACACTTGTGATTAGAATTGATCTTAGTGAAATCTACACACGATTTAAACACGAGATAGTATAACATGTAAAAACTTCTAAGATTTTCAATAGATACAATTGTATTTGTTATTTTTATATTGGATTATATGATATTTGTATTAAATTAAATTATTTGTTTATATTTTGTATATGTTTAGATATATAAAACTATTAATTAAGCCATTAATTTGAACCCAATGGCTAATGATGGCTGAGTGGAGTCGAACACCAAATAAAAATTGCCATTTTAGTGGCATTCAAACGCAGGGCTTTTGCATGAAAGGTTGGCAACTTGGGACAACAAATCAAATAAATAAATGATATCAAGCTACAATTGTGCAATATAGTGAAAAAATATTCAAAAAACTCAACACTTCCTTTTATTGACATAATTGACATTTAGAATGCCCATTTCAAATCAAATAATTAAAATTGTTACTAGAAAACTTGAATTAAAAACGAGGAAGAGTGTAGTAGAGTAGACTGTGTCAACTCTGGGATACCCGTATGACCGTAAATAGTCATTATATCATCACATTAAATGCTTTTGCCAACAGGTTAAATAAACGACTTATTAGGCTTTCAGTTATTAACAAAAGGAAATATAAGTTAAGCGGTAGGTCTTTGAACCTCTTCCACTACACCGGCTGTATTTTATTCAGATGTTGGCCATTAGAGTTAACTACTTTTGACAAAATTTTAGTCATCCAACTTTATTATGAACAGAGTAATGCTCATGAAATATGAAGTTGTATGGCAGCTCCTCGAACAAATTGAGCTGGATTTCAAAAGCGCTGACGAGTCTTTGAGTCTATATCTACCTCCTCCTTTCTGCGTCACAAACGTAATGGCAAATTTAGTATACCCTTTTGACTCATAATCATAAGGGTATAAAAAATTTTTTAAATAATTTAGCAATACCACGGCATTTAAATATACCCCCTTAATAAAACACTCTTGTCTACCCTTCCCAATTTATATAGTAATAATGATATATTTTTTTTTAGTTTATTATTTTTATTGTAATATTATGTGCTTTAGAGCTTTACTTATTTTAAGTACATATATGAATACATATGTAAATTAACCTAATCGTAATTTTACTTAACAGTTGTTTAGATTTAAATATAAAACTTGCAATTGAATAATACCTTAATTTAATTGAATTGAAACGAATGGTTAATCAAATACCGTTTAAACAGTTTCCGAATAACAAAATTAAGATTCTTATATATATATATTTTTTTTTGTGATTTAAAAAGGCATATGAGTTCATAAAAGCAAACAAATTGGGAATCCACCTACCTTTAAATAACCTTAAATGTTTAAAAACCTATGTACAAAAATGTACAATTATAAAATTAAATAATTTTTCAAACAAAATCAAACGACGACAACACACCCAAGCGTATAAATATTTAAAAACTTTATATTTTATATACATATAAAAACTAAAAGACGTTTGTAAAACTTGAAAGTTTTCAAAAAAGCACATTTACAAGCCAAAATATATGGATACTCGAATTATTTAAGACAGTTATTAGCTCTTGAAGGGTTTCAGCACGTTATTACATTGGTTATAAAATCAATTGGCAACTGATATATCGTAGATCAATTAAGAATTTTAATAAAAAGACGGGCACATAGAAGGAAGCTTCAAGTACATTTTTCCAAAAACTTTTTTGTGCTAAAAATTGCTAAAAATAAACAAATATAAAAGTGATTTTTCAAAATAGAAATATAAAACCTACATATGCCCCATTTTAGTAATAATTTAAATAAATTATAGTTAATATAAATAATTAAATTAATTTAATATACTATTTTTTTTTATTTATTATGTAAATTTTCAAATAAAGTAAAAGTGAATTATTTTTGAAAAGAATAAAATTGAATTAACAAAAGTTTTTTTTTTTACAATATAAAATTTAAAAATGACAACAACAACAACAACCGCAATAACAACAACAAGTCAATAAAATTTCTTAAAATAAGTAAAAAAAAATATTAACAAAGACGAATTAAATAAAAACCGGTTCAAAATGCACACCCAATAAAACACACGGAAAAAGATCTCTTTTTAGCTCAATTTCAAAAGATTTTGTAAAAATATGCCCATATAGTTTCACTCTGTTTGTCCCTCTGTCAGCCTGTGTGTCGGTATGTTTACAAAAATTTTCACACCGTCAGAAATAGAGAGAAGAAATTTTAACTACGGGTAAGTTTTGCAAAAAAAAATAATTTTATAGAACTTTTTTCTGTAACCCCACCCGTTCCGGAGCAGCAGGCCCCCAAAGTCTGAAAAAGCGCGATATTTAAATTGTTATAACAAGAGTTCTATTGGGTTTATTTTCAATCTGAGAACGGTAACAGACAGCAGTTTTATAAATTTTTAAAACGGACATTAATAGTGTTGCCATACGGTACTAAAATTAACCGTTATGGAAATCAAATTTTTCTCTAATATCTGCTAAACGGCTCAAGCTAGAAACTTGAAATTTTGCGATAAGTTCTCAAAATGTAGTAGGAGTCAGTTAAGAAAACTTCTTATTCCACGTCCGGTGTTTAGAGGATTGAATGGGTTGAAAATTGAAATTTTGCTGTTGTTAAGCAGCTGTAACTTTAATTATATTATATTTTAGTAATATACACAATTTAAAGCTCCAACATTATATTTTAATATGTGTTAAAGGTTTTCCTTAAATTTAAAGGAGTTTCTTAAAATTGAAGAATGTGTAGCTTAGTTTTAACAATATTTGCTTAGAGATAATAAAATTCTAAGAAAAATCCTAAATATTAGAGGAAATGACAGTTTAATTCATAAAACCTTAAAATGCCGGGCGTTGGAGGTGCAGTTAGACCCTCAAGAATCAACATAAGTAAAAATTTTCGGAACCTTCCCATTCAAGGGCTATTAGAACTTAAAAATTTCACATTTTTATAAATCAGTAACTTAGTCACCAGTATATATTATATTCCTAAAATTAAACTCAGTATGAAACACTATATAATTTTGATAATGTGGCTGTTTAAAAACCTTTGATTTTTTTCATCACTTGTTCTTATTTGATTATAAACTGTATGGTTTCAATGAATGACAATGCAATAATGATATGTTAAGATATTAAAAAATTGTTTATTGTGAATTGTTTTTGTATCTTTCACATATTTTTGTACTTTTACTCATTTACTCGTTTTTACAAAAACAAATTTTTTTTCTACTCTGATTCTCTCATTTGTTATTTAAACTTTTGAACTGAATAATGCTTATCAGTTTTGTAAAATATTTTTTAATTAATTTTAATCGATCAAATCAGTGGCGTGCAATGCAATTTCTCTTCTTTGCGAATGAATACTAAGACTTAAAAAACAAATGACATTTTACATTTGACATTTCGTTGATTATATATTAAGTTTTATTAATTAGGGTAGTTTAAAAGACATAATACATAATACATTGGTTTTGTTTAATGTATTTTTATCATATAATATCAATGTATGATTTTTAATTAAATGCAAAAAAAAAATAACTGTAAAAGAAAATTAGGATATTATATACTATATAGGTAGGCTAGCGTATATTATATAGATGGTTTTTATTGATAATGTTACATCTTCTCTGTATTTACGAGAGCCTTTATATAATAACTATTTACATATAGGTAATGAAAAAATAAAATAAGAGAAAAGCATTGCTTCCCAGTATTTACCTGTAGGATACTAAAATAAATTAAAATGGATTTTAAAAAATATGCATTAATTGGATTAATGATATAGTATATAAATGACCTTGAAATTGTAAGTGTCTTATAATCTTATATATAGGGCATTCCTCTATACATATTTAAATACATTTTATTACTTGTAGTCTTAACGTTGTTTTCAACAATACATATAATATATATATATATATATATATATTTATATATATTTATATATAAGTTGTATACAACTATAAGGAATTGCAAAAACTACAAAATAATAAGAAGGAAACAGGTTCTATGACTTTTTTTTTATAGTTTTTTTTTTTTTTTTAGTTAATAACTAAAACAACATATTAAAACAATTAAACAATAAAGCTATATATAAATTTATATTTTTATAAGTTTTTAATTTAATATAAAGAAAAAATTTTCCATTAAGTTTATTGTAATTTTTTAACGAAGTAATTAATTAACCGAATAAAGTAGTTTTCAAAAATTATTACATTTAAATCATTTAATATTATTTTTTAAGGTTACTTGTACTCATAACTGGAATTACATAAATGGAGTATTCAATATCATTAAGTGGTACTTAATAAATTTTATATGATAATATTATAACTGGAAATTGAAAGTAAAAATATTTTAAGGAATGGTCATAATACAGCTAACAAAATATTTTGCGTAAGTTTGTATATGTGATTTGAAACTGGTTATAAAAATACGTTTTGTAATTTGAACTAAAAAACAAAGCAGGATTTTATATGTAACAGGCTCAAAATTTATTATTGTATTAAATACGACAATTAAAACGGAAACGGATGAAAAAAAAAAATGAAAGAGAATGGAATTGAAAATGACCTCTAGGCAAGTTATCATAATCAGTTAAAAAAAAATTGTACATTAACTTTTTACTATACTTTACGTATATTTAAAACAGTTAATAAAAATGTTTATTTTATGAGAATATGATCAAAGACGTGTTGTTTAAATGACAGCCTTTTAATCTAGAAATCTTGTTTTTAAACTAGGTCATATTCCATAATTAGTATAATTCATATCATATTAGATATATATGTAAATATAATATTAAATTAAAATAATTAATGTATCTTTGAGTGAATAATTTATAAAACTAAAGTTTAGTCTAATTTGACTTTGTGGATGCCCTCTGTATCTCTGTATCTTATTAAAACGGAAGCCTATTAATTTAGAAATCTTGTTTTATACCATGTTCACAGTATGAGCTAGAACCAGGTTCTTCGAAGAAACCAAGTTCATGCTTGGTTTGTAACAAGGTTTTCCATATTTAAAATTACTGTCAAAATAAACCAGGATTTGGAAAGTCCTAGTTAAGTTTAAGGGTTATAAGTAGGTTTTTGATTAAAATATTTTGATATATTCGATTATTGTTTGAATTTTTTTTACATCCCTACGTGATTTTGTTGTAAAATGTCATTGTTATTTATTTTTGAAAATGAACAAATAGCCGTTACTTTTTTCTTTTGAATTTTAAAAGAAAAATTTTATTTATTATTTAGGTTTTTATTACTAGGTTTTCTACTTGGTACGCGTAGATATTTATAAACCTTACCACACACTGTTCAACCTACCATCGAACCATCGTATAATTTTTTTTTTGTTTTGAAAAAAATGTTAAATGTCAAAAGAATCTGATAATTTTAAATTTGAATTTTTAACAGTTTTTATTTAAATATATTGTTCTGCCTATTTAATTTTTTTCTTCTATAATTATGATATTTAATATTTTTTTATATTTTAAAACAATTTTTTTAATTTTATAATTATTTCAAATTCTTTACTTAATTATTTCTTATTTTATACATTATAGTTTTCTTATTTTTCAAATCGGAATATCTCAACGTTCTTTGATGTCAAAAAATGAAGAAACAAAAAAAAAGAAAACAAAATGACATTTAAGTTGTTCAACTTGATCATACACGATAAAACTAAAATACAAACCAAAGACTCCGCCCACAAAAAATCAAATTTCAACTTGCCTATACACGATTCAACTTCACAAGTACACGTACCAAGTTGAAGACCCGGTCCATCTTGTATGGGTTGCGTAACGATAGTCTGAACGGTAGAATTTAAAACTGGACTATTTAGTAGATTTTTTGCGTTGAGTGATCATGATATTAAACCAAAATATAATCAATATAAATATAATATCGTAATATTAAAAAAAATTTATGTATCTTTGTGTTTCGTAATTATGTAGAGTCGGTACAGCCGGGTAATGAAACTGTAACATATTCTGAGTGAATAATTAATAAAACTGAAGTTTAGTCTAATTTGACTTTGTGGATGTAAATAATAAATTATTTATATATATTAAATACAAAAATATTAATTAATGATGTTTTTATCAAATGCTCTAAATATAAACATTCGCTCTCGAAGTAAATAAAACTTTTTTGGCGCTAAACTTTTTCAATTTAAACAAATATTAATTAATTCGAACAGCAAACACTTGCTTTGAAGTTTCATTCAGTACTGATATAAATCAAAAAACTTTGAACTCTTCATATCAACTCTTTCACTAATTAAATAATTGAATATTCTAATTCATTTACTACTTATTCACACTCATATTAAATTCTTTGATAAAATTTAGAAATTCATTGTTCACAAGATTTGAATATATTAACTAACACACTTATTTTGAACTTAATCATAAAGTAAATCAAAAACGAAAGTTTAAGCTTCCAAAGTTAGTTAGTGTCAATTATTATATCTATTAAATTAGAATTTACCTAATTGTACTTTTATACTGAATTAAAAGAAATTATTACAATTTTATACAATTCAAACTTATTTTAAAAATTTTGACCTATTTTGACAGCACACATTTTATTTCCATTAAAAAATGTCAAGAGTTTTAAATTTATTTTAATAGTTTAATTTAGTATACATGTGCGTTTAGAGTAAAATAAAATCAAAATTAAATTCAAATAGTAAAATAACGTGCTCTAAAATTATTCACTTTTAATTTTAGTTATAAACCAAATAAAAGTTTACGAAAAGAATCTTAACTTCTTACGATAGAAATTTTTTTGCTTTATATATTAAAAAAAAGCCAATTAATATAATTTAAGCACATTTTCAAAAAAAAGTGACTACATAGTTTCACTACATGTATCCGTATGTTTGCGATAAAGAAAAAAAATTTTAACAACGGTTAAGTACAGTAAAACGAGGAAGATTATGACAGAGTAGACTGTTTTAGCACTAAAATACCCGTATGACCGTAATATAGACATTATATAATCCGGTTTATTACTTTTGACACAATTTTAAATGCATAACTTATTAGGCTTTCAGTTATGTACAAAAGAAAATATAGGTTGAAAGGAAGCTCTTTAAACCTCTTCCAGTACGTCGACTATATTTATTCTTTGGCAACTAATCGAACCCACATTGGTATTAAAATTAACGGCCATTAACATAGATTAATGCTCACATAAAACAATTGATGAAAAATCCAAGGGTTTTTAAAAAAGCACATTTTCAAAGTTATATAGTGTTTAATACTTAGTATTTTATCATTTTTTTTTATAAAAATAAATAATATTATTTTCAGGTGTTTAAAAATAGCAAAATTTAAATTTTCCTTATAACCCTAATAACTCCTAAACATAAAATTTGTTAACCGACTCCTATTTATTTCTACGGATCTAACTTTTACCAAAATTTCAAGGCCCTGGTTTGAACCGTTTAGAAGATATATGTGGCCAAAATTTTTTCAAAAAATTAGTTTTTCATAACGGTAAATTTTAGTACCGTATGGCAACCCTTAACATTTGCCTTTTAAAAATTTATAAAGTTTATAAAAGCAGCTATCTAAACATACGAACGGACGAACAGAGTGAAGCAAATTTTTACAAAATCTTTTAAAAAAACCGTTCTTTGCATCAAAAACACACTTTTGATCTAAAGTCAAAAATTTGTAAAAGCTGTCTATTTAAATTTTTATAATAAAAGTTTAGAAATTATATTTTTAATTTAAAAATATCAAACGATAGTTATACAAGCTTTACAAACATTAAAAATTAAATTTTGACTAAATTCTTGAGATCTTAAGAAATAAATATGAGTATTTTAAGAAACTTTTTTGTAAACAGAGGACTATTGTCCTTTAAGAAAATTTTCAATTTTTAAACACCTGTAACTTTAATTAGAATTTATTTCCTAAGAACCTTTTTTCCATATATTCTTTACCCAAAACTCATTGTTTAATTTTTGAAAATGCGCTTTTTAAAAACCCTTGGTTTTTCTCATTACTTGTTCTATATTTATACTTTCTTTGTCATCATCATAGCTGGCTCGGCGATCCAAAATGAATCTTGGCCTGCCCTACAAAATTCCTCCATTGCTCTCTGACTCTAGCTATCATCCGCCAATTTCTCGCGTTTATACTCGTTGGACGACCTATGTCTCTTCTACCTTCTGGTCCATTTATAAATGTTTTGTACGTAGATCTGTCACGATTCATTCTTATTACATGACCGGCCCATTTAAGTTGCTGTATTTTTATCCGACTACTCAATGGTGAACTTTCTTTGTAAAATACTTTTTTCTCTTTCTAACTCTTCTTTTTCTTTTTTAGATTCCTTTTTAATTTTACTTTTTTATTTCCTAATTTTTTTAAATAGAAAAAAAAGTCTTGTCATATTCAATGAATAAAAATTTCTTTTATGCTTTTCTTTAAACTTGTTTGTGTTCAAGGTCATTTATAATTTGTCATAATAACAATGATTATTTTTGTAAATATTATAATGACAACTCGTAAATTAAGATAAAGTTATTAAATAAAGATTAATGAACAATTTTTCTTAGCGTAAAAATACTCAGTGCTCAAAAACTGGAGAAAACATTTTAAAGAGCATTAAAGCTAAAAATTTAACAATATTTTGGGTCTAAATTCAACTGCAAAAAAAAATGTCACAAAAGATAGGCGAAAACTCAAATCTTAGATTAAAAATAAACAAGTGATGAAAAAAACCAAGGGTTCTTAAAAAAGCACATTTTCAATATTATATAGTGTTTTATACTAAGTATTTTATCGGAATATAATGTTAAAGCTTCAATGTTAATTTAGGAAATATATATATTATTATTTATTTTAGTTAAATTTCTTGAGAATCAAACCACAACCGCCCAAACCCCCCCTACGGTCCAGTTTTTTTAGGTTCTAGGAATTAAATTGTGAATTCCACCAAAATTTTGATTTTACAATACAACAAAAACACTTTCGACACTTTCTTAAATTTAAAGGACAGTTGTTTAATTTAAGAAAAACCTGTAACATATGTTGAAATACAATGCAGCAGCTTTATATATAGTATATTACTATAGTATATTACTAAAAATTTGGACAGGTATTCAAGTTACAAGTATTTAAAAAAAGCAAAATTTCAATTATCAGCATATTTTTACAAAATCTTTTCAAAATGTGGTAAAAAGTGAGAAAAAAAAACAAAACATAAAAAATAGTTAATAGAAATATAAAAGTCAGCAGTTTATTGCACCCGCAGATTTAAAAAATACCGGAAATTTTTTATTTTTCAAAATTAACAAAAAAATAACAAAAAACCTGTAGCTAATAAAAATAATGACGTCATAAATACATTAAAATTGAAAAAGAAACAAAAGTTTAAGTATTCTTTGTTTATATGTTTTTGTTATTTTAAATTTTGTATTCAAGCTTTTTTGAATTAAAAACAACAACAATTATGACTCTTTGAATTTTGGGCTGAACAAGTTTTTTTGTTCAGCCCAAAGGAGACAATTTTTCAACAAGGAGACAATTTTTCTATTTTTTATTATTTTATACTTTTAATTTATAAATATAATTTGTAGATAATGACATATTTCATTATAATCTGTTATTTTTATATAATTTCTGTTATGTTAAAATGACAATTATTATATAGTGATCACTAGGGCAAATAAAAATATGCATTAGCATATTTTTATGACATAAGGAAAAATGAACAAGATAGTAGTTCGTTTCAATAAAAATTGTGAATTTTTGTTAGGGCATATTTTTGCATATTTTACTTGTTAGAGCATATTTTGCATATTTTAACTTGTAAGAGCATATTTTGGTATATTTTGACAATTTTCGTTCAAAAGATTATAATTTTTTTATTTTTCTTGCATTTAAAATATTTTTCATAAAAAAACATAAAAATTTATGTCACTATTTAGATATTTATTTATTTAAAATATCATTCTTTCAAAATAAACAAGTAGGTATTAGGTATTTAAAGAAATCTCTATATATGCATGCACATATACATATTTGCGATACACAATGCTACAATGAATTACACGATAAGCGAAGCTACTGCATTTAAATTCGCACCAATTAACTCAGTTAATGTAGAAAGGAGCTTTTAAATGTACAAAAGCATCCTACGATCGAATCGGAATAATTTCTTATTTAAAAATTTAAGTGAAATGGTTGTGATATATTGCAACCAAAATTTCAGTTAAACTTAGTTTTTAATTTTACTAGATGTAAGATTTTCGTTATTTGGATTAATTTTTATTTTAATTTATTTTTTTTAAATTTAACTTATTCTACTCTCTAATTTATTTTGTTTTAATTTTTTAATTTCATGAATTAATTTTATTTTATTTCATTAAACTTAACTTTAAAATAAAAAATTATAATAAAAATAATATATAAAAAAGTAAAAAACTATCTGCTTTTAATTCTTAAATTTAAACAACTTTTGAAGATTGTGTCACTAGCCCACCCTATTAATATTCATTTTATTTGAAGATTTCTAAGTAATGGATCTTTTTTTATGTATTTGATATCCTTTTCATAGAGCATATTTTAAATGCTTAAAATAGATTTTTTAGAGCATATTTTAAGCGCTTAAAACGGATTTTTTAGAGCATATTTTTTTTTGCCCTAGTGATCACTGTAATATTTGTTTATCACTTAAATATTGTTTTGCCAGATTTTCAACTTCGTGCGCGGTCACATTTACAAACCATACCACACACTTATCCAACCTATCATCGAACCATCATTTAATTTTTTTTCTAACTTAATTTTATAATTATTTCAAATTATTTCCTTAATTCTTTGTTATTTTATACATTATCATTTTATTTTTACTTTTCGGAATATTTCAACAAAAAATAAAATAAAATGACATTTAAGTTGTTCAACTTGCCGATACACGATACAACTAAAAATGCAAACCAAACACTCCGCTCACAAAAATCAAATTTCTTGTTTTTCTTTTAACCAACTTTTCAGCGTACAAAGTGGTTGTTCAACTTAGTCATACACGATTCAACTTCGCAAATACACGTACCCAGTTGTGAACCTGGTCCAACGTGTATATGGGCCTTATTAGTTGCAAAGAAATGAACCCTGGGAATATCTACAGTAGTTACACTAAAAGTTTTAAGAAGTATTTATAAAAACTGTTCTGTCCGTTTATTTGTAAACAGTGCATAGCTGGTAACTTTAAAAGTTTTTTTATTATACTTAACTTACATATGCATTAAATTTTAAATAATATTAGAAATTAACATTTGTACACATTAAAAATTTATTAATATTAAAGTAGTAATTATTTCAAATGCATTTGTAATTTATTTACACTTATAATGTAGAATAAGTTATTTAATTTATTAATATATTATGTAGATTGTAGATTATCAGTTACTTTCTTTTCGATTTTCTATGCGCATGGGTTTAAAATGTATCGGTATTTTTATGACAAATTTGATAATCATTTAGTTTATATATGTATTTGGAACCCATTGGAAATATGATAATATTTTCTTCAATAAGATCTATTTTTAAATGACCATTTGCTTTTAAAAACATGACCATTTGCTTTTAAAAATGTCGCGAAAAAATATTTTGAGGAGGCTTAAGGGAGGATTTTTAAAGTTTGACACACAATTAGGGCTACGATAATTTGTTTAGCAGAGTTTTGAGGAGCAGCTCCAATTATTTTAAATGGGTTGTTATTGAAACATTTTGAACGCATAAAAATTGTGAGAGTTTTTAGACTTAAATAACAGGTTTTCAATAAATTGTCTAGTAATTATTATTAAAAATCTAGTTGTCTTTGAAAAAAATAGCAGGAATTATAAAAGAAATTATGGAATCCGGATTGTTCGCCTTCCGCAGAATATGTGCAGCGATATATATATATCAGAGATTTTTAAGTTGAATTTTAGAGATGCGGGATATTGAGACACATGATTTCACACACACAAAATTTTAACACACGAGTTTCACCATATTAATAGAGGGTTTAATCTACTTTTGCATTAGCCAATACATATCCTTTATTCCTGATTTTATTAAATTTTGCCTTTAACGAAGAAGATTACAGTTGCCCTTGATAACTTTTAGATGCCCGTGGAAATCTATTAGGATGTTCAAAATTAATTTAACCATAAATTTAAAAAAAAAAAACAATACAAACCGTACTCCATAATATAAAAAAAAAACCGTTAAAACAAAAAAAATCCTTGCCGACAGACTCGCCGTGTGCTTTTCTTATCCATTTCAATATTAACCTCGCTGTTTCATGGCATACAAATTTTTCAAAACTTCGAAAAATTTCTTGCCATATTATATTACATACGGATTTTAATTTTGAAACATTCAGCCATATTAGTTGCAAAGATATGAACACTGGTTCCAGCGATCTATATGGCAGCCACTCTTAGTTTTACCCTAAGACATCTCAAAATTTGGAAACAAGCTTGTCATATTACTGTTACTTGTCAAATTTTAATTTCAACTTTGTAGTGTAAATAATTCTAAAGCTATGTAAAGAAATTGTATGGAAGCTCCCAGAAAGGAATCTTTTGAAACTTCATAAAGTGTTTACGCTATTGTGTAACTTTCCATGTGTAATTTTTATCTTTCCATTGATATTTGTTTTGAACATATTCATATTGGTTCAAAAAATTTGTATGGCAGCTACCCGAAGCCATGATCCGATTTTAACCAAAAACAATAGGCATCTCATTTGTTATATAAAAAATGACATATATAAAAACAGGCATCTCATTTGTTAATTTTATTGCTTTTTAAATTTTTACAGTTTTTACACTTAAGTAAGTCATAACGAAAAAGGGTCCTATAAATTTTATAACCATAGAAGAAAATGATAGTCTTGATTCAGATTGTTATAACAGATGAATAATGGACTAGACTTAAGCGAAAAAATAGTGAAAGAGCCAATTAAACTGAAGTAAATAAATACAACGAAAACTTACATTCTTCATGAAATTAGAGAAAAACGAAAAGTTTGAAGAAAATTGCAACAATGCAACAGCTAGATGACGCAGTCGTTAGAATGCAGACCTTTCATCCTTTCGACCTTAAATCAAATAAAGCTCCAGGTATTAATTTGATAACTACAGATATTCTAAAACAATTTCTAAATAAAACTTTAACGTTATTGACCCATATTAAGGCATATCCCAAACTTACCGAAGGTTACAGAAGTAATTATGATACAGAAACCTGGTTAAATCATACAGATCGCTCTCATTACTACAAGCGATTTCAAAATTGTTTTTTTGAAGACCACTATATCAATTATCATCCCACATCACTGAATTTACAGGAAAAGCTCTGGAAGAAAAAAGAATAATTTCTACAGTCTTTCAAGATGTCTCACAAGCGTTTCCCCTAGAGGCTACATTGGCTTCACTCAAAAAACTTGATAGACATTTTAAGGGTGTATACTTAACCAGCAGGGTTTTTAATATAAAACAAGTAGATGAATACTCTAGGTTAACAGACATATATGCTAGAGTGCCCTATTTTCTGTAGTTATCTATTTAATTTTCACTATTATGTGAGTTTATCAAGTATATCAGATATTTAATTATAATTAAATTTGGTTTTCTTAAACTGAATTTAGAGTTTTTGCAGGAAAATAACTTGTATTCCTTTTAACATTTGTATCAATTACAACTGCCAATTACAATCCAATAATTATTTCTTTTATTCTTAGAGTTTAATAATTTATTTTGAGGTAAAGAGTGAAGTCTTAAATAACAAAAAATCAAAAATACCCTAAAGGAATTTGATTATCTTATTAAATTTATTATATTTTTAATTTTTAAACCATTTTTTTTTTTTAAAACACAACTAATTATTTATTTTTAAAACTTAAAAATTATATTGAATTTGTTTTAAAATTCTATCCACCACTGGTTTTTCCATCAGTCTTCACTTGCATTGTAAAACAAGCTTTAATTATCATCAGCATTATTATAATTATTAATTATTTTAAATTAGGAACCAAATTCTTCAATTGAATCATCAATTGGACCAAATTTAAAATAGCCTTTACCATCAAATTGTAAATAATATTGATGATATTCCCATAATGTTTTACGATGTGATACAGTAAATAATGTAATATTAGCATCACAACAATATTTATACATTGAACCTTCAACATCAACTGATACAGCACTTGTGCACTCATCTAATATCGCAAATTGCGGATTATGATAAAATAATCTTGCCATTGCAATACGTTGTTTCTCACCACCTGATAATACGTCAATCCAATCTTCTACAGAATTTAAACCGGCCGATCGTGTTTCTTCTAAATATTTTAATTGTACTATTTCTAAAAACTTCAATAAATCTGAATCAGTTTTTTTTTCTTTCATCATATCTTCTAAATTGTGTGGA
The DNA here is from genome assembly GCA_963082915.1 of Dolichopus griseipennis. Lineage (NCBI taxonomy): Eukaryota > Metazoa > Arthropoda > Insecta > Diptera > Dolichopodidae > Dolichopus > Dolichopus griseipennis. The sequence goes on along the minus strand of OY720443.1, from coordinate 104,082,129 downwards.
TATATTATTTGATCACGTAATGTACCTAATGTCATGTATGGTTTTTGCGGTACATAAAATAATTTACCACGAGGAGGTTTTATTAATTCGCCGCCCCACAATGGCCATAATTCACCTAATGTACGGAAAAGACTTGATTTACCACAGCCATTCGGGCCACATACTAATACATTCATACCAGATTCAACTTCAAATGTTAATTCTCTTATTAATATATCACCATTTGGAGTTACCAACGGTACTTTATCAAATTTTATAATATTATTTGCAAATTTAATTATTCCTTGATTTGGTCCAATTGTATCAATATTTAAACCACCATTTGTTAAATGATTTTTAGATTTATCGTTGGATATTTCCTCATTAGAATTTATCATAGTTCTCTTATAACGACCAGCATTTACGTCATCTAATACATGTATCAATTCTTTTATTCTTCCTGTAAAACCAGCTAATTTTGATAAATCACGTCCAGCCATTATTATTTCACCAACAGCGAGAGTGATTTTTATAAAAATTCTTCCTATAGAATAAAACAATAATTGACGTTTTGCAAAATCTAAATGATCAAAATCTGTAAAGAAAGGTAATGAAACAGCATATCTAACAGCAAATTCAGCGAAGTGTTTTGCCATTAAACTATCTAGCAATTCAATACCAACTTCAAAACTTAAAAATTTCTTTAAAAATCGTAAAAGTTTTATATAACTAGATAGTACTGTTAATTTTTCACGTTTATTACCATAATAAAATGCAACTTCTTCGGAATTTGTTATTAAACGTGAATTAACATAACGGTATTCTCCTTCTAATTTTTGCTCTGTATACGTTAAACTACTTAATGGCCGACGTATTAATATTAACATCACACCTGCTATTAAAAAATATGGTAATAATATCCGAATTGGCTTAAAACCTAAACCAATTGTTACCATTGGTAAACAAATACAAATAGTAGTAAATGGTTTACTAAAATTTACATAAAAATTAATTAAACTTGAACAAAATTGATCTAAATCATTTGTCATCAATTGATCTGAATTTTGTATTCGTGTATCTAAATTTGACATTTTGTAATATGTCAATTCATTTAAATAACGATCAAATACATAGTTTGTTAAATTTGTACGAAATCTTAAACGTAATTTACCAATGCACCATGTTAATATTGATGATAATGATGCTAATAATGGTAAGAATGTTATAAATCGTATAATATTAATTTTAAATTGTTTTTCATTGTTTCCTATTGCGAAAGATTCAAGTTGCGCGTTCTGTTTTAATTCCCATAATTCTGTAATAGGTGTTGACATCATAACACCTGTCATTAGAGTTAAAATTCCCGTTTCATATGACCAAAATTTGGGTATTAAAATTTTCATTATTTTAAGTATGCTTTTGAAAAATTCTAGATTTATTGCAACTTTTTTTTTTGTTTTATTTTTCCCCTTTTGTTCTTTTATCATATAATCAATTTCTTGATATTCATCGGACGAAGACGCTTTTGTAGTTTTCTTACGTTGTGAAAATCCCAATCCATATGCTAAGATAAATCCTGTGACGCCAATTCCACTTAAAGCCAAATACATTGGAAGATTTTTTGATAATTTACTTAAATTTGCCATTTTCAAATTTTTTTTTTTAATTAAAGTATTTTCTTTTATATATTATTGGCTATTAGTCGTTCCGACGGAAGGATGTTAAATTTTTCGAAATTTTACCAAATGAACTGATTTGCAGTTTATAATTTTTTATGGAAATATTAATTATTTCTTAATTTTTGAAGTTTTTTTTGAAAATATCACTTAGCGTTAAAAATATCCAGCAGATGTTATTTTTATATTAACGTTATGTTACGTTTTCCAATTTACCGTTTTTTTTTATAATACCGAAGTGTTATTTCTTTTAATTTTATGTAAAATTTTTGAATATTAAAATTTTAACACAATTAAATAATATGTATATTTTTTAATAAAGTTTTTTGTTTATTTTATAATAAAAATTTCCGAAAATTTCCGAAATTTGATTTTAGTTTTATTGTCGAATACGATTGGGTTTTGTGAGCCTTACTTTTTCAAGCGATGTTAACCCTTCAAATAATCAGTTGATTCTAATCATACTCATATTTTTTTTTATTGAATTTTGAACTCTCCAACAACTTTGATTTCTATTTATTTTTTTGCTATTTTATTTATTTATTTATTTATGTTTAATTAAAAATTAATATTAATTAATATTAATTTTTAAATAAAACGTTTCTATAATAACAGAAAATTTTTTTTTTTATGTAACATAATGTTGCGCTCAAATGATAATATGAATAAGAAAAAAAAGTAACTCAAGTGAAGTCACCAGCAGATGAGACACATGCAACACTCCCGGTATTTGATAAAGGAAATTTTTTTCAAAATAAAAATAACACACAAGAGTTAGGTATAAGCTCACAAGCAAAATATATTATATTCACCAAGGAAATTGGAGTTCCAGTCAAAGGAGAAGATATATTGATATACTATTGGAATATACTATTGAAGATATACTATTGGGATACCAAAGATTGCGAAGCCAATGATGTATAATGATGATGGTAAGGGATGCGGCGCGAAACAAGAGAGAGGTATCAAATATACCAATAAAATCTAAGTATCGAATTGCAAAACATTTAAAACCCAATCAGCAATCCAGATGTGACTATTGGCCGTAGGAGAAAGTCTGAGGTTTATACCAAAAGAAAGAGCAAATGGCGTTAACACGTCTACAAAACTGCTACAAGGCTCCTGGAAGCGAACGATACTGCCAGTAGTCAACGATCATAACTAGAAAAAAGAACATATCCCGTAGAAAGTGCCTAGATCCATGATGCTAGAAGAATAGTTCAATAGGGCCTACTCTAGACTAAAACATACATAAGCTCAAAGAAAGCATACATAGACACCTTCAACTGTGAACGAATAACAATTTATAGTGTGCAGAGCAGGAATAAAAATCTGGCCTTGTGAGGGTCCATGTATGCATTAACAAGTAAAGAAACAGCCAGTCGCAACCGACTTAGAAATACCCTACACCTATTTGGTTCAAATTTTATGGGAAGTACAAAAGTCATTTTAAGACCATAAAAGCTTTTGTTAGTTTGATCGTAAGACATAGCTAACGAAATTAACTTTATAATACTAAAAACCTTTTTCTAATTATTTTATCAATTCAAAAATATTAAAAATTCTTACTAATTTATCTATTTAAAAATATTAAACAACAAATAAACTTTAAATAAATGGATTCGTAAAATGCAATTACAAAATTACATATTTGAAACTTTTTATCCAATTTAATACAATTTTACACAAATGCAGCAATTGCTTCTTTTTAAGATTTTTAGCTGTAGTGCATTGACTGTTGAATGATTTAGTACCCTTGATCAATTATTTCAATTTTAAATAGTTTTTAAATGTATTCTCTTAATTTACTTATTTTTTAATGTTTTATATAATTAAACTAAAAGTTATTCGAAAGAAATATTAATTTGTAATAACATAAATATAAAAGTTTATATAATTTGATGGTTTTTAAGGTTAATTAAAACCACTAATGCTTCATTAATTTTTTATCACAAAATTTAATTATCAAAATATGCAATAAATGTACTTCTAAAATACAATGAAAAATTTAGAACTCTTCATATAATTCATTTAAATATAAAAATAAATTTTATAATTTAAGTATCGCACTTAATTAAGTAGTATTCTTAATTATATATTACTTATATAGTTATGATATAATAAAAATTAAAAAAAAAAAAATTCGTCGTTTATGAAAAAAATATTTACAAGGATTATATTAGAATTTAAATTTCATCAAAATCGCGTAATTAGTTTTGAAGTTATGGTGTTTTTAAGATATATATTTATTAGTCCTACAACTTTTCAAAGGTTCCAACACCCGAAAGCATGTTACGATTTCGTCCATATGAAGTCCTCGTCATACTTTCAACACTATTTAACCCTTGTACACAATTGGAACGTTTTATCTTAATTTTAAGTTAGTATTTTTATTAATTTCGATGATAAGCCTTTTAACCTTGGGAGGTCTAAGAGAGTTACCTGAACCACCACTCCGATTGGTCATAAATTAAGGGAACACGTAGGAAATAGTAAAGAAAACCGTCATGCCAAATTTGAAGCTTCTACATTTGTTTGAAGTTATTATCTTTATTATTTTCGAAAATATGGTTTAAGGTCTTCGAAACTATGTGGATGGTCCTCGACTCACTACTCCATTTGGTTCCGAATTTCGAGGACACCAAGGGATTAAGAAGAGACACCCTGAAACCAAATTTGGAGGTTCTAACTTTTTTGGATTCGGAATCATGCTCGTTTGGGCTAAATTCGATGAGGAAGTTCCAGGATTCGAACCCGTGATCTGATTTCACCTATATGCAGTCCGCGCCGTTCTTTCAATACTAGTGAACCCTTCTACACAATTGGAACGTTCCATCAAAATTTAAAGCTACTTTTTTTATTAATTTCAATGATATGCTTTAAGGTCTTCAGAACTGTGTAGATGGCTCCCGACCAACTACTCCAATTGGTCTTAAATTTCAAGGACCTCTAAGGAAAAAGGAATCGGCACACTGTTACCAAATTTGAAGGTTCTATCTTTATTGGTTTCGGAATTATGCTTGTTTGGCCTAAATTCGATCAAAAACTTCTAGGATCCGAACTCATGGTCTGATCTCGACCGCACGAAAACTCCGCCATAGCCTCATAACTAGTAACCTAAGCACAAATTTCATAAGGTTAGCGTCATTAGTTGTTGAGTTATCTATTTTTCTTATATGTTCGTTAGCCCTTAGAACGATTAAATGATCCAGAATCGGAACCCATGTGCCGATTTCGCCCATATGCAAATCCCGCCGTACTTTAAGTCCTAGTAACCTGCAGTTAAAATTTCATCAATATAGCTCCATTAGTTTTTGAGTTATGGACGGACGAACATGGCTATATCGACTCAGGAGGTCACGCTGATCACAAATATATATACTTTTCCATATCTAGCTCGCTTCCTTTAGGTTGTTACAAACACCATATCAAAGTTAATATACTCTTTTCCTATTACATAGGTGTAGGGTATAATTCCTATTACAAGGTTGGAATAAAAGTGCTTCTATCAAATAACTTAATAGCAAGATAAGGCTTTACTATAAATAGAAATATTAATACGAAATTGTTAATGGATTATAAACACAATACTGAGTACAGAAGGAATGAACCCATTAACAGATGCCGCATTAATTTTAATAAATTTAGCCATTTTAAATCCACTTATATCTTGAAAGTTTCTTTTTTAACATATTTTACAACAACAATTTTTCACTTTAATGGCCTCAGACAATTAACAATGTATTACTTATACAATAAAATATGACATAATTTCAAACATATATTAACATTACTTATCATAATTTTAAATATGATGTAAAATAGACTTGCAAAAAAAAAACAAGTGATGAAATAAACCAAGGGTCTTTAAAATGCAACATTTTCAAAATTATAATTTGTTTTATAATGAGTTTAATATTACGAACATAATATATACTTATGACTAAATTGCTGATTAAAAAATGGGAAATTCTTACATTCTTATAGCCCTTCAAAAAACTAAAGGAGTTAGAGTTTTAAAATTCACACAGAGTCATTTTTAGACATTTTCTAGGTTCCCTATTGTTTTTAGTTAAAATCGGCCCAAGGGTTCGAGAAGCTACCATACAACTTTTTTGCACCAATATGAATTTTTTCAAAACTTATAACGCTGGGTGGATGAAAGTTACAAACGGTTATTTATTTAATAGAAGAAGCACTTATATGAACTTTCAAAATGTTACTGCCTTATTTTTGGCGAGTTGCTATACAAAGTTGTCAATTCGTTAACTGTGAATGAGCAAGGAAAGTAATAGGGAAAGTTACTCGGCAAAGTTAGAAATTACTCGGACCAACTTTTAGGGTGGGCCCATTTTCTTTTTTTTTGGGGTTTTTTTTTATTTTCTCGTTTTTTTAATTTGTTTTGTTTTTACGTCTTGCTTGTCAAAGTTGGACATTATTCGAACCATCTTTTAGGGTGGGTCAAATGTTTATTTTTTTTTTTAAGCAAATATAATGTGGTAGGGTTTAGTCAAATTTTTTAATGGATTTAATTAATGGTTTATTTTATTTTATACACCATAGCGGATATGCACGGGTATCTAAAAGTTGACAAGGGTAACTAAAATTTTTCAATATTAAATTCATAATTTCACATATTCCATAATCCTAAAACAAAATAGTTTTTATGGTCTTAGTCTGAGCTTAGTGACCTTATAAGCTTTTATAACAGTTTATTTAAAAAGTGTTTTCTTTGAAAATTTAAAATTTGATGTCGTAGCCGATATGCGATTTATTTTAATTCTAAACACTGTCATATTATTAATTACGAGTTATTTTATTTAATTTGCTTAATAATTTATATTTAGCTTTTTTTATTTTTCTTGGGTTTTCAATCTTAGTTTTCTCTTTGTAAAATGATATACATTTATCTTTTACATTTTATTTATTTATTTTTATTATTAGTTTATTTTTATTGTATATCTTTCAAATTTAATAAATTATAATATAAACATAAACTTTTTTAAAATAAAAAAAAATTTTATAAAAAAAAAGAGAATTTATGGTCAACAAAAGTAGTCAAAGTTGTTCTGCTCTAGCGTCGCTCTTCTTTTTAGTAAAGTTTGATATAAATGAATGTATTCTACTTAAATGTCAAAGCGACGTTTAACGATTTTGATCATCGTCTTAAATATTTTGATAATATTATTGACATTTTAGAAAATAGTTTAAATTTTAAGTAATAAAAAGGAACAATTACAACATTTTGATATTTGATTTTTTTTAACTTTGCTACTTGAATTTTAAATAATAAGTACGAACAATATTTTAAACTATTTGAATTTTTTTTATTTATATTATTTTATATTAATTTATGTTTTTATTTATGTTTGGTGAGGTTTAGTTTGATAAAAATTATTTTATGTTTACAGCTGATTTTGTAGAAAGGTTTAAGTGTATTCTTTTGTATTAGTGGGTTGGGATGGAAATCTCAGTTTAGTAAATCTCGTTTCAGAAATTCTCATTTAGAAAATCTCGGTTTTAGAAAATCTCGTTTAAAATCTCGTTTTTTATATTGTGGAAAACTCTGATAATTCTGATTTTGTATCCAACCCTAAAACCCTTAAAAACGAGATTTTTGAATAAAAAACAAAATTTTCTAAAATTGAGATTTTCTTAACGAGATTTCCTAATACGAGAGTTTTAAAAATCGCGAGATTTTCTATAAATGTGTTTTTCTTAAAGATTTTAAAGATAGGGTTTAGTAAAACGAGATAATTTAGTAGAAAGATTTCTGAGAATCTAACTCCTCCGAAATTTTCTATCAGAAGTTATATGAGGCCAAAAATTTTGCAAAAATTGAGTTTTGGTTAATGTTAAATTTTAGTACCATTTGGCAACCCAATGCACTTGCTTTTTAGTAATTTGTAAAATAGCAATGTTTTCAGATTGAAAATTTACCCCACAGAACTCTTGTTATAACTTTTTAAATATAGGGTTTCTTATAAAGTCTTCCTCGACTTTGAGGGGCGTTATGGTTGGGGCTACAGAAAAAAGTTCTTCCATGAAACCATATTTTTTAGCAATACCTACCTTGTTATGTAACTCTTGTTATAACTGTTTAAATACAGGGCTTTTTCTGACTTTAAGGGGCTGTAGCTCTCCGTAACAGGTGGGGCTACAGAAAAAAATTTTAACATTAAATTATTTTTAATCAATATTCAAAAATATTTAAAAAAATTCAATAGAAAATACTGTAATTATGTATAATACGTATATTAAATTGATTATACATGTACTTAAAAAAACACAACATAAAAAAAATAATGTAATTTAAATTTCTAAAAGTACAATAAATTATAAGAATAAAAATAACATTCATTGACATATCAAAAAATTAAAAGATAAAAATTAATCATATTATATTCACTTTCCTTGCTTTAATTTCGGCAACCTCTTTTATCAATTTGTCGTATTGTAAGATATAGATATCTTCAATTTAACAAATATTTTTCACTGATTCTTACTAATTGCATTCTTTTTCTAATTACATAGGAAGATAATTATGCAAAATGGGATTTTACATTGTGATTATTTCCATGGCAACAAAGAAAAAGAAAAGAATAACTAAAATCATGTGAACTGCGTATTAAGCTCTTGACTGTTAAATGTTGTAATACAAAAATAAAAATGTTAGAGTTATTTGTTAATGTGAAATGTAGATGAAGGGCCAGTGAAGGTGGAGCACTCCTTTGACTTTTTAAATCTAGGTACCAAAATGTATTATGTATATTAAAAAAAAAATTAGGCGCATTCATATTTATACATAATCATATAAGAGAAAGTCTTAAAAAATGTTCCTTAAAAATGAAAAGAAAATAAAAATGCAAAGGCGCTCGAAATTAAATGAAAAGGCGCTCTTTGTCTCCAGTATTTGTTTAAAATTTTAGTGCCTTTTTAATTTTTGCGGTTTATCCGCCCCTGAATGCAATAACTACCCGATGTTGAAGTTTTTTAGTTAGCTGTAAGTAAAAAGTGATGCATGGACGGGCGGACAGAATGAAACTATATAGGCACATTTCTTTCAAAATTTTGAAAAATATGCTAAATATTGCATTAATTGGTTTAATGATAGTATATAACTAATCATCAAATTGTAAGTGCCTTATATAATCATATATATATATAGGGCATTCATCTATACATACGGAATAACATATAATTGTTATGTTTTAAAGTTGTTTTTCAACAACAAACGATATAATATATATATACTTGTATATACGACTATAAGAAATTGCAAAAAGCATAACTAAAAAATAACACAACTAAAACTGGTTCTTTTCTATGTTTATAGTTTTTTGTTTAATATTTTTAGTTAGTAATTAAAATAATTTATACAATGTTGTTAATAATAAATTTATAATTACTTTTAAAACTAAGTTTTTAATTCAATATAAAGAAATATTTTTCAATTAATTTTATTGTAATTTTATACACAAAGTAATTAATTAACCGAATGAAGTGGTTTTTAAAAATTGCTACATTTAAATCATTTAATATTATTTTTTAAGATTACTGGTATTCATAACTGGAATTAAATAAATGGAGCATTCAATATCATAAAGTAGTACTTAATAAATCGTACCTTATGATAATTATAACTGGAAATTGAAAATAAAAGTATTTAAAGGAATGGTCTCTATACAGTGGACACAAAATTTTGAGTAAACTGATAAGTATACTTTTTGAGTAAACTGAGGAAATACTCAAACTGATTAGGGACTAAAAACATAACTGAATTTTATATGTAAACAGTTAAGCTAAAAATTTATAATTCTTGAATTCTACTAATTCTCCTACAACCGTCACAACAGTCACAATTGACAATGGTAATAATATTACCAGCTATGCAAATGTAGCCATTAATTCGGTTTCACCTACAGATGTACTTGAAAAAAGTCATTCTAATACTGTAAATGGTGGTACAATAAAAAAGTCGTTTGTTAAACCTCTTATGCCACCCATTACTAGAATGACTCATGAATCACTACTCGGAGAGGGCGCGTATGCTCTTTCAAGATTTAGGGAGGAACGAGTTTATAATAACGTTAGGTTATTTTTAGCTTACCTTCACAATGATTCGTATAATCGTGTTCTAGAAGTTAAAACTCGTACTAACCTTAAAGTTTTAATTAATAATGAAGGACTGCCAACTAAATATGAAGACCTATATAAGTTATATATTAAATTTCACAATTCTATAGATGTTTCGGAAAAAGATGTAAAAGATGATCTTAAATCTTATCGAAGTCACTGTGAAAGTAATTATAAAAACATTTAAACTCAGCTCGTGAAAGTTATAATAAGTTTTTTCTCCCCAGTGCCTCGAAATAATCTTCTCAAGGTATCTATCAACCGTAACTTAAATAAAGATAATATGTCTTTTTATTATCAAAATGTTAGAGGCTTGAGAACAAAGACCAGGGATGTTTTTCTAAATTCATCTATTTTAAATTTTGACGTATTTGCATTAACTGAAACGTGGTTAAATCCCACGATATTGGACTTAGAACTTTTTGATAATTGTTATACAGTTTTTAGGAAGGATAGATATTCTGATCCATCCGATTACCCAAATGGTGTAATTCCTAAAGGGGGTGGAGTTTTAATTGCGGTAAAAAATAACTTTAATGCAAATCAAGTCAATGTCCCTGGATTAGACCTTGAAGTTATTATTGTGAAAATTTAACTTCCTTCTAAAAATTTATACCTTGTTAACTGCTATATTCCTCCTTCGTCTGATTCTGATATTTATACTTCTGTAGGTAAAACGATAGATTTTATTTGCAATGACTTTAGTCCTAAAGATGAATTGATTTTATGTGGTGATTTTAATCTACCCAATCTTAAATGGGTAAAGCATGACGAGGAATATTTTATGATTCCGAAACATATTAGGACCGAATGTGAATATGTATTTATTGATAAATTAAATACTAATTATTTGCAACAAGTCTCAGAAATTTGTAACTTTCAGGGTAAACAACTTGATTTAGTGTTTACTTCTGAATGGAACAATTTAATTTTCTGCGAAAATACCTTCCCTTTAATAGGTTTTGATAAGTTTCATCCACCATTAAGTTTTACTCTTTGTGTTAATACACCAATCAATTCTGATTATTCTAATTCTTATAGTTTTAATTTTAACAAAGCTATGTAATTTTGCTGCTTTAAATGAATTCATTAGTTCCTTTGATTTTTATTCTGTATTTGATAATACAGATGTTAATATAATGACAAAAAGGTTTTATGAAGTTATTTTTGAAGGCTTTCGGCAATTTGTACCAAAATCTAAGAACCGAAACCCTTTATTAAGTCCGCCATGGTTCAATTCAGATTTGAGAAAACTCAGAAATAAAAAGAATAAAGCTTGGCGTTGTTATCTAAAATCGAAGAATTCGCATGACTATAATAGATTTAAAATTCTTTTTGATGAATTTAAATTATTGTCTGAATTACTCTATAATGCATTTATTTCTAGTACATCTTCAAAATTAATATCAAATCCAAAATGCTTCTGGAAATTTGTTAATTCCAAGAGGAAAAGTGACGAGTTTCCCTCCCATATGAAGTATAATGGTGTTTCAAGTAATGATTCTAAAATAATATCTAATTTCTTTCGTGAATATTTTTGTTCTTCTTATAGTAATTCTATTTTTACACCAAATTATAATGATTTCTCTCATTTGGATACTTTTCCGAAAACTACTTGGTCTAATATAAATATTAATGAAGGTGTAATTAAAATGTATTTAGATAAACTTGGGAATAATACTCTTCCTGGACCTGATGGTATTCCGGAAGTTATACTCAAAAAGTGTTCAAGTGCTTTGGCTATTCCCCTTTCAATACTATTTAACTCTTCTTTAAATTCAGGAGTTTTCCCTTCTATCTGGAAACACTCATATGTTAGACCTATTCATAAGAAAAATGCCAAAAATGAAATTATTAATTATCGACCAATTGCGAAACTTTCTTCACTTCCAAAACTGTTCGAATTAATAATGTATGATTCTATTCATAGTCACTGTAAATCTTTTTTAGTTCATAATCAACATGGGTATATGGGTAAAAAATCAACAGTTACTAATCTTGTTGAGTCAGTTTCAACTTTTACAAAAAATATGGAAGAAGGTTTTCAAACCGATGTTATCTTTACAGATTATAGTAAAGCATTTGATGTTTTACCACATTCTATAATACTGATAAAGCTAAGAAAACTTGGTTTCCCAGATATTTTTGTGAAATGGGTTGACTCATATTTATCTGATAGGACCTACAGTGTTTTATTTAGAAACATTACTTCTAAACCTTTTAACGCCAATTCCGGAGTTCCACAAGGCAGTCACTTAGGTCGTCTTTTTTTTATAATCTCGGCAAATGATGTTTCTTCAGTTATTGTTAATAGTGAGCTTCAAATATATATCCGTAAGGAATTGAATATAAAATGAAAAAATTTAAATTTTTATTAGCTCTATAGGAGATAATTGTGTAATTAAGAAAAAAACTTTGTTTTGTTTTTGGGAGGCGCGTGATGGTAAGACGAATCCCCATTTCAACTCGTATTAAATGCTCGTACCATAAACCAGATACAGATCAGAACAATTTTTTATTAATTAATTTTAGGTTTCTATCTTTTATCTTTGTTAATTTCGAAGATATGATTGTTATAGATCTTGAAAGATATGTGGGAGGTACCCGAACCATCATTTCATTTCATTCCAAACTTTAGAAACAAAGGGTAACCGCAAAGTACGCTCTTATACCAAATTTGATCATACTATGTTTATCTTTATGAGCCTCAGAGATATGTTCCGTTTGCTCTTAGTTCAATCGGAAGATTCTATAATCCGGACCCATGGTTTGCTCTTGTTAATTTCCATTCACCGCTTTACTTTTTTATAGTAACTCAGATTATAAATTTCATCAAGTTAGTATAATAATTTTTTTAGGTTATCTTATGAACAGACTGACGGAAAGACTGTCATCGCTAAATCGACTCAGGTGGTGACGCTGAGCAAAAGTATATAGTTCGCTTCCATACACCGAACCATTATTAATATATCCCATTAAATATTTTAGGTGTAGGGTATAAAATCGGAAACGGATGAAAATGATAACTCTAAACAATTTCCATAATCAGTTAAATACGTTGTTAAAATAGTTTATAAAACTTTTTATTTTTATATTGTTATGGCAATGGAATATGATCAATCACGAGGCAAGCCTTTTAATCAAGAAATTTTGGGTTTAAATTACGATCAGATCACATCATATAAGTATATGTTAATATAAAATCCTATTAAAAAAATAATAAATAATTTTTTTATCAATTGACAGATTGAACATAGAAATACTTTTAAAGTTTCGTAATTTTTGTACAGTCGCAACAGCCGAGTAATTATTGTTTTAGTGAATAATTCATAAAACTGAAGCCTACTCTAATTTGACTTTTATGATGCCCTCTGTATCTGCACTTTATAGAAATTTTTATTAGATATGTAGAGTGTGCAGCAAATAATAAATTATGCAATAATATTAATTAATGAAAGAAAAAGATCTAGATTCCATGACCTCTAAATACAGTTTTAACTAATTATTAACTAATATATTAGCTTATTGTTACTGAACATTTCACGAATTATGTAATTTTCGAAGTCGCTGCAATTTTCGAAAAATTTTAAAGTAATTTGAAATATTCTATTTAATTTATAAGAGTAAAGCCTGGATTACATGTAAAGCTTTTAAAGTTTTCCTTCTTATTAATAATTTTGATAACAAAATTTGAATATATTAACGACCACACTTATTTTGAACTTAATCATGAAGCAAATCAAAAACGAAAGTTAAAGCTTCTAAACTTAGTTAGTGTCAATTATTATATCTATTAAATTAGAATTTACCTAATTGTATTTATTTTTGGACTGAATTTAAAGAAAAATTTCCAAATTTATACAATTCAAATTATTTTGAAAATTTTGACCTTTTTCGACAGCACAAATTTTATTTACATTAAAAAATATCCAAAGTTTTAAATTTAATTTAATTGTATAATTAAGTATACATGTGCGTTTAGAGTAAAATAAAATCAAAATTAAATTCAAATGAAGAAAAGAACGTGCTCTAAAAATATTCACTTATAATTTTATTTATAAACCCAATTCAAGTTTATCCGAAGTATCTTAATTTATTTCTCACGTTCCATATTTTTTGTTTTACATTTAAAATAAGTCATTTAATTATAGCTTTTCTATGTTTATGTAAAATACTTTTTTCTCTTTCTAACTCGAATGAACATATGTTCAAAGGTTATAACAAATTTGCTGTTACGTTTGTCATGCAGTAAAGGAGGATGGGGTAGATTATAGACTCAAAGTAATGGACCGGATCAGAATCGAAAAGTAAATCGAAATTTTCACAAATTCGTTTTTAATTTACGAGTTGTCATCGCTATTGAAACCCAGCCAATTTGTTGAACGGGTTAGAGTAGCTTTCATACAATTTTTTTTTTAATATAATATGATAATAAATTTTGAGGTTTGGCGTTTTAAACTTTGCGTAAAAGTAGTTTAATATTATGATCAAAGCTTTTACTAAATTTGGTTGTTCTAGTACAGTAGGTTCGAATAGCTGCTATACAACTTCTTTTTAATATTAGAATATAAAATATTATAATGAAACTGAATATTTATAATTTTGTCAAAGTAGTTAACTATGATAGACAACATCAGCACAAAATGTATATAATAATAACACTAGAAGGAAATTTTAAAACGTTTTAAGGAAATTTTTAAAGAAATTTTATTCTCATCTACATTTTTCATTGATATTTCATTATTCGATTGATATCTCCATAATTCGTTTTTTTTTTAAACGTTATTTAATTTGACGTTTGATGATTTAAAAAATTTATAACGATTTAATATTGTTTGTTACTACAAATGTCTGTGCAAATTAAAAATGATTTTTTTATTTTTTAACCGAAAATCAGTTTATTTTTAAAACATTTATTTTGAATGAAAGTTCTAATATCATCTATACATGAGTATTAAATACTGATGTTCTCAAATTATTATTATACATAATATTTTTTAAATTTATAAAATAAGGTTTAGTTATGAAATTAGACCAGGACAAACATTTCATAGGTTTTTTCAGAACCTAGCTTTTTTAATGGCCAATTGTATTTTGCAATTTCTTGAGCAACTAATTCAACGTTTTTAAAAATTCAGATTTTATCAGGATCGAAACAGAAACCAACCTCGGAAAAAACTGTGACTAAAAATTTAGTTTATAAGAAAGTTCTTTTGTCTTTATAAAGAGGCTTTTAAAATATCATAGAGAAGTTGGCTTACAGAAGAAACCTTTTTAAAAAAAGGACCTTTTGTCCTATCGCTATGTGGTGAGGAAAAAAACAACAAAATGCAAAATTAATGTATTTCAAAAAAAAATTAAACTCAACGTCTCTACAATGACTCTTTATGCCTCTACACAGGGTTTTTACTAGTATCTATAATTAGTGTAGTGTAACTGCCTTACAACTTTTATATATTAAATATAGAGTATAATATAGAGTCTATTAAATTGAGCATTTGAATTTTGCAAAAAGTAATTAATTGGATGAAATAATGTAAATATTACGTTCAAGTGTGTATCCCAGAGTTAACACAATCTTCTCTACACTTTTCTTCGTTTTCTTTTTCATTTGTTTTCCTTATAATTTTACTTTTTTATTTCCTACTCTTTTTTATATAGTAAAAATAGTCATGTTCAGTAAATAGAAATTTCTTTTGTGATTTTCTTTGAACTTGTTTGTTTTCAAGGTCATTTGAAATTTTTCATAATAACAATGATTATTTTTGTAAACATTATAAGTACTACTCATAAATTAAGGTAAAGTTATTAAATAAAGATTAAAGAACAGTTTTTCTTAGCGTGAAAAATACCTAGTGCTCAAATTCTTAAAAACTGGAACCAATTTTTTAGCACATTTTCAAAAAATTTTGTAAAAATGTGCCTATATAGCTTCACTCTGTCCGTCCGTCCGTCCGTCCGTCCGTATGTTTACATAAACTTTTACACCGTTTGAAATAGAGAAAAGAAATTTTAACCATGGGTAGTTTTTGCAAAAAAAATAATTTCGTAGAAGAATTTTTTTCTGTAGCCCCACCCGTTACGGAGCTACAGCCCCCCAAAGTTGGAAAAAGCCCTATATTTAAATTGTTATAACAAGAGTTGTGTTACATATATTTTCAATCTGAAAACGGCAAATGATAGCTGGTTTCATAAACTTTATAAATTTTTACAAGGCAAATGTTTAGGGTTGCCATACGGTACTAAAATTTAACATTACGCAAAACTCAATTTTCGCAAAATTTTTGGCCACACATATCTTCTGAACGGTTCAAGATAGGGTCTTGAAATTTTGGGAGAAGTTAGATACTTAGAAATTAGTAGGAGTTGGTTAACAAAATTTTTTTGTCAAGCCCCCTATTTAGGAGCTATAAGGGCTCGAAAATTGAAATTTTGCTATTTTTAAACACCTGTAACTTGAATACCTGTCCAAATTTTTTTTTAGTGATAGACAAAATTCAAAGCCCTATAATTATATTTTAACATGTGTCAAAGGTTTTTTTTAATTTTGAAGGGTGACGAAGTTACAGCCCCTGAAAATTCCAAAAAAGCCCTATATTTAAATTGATATAACAAGGGTTCTGTTAGGTTTATTTTCAATCGAAAAACGGCATTAGAGAGCTGCTTTTATAGACTTTACAAAAATATGTCGCTTAAATGTATAGGGTTGCCATACGGTACTAAAGTTTACCGTTATATAAAACTCAATTTTTGCAAAATTTTTAGCCCCACAGTTCTTCTAAACGGTTCAAGGTAGGATCTTGAAATTTTGGGAGAAGTTAGATCCTAAAAAAATAGTAGGAGTCGGTTAACAAAATTTTTTTGTCAAGCCCCCTGTTTAGGAGCTATAAGGGCCCGAAAAATGAAATTATGCTATTTTTAAGCACCTGTAACTTGAATACCTGTTTAATTTAGTTTTTATTAATATACAAAATTTAAAGGTCCAACATTATATTTTAACATATGTTAAAGGTTTTTCTTAAATTTAAAAGGGGTTCCTTAAATTGAAGAAAGTGTCTCTCAGTTTTACCCATATTTGCTTAGATAATAAAATTCTAAGTAAATTCCAAATTTTTGTGTAATTCACAATTTAATTCCTAGAACCTAAAAAATTAGATGATGGGGGGGGGGGAGTTGAAGTCAGATTCTTGAGAAATTTGGCAACCTTTCCCATTGAAGGGCTATAACAACTTTTAAATAAAAAATTTACTGTTAGCAGTAAATTTTATAAGTCAGTAGTAACTATTTCCAAGTAAATATTTCCAAAGTTAAACTTAGTATGTAATACAATATAATTTTGAAAATGTGCTTTTTTAAAAACCCTTGTTTTTTTTTCATCACTTGTTTTTAAATATCATTAAAATTAGAAAAATAACAATCATTTTCATTTTAACGAATTGTTCAAGTACATTTTAAGTCTAAGTTCAACTGAAGAAAAAGAGTACCACACAAAATACACAAGCAAAAATACAAATCTAGGTTAAAAACAAAAACAAAACATAAAAAATAGTGAATAGAAATATTAAAGTCAACAGTTTATTGCACCCGCAGATTTAAAAAATACAGGAAATTTATTTTTTTTTTCAAAAGTAACAAAAAATAACAAAAAACCTGTAGCTAATAAAAAATAATGACGTCATAAATATATTAAAATTGAATAAGAAACAAAAGTTTAAGTCTTTGTTTACATGTTTTTTTTATTTTACATTTTGTATTCAAGCTTTTTTGAATTAAAAAAAACAACAACAATAACACTTTGAGCTCAGCAATAAAGAGAGAAATTTTTTTTTATAATTATAATATTTATAGGTAGGTACATAAGTATGTGAAACTATAATCTGTTATGTTATTCAATTCTGTTATGTTAAAATGCAATTATATTTTGATTACTAATCACTGATCAATTATTTAGAAGGACAAAGTAATATGAATATAAATAGTTTTGTATAATAAGACACGTGATTAACGGTAAAGGTGAATTGCTAGGTGATTTTATTAAGTTTTTGTTTATTTAATTTACATAAAATATATTTTATATTTAATTTATAAATATTAAGGTATTCATTATTTTTAAATACAATTTAGTATTTATTGTATGTATAAAGTACCTACTATTTCAAATTTATATATATTAATTATAGAAGCATATGTGTGCAAAATGTGTCAAAATATTTTTGATAAATTTGACGGCCGATGACCATAAGAGCTTTTAATATTTGTAGTGCAAGAGTGCGAAAAGTATTTTTTGACATTTTCTTAAAAAATTTGGTGCAAAATGACATACAAGAATTTAAATTTATTTATTTATTTATAGTACCAAACCGTAAAAAATATTGCTTGATAATATTAAT
Organism: Dolichopus griseipennis; assembly: GCA_963082915.1. NCBI lineage: Eukaryota > Metazoa > Arthropoda > Insecta > Diptera > Dolichopodidae > Dolichopus > Dolichopus griseipennis. The sequence continues at coordinate 104,063,948 of OY720443.1, read as the reverse complement.
GCTTTGCCTATTTTGACATTTGGACTTCTTATTAAATTATTTAATATACACTATATTGTTTTATTAGATATGATCCGACGAGGATTTGAACCCTAGACTTTTCGATTGAAAAGCCGCCACTTTACCACTGAGCTGACATCGGTCAGATGTGGATTTCAAATATTTTGAGGTCATGTATTTGAAATATATCAACATGACTGCATATTTATATATAGGTATAGTTTGATAGATATATATATGTAATTAAAATTAAAATTAAAAGGTTTTTACAATTAATTGATTGCGGCTCTATTATATTTTTATAATTTTATTTGTATTATATATATATATTGCATATTAAATATTTATTAGTATTAGCATTTACACATATTAAAGTATTAATTTAATTTAAATAAAATTGAATTTCATCTACATTTATTATAATGTACATTATAATTTATTTAATTTATTAGATTACATGTAGATTAAAATTTAACTGATGCACATGTGTGCATTATATACATTTATTATTTTATAATTTATTTATATATTATTATTTATTTGTCAATTAAAAATCACTAATTTTTTTAGTAAACATTTAGTTTTCATTAACATTAAAACAAAAATTTTTAATTCAAAAATATACAGTCAAATTAAATTAATTGAAATAATAAAAAAAAAAATAAAAATTGTTTTATTAAAATAGTTTAGTTTCATTTTCCAATATGTTTCATTTGCGTATTTATTTTATATTTTAATTTGGTTATATTTTCCGTTATTTAATTAAAATAATTATTCTCACTAAAAAATAATGCATTCATAAAAGCAATTAATAATTAATTACACACGATAATGTGGCACATGAAAAAGCTGTCTGTAAATAATTTTAAAATTTAGTTATTAATTAAAAACATAATGACAAAAACTTCAGAAAAATATTAAAAGATTGTGAAAATTCCAATTTCTACAATAGCTGTTAAAATTATACATTTTGATATTATGGAAGAATATTATAGTTGTCCTTGTCAACTATAAAGTATCTGTGCGTATTCATTATAATGATTAAAATATACTATAGTACTATTGATAATATTCCTTTTTTATTATATTAAAAATATAAGCCCAATGCAATTAAGAAAACTGGTTAATTTGTGTCGAATTATAATATTAAAGCTTCAAAGTTAATATTTAACCTCGGAAATTTACATAGACTAAGATACTGAAAAATAGAATTTTAAAAGTTTTTTATTTTTCAGTTCTAATCACCCTTCCAAAAATTTCCCAAAATCCAAAGGTTCCAAAAATTTTTCTGAGCAAACTTATCAGCTGATTCTCCAAGATACAACCTCCCGCTCCTCCAAAATTTTTAGGTTACAGGAATTTAATTATAACTTAAACCAAAATTTAGATATTTTCCTTAAATATAAACAAAAATGGTTAAAAACTAAGATACACTATCTTCAATTTTAAGAAAACCTTTAAAATGATGAAACATTTTTTAGCATGTGTTGAAATACATTGGTAGAGCTGGAAGGGTATTCAAGTTACAGGTGCTAGAATTGCAAAATTTAAATTTAAGTCTGCTAACCAGCTGTTTTAAACGATGCGAGGCACAAAAAAATTTTTTTTTAATACTATTTTCTAGGCATCTCGTTTTTCCCCAAATTTCAAGTTTTCTAGCTTAAACCAAATGCTTTGCAAAAATTGAGTTTTGCAAGACGATAAATTTTCGAACCGAATGACAACCCTGTGCATTAGTTTTACATAAAATTATAAAATTTATAAAACCAGCTGTCTGCTACTGTTTTGTAATTGAAAATATACATTATAGAACTCTTATTATAACATTTTAAATTTCCGTTTTTACGGCTTTGGATGAAGGGGCTGTAGTTCCATAACGGCTAGAGCTTTAAAAAAAAATTTTTCAATTAAATTCATTTTTTTGAAATAATTATCCGCAATTAAAATTTCGTTTTTTTATTTCAAAGATGTAGAAATTTTGTAAACATATGAAAGGACGGACGAATAGAGTCAGGCTATAGAGGCTTATATTATTAAATTTGTTGAAAATTGCAAATAATAAGTAAGGCCTTTATGAAAAACTATAATTGATTTTTACATTGAATAATACCTGTTAGATACTAATTACAGTATTAATATATAATAAATAATTTATGTTAAATAAAGAACTATTGAACTGCATTTTAACCTATTAATTAAACTAAATAAAGCTTAAAGTATTAACTAAACTATGTATTTAAAATCATTTCATATGATAATAAAATTACTTTTTGATACAAAATAGCGATGTAGCAATTTAGTATTTTTCAATTATATGACGTCATTCTAATGATTTATTTTCTGATTTGTGGTGGATTAATTGACCGTTTTATTTAATTAATTTACAAGGTTGTCCAAAATAGTATAGTATTTTATAGTAAATAGTATCTAATAGTATAGTTCCACGTCAAATAAGTCAAATAATACACCAATTGTTCGGGGGACTATACTAGAAAGACTCATACTTATTTTTTAAGATCTAACTCTTCTCAGTATTGCAAATTCCTAACTCGGCATTTTAATGCATTTTGTCAGTGAAAGTTAAGAAAGTTTGCCTTTCTTTTGTTTTAGTACTTACAAAAAATATAGGTTCAAAGGAAGCTGGACTTTTCGTAATAGTTTTACGTTTATTTCCTTCAATGTTCAAGTGGTTTGAAGTCCATATTAATCGTATTGGTTTTTTATATCAAGTACTAGCTACTACCCGGTGCGCGTTGCTGCACCTCTCAATGGTGGTTTAATTGAAGTTGATGTTACTGCAAAAAGTTAACACAAACATTACACATGGTGCAAATGTAAATTTTAAAATGTAAGAAAGCAATTCTTTTTAAACGATTTTTCTAAGATTATTCTAGTAATTTTTGAAACTTTTTGTCAAAAAATTCAAAGCAGTACAAACTACTTTCCAAAATTGGACTTAATATTACTCCCAAAAATTTTTTTGACCAATCGTAGGACCAACATGTGTTACTAAATACCAAGCCTGTTAACAGAATCAACTCCATTTTCAAGGTGCTTCACGCACATAAAATTTGTAGTCAACCGGTCAAACCGTTTCTAATTTAGAGTAAAGTAACGCAAAAAATCTATAAAAAGTTGTTGGACCGCAATGGGTTAACGGAGCTCGACTATTTATAAAAATGTTTTTGGGCTTTTTTTCATCCAAAGTAGTATTTCGCAAATTTGGACAATATTAGCTTCCAAAATTATTTTCATCAACGGTCAAACCGACATAGATTAATGAATGAATTCCATAAACAGTTAATTGTGTCAACTCAATTCTCAAGGAGCATCACGTATACAAAATTTGAAGTCAATCGATCAAACCGTTATCATTTTATAAGAAAAAAGTTTAAATACTTGCAGCACAGCCCCAACTTGGCGGTCCGTTAGAGCAAAATTTTTGGCCCACTATTTCTTTCCATACCCAAAAACCTCTATATACAAATTTTAATAAAAATCGGCTGAGCGAGTCTATTCGCTACATACATACAAACAAACAAACTTTCGCTTTTATAGATTAGATTATTGGGATAATCTATAGATTATTGGGCGCTTATTATTACTTGTGTATTGAGCGAAACTAAACTATATGGTTTATTATATAACAGCATCAGTCTAGATTTTGTATTCATTTGAATATAAATCTCTCATTCTTTGGACGGGTACCCAATATAATATTTAACCACTAGTGTTGCTCTTTTTATATTACGCTAAAAATGTGTCTATATATTTATTTATATTTTGTAGCCATGTTGCTGTGTATCGTGGGCAATTTAAAAAAATCTATAGGGCTGATATTTTAAATACAACCTTCTCAAATTGGATCTGCAAATTGCAAAAACTTAAAATTTCCCCAACCCAGCATTGTTTGTTTTCCCAATTAATAAACAACGCTATTATTTTTTATTTTATTTTATTTTATTTATTAAACCAAAACAAGGTTTTTACAAAAAATATCTTACAGCTATTGAAAAAAACAAAACAAATTAAAGCTAACAAAATGCACAAACAAAAAAAAAAAATACAAATTTGATTACTAAGTTAAAAATTTACAATGAAAAATTAAAAAGTTGTACTATATACTAAATTTTAAAACAAAAAAACAAAAATGCTTACAGGACAAAAACACAGTATGAGATATAAATAATTGGAATGTATGTGATATGTATATGAACTTGAACTTGAAATAATTTTAAATGTTTACAAAGTAATTAGGTAATTTAAGTTTAATTTGTATGTTATTTGTAAATATATAATTTGTATGTTAATATTAATATTTAATCCTAGACTTTAATCATTGTTTAAATTGTCCAGTTTGGTAAAAATTTGGGGTAATAAAAAACCAAACCGACTCAAAACTTTTTTAATATAAAACTAACTTAACCTAGTTAAAAAAATTTGTATAAACTACTTAGTGCAAATTAAAGGTGTTTTCCAACCACCAATGGTCTCTTTTTAATAATTTATCTATGTCCAAAATAGACATACTGTATTTCAGATTTTCTCCTTTAATATTGCCCGGGTTATATTCTATGTTCTATGATCTCCTCCTTAGCCTAGGTGGTTAGAGCGCAACCATGTAATCTAAACACTGTGGCAGTCCCGGGTTCGAATCCTGGTGGGAGATACCATATCCAGTAAAATTAATAATTATAATAAATTAATATATAATAAATTATAATATAATAATTCTATACCTTAAAATATAATAATAAATAATTAGTAACAAGTAATATAAAAATATACCTATAATCGTGTTTCCAGCTATACTCTATAATCTAATAATTAATACTGAATAAACAATAACATATATGTAATTGCAACTGTCATATGCAATTACAATGGCACAGTATGCACCTAAAACATGACACGGTTTCTCTACTTGACCGATAGATGACACTAGGGAAAAAATTAAGAAGCGACATCTTGTAGATAGATTACAGTAGACCAATCATTTACTTAATTGAAAAAAGGAAAAAAACGATTCGAAGAGCCTCGGATAAGAAAAAAACAGATGGAGATGCTTAGTAGATATCCTACGCTCCCAAGAGGAGTAATAAGGACAAAAAAAAAAAAAAAAAAATATTCTATGACCTTACATGTATAGTCCGTCTTTTATAGTGATATAACAGGGGAACATGATTATGTTCTAAAATATATTTATTTTTGTCTAAAAAGATGAAATGCTCAGGGGCTATAAAGTCGGTGAACAAAGTCTTTTTAATGTACTCCTAATTGTGGTAAAATATGTGTGATATCAAACCATTTTCTGGAGTGTTTTGTGCTCTCACATAAAGATTTCTAATCAATTTTATTATAAAATTGTTCATTCTTATGATTTTTGCTTCCTTGTGCAAGTATTTATTAGAGTAAAAATGCTTATAGTCTGACTCGGGCTTTCTGTTTATATTTGTTCAAACTCTTATACACTTTCTTTCAAATTTTGTTAATTGTTCCATTTGGCTTTCACTGATGTTGTACCATATTGGTGCACCATATATAAGCAATGGCCTTATTAATGTCTGGTAACATATTATTTTAACTCTTTTACTAATGTTTTTGTTGTAAAATAGTTTTTTAGTAGCCATAGAGGCTTTATTATCCTTTGAAATTGTATACATAATGTGATCGATCTAATTCAGGCTACGATGTAACTGAACTCCAAGGTATTTTACTACTACTTTTATTTTATATACATCTATCATATTACTGTTGTGACATTAGAAATTGCATACATTTAGGATGACAAAAAAATCACTCTTAATCCTAAACAAGCATTTATTTATATATACATATTTTAATATACATATGTATGTATTTATCAACAAAAATAGACGATGTTAACAGTTGTTGTATTCACATCGTTTTTTCTCTTTCCCACTTCTACAAAAAAATTTTAAAACAAAAAAAAATGAGGAAGTGGGAAAGAGCAAAAACGATGTGAGTTCAACAACTGTTAACATCGTCTAAATGGACCCTATAAATGCATTTAACTGCACGGTCCATTTGATTCATATTCTGTTAAGTCAAAGTTGACTTTTATATCAAAAAAAAACAAATGAGAATTTGAGAATTGCTTCTGCAAATAAAAAAAAAAAAATAAAAAATTTAATTTAGATTATGACAAATTGTTTACAACTTTCAAATAATTTTTGAAAATAAACAATATTTTTTTTTTATTTCTTATACATTATTTTCAATATATTATAGAAATTATTGAATTTCCAAAAATGGCTACTGTTAATAATCCAAATGAACCACAATCAGCGGATGAAAGTAAAGCTAAACAAGGTAAACCGCCAAAGCCTCCAAAGTTAACTAAAGCTGAAAAAAAAGCATTGGCATTAGAGAAAATGCAAGCGTTACAGACTCTAATATTCCGTGATCATTTACGACGGGAACTTGAATACACAAAGAAATCATTTCGACGTGGTGGAGATGAATGGGATGCCATGATTAAAAAAATTCGAATTAAAGAATTATTGTTCGAACTAGAGGTACCTAATTTTTCTTATATTAAAAAAAATTCAATTTGATTTTCTGTTACTATTTTTATTTTTTGTTTTAGGATTGGCGTAAACGTGCATGGCGTCTATTAGATCGCAAAGATTATCATATTCAGTTATTATTACAATATATGGATGTAGCTGAAGAACAACATAATCGTATGTTTACAATGCATTGTTCAATTATTGATTATCTAATAGGTATGTATGTAACTTTCAAATTAAAAATTCTTTTTTATTTCACAGTAAAATTGTCTTTAACATATTTTTTAACATTTTCTAATTGAATTTCCGAACAATTTTCTGGACGTAAAATTAAATCTGGTAGAAATATATAACAGCATGGAGATTCTGATTCTATTTGTTCTGGTTCCGGTTCTATTTCTGATTCTGATACTGATCTAGCTTCTTTTCTTAATTCTGAATTTTGAAATCCTTTTTTATTACGCTTTGGGATTTTTAATCCAGCGTCTCGAACTTTACTACATTGACCTTTTACTCCATTTGATTGTATACAATTATTATCATCTTCCGGCGAAAATGTTTTAAATTTTTGCAGTTGTTTATTAAAACATGTATTGCTCTCTATTTCAGAATCACTGGATTGCCGTAAAGTTGAAAATAAACTTTTTAAAACGTAATCTAAAAAATTTACAGCTCTAATTTCGTTATGACCACCTCTTAAACGTTTTTTATTTAAATGTTGCAAATCAGTATTTACATTTTGTTTCAAAAACTGTTCTGCACTCATATTTTTCAATTGCTCTAAACTTAAATTCAATGCTTTACATAATAAATTGATTTTTGTTTTAGGTTTCCGAGATTGATTTGTGTCGGTTCCTATACGATCAATTACAGTTTTCTGCATTTTAGAGTTTTTATTTGTACCTTCGTTATTATGTAAAGAACTGCATTTCTTTTTAATTTCTGAACTTTCAGGATTACATTTTATAAGTCTTTCAGTTTCACCTCCACTTTTTCTATGACTGATATCAGAATTATTGTTGCTATAATGAGATTCATTTATTTTGGGCGGTTCTGTTGTACACGTTCTATTATCATAATGTAATTCATTGTCCCTTGGAAGTGTATCTCCCACATTTTTAGTATTATTTTTAAATGAATTACTTTTTTTGAGATTCATTTGAGTTTCATATTGTGGACAATCATTTTTTGGAACTTTTGATTCGTCACATTCTTGTAGAGTTCTTTTAAACTTTTTCATTACATCGTCAATACTACCGAAATCTTTTGATAAAAATTTTTTAGCCAGGTCATTTTTTGACATTGTTAAAAAATCTTCTTTAGAAATTTCCAATTCATTGCATAAAAATTCTAATTCTTTTTCACGATGTGCTGCATCACCACCCGTAAAACGTTTCTCATCACTTATACCAGCATTACAACGTATTGTAGGTTTGGTCCAATAAATTTTTTCATCATCACTTGATTCGATAACAACTTTAGAATTTTTTAATAAAAAATCTTGATATTTTTCTTTAAAGTCTGTCATATCATAAATATCTGATATTAAAAAACGTAATGCCATATCATCAATACCCATTGCAGATAATTGATCTGGTTTTATATGTAATAAACTTTCACATAAAAATTTTTTTTCCAACTCTTGGACATATTTTCTTTGAATATGAGTCCGATCAATTAGATCATCATTATATTGTTTTTGTACATTACGTTTGCGTAATGATTCTTTTACTGTTGCTTGAATATCAGTACCTTCTAACAAATGATTATGTAATTCTTCAATTGATTTATTTAATAATTCTTTACTGGTTACATGTAATTTATCACATAAATATTTTATTTCTTCTTCCAAGAATTCATCCAAGGGATTCAGTTGTTGGCCATCATTAGAATCTTCATCTTTATAATGATAATTATCGATATTCATTATTGAATCAAATGAACTGCTTTTTTTCACAAATTTCGTTTTTTGCTTTACAAATTTTTATTGTAAGACTTTTAATTTATATTCTAAAATTTTTAATATTAAAATTAAATAAAATTATTTATTAAATAATTTATTAAAAATATATATATGGGAATGTTATTATAGTAAAGTTAGAACGCGAATTAAAATAAAATTTATATAATTAAAAAAAAACGACTTCTTAAAATTCGAAAATTTTGTCATTTGACAATTTTAAAAATCATTTTTCCCCACTTTAATTGTAAAATAGGGTTGCCATATGTTGTCAAAAAAAAATGCGTTAATTTTTATTTCTTTATGAGTTCGTTGGTCAACTATATTAGAAAAAATTAATAAAGTTGGAATTCTGAAATCTTTATTCATTTTTAGCACATTTTCAAAAAATTTTGTAAAAATGTGTCTATATAGCTTCACTCTGTCTGTACGTCCGTCCGTATGTTTACAAAACTTTTACACCGTTTGAAATAGAGAATAGTCCCACCCGTTACGGAGGTACAGCCCCCCAAAGTTGAAAAAAAGTCCTATTTTTAAATTGTTATAACAAGAGTTCTGTTTGGTGTATTTTCAATCTTAAAACGGTATAAGAGAGCTGCTTTTATAAGCTTCACAAAAATATAAGGTTTAAATGTATAGGGTTGCCATACGGTACTAAAATTTACTATTAAGCTAAACTCGATTTTTGCAAAATTTTTGGCCCCACATATCTTCTAAACGGTTCAAACTAGGGTCTTGAAATTTTGGGAGAAATTATATCCTCAGAAATTGGTAGGAGTCAGTCAACAATTTTTTTTGGCACGTCCCCTGTTTAGGAACTATAAGGGCTTGAAAATTGAAATTAAGCTATTTTTAAACACCTGTAACTTGAATACCTAGTCAAATTTTTTTTTTGCAAATATCCAAAATTTAAAGGTCCAACCTTCTATTTTAACTTATGTTAAATTTTTTTCTTAAATTTGAAAGGGTTTCTTTAAATTGAAGAAATTGTCTCTTTAGTTTTAGCCATTTTTGCTTAGATAATAAAATTCTTATGTAAAATTCCAAATTTTGGTGGAGTTTATAATTGATTTCCTAGAACCGAAAAAAATGGAAGGGTGAGGACAGGAGGGGGGTGAGTAGATCGATCATTAGTTTGCTAAGCAAAAATTTGGGAACCCTCCTCATTGAAGGGCTATAAGGTCTTAGAAATTAAAACTTTAATGTTTTTAAAAAACAGTAACTTGAATACCAGTATAAGTTTTTCTAAAATTAAACGTTAACATTGAAGCTCCAACATTATATTTCGCATTTATTAATAGGTTTTCTTGAGTGCATTGGGGTTATATTCTAAGTGTTTCACTATTAGTCATATAATTAATAAATTAATGAAATAACTAAATTATAATACTATCATTTATTTTTATATATATTTTTATAAAAATAAATGATAAAATACTCAGTAAGAAACCGTATATAATTTTGAAAATGTGCTTTTTAAAAACCCTTGGTTTTTTTCCTCACTTGTTTTTTTTATTTTTTTGATAATTCAATTGCCTGCTTCGGGTAGCTGCAATACAATATCTTGTCTTATGTTACAATAATTCAGTCTTTAATTAGGCTAGATATCTAAAATTTATGGAAGATTTGATGCAGTTGCAACTAAAGAAATATAAAATTTGATTTTTTCAAAACATTTTCATTAATATATTGTTTCATTTTGTCAGTTTGTCCGTGTCTAGATAAAACTTGGAGTAAACGGATTAATGTCGCAGAAAAATTAATATCATCGAACTTTCTTCTGTAGCCCTATCCGATAAAGATCGTCTTATTATTTTAAAAATCAGTAACTCAGTTAAGTTTAATTGATTACATATGTATTTCATGGGCAATCATAATTAAATTAATATCGAATTTCTATAATGTAGCTATGAATATTTTAAGTACTTATAATGAATTAAGATTTTACACTTTTAGTCTACATTATTTTGTTTTTTCGTAGTTTAATAAAATGTTAAAGTTTATATAAATAAATACTAAAATATCTCATTAATCTTTTTAGATTTTTGCAAACATATGATTCAAAGTCTTAAACATGTATATGAAACGGAAGCATTTGAAATAATATTACATTTTTATGAAGAAAAAGCTGATCGTGATAAAGCTACAGCACGTTTTCAAACATATTATGAAAATTTAATGCATGGTGATAATTTAATTTCCGAATTTAGTATACAAGAAAGTGAAGAAATTCACATTGAAAAAAGAGAAGATATTATAAATGCATCAATACATCGATGTTATCAGTTACGTGATACAGCAATTCAAAAAATGAATAAATTATTTCAACAATTAGAAAAAGTTTTTACTGATTTAGAGGCGAATACAATTAGTATTCGGCCTAAAGAAGAAATGATTATAGCAATGCAAAAGCAAAAGCAATATGATGTTGATTTAGAAAAGGCAAAAGAAACAGCAAAAGATGGTGTTGAACAAATTAGTCAATTACAAGATAAATTAAATCAAACATTATTAGAATGTCATCATAAGGAAAAAATAATACAAGAAGATAGACAATCAAAGCATATAAATTTTTTATATTTAAAAACAAAAGTTAAACGTTATTGTGAACTAAATAACGTTCAAATGCAGGGACTGACAACAGAAAGTTATATGGTGACAGAAGTAAGATAAAACCAAATCAATTTTTTTTTTTTTCCTATTTTGCTAATATTTTGAGAATAAAATTCACGTCTCTAAACTATAATATAGAACGATAATCCCATTGTCATTCATTTACGGCTATTCTTAGAGCTGCTGTGGATGAATTCCTATTAACTTCAAATGAGAAGATTGTCGTACTGTGATCTTCTAGGTAACACCATTAAAACTTAAAAGAATTGCTTAAACTTGTTCCTTGTACTCTACTCTATTTCGCCATCATTTAAGAAAATTGGCTAAAAATTTATCCATATTATTTTTTAATGGTTTGATTTATATTAACTCTCACATTACTGCGGATAAACTTGGCATACATATAGACATACACTAAGAAATACAAATAATTCGAAGTCTAAGTGAATTAGTATTTAAAATATTAAAACAGTATTTGGGTTAATATCAAACTTCGCTCAACCAACCATTATGCAATATGTAATATCTTAGATTTAAGATTTACGGATCTATGAATAGTTCTATTTAATGAGATCATTGACCTTCGCATACAAAAAGTCTTTTAATGTCTAATACTGTTGTTAGTACCAAGTATTTCAATATTAAGAATTCTTCTTTCCTTATTTTAAGTTTTCTCAGAAGCAAATTGTTTTTGACAATCTTTAGACTTACAACTACTGAATATTGAAAATTGCTGAACAGTCAGAGTCATTATTAATATAGAGAATTGCTGTTGAATATTTGTTAGCACTGAAAATGGTTCATAGCTTTAAGGTCGGGAACCATTTCAGTATTAATTGCTTCGATTTTGAAATATTAAAATAGTTAGGGAGTTTTAGGATATTTATATGTATGCAGATGTATGAGATTCTAAGGGGTTTTTGGAGTTGGATTACAATTCAGGAGACTCCCTTTTTACAGAATATTTATATATTATATGCATTATATGACAAATTCATTACATAACCAACAACTTATGCACCTCATTCTCGATGGACCATGTTTTCAACTTGGTGCGCGTACTTGCGAAGTTGAATCGAACTGTTTATTTTAATAAAAATTTGTCAGATACTTTTGATATTTAAAATATTTTTCAAAACAAAAAAAAATTAAATGGTAGTTCGAAGTTAGGTTGGATAAGTGTGTGGCAAGTTTGTAAAAATGTCGGCGTATCAAGTTGAAAGCCTGGTCCATCGTCTTTGGAATGCATTATGCTCATTACATCATCTAAAAAATTAATGCCAAATGTCACATTTGCTAAAAAGATTCTATAAAAAGGGTCGAATTAGTACAAATAGAATTTTGATTTTTATGCTAACTATCATCGACCCATTGTTGAAAAATATTTTAATATAACTAACGATTGTGTTGTTTTTTTGTTTATAAATTATAAGGAACTAAAAAAACTTGTCAATTATGGACGCCATTTGATTGCTGTTGCATTTTCATGTCGTAAATATCAAACTGAACAAGAAAAAGTTTTACCGTGGCCCGATCATCATAAAACTGATAAAAGAGCTAAAGATTTATTTACAAAATCAGAAATTGATTTGTCAATGTCAAAATTTGAGTCATTCAAAGAATATCAGGTATCTGTTACATTTTCAATTCTTAAAAGCTATTAACATAAAATAAAGAATTGAATTGTTATTTAGGGAATTCTTGAAGAAATTGAAAAACTTCAAAATTTTTTATATCGTTCAGCATGTTGTGAAAATCAATGTCGAATGTTAAGAAAAGAGAAAAAAGAATTAGAGGAAGAAAATAAACAATATATCGAATTAATACGTAATTGTTATGAAGCAATGGCTTATCAAAAAATTATTAAACATGTCAAATCGTCAGAATTATTATCAACATTAAAAATTGAACGAAAAGGTTTTAATTGAAACGAATATAATAATATAATTTTTACAATATTAATTGTTTTTTTGCTTTGGATAATTATAAAAATTTGTATACAATAAAAATTATCAACATTATTTGATTTGGTTTCTATTAAGACTGACCGCTTATTAGCAAAATTGCTGAAATTTTAAAGAAAAAAATAATCGAAATGATTTAACCATACTTTGAATTTTTTGAAGATATTTAATGCTCATAGTGTTGCCTTACAACCAATTGTTTTTAATTTAATTATTGCAAAACTGTAAGTTCATCTTATCTTTAACATATTTCCAAAACAATTCATACATTTTTCAATTCATAGTTTACTGGTTAATAACTATATACGATTGTTTAAACTTTCTCTTTATCTGATTTCATAAAACTCTTAGTTACGTTTTAAATTTTCAAAAAATTAAATTAAAAATGAATAACTTAAAATAAACAAAACCTTTTGACTTTTTACAAGTATAAGTATTTTACAAGTATAATCTTTAATAAACGTCAAAATGTCTTTGTATTTTATTTTGCTCAGTCGTTTGTTTTTTTGACAGTTCATGCTCTGTTCAGATTTAAAAAAAACGAGGAAGAGTGTAGTAGAGTAGACTGTGTCAACTCTGGGATACCCGTATGACCGTAACATATACATTATATCATCCGGTTAATTACTTTTGGCAAAATTTCAAACATTCAGCTTTATTAGGTGTAGAGTAATGCTCATATAAAAGAAGGAGTTGTATGGCAGCAACTAGAACCCTTTGCAGTAGACCAACCAAATTTTGTAGTAACTTTGGCCATTACACTAAACTATTTTTGGCAAAATTTTAGACACCCAGCTTCATTTGGTGTAGTGTAATCCTCATATAAAAAAAGGAGTTGTATGGCAGCTACTCGAGCCCTCAGCAGTAGACCAACTAAATTTTGCAGTAACTTTGGCCATTACACTAAACTATTTTTTGCAAAATTTCAGACACCCAGCTTCATCAGGTGTAGTGTAAAGCTCATATAAAAGAAGGAGTTGTATGGCAGCTACTCGAACCCTCTGCAGTAGACCAACCAAATTTTGCAGTAACTTTGGCCATTATACTAAACTACTTTTGGCAAAATTTCAGACACGCAGCTTCCATAGGTATAGAGTAATGCTCATATAAAATTATAAGTTGTATGGCAGGTACTCGAACCCGTGGACCAAAATGGCTGAATTTCAAACTCGATTCCGTTTTTTGCATAAAAACGAATTTGTGAAAATTTCCTAATCCTAGCTCCTTTACTTTTTGAGTTATCGTGATGACGGACGGACGGACGGACAGACGGACGGACAGACGGACGGACAGACGGACAGACGGACGGACAGACGGACGGATATACATAGCTAAATCGATTTATTTTTCGATTCTGATCCGATCCATACACTTGAGTCTATATCTACCCCCCCTCCTTCTCTGCGTCACAAACGTAATGGCAAATTTATTATACCCTTGGACTATATAGTCATACGGGTATAAAAACGACTATAGTATGACAACATTTACATAACCTTAACTAAACTTTACCTAAAGGCTCGTGTTTTTAATTTTTAGGAGTATATACTGACATACTTAATATATAATACAATACGTAATATACCTTCTTGTGTAATTTTATTTTTACTTATAATAATTTTTTTTCGCCCAATGAATTTCTTAAAATTCCGCTAAATTTAGTATTTTAGCAAAAATAATTGACTAAATTGAAATTCTGCCAAAATACCTACCTGCTGACATTATTTAGAAATTATTTCCTGGCATTAAAAATAATGCCAAAATCTATAAATTAAAGAAAAATTAACAATGGCAATTCTAAAAACCGCAGGTCTATATAACATAAAACCCTGCAAAAAAAAACAATTTGGATCTGACTAAATATAAATATTTCCTGGCAAATTTGACAGAAAAAATGCTAAATTAATCATTCTGAACTCATAGTTGTTAATTCTTAACTGTTGTCGCAAAGTTTGAATATAATTGTCTTCACGTAAAAGCTCTATCACAAAGCTCGCAGTAACTAAAGAAAGATTAATTTGTTTTTACCATGTTTACAATGCGTTATTTACGATATTAAATTTGATCGTAATTCATAAATTCAGTTAAAATCATGCTTTAAGCTTTAAACTTTTTCTTTCAAATTTTTTTCCATTTTCAACCACTAGAATGAAAGCTTTAAACTTTAGTATCTTCAAACTTTTATAAAAGAATAACCAAGAATAACCTATAGGTAAAAAAGCCAAAATAATCGTAAAAATATAAATTTAAAGCTTTTTATAAATATAAATTTTTAACCACTATGATGATTTATGGACTATATGGTTAAAAAAAAAACGATCAGTTGCGATTTTAAGTAGTTACCGTTAACAACGAGGTATAAGAACCGCGGATTAAAAAAATATTTCTGTTAATAAATATAAAGTGAAATTTTATTTAGAAGATTGTTTTTTTATTAATAGTATTTTCAAACCACAAAAGGTTAGATTAATTTATTATTGAGCTATTAGTAGTTTTTTTTTTTAATATTTTATAAATTCAGTTTTATTTGTTAATTAATTTATTAATTTGTTTATTAGATACTTTAAAATAAAACAATATGTACAATAAAAATTAATCTAAGCGCTATAAATGGATAATAATTTATTATTATTTATTATTATATTATTTATATATTATGTATTATAACTTATATTTATTTATTAAACTGCAACATTCTTTAATTACCAATTCTTTTGTTAAAAAAATTTGATTGTATGTACATTAAATTTTTATTATTGACCGGGCATTTGTATAAAAACGGGCTCAGAAAAAAACAAGTTTAGAATCGAAAGTTAATTTATAAAAAAAAGAAACAAAAAATATATGCATATATAAAATAAAAGTAATATTTTTTGCACTATTTTCCGGATTAGTTTTCAGTGTAAACAACGCCAACTCCACTTAAAATAGATCAGATTTACCTCTGCATAGTTAAATTATTGCATATTACAGGTTTGCATCTATATAATGTTGTATTGTTTTGTTTTTTTTTTTTTTAAGTTTACAAAATGAACAGTTATTCGCACACCACACACCGTACTTAATACACGTTAATAAAACGATTTTTTTATTTTATTTAAATTAACTTTCCCAAATACAAATATCACGTAGTAGAACATTCCAGGGACGTGAATATAAAAATTAAATAATCCGAATATATTATTTATTATTTTTTTTTTTTTATTATTTTATATTTATTTGGGGTTTCATCTTCATTCATTTTTTATAATATGACTGATGATTTCCAAGTATACAGTACAATTCATTTCATAATAATTCATAAATAGTGACAGTCAGATAATCAATTACTTAGAGAAATTATCAAGTCAATAATCTGATATAAATAGTAATCGACTAATAAATAGTAATTCATGTTTTCCGTTTTTGGAATGGAACACAAACAGTATAGAGGGTACAGAACAATTACAAATAAACTTTGGATAATTAAACAAAAGTCAGAATGGCTTCAATGTTCTTTAATAAAATTTTTAAATTCATTTTGAGTTACTTTTATAGCTATTTTCTATATTTATAGATGTGTGCACACATTTATTGCGGTTAAAATTTTAGCTTTTCTTCAGTCCTAACAAAAGTTGTTCCATTTTGTCCGAAAAGCCTATGAACACGATACCACGTGTAATTTTCAACCGATTTTGATGAGCTTTAGTATGAATGCTTTCTTCATCAATAGCAAAATTAAGTTATCAGATAGGACGAATCGGACTACGGAATTGGGAGGCTCCCATACAAAATCACGCGACTTTTCAAGAAATCTCGAACTCTAACCGTCGGAATCAGCTCAAATTTGGTACATAGACAAGCTTTCATAAATTGATTCTAGGATCATGGAGCCTAGAAATTCAGAAATTTCAAGCTGTAATAATTAACAGCTGAGCATCACAGTTATTACAGTGCTAACTCTTCTTGCAAAATGCCCAAGTTGGAAGCCCTGTGAAAGTTAAAAAACATTTATCTAATTTTCGGTTCCACTCAGCTACCATCCGCCATCGGGTTAAAATTAATAGCTTAATCAATAATTAATTATTATATATCGTATATAAAAAAAAAAACACAAGTATAAAAATATAAACTAATACATAATATAAACAATAATTTAATTGAATAATATAACTCACAGATATAGAATACCAATGAACTCAAATACAAAATTATTACAATATAAACAAAATAGAATTGTACCTATTGTACCTAAAATTCTAAGACATTTGTTTATGTTATAAGGCCTAGTACTATCTCATGTTTAAATTGTAAGTGAAATTCATTAAGATCAATTCTAATAACACGAATATAATATGACACCTCTGTACCAACATGTACCTATGGTATATACAGGCTTATTAGCCGAACAGTTAGCATTTAAAAAACATTTCTGGTATTTGAAGTCTCAGATTCTCTGGAAATCGCCTTCTATTAATTTATTTTAATCATATTAAAATTATAAATAAACAGAACATTCAATTATTTTGTGTTTTTTGAACACCTTTTCTGGTCACCACTGATTTACAGGTGATCATTGATCAATGATAGATTTTTTTAGACTTGTAAATAAAAATTGTTTAAATATTATAAATATGGTATGGAAATTAACGAAAAAAATATTTTAATTTTTTTTGTTATCATTTTTTGTCTCGTTTTTTCCCCGTCGAATTTTTGTTTTATTTTTTTTTTTTTTTTTTTGAAACAAGTAACCGGTATTTTTTGACAAATTTTTTTGCTTTTTATAACTTATTATTATTTTGTTACTTAATCAGGTATTCTTGAACTGCGGTAATAAATTTTTGTTATTAGTTTCAAAAAAAAAAAACATATTTAAATAAAATATTTACAATTTACTTTAATTTTATTTTATTTATTTAAAATTTTTTTTCGGTAATTAATCGTTTCTTTACCACATCATGTTATTAAATTAGTTTAGCTTTTATTTATTATTTGTATTTTTTTTAAGTTGGTTAATGATTAAAATAAAAAAAAAAGGTTTAAATAATTAATTGATATTATAACCGTTGTTCAAGTGTACTTCAAGGCTTTTTATTTATTGTTTCACCTTTTTTTGGAAATTATTTCAATTAGAAAAGTTTTGATTTTATTTTTTTTTTTAATTAGCGTTTTCTTTAACTTTTAATCACCTTAAGGTAATATTTTTCGAAACAAACAATTATATAAACATATGTTTTATTACAAAATCTATTGGGAATATGAACTAATTATTAAGATTATTATAGTTCTGCACTCTATGAAGTTCTTTTTTTTTAAAATATTAGTTAAGAGGACATTAATGTACTAAATTATTATTAGTTTGTTTTTTTTTTTAATTATTATGAAAGTTAGCAGCACTACAAATCAACATTAAGCACCTAACACTTGGGATCTAAATTTATCTAGCTTTTCTATGTTGCTGTTTGTAACATGTGCTATTCTAAAATCTAGGCCTTGCAGACTATTGTGCATTTCATTTCAAATACTTTTTATAAATTTATAGGTAATATTATTAATTTTGTTTTATATTTCAATATTTTTTTTTTAATTAAATATTACATAACTTATACCTAGAAATTTATACTCTCTCGGTTTATTTGCCAAATGCATACCTACTACATAATCGAGGCCCTTAGTCTACATTTTTTAGAAATACAGAATTTTATAATTTAGTTAATTTTTATTCAGTATTTGTTTTTATAAAATTAAGAACTTAAAGTATTTTTTATTCGAAACCATACTAGGTGTAATCGTAATGGTATATTCTAAATATATCAAGGTGTATATAACCTTCAGTTCAAATAAAACCTGTTATATTTGAACTGAAGGTTATGGGTTTGAACTGAAGGTTATAATTTACCAGAGATGGTAATTTAAAGAATTTCTTTTTGAGACGCTTCTTCTTTGAATATGATTGCAAATTGTTCGTATTGTAAAATTATCAATTCTAATATAATGTGTCTGTAATTGTATAATACTTTATTTTTTATAATTGGATTCTGAAGTTCGTAAATTTTCTTAAAAATAAGCCGTTAGAATTTTTCCAATTAATTACTGAGGCTCTTATACTGACGTATATTGTGCTTTATAAACTAAAATTAGGCTCTTTTCTTCTTTTCCTTTTT
The DNA here is from genome assembly GCA_963082915.1 of Dolichopus griseipennis. Classification (NCBI taxonomy): domain Eukaryota; kingdom Metazoa; phylum Arthropoda; class Insecta; order Diptera; family Dolichopodidae; genus Dolichopus; species Dolichopus griseipennis. Next base: position 104,044,735 of record OY720443.1, on the reverse strand, counting down.
GGCGCTACAGTCCGTTCTCGAACCTTGGCCTTTTTAACCATTCTCTTCCATTTCACTTGATCTTGGCTAGCAGTTATCCAATTTTGCTCTTCGAGCATTAGCACAACGTAAATTAATTTGCAATAATTCGTTAAGATTGTGTCCATTTAAAAAAATTATATAGCATTCAATGTCTGCGTTAAAGTTTCTAACATAATTAAATAAAAATTTAATTACTTTTAATTTATTCCCCGACTATAAAAATTTTACTTATTGGAATAAATTAGCTTGCATGTTACTAAAATAAATATTGAACCCTTTATAACCCAATTAAATTTCTATTTATATGTTGGTATAATTTTTTTTAATTTAAAAACAGAAACTCTCAAACTATGGTGGACAATTCCATTATAAAAGACCATTCAAAAATTTTGTTTTTTTCTTTTTTCAATATTTCAAAGACAAAACAAAAGTTTTCATACTGATTTTTTGTTAAAATAACAAAAAAACCTAGGGGCATTAAATTGGTGGAATTGTGGAATCTCACCTTCAAACGTGATTAGTTTTAAGAAAATAAAATTAAAAATCATACATGTTTTTTTTTGAAAACTTTTAAACAAATTAAATCTTAAAACATTTGAAGTACTATATACTTAGTAATAAATTACTGTTATTTATGAAAAAATGTATACAGTAAACTCTATATATATGTACATATATGTTATACATATTTCATCTGTCAACATTTTTGACACATACATTTGTTAATTATTGTCGTATTTGATTAAAAAAAAAATGTTGTTTTCTTTAGTCAGTGATGTGAATCTTCGCATTGTTTTTATTTTTTTTTTTTTATTGTTTTTCTTTTGTGAAATTTCAAATTTCGCAAATAAATAATTTTATTTTGATTATTATTAAATTTTTAATAATATACTCATGAGAGTGAAAACTAATAAATAATAACTTATTGTGAATGATGTTAGTCAAATACATATTTGTTTTATTTATCGTTATTAAAATGTGTCATTATAATCAGTGATAGTTAATTATTTTTTCTTTACACTATTTTTTAATACAAATTAATTTTATTTTTTTAATTTTCAATTATGGATACAATTAACTCTTAATATTGGGTTAATGATTTAATATTGAAAATTAAGTTTATATTGTTCTGAATATCACCTTCTCATCATATTTTTTGTAAACAATTTTTATGGTATATAAAGGCATATACACGTTTTCGTAAATTATTTTATTAAATTTGATGTTTTATATTTTGACCACTATGTTAAATCTGAGAAATTTCTATGAAGGTCATATATTGCGTTTTAAACCACTCTCCTATAAATAGATAATAGATATTTAAACAAAATGTATAACCTTGATAATAGAATCAAACACCGACATTTTTGACAGTTCTGTCACTACAAAAAGAAATATTTCAATATCTCTTTATTAAGTAAGTATTTCGTCCCTAAAATTTAAACTAATACGTAACTATAATTAACGTTTAAGCCTTGCAAGCCAAATTGTCAAAGGTCTTAAGCGCCGTATCCACTGCGCTTTATGTTTGTCATTCATATTTGACGAAATTTTTTTGAATTTGCCATCCATTTTATGCATGTCTAATATACATTATTTTGCTTTGAGAATTATTACAAGATAGATGGATATGGATGTTGGAAAATAAATTCCTTAGAATTTATATAAAAGATAGAATAAATTATATAATAAAAAGAGCAAAGTAAAAAAAATTTCTTAAAAGTAAAAACCTAATTACCTAAATAAATTAAAAAATTCAAAATGAGTCAATTTGCTTGTGCAATACTTATAATCAAAATCCGGAAGTTCATGCACCTAAAACAGCAGAATATGCGCATATATATACCCTTAAAAAATATAAAATATGCAACCATATTTTCAAATACCTTATTCTTAATTTTCTTATATTATCCCTAAATATTAATTGAAAACATAAAAAAATACTTTGAATATTATGGTCCGTATTTCCTTCAAATTTTACACCAGAACTGAAGATAATATGAAAGCAACACAATCCACTCTTATTTAGTTACGTTTATGTTATTTATTTCCACGTATAATTCCAAAATGTCAAAATTGGAATCAAAATTATTTTTTTTCTTCCCATCATGTAGACATATTTTATTCACTCAACGTTTTGTAAAAATGTTTAATGTGTTAAAATTTATTGTTGAAAATTATCCAATTTTCTTAAAATTCTCTATTGCCATAATAACAAAAAAGGGTTGTCCAAAAATGATATGAAAAAAGTAGAACAGAAAAACGTCATTTAGAACACCTCAGAACAACTAATGAACACGAAACTAGAACACTTTCGGACAAAAGAAAAACAATGTTCTGAAACTAATGAATGCCAAAATCTCTGCTTTTCTGTTCTAGTTAGTTCTAGGTAGTTCTAGAACTTACTAATAAACACACCAAATAGGTATAGATGTTTATAATAGTTTTTAAAAAATTAACCTGACATCCGATAACAAAATTATAATGTTAGCAATCTTTTTGCGTTCTAATTATATTCATTTAGTTTATGTATCGAATCAGTTAATCGCATTCTTCTAAAATAAATTTTTAATCATCCGCAACACTTTGACAGTCCCAGATTTAATTTTCTTTTTTGTTAATATAATATAGAAGTTGCAATTTCTGTAATATAAAAACTTTCAGAGAAAGTAATGCTTAAAGTACAAATCTCACCGCAAGCTTTCTTTAAAAAAAACAACAAAAATGGTTTTAAACTAATTAATTACAAAATATTATTACAAAGGCTTATGCTTTTTTTATAGCGAATAAATTAAGCGAAAAACACGCGAAAATTTGTAAGCGTAAATGTGATGTAAAACCGATTTGAAATTATTCAAGTAAATTAATATTTAACTTATTAAATGGAAAGAAAAGACTTAAAAAAAGTAAATTTTCATATATTTTTGAAATTGATCAATCGATCTTCAAAAAAGGCCATTACATTTTGCTTATAATTTCAAAATGTGCAATGTGAGAGTTCTAAGCAACCTTTATAGTTTAATGCTGCATTAACATTGTGGAATGTTGTTCTATGAGAGTACTCTACTGAACTACTACTTTCTCTAGTACTCTAGTGAACTAATACTGAAATCGCAGACATAAACTTGCATTCAATTTCAATTCAGTGTGATTTCAGTGACTTGTGTTGTCTGGGATTTTGAACTTGGGTTTGTATTCAATATCTTCCAAAAACAAAAATGGTAAATCGGTTAGAGTGGCGGCTTTTCAATCGAAATATCTCGGGTTCAAATCCTGGTCAGATATTATCTAATAAAAAATTGTAATTTATAATTGATATCGAAATGTTTACACCATAATATAAAATTAATTTGTGTGCCACAACCGAAAAGGAAAGGCAGATTCACTCACTTATCACATTGTATGTGTTAAAGGACTATCCATAAATAAATTATTAAAAATTGCAAATCGCACAAAATTAGTAAATTAGATGTTATATTACGAATGAAATTTTTTTATAGATTGAGAAGGAGAGTTTAACTCTGAATTTGTAATCAACCTTAAAATTCATTTTAAATCAGAACCTTGGATAAATTTTCAATTTAAATTATATAAATATTCTGGGAAATAGTGATAATCTAATTAATATTAAATCCAATTCTTTAACGCAAAAAATCGTTTGTGAATTCTGGATTAAAATTAAATTCTAAAACCCTTCTTTTAATCCAGCTGTCACTAATGTCCAAATTCAAATGTTTTCGGATGTCACGCGAAGATATTGAAGGATTTTTTAAAATGGTTCTTTTGATCATTTTATCTTGACCAATAGTTGTTTTTGTATGTCAGCTTCCAGAGTGCTTAACATCAACATTTTTGGTTTCTTTATATTTTTTACTTAATCTTGATATCACAGACCTATTTATAATTTCTCACTTAATTTATGACGAGATAATTCTGTTTCAAAATCGAACAATTATTTTCCATTTCAATTCATCACTGTATTTATTCCGAGACATATTATGAGATCTAGTTATTATTTTGTTAATTTTATGCCTTGCCACTACTTAATAAGGTCTACATAAATACTAAGTTGTGAATATTAATTTTAATTATTATACTATTGTTTTAAGATACCTATAAATTCATATCTAAAAATCTTATCAGTTAACTTAATCTTTAGAAATAGCGGTATTTTTAATATTTTTACAGAGAGGGTGCTTTAGTTTTGAAATCAATTTTTTTTATCGGGGGTGTATCGGGGGTGCTAAAGTTATGAGCGAAACTTTATGTATGTAGGTAAAATAAATTAAAAGTATAAAGTTTTCAAACAGATATACTTCGGTGTCGCATAGCACTTAAGTTTGGCGATAAAATCTCCTGGTCTTTGAATTACAAAGACCTTAAATTCATTGGTTGTAATATCATAATAATTTTACACCAAAATGAGAGAAAACTCACTAAATTAGGATTGAATAAGACTTCTGCAGAACTTGTGCAAGCTTGAAATCCAACAAATTTTAATATTGTGACTATCAATCGTTTAGTTACAACTTTCTTTACAACTTTCATTACAAAATGCTATACAGCTTCTACTCAAAATATTATTATAAAAAAAAATCGTAACTTTTGTAACTTATATTTTAATATATACTTTTGTAATATATATTTTAACTGTTTACATTTTGTGCAATACTTCCATGAACTTTTTAATATGCCATTTATATGAAATATGTACCTGTTAATCAACAAATCCCGTGGTATAAATTTATACTGATTAGAAATGATTGCGATAACAATTTATTTCATTAAATAAAAATAAGTAGCATTTACCTTGAATTACAGCTCTTTTTTCAATATGCACTTATTTTAATAAATTTATTTTTATTTAGGTACCTATATTAAATTTAAAATAATGATACTTAATGAAACTATTAATATTTATTTGACAATGTTTTAAAATTTTTCATTATAATTCTAAATTATAGTTAACATGCACACTATACGCGTATTTACGTATTAAAATAATTCTTAAATTGAAGAAGCAAATTCATAACATAGAAATAACAATCATAAATACTATATTAGGTACATATGTAATTACAAGCTATACAAAAAAATATTCCGTAGGTACATAGAATTAAATTAGTTAATTATATTAGCATGCAATGCAATTATTTAGTCGAAATAATTGAACTAACTGGTCATGGTCAAAAAAATGCAAGATTTATATACATAAGTAGTTGTGTTTTTCAAATCATCTTTTTTTAAAAATATTTGACACAATTTAATTTATTTTAAACAATCTTTGAATTGAATTCTGTTTTGTTGTTTTATTTCCCGAGAATTATAAAAAGAAATCAAAACATTATTTTTCAAGACTTTAAGTAGCATATGCATTTCTGTTATTATTATTTACTGATGTACTTGTAATATGATGGGCAATCCCTTGTTGAAATTTTCTTATATGTGCATTTTTAAGGTATTCTATAAATGGATAATATGGATATGCATTAAATAAAATGTAAATTTTAAAATTATTTCGGCAAAATAAACAAAGATCTGTAAAATCACAAAAGATAGATTAAATAATTTATGTACCTACTGTTGACTATTCTTAACTATTGTGAATTCATATTGTAAAAGTTAAATAAACCTAATGTCATTTGACAAATAAATAATTTCTGAAAAACTCAGATCACTTAATCGCATTCTTCAATATATTTGTATATACATAGGACATTTGTATTTGTATATACATTTGTATATACATTCTAGAAAAAATTATGGAACCCTAATTTTGTATCAAACTCTAAAATTTTTTCTAATTGTATTTAACTTATATATTACAAAAACAAATCGTTGGGCTAAAATCCGTAGTTATAAGAAATTTTGATTTTTTATATCCTGAGAATAATAAAAGCATAATAGGCGTTTTTTTTTTAGCTCTGACTGCTCAGAGCTTGCGATTAGTGTTTTTTGACATTTTATATCTTGAATGGCTGGGCGAAGTCTACGAATTGTGCTGTCATTAGGTGTTTTTTTTTACATCAGAGCAATCTCGGCTAGGCAAAATAAAATACAAAGACTGTATGTTGAAGATTATATTTGTAAAATAAAAGTCAAAATGTTTTGTTTATTTAAGATATACACTTTTAATTTAATTTAATTTTGTGACAATTTAAAACGTAACTACAATAAAAATGACAATTTTTTCAAATCGTGTTTTTTTATTAAATTTGAGCGTTCTGAGTGTATCTGTACATGCTGTGCTCAAAGCTTGCTCAGATCTATGCTCAGATTTAAAAAAAAAAAAAAAACACCTAAGAAGAGCACAATTCTTAGCCTTAACCCAACTATTGAAGTGTTACAAAATGTCAGAAATCATAGCTATCAATTTTGGCAAACACAAAGTAAAAGCGTTAAATAAACATTTAAATTTAAAAAAACTTAAGTGAATAAACACAATTAATTTTTAAATCAATGAACTTTAATTTTAATTTTAAATATTTTATTTTAATTTTAAATATTTTAATTTTAATATTTTATAAAAGTTTTTAAAATTATATAATTCTATATTGGCTGACAAAAAATAAACAACTGTCAAAATTAAAATTAAACTTTAAATTTGAGCAACTTTTGTGTCAAGGTTGCGTTGAAACTTTGAAGAGTATTTTCATTGTGACTCAGAACGTCAGAGTTCGGATAAAATTTTAATCTGAGCAAAGTTTGCTCTGACTTCTGCTCTGAGCACTAATCTGAGAAAAAGAAAAACGCTCCATATATTTAAATTTTGAATTACCCCTTTCTATTTTGTTCACTATGTTCAATGTCCTTAGAAGATAAAATATATAATGGCTAGAATGTATTTGAAATTATTTGACAAATTGTAAATTGTGAATATCTTATTTGCGAATTTTGTCAAAAAATTTACCTATTTTTTATTTGAGTTTTATCAAGTGCTGCTGCACTTATTCAATTTTTTCTCAAATCATCTTATCACTCAAATTATAATATAAATATAATTCTTGTGTAATATCATATTAAAAATAAAAATAAAATATTGTTTGTTGTAACTATTATAAAATACTAGAATACAAAATCACAGACACGTATTTAATAATAAAAATTTATTTTAACATAATTTCTTCCATAGTTTTTTGAAAATGTTTTTTGGAAATTCTTTTATTAAAGAGAAGCTAAAACAAAAACAAATAATCTTTATGACATATTTTATTATAATCAACGTTTTATTTCAAAAGTCGATAACTGGAGTAAAAGTAAATTTAAAAAAAAAAAAACGCTTTATGTTCAAACATTGTTATTTAATGTCACATGTCAATTTATTTTAACATTCGTAATTACCTTAGATTAAAATTACTTATAATTTTTGTAGCAATTTTTATTTTATTTTATTTAATCAAGAATCAAGGAAATTTCTTAAATTTAATTTAACTGATAAAAAAAAAAATCTTACGACACCGATGTTGTAAAATAATAAAAAATACAAAACAGTAAGTAAAGATAAAAAAAATAATTATTAAAAAGCCATCTGTTGAAAAATACCTGTATTCTGTAATGAGCGGTAAATTTTTGACAATCATTTTAAAATTTTTAATAAAGTGAAGTGTGCTTTTTGCAGCACCTAACAGTATGCAATGTCAAAAATAAAATCAAATTTAAGTAAAAGCATTTTCAATTCTTCCTCCCAAAATGGCCTTTCTAGTCGAGGGTCTTACTTATTTCGCCTTTTTATCTGTTAGATTCTAGGTTTCTTAATTAATTAAACAAAAGCTGAAGGTGTTCGTATTATTTTTAAACTGATAGCCTTATTTAATTAGATCCAAAGCAAAAGATTTGATTGTGTGAGGTATCTACATATTTTTAGAAGTAAATGTATTTCATCAAATAGAAAATCAATTTTAATGTATCATCTACTCAAACAACCTTAAACAGGGACAAAAACTATCAAAATAACAAAGCAATTTTACTTCAAAAGTAGGAGAGCTCAGAACTAAAGTGGTCTAACCCTCGAAATATTTTTTCAGAGATAAATACATTTTAAAATTTATAATTTTGTAAAATTCCTATAAAATCTTTATTATAACGTTATTTGTTGTAGAGAACAAATTGTAATATTTCTATTTTTTCTAGTTCTTTATAACAATTTGTTTTAGTGCAACGTTGGCACATAACGTATAAGCTAAGCCATAATGTTAAGCCACTTTGACAATAAAAAAATAAGAAAAATGTCTTAGGCCAAATAACACCGACACAAATGGCGAACTTCCCTTTATAAGTTTATTCTACATCTAAATCTAGACCGATTTATGCAAAAAAAAAAGCAAAGCTTTAGGGTATGAGGGTTAGGCCATTTTGGTTCTGAGCCCCGTATATACACATAACAAATACAACTTCAGTAGTTCTTCAACAGTTTTCTCATATTCATAACAATTCTTTTAATTTCCAATATGAAAAGAATTGATTAGCTAATATATATACACTATAAATATATGGAATAATAAAATCCCTTCATTCGATTTATACGAGTGTCATGCACTAATAATATCTACTCAAATTATTAATCGTCCACTTAGTTTTAGCTCTTGAATCAATCGCAAAGCAAATAATAGAAAAGTATAAAAGCCTATTAACTAAATAAAAACTTTGTAACAATATATATATATATATTATATATATATACATCAATTTGAATAAAATAAATATTATTTTAATTAAAATAAACTTTTGTTGACGGAAAATATAAATTGTTCCGCATTTTATTTAATGTATGCAAAGTGCTTAATATCCCAGAGAATTACTTGAATAAATTATGCTTAAAAATATTAATAACAAAAGGTATTTTTTAAGTATTTGTTTGATAACAATTTGTGACCTTGTAGCTTAATAATTTTTACAATTTAATTCATAGAAATAACTTATTTGAAATTAAAAAAAAAAATAATAATAAATTAATAATTTAATCAAACTAAATATAATAAGCAATTATTGTAACTAATAAGAAAGTTTGATTACTGAACTAAGAACTTAATCGCTTAGTAAAAATCTAATTTATTTGTAGTATTAAATTGTTATTATCTAAAAGTTTAATTATTTAAGATAAGCAATTTTCACATTTAATCTTTAATGTCATACAACGCGATTAATGACATAAGAGTTATACTAGAAGTTATAATAAGTTGAAAACAATTGAAATAGCTGTACTGTTACCTTTAGCAATTGAAAATATTAAATACATTTTTAACTTTTAATTATTTTTTAATTACTAAATCAAAAATAAAATTTCCCTCCAAAATAGAAATAAAGTTAATAGGGTCATTAAAAAAGTACATTTTCAAAATTGTATAGTGTTTCATACTGAATATAAAAATAAATGTTAATATTATAATTTAGTTATTTCATCAATTCATTATTATTATTATTATAAATAAGAGTGAAATCAATACTCAGAATATAATCCCAATACATTCCAGAAAACCTGTTAACAAGAGTCTAAATATATAACAAATTTAGGTTAGTATTTAAGTTACAGATGCTTAAAAATAGTGAAATTTCAATTTTCGACCCCTTGCAGCACCTAAACAGGGGGCGTAACAATTATTTTAATATCTCCTAAAATTTCAAGTCTTCAGCTTGAGCCGTTTTACGTTTACGCATTTCTTATCCGCTAATATCTGGTTCATTATACCCGTATGACTATAAGTCAAAATGGTATACTAAAATTGCCATTACGTTTCTGACGCAGATATAGACTCAAATCAAAAGTCAGATCGGATCAGAATCAAAAAATAAATCGATCTGGCTGTGTGTGTGTCTGTCCTTCCGCATGATTACTCAAAAAATAAAGGAGCTAAGATTTTGAAATTTTTAAAAATTTGCTTTTATGCAATAGCTGCCATACAACTTCTTTATTTTATTTGAGCATTACTCTATGTCAATAGTAGTTGACTTTAATGGCCAACTTCTGAATAAAATAAAGATGAAAAGTGGAAGAGGTTCGAAGTGCTGCCTTTCAACTTATACTTTCTTTTGTACATAACATATGTTTTTAAAATTTTGCCAAAAGTAATTAACCGGATGAAATAATGTCGATTTTAGGTCATACGGGTATCCCAGAGTTAACACTGTATACTCTACTACACTCTTCCATGTTTTTAATATAAAAGCCACAATAATTGATTTGAAATTTATTAACTCTTTCCGTCCCGACGTTTGGTTAAGCAAATTTTAACTACATAATTGTGTTTTGAATTTGCTTAACTGAAAAGAAAAGACACAAAACCTATAAATTAACTAATTACACCATATTACTAAAACCATGTTTAATATTCAATTTTGAATCTGGGTTCCATTAAATGTACAACATTATTGGCTTCTCCAATTTATTACAATTAAATGAATTTTTAGTAAATGAAGTTACAGAACGTAATTTGCTTCTGAATTATAGCACCAATCATACTTTTATGTTGTAGGTTCTATGTTAATATGATTAAAATAACATTTTATATACTTATTCTTAAATCTACTTACTATGTATATACTAATTTTGTTTTTCAATCTGTAGGTTAATTTCACAATTGTGCAACTGTTAAAAACAAAAACAACAACAAGAAAACTGTTATCTGCAGAGTCAAAAGTTTAAGAAACTTATGACTCACAATCTTTAAGCCCACAAACAAGCTATTATCAATAATCACATTTCTGTTATGACTGCTGGTACTGAAAATAAAACTGAAAATGGTCATTATTTGGAAAGTAGAACAGAACCGTGAGTATTTTTGAAATATTCCAAAAAAAAATTTTCTTTAATAAATATTTTTTTTATTTTTAAATTATGATTTAAGTGAAAAGTTGGAAGAAAGTGAACCGTTAACATGGCGCTTTTGGCGTAAAAAACGTTATATAGTAGTTTTATTAGCGTTTTTTGGTTTTTTTAATGTATATTCATTACGTGTTAATTTAAGTGTTGCCATTGTTGCGATGACAGAAAATCGTACACATTATGATGAAAATGGTAAAGAATATTGGGGACAAGATTTTGATTGGGATTCAAAACAAAAAGGGATAATATTAAGTTCATTCTTTTATGGGTACATTTTTACACAATTTTTGGGTGGTGTTTTAGCTTCAAAATTCGGCGGAAACTATGTAAGTATTATTGGTAACTCTATAATATTACGTATTAATTTAAAATTTTTAAAAATTTTTATAGGTATTTGGAATTGGAATAGGAGCAACTGCTATTCTAACATTATTAACACCATTAGCAGCAAAACATAGTCTTGAAATGTTATTAGCAGTTCGAATAATAGAAGGTATTTTTGAAGTAAGTGTACAATCTAAAAATAATGTTTGATTTTTTTCATATTATTTTAACGGCAATTTATTTATAATTTATATAGGGTGTTACTTTCCCATGTATTCATGCTGTATGGGCAAGATGGTCACCACCATTGGAACGTTCACGTATGGCATCAATAGCATTTGCTGGTAATTATGCTGGTACAGTTGTATCAATGCCAGCTTCTGGTTTATTAGCAGCTAGTTATGGATGGGAAAGTTTATTTTATGTGTTCGGAGCAATTGGATGTATATGGTTTGTAATATGGACAATTGTTGTTAGATCTGGTCCAGAATTAGATCCATATTGTCCAAAAGAAGAAGCTGAATATATACAAGCTACGCTTGGCACAAAAAAAGGTGATGTAATTAAACATCCATGGAAAGCGATATTTACATCAACAGCTGTTTATGCAATTGTTGCATCACATTTCTCAGAAAATTGGGGCTTTTATACAATGTTAACACAATTACCAACATTTTTAAAAGGTTTAGTTAAACTTTTATTTTATCATACTTACTATTTTACATACTTGCATTTTAGACACTTTAAATTTTAATTTGGACAAAACTGGATTTGTGTCAGCTGTACCTTATTTAGCTATGGGTATTTTGTTAGGTGTTTCTGGTTATTTAGCAGATTGGGTTCAAGTTAAAGGCTATATGACAACAACACAAGTACGAAAATATTTCAATTGTAGTGCATTTATAGCACAAACAGTTTTTATGACATTAGCAGCATTTTTATTACATCCGGTTTGGTCGGTCTTATGTATAACAACAGCTGTTGGATTGGGTGCATTTGCATGGTCTGGGTTTGCGTAAGTTTTTTACAATATGCATGAATTACATTTTGTGTCATTTATTTCTATATATTTAAATTTTAGAGTAAATCATTTAGATATTGCCCCACAACATGCAAGTGTTTTAATGGGTGTTACAAATACATTTGCAACAATTCCTGGTATTGTTAGTCCAATGTTAACTGGTTATATTGTACAGAATAAGGTAAGATATACAATATCTTCAAAATAACAAATAAATTCTTTTAATAATCTTCATGATTTAAATTTATAACAGTCTCATGATGAATGGAAAATTGTATTTTATATATCAGCTGGTATTTATATTATTGGTGCAATTATATACTGGTGTTGGGCAAGTGGTGAACTACAAGAATGGGCAAAAACTCCGGAACAATTAGCTTTAGAAAATGAAATGAAAATTAAAACACAAACATTGCAAAATGAGAAGCGTGGTTATGATAATAATGCTATTGAAATGAGAGAATAGTAATGGAGAGTGTTGCAGTTTATAGTAAAAGATAGTTAAATTTATATTTTTTTTACAACAAAATTGCATTAATCGAATATGTGATATTAAAAAAAAAATGAAAGAGAAAAATGGATTCATTGAATTCCAATAATTTTTCAATATAAGAAATTATAAAATAAAACAAATAAAAAATATACCTATTGTTTTTATTGAAATTTATAAAACTTTTGGTATTAAAAACTGTTTAAATGGAGGTTTTTTGACAAATAAAATTAATAATCGATTTTCAACGTCAAGCTTATTGTGCCTGAAACGCCGCACTTTCTGAATTAGATTAGGACTTTACACCTTTATCTACGGTTTTTATGCCTATTGTTTTAAAAAAAAAAAAAGCACTACAAAAATGCAAAAAAATGCCAAGTTTTGATTAAATTAGAAAAATTTTTGTAATAAATCATTTTGAAAAATTTTAAAAAATGTTATAACCCTTTTTTTTACAGTCATAAAATATTAAACAAATTTTATTTTGTTTAATGTTAACTAAATTTCAATATTGAAGTATAAATTTTTAAATATATATTTTTAAATTTCATAATTTTAAAAATGGATAAAAGTGGAGAAAAACAAACGGAACCGTGAGATTTTTTTTTTTTTAAAACTTATAAAAATTCTAACATTTTTTTTTTAATTTGGGATTCAAGTCCTAAAATTATTGAAGCTGAACAGTCAACATGGAAATGCTGCAATAAAAAACGTTACGTTATAGTGTTTTTCGTATTTTTAGGTTATTGTACTGCTTACGCTGCACGGGTTAATTTAAGTGTTGCTGTTGTCGCAATGACAAGAGATTTGAAATTTATTGATGCAAATGGAAATATTCAAACGAAAAAGGAATTCAATTGGACTTCAAAAGAAAAGGGTGTACTCTTGAGTAGTTTTTTTTATGGTTACATTTTCACACAATTTCTGGGTGGTTATATAGCTGCAGCAGTAGGTGCTAAATGGGTAAAAATTCTTAACAGTGTATATACATATATATAAAAAGACTATATATAGTTTATTTGATTTTATAGGTGTTTAATTTAGCAATATTTGTTTCATCGATTCTTACCATTATTACACCTATTGCTGCAAATATGAGCTTTGGTTATTTTGTACTTGTACGAGTATTAATAGGAATGTGTCAAGTATTTTTTTTTTATATTATTATATTAGGAAATTTTATATAATATATAAATTTTTTAAAGGGAGTTACATTTCCATCAATTCATGCAATATGGGCTAGATGGTCACCGCCATTGGAACGTTCCCGTATGGCACAAATTGCTTTTTCTGGTAGTTTTGTTGGAACAGTTGTGACATTGCCTATAGCCGCTAGTTTGGCACATCATTTTGGATGGCCAAGTATATTTTACTCAATTGGTGCAGCGGGTATTCTATTTTGTCTGATATTCCATTTTTTCGTACAATCTGGACCCGAATTGGATAGATGTTGTTCCAAAGCGGAATTAAATTATATACAAGAAAGTTTAGGCCACAAAAAAGGTCAAGGGGGAGTAAAACATCCTTGGAAGTCAATATTTACATCTATACCAGTTTGGGCAATTATAATATCACATTCTACTCATAATTGGGGTTTTTATACATTGTTAACCGAACTGCCATCATATTTAGAAGGTATAATGATCTTAAAAAAATAATACTAAACTAATAAAAATAGATTTGTTTCAGAACCGGTAGAATATAATTTAAACGAAGTAGGAATTATGTCGGCACTACCATATCTTGCAATGGGTATTTTTATAAATGTTTCTGGTTTTTTAGCAGATTGGGTTCAAGTAAAAGGCTATATGACAACAACACAAGTTCGTAAAATTTTTAATTCAGGGGCATATTTTTTTCAAGCAGTATTAATGGTAATGTTAATGTTTGTTCTTGATAAAATATGGTCTGTCGTAATATTAACTGCATGCCTTGGAATAGGAGCATTTGCCTGGAGTGGTTTTTCGTAAGCTTAATATTCTAGAAATCGTTTTTTTTTATTTACATTTAATGAATAATTTAGAGTAAATCAATTAGATATAGCACCACCTCATGCAAGTGTTTTAATGGGTATTGCAAATACATTTGCAACAGTCCCAGGAATTGTTAGTCCACTATTGACTGGTTTCATTGTAGAGAAAAGGGTTTGATTTTTTTTTTCAAACTAAATTATGTTTTAATGTTACATATTAATTTTTAGAAACAAAGCGAATATGCAATTGTATTTGCTGTTTGTGCTGCAATATATCTGATTGGTGGTTTAATATATTGCTGTGGGGCTTCCGGTAAATTACAAGATTGGTCTTATAGAACAGAATCGATAGAGCCTAAGAAAACCTAAAAAAGATGGCGTTGTCGAGTTATTAAAAAAAAACTCAAAGTAAAAATTGTCATTTTAATTTTTTTGTAATTTAATTTAAAAAAAAACTTTAACACATTTTTATAAAATTTTCATAAAATTTTATTTATTTTTGTTTTTAAAATTTCTGCAAAAGAGAAACTGAAAAATATACATATGTATTAATTATTTAGGTAGTATTTTTACAATCTTTTTTCAAAGGCTCTATTTTGTTTATATATTGATACTAGCTGTGCCCGGTCCGCGTTGCTGGCCCCCGTCCGTGTTGCTGGTCCCGGTCCATGTTTCCATAGAGTCAAAGCAAAAGCTCAAATGACTGGAGATTAATTTTAAATAAAGGAAAAAATTATTTGAAATCTCTCAAACAAATAAAAAATAGGTTTTTTTGTTGTTGTTTACAGAATTTTTTTTTTTTTGAAATACTGATTTTATAATAACAGTGATTTTTGGTGTTAAATCATAATGTCTTGTACTAAATAATTTTTTAATATAAATTTATTTTTTTTACTTAACGTACCACTATAATTTTTTTTTATTTATCTGGCGGGGATAAATTAAATGACGATTGATCAGTTTTCGACCGGAGAGGAAAAATGATTAAATTACTAAAATGGCTATTAAAAAACAAGGGTTGATCGTAGAAGGGTGAAAATTGAGGATTGTATGTATTTTTGTATGTTATATCATAAAAAAATAGAAATTAAAAATTTTGTCTAAAAAAAAAAAAAAAATTTTAGGGGTGGACTACCCCTAACATTTAGGGGGATGAAAAATAGATGTTGGCCGATTCTCATAGATACCGGATAAGCACAAAAAATTTCATCAAAATCGGTCAAGCCGTTTCGGAGGAGTATGGCAACGAAAACTGTGACACGAGAATTTTATATATTAGATGATATTAAAAAGAACCAACTGAAAACCATGTTACATACTTTTAAAAAAAATTTACCCATAATCTTATAGGAGCCATAATCAGATATACTCCATACTTCTCTAATTTTTTTGACAAATGACAAAGTCGACTTTTGAAGGCTTTAAAGTAAAATTAAAACTTAATGTATATAGATCACAATTTCTCTGTTGCAAAATTAAATTTTCACTTTCCAAAATTAATTACGCCTAGTACTTATGATAAAATTTTGCATATGATTTTGCCAATCAGTGTACCTGAGAGAAATCGAAATTTTTCCGAAATAGCATATTTTCAGGATGAATTTGTTGTAAAAAATTAGTTTAGTCTTAATTAAAGGCTTTGTGCAGTTACATTTCTTTTTAAATAACAATTTTTTTTTTTTAAATAAGTTTTAATTTGTACATTGAAACTAAACAAAAGAAAATAAGGTAAGACACCAAATTTAAAAAGAAATATACCAACTAGTTGGACCCCTGTACATAAATTTTTTTAGGCATATTTGCTTTATTTTATCTCTTTTTAGCATTAATATTTTTGAAATTCAAGTAAACTAGGAACTTTAGGCAATTTTTAATTAATTTGACAAGTATTTTAATGTCTTATTAAAATATGCTAAAAAAAGGAAAAAATTCGGATCAAAAATATAGGGTGAAATCAATAATTAAACATGAAAAGTAAGACTACCGCAAGTTTGCTGCAATTACACTTGTGTAATATGTATTACGATAGCTACCTATTGTTACGATACTTTTGGCGTAACACTGTAGGTAGCTAAATTTATTACTTGACGAAAAATTAGCTATGTTTGAATTTTTTAAAATATTTTTCTTCACTTTTTGTTATATGACAATTTAGGGTGCTACTCCAATTCACAACACCTTTCTGTTGTGTTGTGTATTAGACAACACAACACAATAGACAACACAACACAATTTCTCTATTCTGATTTACAACAGAAAACGAATTTTTGGTGTTGTAAAGATGTTGCCTGTCATAGTAGTACTGCCATTGTATTTTTGTACTACAAAACTACAAATCGATTTGAAAGTGTCAAAAATCAAATTGATGACAACAATTTTTAACAAATATATTTACATATGTAGGTATAATGGATTTTCTTTATTGTAGGTATATATATGTAAATATTAATTTGTAATTTAAAAAATTCTTATTTTCAACAACAACGTACAATCAGAACAGAACTTACAAAATAAAAACTAAGGGAAAATCCTTTTTTTGTATTATCTAACATAAAATAACTCATATATACATTATTTAATACTAACAGATATATTCCAGACAACTGGTCTTGACGTGTTGTAATAATTGAGTTGTCACACACAACATTCACACAACACTGTTGTGAATTGGAATAACTATATTTGCACACAACACAACATTAAAATTATTTTGTATCGTTTTGACAGTTAATTAGGTTGTGTTGTAAATTAGAATAGAGAAAGGCAACTATATTTTATGTTGTGTTGTGAATTGGAATAGCACCCTTAAAATTATGTGAAAGCCGTTTTTATTGTATAATATATGTGTAGAAAGTGACAGTTTCGTAAGTATTTTCTGATAATAAATAAGAGAAGCCTTGAAAAATAGCAAAAATAAAAAATTAGGTTATTTTCGAATGCATATAATAGAATAACTGTAAAATTTAACCTAAATTCTATCCATTTTGTAGATTACTGTTGTCGATTGTCAAATGCCATTGTTAAATATAAATTCTATATTATTACATTTTTAATCGGTTTTATACGAATAGTTTTTACATATAAAATTGTTTTCAGCTTAGTGCAAATTTCTTAAGTTAAAAAAAATAGTTTATTTTTTTATTTATATTATATTTCAAAAATACATTTAGGATTAAAATAGCTATTTGAAGACTATAACAGTTTTAAATTAAATGAACCGTGAGCAAAAATTATGAAACCTTTTACAAATTTATGAAAACTTTGCACAAAAGGTCTAAATTTGTATAGGTAATAAAAACCTACATACAAATGAAGTAACCAAATTTTGAGTTAATATTTGGAAAATATTGTTATAACATTCACAATGTCAAATATCATGCATGTCAATATTCGAAAAAATCTAAATCTTTGCTTTTCGATTAACAAATAGAATAGACTAGTTCTACTACTCTTTAATCATTTCATGAACAAAATAAATTTGAATATATGAGTATTTCCAACATTATTTAATGTGTGAAGTATTTATAATAATTCGAGATGTGTAAAATTTATTTAACTTGTTAGCAATGTCTCACCAACATCTTTTACTGGAACGAACAAAGGTATTCAAAAGTAATAAAATTAATTTCAAATATAAGATTTTTTACTTAAAATTTCTATTTTTTTCTTAATTTAACAAAAATAAAAGCCTTCTTGGCAAAATAAATATTTTGATTAGATAAATTAAATTAAAATTTAAAAACTTCAATGTTATTGCATACTTTTAGGCTGGTGTGAATTAAAATCGAACGAATTTAATATTTAAATATTCGATATAGAGTCTTATTAAAAATTTTATCGTATTTCCAATAAAAATTGTCTAAACATAAAGCTGAATTCAAAAAGCTGAACCAGCCAATATTAAAAAAGAAATAAATTAAGTAGAAAGGAGCAACTTATTTGTAATTCAACTTTTATATTTCTCCTAATTTCAAATCTCATATAAATATTCTGGAAAAGAAGAATACCCTAATTTTGCACCCAACTATTAAAGCCAGAATTTCTGGAAAACGTTTTCCATACTTAGTATATTTATAAATAATTGTACATCAAATTTTAAACTAGAAGGGTTTTTTTATTGCCTTTTAACTTAAACATATTACTGTATGTAGGATTATTAATCTAGATAATTAGACTAGAGTTCTAATTATTGTTTTGGCACAAGTTTTGGGGTAGCGGCTCTCATTATTTTTATTGCGAACAAAAATTTGGCATTACTTTTCTTTAGTTAGGTGTTCAAAAATTTAAGACCGCTTACAGCTCTTTAACGGAGCGCCATAATAAATTTTTATTTTAAAAGACTTTAAGTTCCTTCAGAAAAAAGCTCTTCCATAGTTTTTGCCAACGTAATAATTAATTTTTTTTATAACCAAGTAATTTTCATTATACCCGTATGACTCCATAGTCAAAGGGTATAATAAGTTTGCCATTACGTTTGTGGCGCAGAGAAGGAGGGGGGGTAGATATAGACTCAAGTATATGAACCGGATCAGAATCGAAAAATATGGATTTAGCTATGTATGTCCGTCCGTCCGCACGATAACTCAAAAACTAAAAGAGCTAGAATCTGAAAATTTTCGCAAATCCGTTTTTTTGAAATAGCCGTCATTGCTATTTAAATCCAGCCATTTTGGTTCATGGGTTCGGGTAGCTGCCATACAACTTCTTTTTTTATATGAGTATTTCTCTGTACCTATAACAGCTGCGTGTCTGAAATTTTGCCAAAATTAGTTTAGTTTTGCAAAATTTGGTTGGTTTACTGCAGTGGGTTCGAGTAGCTGCCATACAACTTCTTTTTTTATATGAGTATTTCTCTGTACCTATTACAGCTGCGTGTCTAAAATTTTGCCAAAAATAGTTTAGTTTTGTGGCCAAACTTTCTGCAAAATTTGGTTTGTTTACTGCAGAGGGTTCGAGTAGCTGCCACACACTCTTCCTCGTTATCTACATTTCTTACCCAAACTTTAGTATAAAGCATTTTATAGCTTTGGAAATGTACTTATTATTAAAAAAACCCCAAATTTTTTTCATTACTTGTTTGATTTTAAGGTTATTTAGGCATATTTGCTAAAGTATTTTATCTCGTCTAGCATTAATACTGTCATTTTGAAATACTTAATAATAAAATGTTATACTGGAATGTATAACTACCTTTTAGTAATTGTGATATATCAGGTGTATTTCTAATATAGAATAGTACTTATTTGATACCTAAATTTTATCAGTTTTGTAAAGTACTATTGCTGATTTCCAAATGCCCTTCTAGATATTAATTGTCTGCTACTTATAAAATAGTTATTAAGCACTTACAATATTGTTTTTAGGTTAGTGCTTTAAAAAATATTCAAAAATAATCAGAATTTTAAATCAAATAAAAGAAAAAATTACTTCTAACTAGGTACTCCCACCATCTACTCCCACCATTACTACCACCAAAAATATTAAACTATGTACTATCTATAGTTATATATTCGGCTATTTCTGAAAATTTGTGTTAAAAAAAAAGAAAATAAATATTTTGCAATTGTACGAATGACAATAAAATAGTTTTAATTTTTTTTTTCATAAATCCTGTAATTTCTTTCCCATTATTTTCGAATTTTGTTTTTGTTTTACTCGATTTTTATTCAACTCATAAATTTTAAGGTATGGAGTATTGCCATCATTATTTAGTGTGTGATTTGAGATTTCAATATTTATTGTACATGTTGGCAAGGTCTCGCTAATTCTTGTGTATTATACTCGTATATATGATTATTGTCATTCATTTGGTTTTTGAAAATAAATTCATATTAACTTTCGTAAAAAGATATTTTACACTATAAAAATAAATAGACAAACATTTTTATTGAGTTTATTTTTTATTATATAAATTTTTTTAGATCTAATTTTTTAAATTTTGTTTCAATTTCATTTTTTTTTTTTTAAATTTCAATTTTTTATAAACTATTTTTGAAAACTTTCTTATTACATCAGTTAAAAAAGTAAAATAGTTAGAACATAATTATATTAAATTTATTTAAAAAAAAAAACTATCACAAGTTTTTATTTATAGTATTCTAAAAGCAAAATTTAATTCTTTAAAAATATTTAAGATTATGAATTTGAAAATTAAATTTTTAATTTCTGTTTTTAAAAAAATATCAAAACAAAATTTTCTTCTTATAAACTAGAATTCAAATTGTTTTTTTCTTTTAAATAGACAAAATGTAAAATTTAGATTTTTAATTTTATCAAAACATGTTCAGACAATAAAATAATAATTAAAACAATCACAATTTATTACCTAAAAGAAATTTTTAAACATCTCTTTATTAAAAAAAAAAAAAAAAACAACCAAAATAAAAAAGCAGGTCATCGTATATCGTCGTAAATAATACAATAAATAAATTATGAAATAAATTTCTAAATAATTATAATAAGTATGCAAATGATTAGTAAACAAAATGATATTAAAAATAATTCCTAATTTTTTTCTGAGTTGTTTTTATTTTACATGTTTTATTAAATAATACGACTTTTAATTGATCGTTTAAATTAAGTTGGTCACACTGTAAATTCTAAATATATATGTCACAGGAATAAAACATATGATTCACAGAACTGACAAAACACAGTTGAAAAGTTAAAGCCTCTTCTCTGGGAATATATAGGAAAAATTGTTGGAAATTGGAGGGGAGTAGGAATTTTTAATATGAAATAATACATTTAATGCATTATTGATTTGGGAATTGAAGTTAACTTCAAAATATTTTATCATTTACTAATTAAATCAATTGTAAAAAATCTACAATAATATGACAGTTATTTATACCGAAAATAAATCCGAAATTGAACCAGTACTTAATCGAATAAAACATGTAAATTGATTACATTAGTAATTAATTTTAAATTATAAATACTTAAAAACAAAATGAAATTTTAATTTATTTTAAAAATTCATTCAGATTTTTCTGTAGTGGATGTAGCTATTGTTGTTGCTAATGTTGGGGCTGTTGTTGATGTAATTATATCTTCTGAATTTTCGACTACTTTTTCTGTTGTAATATCATCGATATTTTCTTCAATATTTTTTTTTATTTCAACATTTTTATCTTTGACTTCTTTTGATTCAATTTCTTCAGAACTTGAATCATTATTATTTTCTTGTTTTAAGTTATCGTCTGGACTTCTTGGTCTACGATTTACATCTGGTATAAAATTATAACTAGAATCAGCACCATTTATAAACGTTCTACCTTCAAACTGACTACATGGACATGGACATTGACATTGTTTTGGACCTTGTTGTTGTGCAACGGGAATACCAGCTGCTGGAATTACTGGCAATAAATTTAATTGTTGTAATGATTCAGTAGAAAATTGTGCGGTAGCTTGTGGTGGTGATGTTTGACTACCATTTATATTACAATCAGAATTATATGGGAAAAATATAACTGGCATAAATGCAATAACAGCCCCTTCTGGTAAATTATTTATTGAATAACTAGCTTGATGACCATCTTTAGGTGGGAAAACTGGTATTTGTTGATTGTTTAAACCAGGAAATGATGTTGAAAACATTGCTTGCCCCAAATTTGGACCATTCAAATTTAAATTATTTGAGATACCAGCCCCATGTTGTCCATGAGTACTACTGAAAACTCCATTTGCGTTTATGCCTAAGTTACTAGCAAATGCTGGTAATGATGAGGAGGTTGATGTTTGGTGTTGTTGTTGGGCACAAGGACAACTGTTACTGCTTGGATTTGGATTATAGGATGGGATTTGTTGGATTGGCTTTTGTGGTCTTTGTTTTGGTGGATTAAAACCAACATTTGTAGTGCTTGAAATGTGCTGTTGTTGAGGTTTTTGTGGTATCGGCTTTGGTTTTTCATTAATATTTATTTGTGTATTACCACCAAATTGATTGGAACTAGTATGGCTAAAGGAAGGAGGATTTAAATTTACGTTAGTTTCTAAATTAGGATTTAAATTAGGATTTGAATGTGAAAAATCTATACTCAACCCAGGATTATTGCCAGTTATTGTTGATGTTGAACTAGGATAGGATACTACAGGGGGTTTTGAAGTTGCCACTGGAATTTTATTTTCGACATTTATAATAAACCCAGGATTTGATTGGTCCGGTTTTTGAGGTTTCTGTGATGGTGGTTCATAATTGCACTGATTCGGATTGTTTTTACAATTGTTTGTGTTAACATTGTTGTTGTGGGATTGGGAAGTTAGTGATGATGATGGTATTGATGGTGTAGGATAAATTGTATTGGGACGATTATTTTGATTTTGATTAGGTGGTTGAATACCTATCGTTGTTCCTGGTGTACCTGGCTTTGGGAGATTAGAATTAAAAGGTGGTTCAGGAATAGGATAATAACCGGGTGATGGAATACCTAATTGATCTGGTCTATCTGGATAGGAAGCAGAAGGTTTGTTATTGGAAGGATATGGTGGTAGGTAACCTTCAGTTTCACGATTTGATAATGTTTCTGGGAAAATTGGTGGGTTTAAATTACTTTCACCAATTGGAGGTCTCCCCGAATTATTTGGAACACCAACATTTCCTGGTCTTCCAGGTGTACCTGGTGATGGTGGTCCTCTGTTTCCTGGTGTTCCTGGTGAAGGGAATCCTTTATTTCCTGGGGTACCTGGTGATGGAGATCCTGGTGGACCTCTATTTCCTGGTGCTCCTGGTGATGGAGGTCCTGGTGGACCTCTATTGCCTGGTGTTCCTGGTGATGGAGGTCCTGGTGGACCTCTATTTCCGGGTGAACCTGGTGATGGAGGCCCTGGTGGTCCTCGATTACCTGGTGTACCTGGTGTGCCAGGACTTGGGATGCTCGGCGGGAATCCTTCGTAAATACAAGGAAATGGTTTAGGAATTTCAAAACTAACATTTATTTCTTGATGTTCTTTCCATTATGAACCAATGCAAAGTGCAAAATATACAAACAAGAATGAATGAATTGACATGCGATGAAAATTTTGTTATGTTGGATTAAAATGAAATGAAAATGCTATTTTAGTACCAAAAAAACACTGGATAATTTTGATCTTATTTACCTGGATATGTTCCTGGGGGTCCTGGAGGGCCTGGTGGACCTTAATTACAGAAAAGAAAAAATTAATTAATTTAATTAAAAACAAAAATTCTAAATTTTTTTTCCGTCTCAAATAACAAACCTGGTGGTCCTGTTAAAAAAATTTTGAAACAAAAAAATATTACTTGTTAATGGGGTTTTTATATTTAAGAAATTACCTCCTGGTCCTCCTGGTCCTGAATATAAAAAGAAAATATGATATAATAACTTTATTTTTTTTAAATATATTTTTTTAGAAAATATACCTCTTGGTCCGTTTGGTCCTCCAGGTCCACCTGGTCCAGCTGGTCCGCCTGGTCCAGATCCACCATTTGGTCCGAATCCACCACCTGATCCGACTCCACCAACACCTCCGACCCCTCCTACTCCACCGTCCGGACCTCCAATATGTGCATATGGATCCGGTCCAAGACCATCACCTCCATCGGGTCCTTCTGTATGATCATAAGGATTATCAATATGAATGTAGTTTCCACCGTTGTCTGGAACATATCCAACATTACCACCTCCACCTACATAAAGCAATAATAAATTTCAATAAGCAAACCAGTCAACCGAAAATTTAAATTTTTTTTACCATTATTTCCATTATGACTACCACCGCCTGATCCTGACCGGTATGGACCATTGCCAGCACCACCTCCTGGTTTACCACCACTACCACCAATATATCTATCACCTCCTCCTACACCTCCTCCTGATCCTGGTCTTCCGCCACTCCCGGTATTATGTCTTCCACCACCACCAATACCTCCGCCTAAACCTGGTCCATAATTTCCACCATCACCATAACCACCTCCTGCACCAGGTTTATATTTTCCACCAGCATCACCACCTCCTTGTCCACCACCATATCCTGGACTAACACGATTTCCTATTACATTAGTTGATGAACCATAACCATTTCCAGTTGGTCCTCCTGGTCCACCTGGTCCTCTTGGACCAGGACGGCCAGCGGGTCCACCAGGTCCATTAGGTCCTCCTGGACCATTTGGCCCTCCAGGCCCATTAGGACCTCCTGGACCATTAGGTCCTCCAGGTCCATTAGGTCCTCCTGGACCATTAGGACCAAAACCACCAGAACCTCCGCCATTTCCTCTACCATTATTTCCACCTTGACCTCTACCTAGTCCAGTTCCAATTGAAGAACCCGGAACTCGATTGAAAGCACCGCCTATAATTGATTGTCCTTCACCAGTTATTGGTCCAACGTTGAACTGATTTTTAAATCCACCATCTGGTGTTTTAATTACTGGTGCTTCGGGTCTTACACCACCTTCATAATTTCCACAACCAACTGGAAAATATGTTTCAAATAATTCTTTCCATTCTCTTAATTCACCACGTTGTAGTGCACGTTCTTCCAAAGTTTGAAGTGATGTATCTCCTCCTGGAGGGAAAACTTGTACTGGTTGTTGCGTTTGTATTGTACGAAAACCATGTGAATCGGCTACATAATGTGTTACCACCAATTTGTTATTTGGATCTATATGACCATGACAACCATATGTTACACCATCAGGGCCACGTGTTTCATGATGAAAATTACCAGTTTCACCAATGTCGTAGCCATAACGATATTCACCTTTATTTAAATAAAAAATTAAATTGTTTATGAAATATTATGTTTTAAAAAAATTAGCATTGTTTTAATTTGCTTTTAATCTTTAATATTTTTTTTAAACGATATTTTAAAAATGATAATTGTTAGTTTTGTTACAAAACTTTATTATTAATATGTAACTAATAATTGTATTTCAAAGGTATTTTTTTTAATTTTTGTAGGTAATGTCATTTATAAAAACAAAGTATTGCGAAATAGTTACGAAGAAATCCGTAACCTACTCAGTAAAAATTAAGATGTGTTAAAAAAAAAGCAAAATATAAACAGAAATACAAAACTAACATAATGACAATTAATATGTAATTAATTAGGTACACTGTTTTCTCTCTAAAAATAAATATATTTTATTTCAAAAGTTAATTCTATTTTTAATATCTCTATCTCTTTCTATTTTCATTTCTTTTTATGTGTTATTTCATTTACATTCGCTAATTCAAGAAGCTAATTTTAAATTAAATTATAATATTAAGATAACTGTTATTTGATTGAAGGTTATATTAACAGAGTTTGAAATACACGAAACATTAATTGACAGCTGTCTATAATAAAAATGTCAAATATTATGTACAGTAACATTTATTAAAATGTCATAAAGAGTTAAAATATACATGATATTGTACAATAAGCTTTTTAATCTACCTAGTATTGTTATTGTTTATAATTTGAATGCAATTTTATTAAATCATACTTCGATTATTTAAAAGGTTTTAACTTACTTGTTCGAAAATTGGAGGCATGATATTGTTGTTGATTTACGTCATTAATTCGATACAATAACTCATGACTATTGATGTCTAATGCGTTCGTTAATGGCAAACTGTTGATAATACTCAGTATTAATACCTGAAAGAAAAATTATTAAATAAATTATTTGTTGGATTTTTTTTTTTTAATAAATATTTTTTTATATTACTGGTACGATGTTAACAAATTTTGATTGTAAATTCAATTTATCACATTAACTACACAGTATGACAGAAACTTTTAAATGGGAATTTTCATTTTGTAAATAATTTATCTTTTAATTCATTTAAAAAAAATAGTTTTTAAAGGCTTATGGTAATTTTAAATTTATTGTACCTAAATAATAACAATAAATTGAAATAGGCTCTGCGAAATAACACCAGAATGAAATAACAACAGAACTGAAATTGAAATAACGCCAGACGAATTTTAGGTAATTTTTCTAGTGCTAGTTCATAAGTTTACTTACAATAAAAACGAGGAAGAGTGTAGTAGAGTAGACTGTGTCAACTCTGGGATACCCGTATGACCGTTATATAAACATTATATCATTATTATTATAAAGATTAATTACTTTTGGCAAAATTTCAAACATACCAGCTTTATTAGGTGTAGTTTAATGCTCTTATAAAAGAAGGAGTTGTATGGCAGCTACTCAAACTCTTGGCAGTAGAGCAACCAAATTTTGCAGTAACTTTGGCCATTACACTAAACTATTTTTGGCAAAATTTCAGACACCCAACTTCAATAGGTGTAGAGTAATGCTCATATAAAATAAGAAGTTGTATGGCAGCTACTCGAACCCTTTGCAGTAGACCAACCAAATTTTGCAGAAACTTTGGCCATAAAACTAAACTACTTTTGCCAAAATTTCAGGCACGTAGCTGTAGTAGGTACAGAGAAATACTCATATAAAAAAGGAAGTTGTATGGCAGCTACCCGAACCCATGGACCAAAATGGCTGGATTTAAATAGTGATGACGGCTATTGCAAAAAAACGAGTTTGCGAAAATTTCAAGATCCTAGTTCCTTTAGTTTTTGAGTTATCGTGCGAACGGACGGACGGACATACATAGCTAAATCGATTTTTTTTTCGATTCTGATCCAATCCATACACGAGTCTATATCTACCTCCCCTCCTTTTCTGCGTCACAAATGTAATGGCAAATTTATTATACCCTTTGACTATATACTCATACGGGTATAAAAAAAAAAAACAAACTGACACCAGAGTGCAATGAACAAACACCAGAATGCAATGAACTGACACCAGAATTCAATGAACAAATATTAGAATCTAATGAACTAACTTCAGAATCTTGTAAACTAATGCCAGAATGCAATGAGCTTACATCAGAATTCAGTGCACTAACACCTGAATTCAATGAACTAACACACGAATCCAACGAATTACCAGAATGCAATGAACTAACGCCAGAAAACAATTTTTTTGCCCTTACTTCATTTAATTCAAAAAAAATTACTGATCAATAGAACAACTATTAGAAATATCCATAAAAAAGAGGAAAAAAATGTATATTATAAAATGCAACACAGTTATGTTTAAATCATTAATAAATGAGTTTTCCAAGAAATACTAAAAACAATCCTGGCTCTCCAGGAACGATCAGGATAAATGAATCAATCTCCTTTAAAACAAATTTCAAAATGATAATGTTTTTTAAAAATATTCTACAAACCACAACTAAATACAAACTCTTAAGGTCTCTCCAGTTAAAATTTTGAAAAAATTTAACTATTGAAAAAACGTTTCCCTCTTAAATCTTTTGATTTGTAATCGGTTTTCTTGTAAAATTTATTTAATTAAGTTGTTAAACTCCTTCGATCAGCTTCTTTATAGCTATTAATTAAAAATTAAATAAAACGTAATAAAGTTACAGATAACTAAACATCGATTATATTATTTAATATTTGATCAATGACGTAGGGGTGTAAAGACGCTGCCTTTCATGTGGAAAGTCTCGGGTTCAAACCCCGGTCAGATCAAATATAATTATAAAAATTATGATAAAATTTTATAATTACATCGTAATTTTTAATATCGTAATATAAGGTAAGTTTTAATATAAATAACTTTAAAAGGATTAAAAAATAAGAAAGATTATTTAATAAAACCTAAATAATGATTATTTATTCAAACAAATTCACATTACGTTTATCATCATTTATATTATTACAATTAGATTAAAATATTTATAACTATCTCTTTTTTTTCTGTTAATTTTTTTTAAATAATTTACGTTTTATCATTGGTAATATATATGCATTTTTAATTTATTTAATTTAATTAACACTAATAAATATTAAATATAATTCAAAAAGTTTAAAAAAAAGTCTTTTGAATTTAAAATGAAGGTTATAATATAAAACAATAATATTAATATTTTTTGCACATCCCTGGCATCTACAGAAATTACGGAAATAAACTTTAAAAATTAAATATTTTTAAATTGAATACAATATAATATAAATTAGTTCTCTAAACCTTTAAAACTAACAAAAAAATAAATACATAATAAATTAAATATTGATTATTAATTTGCAAAAAAAAATAAAAGAATAGTGTCACTGTTATAACAAAAATTTTAATACACAAAGGTCAAAGTCTTTTCAAAAAATTTAAATATTTTTAATAAAAAAAAAATAAACAATCGGATTAAAGAAACTTCCAAAATTTATATTTTACTGAATCTTCTTCTTATTTATAAGCGACACAATATAAGAAATTGATCCGAAAAAAATTAAATTTAAAAAAAATAACAATAATCTAAAAAGAAGTACAAGTATGTACTTCAAAAAATATAATAAATCTGGTGTAATCAACCAAACTATGACTTAGTACTTTTTTTTTGTATTGTTTTTAACAAGATATTGAAAAATTAACTATTAAATTACTCAATTACTATTAACTTGTTAAAATTTTTTTTTTTTTTAAGTGCAATTTAATCTTGATGATCTGCATAGTACCTATTATAGAGAAGAAGTTGTTACATCATAATCAAAAATCTAATAAGTATGGAAGTAAAATTAAAACAAAATAGAACATTTTAAACCTTTAATTTAATTAAAATTATTTTATTGGCTTTTGGCTATATTTTTATTCTCAACAGTTTTTATTTTCACAGAAACACTTAAATAAAAGTTTTGTATTATTCATATGGAGCACAACTGCTACAAAATGATTTTCTAATTTCCTTTATTTGGCTTTGGTTACTAGCCCAATAACGAACGCTTGCAAGGTGGAAGTTTTTATCTTTATTGACAAACGAGGGGATTTATCTTTACTATTTTAATCTTTACATAAGAGTTTATTAGGCTCCTCAAAATATGTAGTCTAATCTTAACTCCATCCTTGAAGTTATTTAATTTTTAAAAATAAAACATTAATTCTTAATATCCTAATTATCCTTAATATATGACAACAACTTGTATCCTTTATTCAATAAGAATAAAAAATATAGAAAACTACGACATAAGATATAAAAAAAAAATATATATATATATATATATATATATATATTTATAATAGGAATTAATAAATATTTAGTACTAATATTTATTAACTGTTTTAGTACCTAAAACAGTTGATTAACTTCGATAGAACTTCGTTTTAAAATATGAAACTAATTTTTGAAACTAATATGTTACCAACAATTTTTCTATGTTTTTGCTACTTCTTCCTTTGTAATTAAAAATCTACTATTTCAAAAATGAGAATAAGTGCTAACACTGTTTTTTTTTTTAATACTATACAAAATATTTCAAAGTACTTAGCAGTGTTAGAATTTGTAGACAAAAAAGTCTAAATCAAAAAAATTTCAATCAGATATACCCTTCTTCTAAATGCTATTTTTAGTACATTTTAAAAAAATTTTAAAAAAATGTGCCTATTTTTTTTCACTCTATCCGTCCTTCCGTTTGTTTACAAGACTGTTACACTTTTTGAAATAAAAGAAATTAATTTTTAATTACAGATTGCAGAACAATCATTTTCGTGGCAGAACTTTTTTCTATAGCCCCACCAGTTATGAAACTACAGCCTCCCAAAATCCAGAAAAGCTTTATGTTTAAATTGGTAACAAAAGTTTTATAAAAACAATATTTTCAATCTAGTAACGCATGACCTTTATAAGTTTATATAACACAAATGAATAAGGCTGGCAAAAAATACTTTACTTTATTGTCATGCGAAACTCAATTTTTAATTAACTATTGATCAATTATATCTTCCTATCAAACAGTTTGAGTTAGGAGCTTGCAATTTTGAAAGAAATTAGACCTTAAAAAATAATTACAAATGTTTTAAGAAGACTTTACAGTATGGCTCTTCGCTTAGAAACTGTAAGGCGTCAAAAATTGAAAATCCCAATTTTTAATCCCAAAAAACTATTTGACCAATAGCGTAGACTTTTGACGTCGCCTTTCATGAGGTAAGCCTCGTATTCAAAGACTGGTCAGATAATATCTTATAAAAAAATATATCGTAAAATTATATAATTATATCGTAATTGTTTATATCGTAATATAAAATAAGATTTAATAAAAATATATAAATAACTCTTGTGTAAGATAATAGATGGCGCACAAAATTAACATTTGCACATTCATATAGCTTAAGTTAAACTACAATAACTAAAGCCGAATTATCAACGGCTTAGTGAATATTACAATTAAAGAAACTGAAGCCTAGTCTAAATAGATTTGATAAACCTTCATATTTTATCATATGTTTTTCTTAATAATAAACGGTTTTCTTAAAGATGAAGAAACTGCCTCTTGATTTGCTTCAATTTTACTTGAATAATAACTACTAGCAAAAGTTCTTATTATTATAAAACATTTTTCAATATACTCTTTACCCAAAACAGTTATAACGGAACATTGTTTAATTTTGAAGCTGAGCTTTTTTAAAAACACTTGGTTTTTTTCTTAACTTCTTTTGTTAAAGTCTCATAACTTTGTATTTGTATTCCAATATTCTGCAAAATTATTGTACTTTAAATATTACCTAGTATCTAATGTCTATTATATAAATACCTATAAATTTTGCAAGGTTAAGGTGTGGGAAATATTAAGTATTACAATTCTATTTTATTTTTAAAACCATAAATTTTTATTTTCATAAAAATAACAAAAAAATTTTTAAAGATTCGTAAAGTAAAGACGTTAAAAAAAAATCAAAAATCAAAATTTTATATTTTTTTTTTTTTTTTTTCGATGTCACACACGTTCAAAGTATTCAAAGTTCATTCAATATTGTTATTTTCGATTTTTTCGAATTTAAATATTGAAAAAATAAAAATTTTTATTTTAACAATGTCAAATTAGAAACGATTGAAGAAATAACAAAAAAAAAACAATAACGAAACACTATGAAGCGATAGGCAAACAAAAAACAACAACGGCAATTCTATTGCAGCGTTGGTGGTAATCATTTTTTTCAATTCAATTTTATAAGAGGATGAGTTTGAATTTTTTTTTTGAAGTTTATTGAAAAAAAAACCTATATTATATTTTTTAATAATTCATTTAAAGTTTTGTACGTTCATTAGTTTTGTTACTGACTTTTGAAAGGTGTAACGCGAACAAAATCATCCATAAAATTAACATTATCAATAAATAATATAAAAAAAAATTTCAAGAGAATAAAAGAAATATTAAGATTCATTAATATTGAATTAAATAATAGGTATAATATTAATTTTATTTTGAATTACTTTTAAAAACTATTTGCACACACGTTTTTTTTAAAAAAAATATTCCGGAAATAAAAGGTTAAACGTCTTAAACCTTTAAGTGTCATTTTTATGACATTTAAAACTCGAAAAAAATAATACAAAACAAACAAATATGTTATGAATGATTGTTAAAAATATACATATGCTATTATTTTTTAATTACATTTTTCTTATTTTTGATAATGATTCACCAAATATCACTTTGCCAATTGCAATTTTTATAGTTGTTTGTTTCTGGTATTTGAAATTTGTTAGAAATCGCAAGAACATATTTGCTGTTCTCCGAATGTTTATCTTAATTGCTTGGATGTTTTTATTTATTTTTTTACTTAAGGTAGGAAAAAACCTTGTTAAACACCAAGGAAAACTAGACACCATGGGAGTTTCTCAAAAAAAAACTCCCACCTTATTCAAAATAATGGCAAAACCACCAAAAATGCTTGCTTGCAATAAAATGGCTGAAAAGTAGCAATGGAATAGAAAACCCAGCAGGAACAAACTTCATTACTGAATTTTTCCAAATCATATAAGTTTTGGGAAACACATGAGCTGGTAATCCTTCCCACAAT
The DNA here is from genome assembly GCA_963082915.1 of Dolichopus griseipennis. NCBI lineage: Eukaryota > Metazoa > Arthropoda > Insecta > Diptera > Dolichopodidae > Dolichopus > Dolichopus griseipennis. The sequence goes on along the minus strand of OY720443.1, from coordinate 104,012,252 downwards.
TTGAAGATGCAATTTATAGGAAAATTTCCTTATTTCAGAGTTCTAGTTCGAAAATGATCTGCACTACACATAACATATGCCACTACCATAAAGCATTCAAGCAGCTTCTAAATTTCAGACGACAAGTCTTTTGTGGCATTCTTGTCATTAATAATGCGAACAGCTGTTTTTTATCCAGATATTGAAAAATGGTTGTTCTCCAGCAATTTATTCAAATCTCGTCCGAATATAGGTTTTGAATATTTGAAGCAGATTGGGAAATGTAAAGTATTTCCTACTCTGAGGTATTTCGCGGCATCTTTTGCGATTGAAAATCTATGGTTGTTCCACAACAGTTTTCAAATGTTTCTAATACATTTATGACAATGCATTGCAATTCTAATTCTTTTTTTCAAATTTCAAACAATTTCAAATTTTGCTTCTTTAATTGAAATTCAGCCTCTTGATAAATAACGGTTTCAATTTTATGATGACAGATTCCCATTTTCTGATTTCTGATCACTAGGAAAATCTTCTAGAAAATATATATACATATATATATATATATATATATAGTTTGTTGAACTTTTTAAATCACATTTCAGATTTTTTCAACGACTTTGAAATAACTGTAAATAACCAAAATACTTGTCAATATTTATAAATACTAAATTATTAATGATTGGCATCAAATTAAAATTGTTTAATAAAATTAAAAAATGCTGGTATGAAATTTGAAAATAACAAAAAAGAAGAAAAACACGAAAAAAAAAAGGAAAAATGAATTTGCAATGCTAATCAAAAACTAATATTAGGTCAAAAATTGAATAATTTTTTAAAAACTTTGCTGCATAACTCTATAGTTCCAAACTTATTTATTCTCTATATACTGTTTACATAACTACTGCTTACTGATATTTTGTAATACTTATAACTTTAAGTTTATATTAATATTAAGTTGAATTTATGTAAATATAATGTAAAATATCACGTTAACTGTAATGACTAATAGTATACTCGTATAGATGAAATTGTGCAGGCGTTCAATCCGGATATAGGTAAACAAACGATCTATGAGTTTTTCTGTGCGATACGTTTTTTGGTATAATTTTGTATTTTTGGGTTTTGTTATCTTTGAGCTCAAATAGTAAAGGTTTTAACCTAGTTTTGATATTAATAAATAATTATTAAATTAACAGTTAAGTAATTTGGGATTAGTCAATAACTAGTATTAGATATTTTGTTAGACATTGTTGCATTGAATCAAAAGAAAAGAAATAAAGATGGTCAAACGTCAAAGTAAGTTTTAAATTATAGGTCTGAAGAGTTTGAAGATTCTGCATTAATATCATTTCTGTAAATTGTATTTGAAGAAAACATGAGCTTTTAAAAAGAAGGAAGGAAGGAAGATGTCTTCCTGTGAAAAAAGGAAGACGAGACAGAGATGTAATTCAAGTAAATTTTCATTTAAAGTAACTGCATCTCTCACACCCCTCTATTCAAAACCTTGAAAACTATGAAAGATTTCGGTTTTCAAATTTAATTGAATTAAAAGAATATTAGAACTGACGCTAGTTATCCACAAAGTCATATTAAACCATAAGTCATTTATGGGTTCATGAATTATTATATATTTACACCATTTGCCCTACTTTATGTAATATGTCAATTGATAAATTATAGGTTGTGTCGTAAATTTAAACTTTTTGACGTAAAATATGCCATTTGACATTTATTATGATTTTAAGACCAAAAAATTTGCAATCAGTAGACATTCAATTTACAAATAAATTTTTCTGGTCGTAAAAGTTAATTTTTTAGTTTTGCAATGGATATAAAATCAACAGATTGTTTATGTTTTCCACTTTTGAAATGAGTTTCCATCGCTAATCTTGTACAAATTAGTAGTTTTAAGGTGGATGTGTCCCACAACAAACTTTGTGATTCACTTTCAGTTTCACTCCTGTTAATGTAAATTTAAATTAATTTACAAAAAAAGACATAATATTTTCTTACTTACATTATTAATCATAAAAATAAAACAACGCTGAACGCTCAAAAAACTGTACCTTACTACTTGGTAAACTGATTGTAAATAAAAAATTTAGTTTGCATAGTTGACGTTTACTTTACACATATTTCACATTTACGACCAGGTTCAGTTAGCAATGATTTTTTACATAATTTTTGGTCGTAAATTCAAAATATGCATATTGCCAGCAAATTTACATTTACGACCATAAGATATATGCCAGGGCTTATTATCAACGTAGCCAAGATGTATTTAGTAACCAGAGGCTTTCTAGCATACGGAAGAGTTGGAACATTCTAGGGGTTGTGATAAACTAAAAATTGTCTTGGTTAAATCATATTTTGGGTGCAGCTAAAGATGATGCTAAATGTTTAGGTTTCTTGTATTGCTACAAATGTTACTTGTCCACATCTGATCTCCTTAACATCGTATATTCGTCCGAAATTGGACTGTAATGCACACATTTGGGCTGAAGCCCTTACTACGGCATTGTCATATTTTAATAAAGTGCAAAACAGAGCGATTCATCTAATAAATTATCCTGATGTCATCTCAGTGCTCACTCCATTCAGCAATCGCCGTACAGGTAGTTCGCTGACCCTATCTTACATATATCTTGCAGACTTCAACCTTTGGTCTAAATAAATTAAATAATGAATGTTTCCATCCAAAGTTTTTTGAAGGGGAAAAAGGTGGACAACAAATGCTCATCCCCTCACAATCGACCTATCAAGGTGACACAATACCGGTAACGGAAAATCGTTTGTCTTATATCACATGTCCCACACTAAGGTTTGGTTTGAAAAAGATGATGGTTTTGGTGTGTTAGTCACACTCTACTTATAGGAACTACGTGCAGTTTCAATGGCTTTTAAAGCTCTCCATGTCCTTTGTAAAAAATGAAAATACAATCTCAGTTGATATTAAGAAATAAATCTTTTAATACAGTTCAAGCAAGCTCGAACTCAAGATCTTTTGATTGAAGAGACGATGTTTTAATGTAAACTATAATGGGTAATCTATATTTACATAATTGGGAATTCATATTTCTAAATTTTTCTGCCTTTTGGGTTTAGATTTTCCTTACTTAAATAAAATTAAATTGCTTTGGTTACGTAATGCATTGATAATGAAATATAATGTGATATATTATGTAATAATCATTAGAATAACAAATAACAGAATCAATCATGCTTCTATTACACAATAACTATAGATTTCGTCATTAAGATGAAGTTATTACACTATTCCTAAACAATGCACCATCATGGAATTGGTAGCTTTAATTCATTTCATAAAAGAAAAAATCATTTTTTAAACCTCCTACTAATCCATTTGAATAAATAATTTATAGGTTTTTTTTTAAATATATAATTATTTCGCATATTTTAATAAATTTTCTATAGTCATTCATAATCTAATATATCACCTAAATTTATGCACTTTTAAATAAAACACAAAAAATATAAAATTAAAAAATTTGTCATGATTTATTTTAAAAATGTATGTCAAGTTCTTAAATTAGAAAATAATTATAGATTAAGTGTCAGATTTTGATTCATATAGAGTTTAAATACACGTATGTATAGATGAAATTGTAAATAGAAAGTTAAAAAGTCTCGTGTGCGTATTATTTTAGGATGATATTTTTTTAGCTGTGCTAATTGTCTAATTATTTGACTAGAAACCTTCTTTATACCACAAGTAATTATTAAAGTACGAGTAGAGGTACTGAACACATAATATTTTTTTTTATTAGAACTGATTTAAATGAAAACCTACGAGTACCCCGCAGAAGAAACAAGGCCTTGTCACATATAGAATACCTTAGAATCTGATTGATACAATTTGGTTTGTTAAATATCTATAATTTTAATTTAAAGTTATTTCTGTATCTGTGAGTTATATTTCTATTTTCATATTTTATCAATATACGCTATATTGGTAAAGCCATTACTTGTTATCCATTGAAGAATAGAAGCTGATGCAATGGAAATTTATATACACATTTCTCCATTTTTACTGGGATTCGAACACCGGTTCTTCAAGTAAGAGCACCGAAACGTAATTACTGTACCATCCAGCTCTTTTATATTAGATTTTGGTGGGGTGCAATAAAGCCTGAAGGGTTTAATTCCATTTCAAATATTATTATAATGGATGAATATTCAGAAGAATTCAAAATTAGTATTGCCTCCTTTTCCAAAATTTGTATATCTGTATGTAAGATTTTGTATTTGGATCGATTACAAAACTAAAGTTGGCCCTTTTCTGGAAGAACTGCATTTCGACTCCAATATTTTTCCTTAGCCTTATTTCCATTTGGAATAAACCTTATTAATAGGACTTATTGCCATTTGAAATAAGAAATATTATACCTGAAAACCCGGAATTTGGCGAGTTAGGTTTTTTTAGAAAATAAAACCTACTAAACATTTGCCATAGGCTTTATTGCACCCACCTATGTATTAATCCTACATATGCTAAAAGTACTCACTAACTTTATTCAAAAAGCCATTCATTTTTTTAAAAAACCAGATTCTTAAAACTTTACGACACAACTTTAAATTTTCTTCAATTATCATAAATTTTGATTGATTATGCAGCAATAAACAATTCCACTAGTATATTGTTAAAGAAACTTGAGCTTTAAAAGTTCTTGAAAATTCCATTTATTACTTCATTACTATATTTTCCACTCTGTATATATTTTCACTTTCTTTACTGCGATTTTCCATTCACAACCAGGTAAATTCAGGTAAATTTGATTACTACAGTATTACCAACCATTTATAATAAAAAAAAAAGTCATAACTAACTTTTAAAAAATTACTTTAAAAAACGAAAAAAATATATTCATATGTGTATAATATACAGATAAATGTATATACAAAAGTTTTCAATCATTCACTCACAAAATAGGCAAACACTTATATGAGAAGAGTAATGAATTATGGGCGCCACCTTGTGTATACCATTATAATAAATAATAACTCAGTTCATTTTAATATTTTTCTGTGATTTTATATATTTTTTGCCCATTTAATGCTACATGCGAAGTTTTCAGAATTTATTCACTGTGTCTAGTTCACTGAATTGTTAATTTCAAATCTTTTTTATAAAAACTTTTTTATTTTAGTTTGAGTTGTTCGTTTGACAAAATAAACAATTTAAAGTCTCATACAATTATAATTTTTTTTTCATTATTCTAATTATGAATAATTTTACATTCAACACTTTTATTAAATGGTTGCATTTATAAATTATAAACCCATAAAATAAATGGAATTGAAATGTTACTTTAAAATTTCTTCAAGTTTTTAGGTAAGTCTTCAAATTTAGAAATATGCTGGGTTCTTAATTCAATGTGATTTAATGGTAGGAGGTATTAAACAGAGTGCAATTTTTCCACAATCGAGTTGAGAAATAAGGCCAAAAAACGGCAGGTCCTTTTTCTCATTCAAAAGAGGATAAAAGCCTATAAGCACTTAGAAATACTAACTTATTTATTCCAAATCCAAATTTATAGCAAGAGATTTCAAACAATTTTCTACAATTTTCGGCCCCGTCGTCTTCGTACCCTTCGGTTCGAGCCACTCTTTATCCTTGCTTTACCTCTTCCTTTTGCAACTTCCTTTGCGTTTCTCTTAAGGAAATGGGAGCTACTGCTTCAACTACCAAACTCGACATGGCACCGTTACAGTTGCCACGTAAAATCTTGAGGTTGTACTCGCGTATATATAAGCGTAAACTTTATGAATTTTACTGTGACTGTGAATTTTACAAACATTGGTTGATTATGGTTCTCTAAATATATATGTATATATTTAGAGGGATTTTATAGTCGGTTCTGAAACCGGTTTTGCTGAAACTATTGAAAAATATTTCGGCCTTATTTCACGTTGAATTAATAAAAAAAACCTACTAGGCTTCATTTCTGCTTACCAATTTAATAGCTTAATTGATTCGTATTTATAGAGTTTAAAGAGTTTAAAATGAATTCGGAGGAAAATTAAAGCAATTTGAAAGAGTAGGACTTTAATACAGGGATCTGTTAAGAAACCCTATATATCTACCTTTGAGATATCAAAGAATAAATGATAAACATCAAAGACTAAAATCATAATTTTCAATTTACATAATGTCACTCTTTAAATTCATACAATGTCAAATCTATTTATTTCATTGTAATATATATAAATCCGATCCATGAAATAATACAATTTCCAATAATTCCAATAATTGATTATAATCAATAGTTATTTTTTTCAGATCTATATAAGGAAAGATTTAACAAAATGATTGACTTAATAATATTTTTAACCAAAATCAAATTATAATCAAATATTGTTAAGATTCACTCCGGGTATTAATTTATAATTAATTAACAAATCATTTCATTGAATTCGTTTTTGGTTCTCAAAATAGTCAATTCATTTAATCTTCTAAAAAAACATTTAACGAAACATGATTTTAGTTAATTGTCTTCTAAATATTTGTCACGTGAATTAAAAAACAATCTATGAAAAAATTTTAAACAAAGTCATAAAAAAAAATTAAAAAAAATTTTTTTTAATTTTTTAACACTTATATTTTGAAGACGGCTTTTAATTACATTTATATTATTGAAATATTTTGAATTGGATTCTTAAATTCGAAATCCAAAATACTAATTCAAAAATCACGAAAAAATTATAACGAAGGTTTTCCTTTTTTAAAACGAGGAACGTGGAAAGCATTGAAAGCCACCCGTTGTACACAGCAACTTACCAAGAGAATGCCCTTTTAAAACCAAACACTAGGATCTTGATACAAATGTAGAGTTTGTTTTTCAAAATGCGAATTGAAATTCGTATGGTACAAATGGTACAATTGGAGGGTCCGGTATTTAGGAGGAATATGTTAATGTTCTTAAATTAAATTAAGTTGGATACATACAAATTACCAAATTCAGGAAACACATTGAAGGGAATATTTTTTGGGCTTATACTTTAAATATTTGTATGTCTGTGAGTTTTAAGGGTAAAATAAATTTTTTCTCTGAATTTATTATTTCGAACAGCGGTTTTCTTTCAAAGTATAAACAAATGATCATTGCATTGGTTTCCATGAGTTTATGAACAACCTGCTGAACATTTTTATTTCAAACCTACATCTCCCAAATTGAAGGTCTGTGCTCCAACAAAGGTGTCATCCAGTCTTCAGCAAACTCATTTAGCAAAAGACACCAAAATATAAGTTAAGAATTCCTACTACAGCAAATTTAATGAATTTTCTACATCTTGTGACATTACAAAAGCCTATTGATGTTTACACAAAAGTTTAATAGCCAAAAAAAAATTATTACTTTTTACGAAATTTGATTTATATCTAAAACATAGTTTAACAGCATTTATCCTCGCTTAATAGTACACACTCCCACTAATTAACTATTGTTTATTAAACAATGCCAATTAAAAAAAAAAAACTATCTTCAAAATGTGGAATTAATAAAGAATGCAATGTAGAAATGCAGGAACAACCGAAAGAAACACATCATATTGTTTTTAAATTGCCAAACAATTAAGGCTTGGTAACTTATAGATAGTACATATTTTTCTCTCTCTTTCATCACTGTATTTTTACTTTCATACCTGAACATCTCACATCTTTTATTTTTTTTTATCTTGAAAATTAAAACATTTAATTATTAAAAATAATTTGAAATTTTTAAAATAAGTTTTTAAAATAATAAAATTAAAATTTCAATTTAGTTTGCTATGTTATGTCATTTGTGGTTTGACATTTATGACATTCGGTGTAATGCTTGACATAACTACAATTGGTTAAAACAAATATTTGTTATTACAATATTATATTACTATAAATGTTAACATAACCTATGAATTAATCCAAAAAATCAAAATGACAGAAGGTCAACACAAAGTGAACGTAATTTTTAGATCCGTTTTTGATATCCGAATAGATATAGATAGAGTAAGTGGCTGTTTAAAATCGCTTGAAGTATACCTATTTACAATTACATATTACATTATTTCAGTTCGTAATTCTATAAGGTTCTTTTACAATTGGTAAATACCCACTTATCTCGCAAAAGTTCGTTTAGATTTCAGAGACGAAAATGTAGTGTAGTCATTAATTTTTATCGAGCTTATTTTATTTATTTATTAAACAGAGGTCTTAATTCTAAGTAAAATCATTTTAAATAATTAAAATCACTGTAACCTCTGCATTTACTAAAGCATTTTCACTAGCCATCAACTAACATAAAATATGAACCTCTTTATCTGCATTGGAAGGTAGACATTCTAAGGAAACTAAAAACCTAAACCTTCTGATTGATATTTGAGGGTCCTACTTCCATAATTAAAGTAGTTATATAACTTCCCCAACCTATTTAATGACATAAGCAATGAAAGAGATTTTTTTTTAATTCAGGATTAATAAGAATATCAATAAGGTGAATTTCAACTTATACTGGCCTATATTTTATAAAACATTAATTTAAGATTTTAAAATAAAATAGGTGACCCAATAGTCGCCTCGTTTCTAGCGTAGCTTTTTGCGTCGCGTTCTAAAAAATATAAAAACCTAGCGTCACTTAATTATTGTTCATCTTTCAAACTGAATTATTTAGTTGTAAACATAAAGTGATTTAATATAAAAAAAAATTTATAAAAACAAACAAAAAAAAATGAATGTCCACGCGACTAGAAGTAGAAAGTTGTTCCACTCTAGCGGTGCTTTTCATTTAGTCAAGTTTCACTTAAATCAATACATTCTACTTAAACGTCAGAGCGACGCAGGTATTGGATCTTAGCCTTAAGTTAATATAAACATTTACATTAAAATCATTTTATTTTCTCTGACATAAAGTCAGCAATTACAGTTATGTTTACCATTTTGAATTATTAAATTTTTAAAAAGTGTTACCAGGCATTATCGTATTTCACATAAGACACAAACATACGTTGCATGTCCTAAATAACTTATTTTGTATACTGAAAAGGGTTAATAATTATTATAAAATATTTAAAATTTCTAAAATAGAGTTTTTTTGCGCACATCTTTTATCACATTTAATTTTACATTTTAAAATTCTTTCTAAATTTTTCATTTAAAAAGCAAACGATTAATCGAAGGACATCTGGCTTTAAATCGTCTTTTTTTTCATTTTAATTTTTCCATATCATAATTTATTAAAATAAACTTTAAAAGTAGCAAAAAAAAACTAAATTGTAATACTATGTTATCTCAACCAAGTAATGATTCATTTACTATTTAAAAAAAAGGTTAAAATAAATCGAAAACTTATGCGTTCTCAAATATGGTGAACACCTTGATATTATTTTATACAATATTGAATATACGATAGAATAAATTTATGATAAATTAAATATATATATAGAAGATGTTTCGTAATTTTTTTTATAATTTAAATGCATTTTATAAAGAATTTTAATTATAGAATTTAATTTTTCTCCAAAATTAAAAATTCATTTGACAAATTTATTATAAAATTGAAGCACGGCATTAATTAAGCATAATAGTGGATTGGATCAAAGAAAATTAAAAAAAAAACAGTAATTATGTGAAACATGTATTATGTATCATGATCTGAATACAAAATTCAAAAAAAAATAAATAAATAATTAAACTTATTAAAATCATTTGCGTATAATAATTATTATTAAAATGAATCGATTCTATAAATCATTAAAAATGATTCATTATTGAAATTATTTTCAAATTATCGAAATGAAACGATTTTTAAATTCAAGTAATCGTATGTCTTCAATTCTCATCAATGTCAAAAACACAATTACCGAAAAAGTGCAATCGATTATTAGTTTTAAATGAATACAATTAAATTCAGAATTTAAATTTTCGTTTAAGAACCTTGTATTTTTTAAGAAATTAAAAAAAACACGTGTTCATAAAACGACATGTCACATGAATCACTTTGATTATCTTCTTATTTAAAACGAAATTAAAGCATTTATGCGTTTTCAAATTCTAAAAATCAATAAATTAACAATTTTTCATTTCGAAAACAAACTCCGAAAAAATTTTCAGAAAACTCCGAACAATTTATAATGCATTATCTTATATAACGAACATAATCTAATCTATCAAACTACCGTAGCTGTCAAATTCAAATACCAAACTTGTTATCGCATTAAAATTAGTATTTAACATAATTAACAAAATAAAGATAAATAATATATATAAATTGCTGCAAATTATAGATTTTAAAAAAATTTATTACATTTCATCGTAATGAACTACATAAGGGATTGGAGGCCCTCTCAGTTCCCGCAAGCAAGGGGTTCTTGATCTATGTGATTTAAAAAAAATTAGTAGAATTCGCTAAGACCTTTTCAATGATTCCTGACTTGATTGTATTGAATATTGAACAGATAAATCAAAAATCTCCATGCTACTTCTGAAGGGTTAAAAGAACTTTCGAGAGTCGAAAAATGTCAATGTATGATGTTTGAAAAATGATCGTGCTTGACTGTATTACTTGTGTCTTAAGAACCATGCCTGTGTTTGTGATATTAATGAGAATCAGTCTAGTAATGTTCTCAAAAATGGTTCTTTAATACTAACTAGTACCGTGGCAATATTTACAGTGTTATTTGTTTACAGTATTACACAGGCCTCGATCCTATTTTTAACGGTAAAATTGATATTTTATAAAATATACAGTAAAAATTAGAAAACTTCAATTAAGATAGTAATCGAAAGCCCTATACTGTGTGAATCAGAAGTTGACAAACATGATTTTAAAATCTCTGCTAATTAATTCCAAAAACTAACATTGCCACGTTTCAGAGACGGCCTTTAAAATATTGGTTTTATCTTTATTACTATTTTTTAAAATTTTCTATAAAATCGCTGTATATACCTTTTTTATATCTTTTCGGTAAAATTTCTGATTGCCAGATCAATACGGTGCTCCTAAACATTTATCCCCAGCATAAGTTCTGAGTGCGATAACTTAGTACTTTTAGAAAATGCGTAGCGTTAGAGCAATATGTTCATATAGAACTTTAATGAATCAAATAATTTTAATTCATACAATTATAAAAAAAAAAACATAAATTGTGATCTAATGGTTTATTTACATAAGTTTAATTTAAATTCGTCATATCTGACAAAGTCGGTACAATTAACAACCAATCAAATACATTTGTACAATTAAATTTAAATATCAAATAAGATTAAATTAAATATTAAAAATTCCAAAAATTATAAATAAACCGATTCTATCTTTAAATTATATCACAAAATTTATATTCATATTTTGCCTATTTAAAAAAAATTAAACAAGATAGCAGACTATCATCTATAGTAGTACCATATCTTATTATTCAATTTAAATCAGCCAACATTATATTAATAACATGTTTTAAATAACATGATAAAACATATACTAAAAAAAAAAAAACAAAAAAAAAATTTTCAAAGTCATTCCAATTATTTATTAAGAACTAGAATGTATAGTAAAAATAGCCTAAAACTAGAATTTAAAATTGTAATTGGATAGGTATTGAACCGAAGATTCTATTTTGAAACAAGGAAATTTAAATGTTTTTTGTGTATTTTTTTCATGAATTTTATTCAAGTTTTATTGGAATGATTTATGGGTGTTACATCATTCTATTTATTTCTTATATTTTTCAATTTAACGTTATAAATTTCATAAATCTTTATAACGGGTGTCTTACATAAGTTTTTAGAGTAGAACATGAGAGAAGAATCGAAAACAAAGTAAAAATGGTATTGAAGAAAGGGATCTATCTAACAATTTACAACTTAAGTCTCCCATAGGCTCTTGTGCTAGTTTTGAAATTATCACCTTTTAATCTTTGTAAAAGATGAAGTGGGACACATTGAATTTAGTTAATATAGTCAGCATTCAACCAAAGTACCTTTTGCTGAAGATTCTTTCAACAGATATCGACACCATCTTAAAATATAAATATACAAAAACTTCCCAAATATCATTAACAAGTTTGAAAATAACAAAATAAATTCTTTAAATTTTTAACCCTTTGAGACATTTCAACATTATTCAGATTTCAACCAGATTTCAATTAATATTTTTAAATTATAAAAAATGAATCTCTTGTTTTGCAACAATTTATATAACTTTTATGATCTTAATATCAAAACACCCTTTCAGTTCCTTAATCACTTCTTTTGGACTAAAAACCCATTAATTAAACCAATGACTCAAATAAAATACTCCAAAAACCCAAATGTGAATCAAAGTTTATAAAAATGATTAATCCTAAAGGTATTTCCTATTTCAACCTACTTATAAGTTGTCCAATTTTTAAAAATTTAATTCGAAACCAATTTTTTTTTTATTTTAGGTTCATAAGAAGTTCATTAGGTGATCCAGCTCCATCTAAATCCGATTTTAAACAACAAAACACATTAAAAATAAAAAAAATCCGAAAAACAGATAATTAACCTGTTTTAAACTTTTACTGGATTCTGTAACAAATATAAACGGGCAAACAAATAAATAACCTTTTAAAAAAATATATAGTATCTTAAGATACATAATATACACATATTTACATAATACATTAAACCTTAAGTAGTATGCACGCATTGACTCAAGGTCATCAGACAACTTTTAATTTCTATTGGAATTTTTTTTTTAGTTATCTTCATTTCATCTTCATTTCATGTTTCTTTTATTTTTAATTGGGATAATTTTGCTTTCGTTTTCATTTATCTCTCTGTTTCTGATTATTCATGTTTTGTTTGTTGATAATATTTTTTTTTTTTGAAAGGAATTCCGACGGAACTTCACACTAAAAAAGTTCGTTATTTGTTTAAAACAAAATGAAAAATTACGAATTATTAAAATTTTATATTTTCGAATCTTAAATAAATTAAGTGTAACAAATTCTTCAACTATTTTTATATAATTTTATTGCTTTAATTTGTTATACTAAATAACTGGGTCCTATTGCATCAACAAGTTAGATTGAATATAGATATGTGCAGAATCTAAAACTAGTACTGAACTTTTCTGCAGATATTAGAGTATTTTTACTTCATAGTTCCAAATCAATTTAGTCTTAGAAAACCTCCCAAATACGTGGATTGAGTCTTGTTGGAAAAGTTAGACAATAAACAAACATACTTCTCAATCTACTTTTTATAATTCGATTTAAGATTTCCGTTACTAAATTGAGGTCGTCGTACACTGAAAGAAAATGTAGTAGAACTAGAATCTCTTTACGTGCTTTGTGTAAATCTATATCAGCGTTTTTGGGACAAAGTACTTTCATATATTGAATGGTTTATAGCTGTAAAACAATAATTAGATAACTGGCGCAATACAGTATTGAAACAAATTCAATATTTTTTTGGATGATGTCCGCATTTGGTGGATATCCAAAAAAATATGGGAATTTTTTCTCTCCTTCGGTTTTGGAAACAAGATATTTCTTGATTACTAGACATCTCTATCTGATTCTATTTGAAGCAGTTACTTTTGCTTCCTCTCATGTTTTCCAGATGTGGATAATTCTTCGCCTCCAGATGTTATTGGGGCAACCTCGTCTTCGGGTTCCTTGTGGATTTCATCCCAGTGTTTCCCTTTCTTTTCTAAGTGGGTGTCCTATCCATCTCCATTTTTTCTTTTAATATCTTCTGAGGAAGCTTTCATAGGTCATTGTTACTTATTGTTTTTGGCTTATGATTCTTAAACACTTATTGATAAAAACCTGTAGTTTATGATTGCTGTTGTTCGTAACTAACCAGGTTTCATTTCTATATTTTAAGGTGGTCGTTACGCAGATTCTGAATATTCTCACTTTTGTACCGCTGGACATTTGTATGTTGCATAATTTATCTGATATGGAGACGAATACCGAGCTTAGAATCTCCATTTCCATATACTGTAAGAAGATCTATAAATGATCAATTCAAACATAAGAAAAAACTAATTAAGTTCTTGAGAACCGATTAAAAATTAATTTTTTCTAATCACATTTTAATTATCATGTTAACTTTGTTAATTGTTTTTTATTATTAATCCCATACTAATACTAACTAATAATAATACCTTAAGCATTGTAATTTTATTTTTATTATAATGTCCCAAGGTATTCTTATAATGATAAAAATTATTTTAGACATGCTTTACCTTAATTAAAACTTGAAATTTTATATAATGACATATAGGAGTATAAAAGAGTTGAAAGTGCATTCCATCATGAAATTTAATGAATTCCATGCTGAGGAACTCAACTTAAAATCATTAATCATCTTCATTCTTGATTAATTTAGAAATTATTTGAACTTTATTCATTTCTACCAAAAAAAAATCTGAAACCTTGAAAAGTCAGTTTTCTTATTTAACAAAATTTGATTTGGCATTCATTTAACAGAAAATAAATGTAATGAATTAAATTGTGCATATCATATAAGTGGCATATCATCCGTAAATCTTTTCTTCTAGATTCTCTATATCATTTCTTGTAACTTCAATCGTTTTTATAATGTCGGTTCTTTTTGAGGATATACCGTTATAATTATTGACATCGATTATAAAAGCATTCTATCTTGTAAAATCGTTTGTTATTAATTTGTAGCATCAAAATTTGATAATTTAAAAATTGTGCATCAACATTTTTGAACCATATTTAACTACTGAATGTTTCTTTAGTCTCAGACATGAGATGTTCTTAACACATATCTAAGAATGAGTGACAATCAAATTGCTCTAACAAAAGGTTTCTATAAGAAGTGCAAATCTTCTGATTCTTAAAAATCACAATAAATAAAAAACATTTTGGGAATGAAATGAAATAAGACAAGAAATCAAATAAGAATTAAATACATACAACCAAATTAACAAAGATTAAATGGTCAGGAAAAAGGGAGAAGCTCTGCCAGACATTGTCGCCTATACAATTGAGACAGTGGATATTGCCTCTAAGCATAAAATTCAATTATTTAATTTTACCAAAAACCAAATTTTGCTTGTAAATTTGCTTTAAAACTTAAGTTTGACACATTTTTACATAGGAAAATTACAAAGTCTACCTAAGGCTTTTAATATTCAGTAATTTTTTTCTTATAAATACTATATTTAAAGAATATTTTAAGAGATATAAAATAACCACAAAACTTTAATACTGTCCAAACCATACATACACACATTTAACATTACTGCAATATGTCAGTAGGTTAGAAAACAAATGAAAAAAAAAGATAAAATCCAATAAATTGAAGCACAAATGTTTGCTTGTTTATCATATTGTTTTGGTTTATTTTCTTCTTAATGTCTTCTACTTTCTCACTATCTCTTTCCCTCTTCATTTAAAATGTTACCATTTTGTTCAGATTTTCACCACATTTGTTATTTTTATATAAAATTTAATGTTCTATATATTTCTTTTCAGAAAAATCTTTAAATTGTCAGCATTTATTCAAAACAAATTATGGTCTGTATTTTAGAACTACTATAAACAATGATAAAGAGGCAAAGAAAAGTAGAGAAGGTAGACGTAGAAGCAAAAACTTATCAACAACAATGGCAACCAAACAAATAAACTTAACAATAAATCAGATTTAAAGAATGAAATGATTTCTTAGTTATTTTTTTTTTTTCTTTCTCTTTTTTATTTTTTTTATTTCATATTATGTTGAACTTTGTGGTCTCATATTTTAATTTTATTACTTTCGATGACTTTTAAATACAGAGTTGTATCTTAAGATTTTTATTCTTATATGTTATATTACGTTGGAGTCAAGGGTTGCCGTTTTAAGCTAGCCTTACAATAAGAGTGTCTTTTTTGTCTTTTATGGTTCTAAGTTCTTATTTACAAACGTTAAAGAGAACGGTGTCAGTTGTCATATGAATATTTATATACAGATATCTAAAGGTTAAATTCTAAGAATAAGAGTGTTCCCTTTTTACAGAATGTTTACACGGTATATGTGACATTCAATATACTAAAAAATAGAAAAATGGTAATACAGGCAAATGAATACAGTTAAATGAAAAAAATTTTACATTTTTTAGAACCCATCAGCCCTCTCATTACTAAAAACGCTTATCGGTTAATAAATCATGAAGGATTCCAGAAAGAAAAGGAGGTCCAGAAAGAAACAATTTTGGAGTAAAATTCAATCGTTCTTCAGCACTTTGTCCTCTCCAGAGTAAAAAATACAGTTCTTTTGAATTAATTCCCATTCAAAATTGCAGAAATAAAGTTGCAGCCCTTGTGTCCTGCGATTCGACGTATTTAAAAAAGAAAACCTGTGATCGGTGATTCTTTGCCAAACACTATAAAGGGGTTTGGTTTTGTGAATTAGGTTTCAATAAGAACAATACAAAAATGTAATTCGGATTAAGTTCTGGAGCAAAAATAAATATTGTTCCAAAACTTTTCAATTTCATTTCGTTCCGTTTCGGACCTCTTTTTGTGACCAATACAGTCAAATGGAGCAATCTTTATATTAATGAGTATTTTCAATTTAAATAAAATGGCAACACTTATTTCAATCAATTCTAAATTAATATTAAGATTTCTTCAAATAAATTGAAAATAACCAAAATAAAGTTTATTATATATGAAAAATTCAATTTTTTTTTTCTTCACTTTTCATTCAAAATCTTTTTATGGGATTATTTAATAATAATGATGATGATAAAATAATAATGATGAATATTGATGATATATGTAATCGAAATATTTTTTTGGTAAATAAAGAAAACAATAATATTAAATAATGTAAATAATATCCATATATTTACAATAATATTAAAATATACTATGTCGGCTTTCTATATACTCGTATATACGACAGGGAAACATTTCATTTTCATTTCATTGTCTTCTTCTTTTCAAAGCTTCCATATAATTTCTTTATGGTCATGTGTTTTTATTGTATTTTTAAAATCCGATTATTTATATTATTATTCCAATAAATACATTATAAAAATAAATTGAATATATGATAAAATGTAGTTAAAGTTAACTGAAGTGAATATATTTTGTAAATAATGTAGATTGGTACAAGGAAAGTGATTTTTTATATACAAAGAAAGGAATTAGTTCAAGTAAATTATTTAGTATCATTTTTTTTTTAAGTATTTCAATTTTATCTTGAATACTTTATATTTAAAGGAACAGAAAATTAGGGTCCCTTGGATAGCATACCAATATTAAAGAATTCAGAAAATATTTAAAAGATACTTGATTCAAAATTAGGTGACAAATATGAAGTTTAAAAATTGTATTAAACATTTTGAAATTTAATAATTCAAAGGAAATTTGTTTATCTTTTATGAAGGAGTATAAATAATAATGGCAATGTGTCATCTGTCATATGCCTCAAGTGTCATTTGACAGTATTTCATTTAAAGTCACAACATCCAAAACAACCAAATGACAAATAATTAAATGAAATGACAAACAGTGAAATGAAAGACAAGCAAATGACAAACAGTTAAATGCAATACAATAAAATGAAAGACACTCAAATTACAAATTATCAAATTAAATACAGTCAAATGACAAACAGTTCTTTGAAAGATAATCAAATGACAAAACGTCAAATCAAATACTTTCAAATGAAAAACAAACAAATGACAAACAGTGAAATGAAATAAAATCAAAAGAAAGACAATCAAATGACAAACTGTCAAATTAAAGACAATGAAATGACATAGAGTCAAATCAAAGACAGCCAAATTATAAGAAGACAATGAAATACAATTAAATGAAGAACAGGCATTTGCTAATACAGGAAAATTAAGGAAAACGAAATGACAAACAGTCAAATGAAAGACAACTAAAACAAGAAAAGGCAATAATTAATAACTATATATCTTTAATAAAAATTAATATAACAATATAAACAAATAATTTAATTGAATAATATAACTCAGATATTAAATACCATATAACTCAAATACAAAATACTACAATATAAACAAAAAATAGAACTGTAACTATTGAAAATCTAAAACGTTTCTACATGTTTTAAGGGCTAGTACTATCTCATGTTTAAATTGCATGTGGAATTCAATAAGACTAATTCTAATAACACGAATATAATATGAACCCCTGTTCCAACATGTACATATGGTATAGACAGGCTTATTAGTCTAACAGTTGAACAGTTAGCGCTTAAAAAAAAATATTAATCCCTAGAGTTAAACTTTGACTTATAGGAATTCATGTTCCTTATTCAGATGATTTTATTACTTCAAAATTAAGGGAAGCGGCGGCAGAAACAACAAGACCAAGACAAATCTAATGAATCCCTACATATTAATCCCTACAGTTAAACTTCGACTTATAGGACGTCCAGTCCTTATTCAGATTCTATTACTTCAAAATCAAGAGAAGCGGTTGCAGAAACAACCTTTCTTTTACATTGTCACATAATTTTGAAGTCTTTGCAGCGCAATTAATTCAGTTAGACGCATATCGAATATTATACTATCTACTTGACATATTAAATACATTTACAGTTTATTCTTATATTATTCAATAAAAAAATTATATTTATATGTTTATAAATTCAAAAAAAAAACCATAAAACCATAGAATTACAATCGTAAAAATTGAATTTGAAAATACTTTTTTCAAAATACAATGCTGAAGGCGTTTTTTTAACACTATGCTTATCAAATAAATGTAATACATTTTGTCATACATTTTGTCTAATGTGTAAATTTGTCATTATTATATTATGTTATACTCTATGAATCATTTTATTAAATTAATTTTTTAACGGATTTTACTTTATTTTTCAAAAAAATATTTTGAATAAATTAATTTAATTTATAAAATTTTATTTATTATATACCTTAATAAATTAATTTTAATGTGTAGGAGGAATCAAGTTCTGAATAAGAACAAAATATTATTATTTAAGTTGTAAGACAATATTCTATTAAGATTTTTTTTTGTAATTTAGTAAATAAAATTTTTTTTAGAATATATTTCAAAAATTTTATAGGGATTTTATTGAAAAATTTTCAAAATTATGTAAGAATTATGCTTATGCTATTAATTTATTATTGGAAAATGGATTTTAAATTTATGTTAAGTCATAGGTGATCAAAATTCAAGGTATTTATTTTACCTTCTTGGAATTTAATATTTAATAACTTTGATTTAAAATAGTATATATATATATATATATATCTGTAGTATATAGTATATATCTATAGTATATATCTTTTTAATCAAATTAATTAAGTAATCTTATATTATATACTAAAAATAGACAAAAATAGATAATTACGACATCTTCAATATTAATTAATAAAATTTTCAAACTAACTTTTCTATAAATTGAAAAAAGAAAACCAACAACCATTTCTAGTTTAAAATCAAATAAATTAAAAAAACTAAATTTAATTTTAGTAAAATCTATTAGATAGTCTACGAAAAAATAAAAAAATAAAAAATTCGTATCAAAAATTTATGACATATTAAAATATAAATTTATTATAGTATAATAAAGATGTCAAGATATAATTTCATCTTGCTTTGGTTTTTAAGATATTCGTTCAACCACTTTATTCTTTGGGCTGGTTATTTTTTTTTTGTTAATTTATCAATTTAACTGTCATATTTCTAAAAAAAAATTTTATTAAAAAAAAATAAAAAGAGCATAAAAGTAATTAAAATAATTTGACACCATGTTTTTTTTTTGTAGTTTTATTCTAATTTGAATACTTGTCGTAACATTAAAATTTAGTCTTAATGACTTCAATTAAGTGGTTTTTTTTAATATATTGTATTTTTGTTAATTAAAACAAAATTTTTTTGTAGTATTTAATTAATTTAAAATGAAAAAACAAAGTTAAATTCTAATTTTAGAATTTATGATATGATATTAACACTTCTTTATAAATGATATGATATTAAATTAATTTTAATGTATAACACGGGTACCTACCTGATTTTTAATTAGGTTATTTTTATTAAATATAATTCTGAAAGAGAGATATAAGTTGATTTTTATATTACGACAAACAGTTAATCATTTTGTCGTAGAATAAAAATAATCGATTTATAGTTAAAGAATTTTTATAACCATGACTTACAATTCTACAAGCCATGCCAGAAAGAAGGAAGAAACATTAATTTATATTATTCGGTTATGAGAGCTTGAAAATTTATTATAGCTTGAAAAATATTCATTTTTTTGGAATTTCATCCAAAAGTCGCCGTAAAATTAGTTCACTATGAAAGTTATTGATTCTGTTTAAACAAATCTCAGAAATTTCATTATTTGAAAGCTAATTTTTTGATGTGCACTATAATTTAGACAAATTTTAAAATTTTATTTTAACATAAAAGTCAAAATGAAAATTGGTAAAAATGGGCATTTTTTCTGGAAAAAAAGATAATCTAAAAAAAACATTGTGTCTCGGAAAAAATTTAGGTTTTCTCTCTCACTTTTCTCATTTTTCTCTAATTTTCACAATTACATACATTAAAAGATTTCCGTAACAGGACTAGATAATTACAACTAAGCTTTAGTTTTTAGTTTGAAAGAATTCATGCTATACGACATGATTAATTACTTTGTCGTAAGAAGATATTTAAAAATTTAATGATTATCATTTTAATTATTAAAAAGCCATGTGATGTTTATAAAATGACAATTAACTTTTACGACAAATGTTCAGTTATTTTTGTCGTATAGTAAAATTTCTTAAATAAACATTTTAGTTTATTGCAGTTTTTTAATTATGATTATTTAATTTCCTTAAATAGCAATAATTACTATCCTATCAATCATTTATTGTCCAGTCGTACTGGTTTACGACAAATAAAATGAATGTCGTTTTATACAATAAAATTTTAATAATTATGTCTTTTCTTTCTTCCTTAAACTAAAATTAATTCATGTTTTTATATATTATATGATATTGAAGTCTGCTTTTTTATTAATATATTTTCCTTCTCTTTCTAATTTAATTAATTTTACTTGAAAAATATTTTATTGATGAATGAATGAAGAATAAATTCTGTCTGTATTGTTTTTTTATTATTCATTTGGTGGGTTAATTTGATTAATTTTCTGTCATTCATTTTTACACGGTTTTTATGAATAGTAATATCTGTTTTTTTTTTATATAGTTTTATATCTCTTGTGTTTTTTTTTTTTTAATTTTTTGCACAATTTTAAAATATTTTTTTTTGTTTTATTTATTTTTTGTGGGTCATTTATCACGTTTTTCTAAATACAAAATTTTGTATCAGTCTGTTAAAAGAGTTTTTTTTTTCATTTGGAATTCGGAAGTCATTTTTTTTGTAGTAATCAATTGTAGTAAATAGTATAACGGTTATACGATGATGGAGGAGGTTTTTTTTTAATGAAATATTGAAATAATTAATTTGAACATGAAAAACGCGACAAACTGAGTAATACTTGAAAAGAACAAAAAGTTTATTATTAGTTTTCATATAAGTTTTATAGGGGAATACGTATAATAAAATCCGAAAGCTGAAATCCCAAAAATTCATAATTCCAAATAAGACAAAATCCCAAAATCAATTTTAAAAATATTTCCAAATTTTAAATATCTCAAACTTTTAAAATTGTATGTATTTGTAAACCATTATAAAGTTAGATGAAGTTCAGGCTAACGAAGGTTTGAGATTCAAGGAGATTAGGGCTGCCCAACTATTCATTGGTTAGTGCAGGTTAAGTTCGCCTATTGAAAAAAATTTGTGGTTTTTGGTTAATGTTTGAATGAAATATTATGTTAATGTATGAATGTTACATGTTATGCTATATGTAATCAGCTAGGCACTTGCTATGTTAGATGGTACCTTTTATGTTAAGTGTTAATTTTTTGTTAGTTGCTATTTGTTATAAGAGCTATTGCGTGTTAATAAAAAGCTTACGTATGTTGAAAGTTTTGTGGTTGAAATATGTATCTTAGAACTTTTAAAGTTTAATTTAAAATCTGAAAATTTGTATATACAGGTTTTTGGGTCGGAAAGAAATCGTGGACTTAAAATTTTTATTATTTATTTAAACTTAATATAAGTAAATATTTGTACGATTTAACCAAATTCAAGAAGAACATTAACATCTTTCTTCTAAATATCCCATCCAACTTTCTCCATCTCCCATAATCCAGATATTCCAAATAACTTTCACCATAATCCTAAATCCTTCCATATCCTCATCCCTTTAACCAAACTGTACATTTGTATTACAGGTTCCCTCCTAAAGTTTGGTTCAAAAAGGGTGTGGTTTTGGTGTGTTAAAATCATACACTACTCAAAGAAACACCGCATAGTTTCAATGGGTGGCTTTCGAGCTTTCCATTCCCTCGAAAAAAAAGAACAAAAAAAATTTTAACTTTTTTGTTCTAAAATTGAAACAGTTTGATTGATTGATTAAAAATTTTCTGTACGTTATGCTTCTTGAGAACTTGTGTTGATACTATAAACAGACTTGAAATTTCTTAACCCATGTCGGCCCGACGGTTGGTCAAAAAAAATTTTGAAAGCAAATTTCGTCGAATTGTGTGAAGTATACTACTTTACAAAGCTAAAAGGAAAGTCCTAAAAAAATTTTGAGTTCTGTTAACCCATTGCGAGCCAACAGCAGGGTAATCCTTATGCTTATCCAAGGTAATAAATTATTATTGGAATCTTTTGATTTATACCTTAGAATTTTGTATTTTGGAATATTTTTTAATTTTTAAAATTTTAAACTTTGGAGTTTTTAATATAAATTATTTTATATTTAAAATTTAGATTTTTGGATATAAAATTTTTATTTTTAAATATCAGCCCTAATCCATGTTAAAAAATATAAAATTAAAAAACCATTTTAACTCAAATTAAATCAATTTTAAGGTTCATTTTCAATAAAAAACTATACTTTAATTTAATTAATTTAATTGTAACTAAAAATTGACGAAAACTTTAAAAGCATCAAACAAGCTTTA
Organism: Dolichopus griseipennis; assembly: GCA_963082915.1. Classification (NCBI taxonomy): domain Eukaryota; kingdom Metazoa; phylum Arthropoda; class Insecta; order Diptera; family Dolichopodidae; genus Dolichopus; species Dolichopus griseipennis. The sequence continues at coordinate 103,989,261 of OY720443.1, read as the reverse complement.
TAAAATTTTATAAAAACTATTTTAATTATTTTATATGCCGGTTTTCTTTAATCAGATTCTACTCATTTTGAAATATACATCCAAATTAAGTATTTTTAAAATATTCTTTAAGATATTATTCTTAATCCATTCAACTTAAACCGCATTACATAAATATTAATAAATAATATTAATTTTTTTTTAATAAAAATTAAAATAAATCTAAAAAAAAATAAAATTTTAAATTATTTCAAAAGTTTTAAAGTTCCGGGTTATATTTCATTTATGTCTGATGTATATGTGTGATATATTTATTTGTCTCATCATTATCAGAATTAATTATTTAAATATAATTTAAATATAGGAAAGGAATAAAATAATTTTCATAAATAATTATTCAAAAATAAATTTTCTTTTCTATTAACATTAACAAATTTTTTAAAAAAACAAGAAATTTTGCAAAAAAAAAAAAAAAAAAACAAAAATTGTGTTTTTTTGAACAAATTATTATTACCTTAACCACTTTTCGAAAATGATCAAGTTCACCTTCGTCCATTAACAATCAGAGAATTTTTATAAAATCAAAATTTTAATTAAATTTTGTCTTTATCTGTTGTTTTTTTTTTTTTTTTTTTTTTTTTTTGAATTGATTGAACATTTAATTAGGTTGAAAAAATTTGATACTAAACATAAATATCTCATAGATATAAAAAAAAAACAAAATTAATAAATAAATAGTATGCATAAAATTAAAAATACATTGAAACATTTAAAAGACGACATTAAAAAAACCTAAATTTTAAAAATACACTGGGTATCAATAATTTGTGGTTAATACATTTTGATCATTAATTCCTTTATATAGTATCTATTTATGCTAAGTTTTAAGAGCCATGATCATTCACCAAGTCATTTGAACTAAGCTTCGATTTCTTTAATCGTTAAATTCACTAAGCCGTTGATTACTCGGCTGTGCATATGTTAATTTTGTGCGCCTTCTATCTTACACAAGAGTTATATATATTTTTTTTATATAATCTTTTTTTATATTACGATATAATTATACAATTTTACGATATTATTTTTATTAGATATGATCTGACTGGATTTTGAGGCCAAAACCTTCAACTTGAAATCTCGGCATATTAACTACTACTCCATGTGTTAGATTTGGACAGCAAATGTCATAGATAAGGTATACAACAAATTAATTAATTACAGTGTTTGGTAATTCAATGATCAGGGCCACATTTCATAAATATTGACAGGGTAAAATTTGACAAAGTTGTCACAGTAATCTGACAATTTTATTTTTAAGAACCTTTAATTACTCTGAATTTTGATTAAATTGTAGTTTCTACAACTTTTCGCCTATAAATTGTCGGATTGTCAATTTTTATGAAAAAGAGCACAGTAACTCAATAATTTTGCACCCAACTGTAAATAAAATTATACAAATTGTCTTTTTATACATTTAAATCATCAATAAATTTAATCAAACATTAAAATTTAAAATTATAAAACAATTTGGAAAAAAAAAAACGAATAAAGTACAAATTAATAAAAAGAACTACAAAATAAAAAAACAGGTGTATTACCTAAAAAAAAAAGTATAATAAAAAAAAATTTATTACCATGCTTGAGTGATAAATTGAAATTTTATTAAAGATAGAAATTCAAAAATTTTTAGATTTATCAAAAAATAAAACAAAAATCGAAAAAATGCCCCTACAAGGCAACTGGTTAATTTTTGAAGTAATGAAATTAAATGATGTTTTGTATGACTTCACTTCTAATATAAAACAAATTTAATAAAATGTGATCATTATTAATTTTTTTTTTGTATTTGTTATCAGTGAATTATTTCTTAACGGTACTTAAAAGATCAAGCAAAACATCGCATAACTGCTGTTTGACTCATTTTGAAGCGCAAAAGAATCGAACAGCAAAAAGAAAACAAATAACACCTAATTAATATTTAAATTAATTAAAAATAAAAATTTTGAAATTTCAAATTAATTGATTATAATCGTTTTTACTGACTATTAGATAATTATAAATATAAAATGATAATTATTAATTAGAAAAATCATAAGCAGTTATTTGGGTATTAAAATATTTATTAATTTTTTTTTTTATAATTTTTAAAAATTTTAATGTTAGGGAGCGATCTGAAATTTTGAATGGTCTACGTTACGTTGATTTCCAGTTTATTATATCGACGTGTGTCACATTTTCTTGTGCGATGTCCCTTTGAATAGTATGAGACCTTAATACACCAAAAACCAAGTCCTTTCTAACTTTAGGATGGAGACTTTTGATATAAATTCAGAGTTCGGTTGTGAAGTTAAGAATGTGACAGAATTAGGTTCTAGTTACACAAAAGTAGAGTTTAGTTTCGCATATAACAGTGCAGAAGGATTTAGGAATTTCGAGTGACCACTGTGTTACAAATAGAAAATTTTGTACAGAGGATAATAATGTTGAAGGATTTAGGAATTTCGGGTGACCACTGTGATACAAATGCAGGGTTTGGTTTCGAAAATAAGCATTTGGAAGGATTTAGAGATTTATTGATTTGCGATGAAACCTCCGATACAAATGCAGAGTTCGGTTTTGAGGATAAGAATTTTGAAGGATATGCAGATTTGGGGTTAGATCTGTGATAAGACTGAAAAGTTCGGTTTTGAGGACAACAATGCAGAAGGATCTAAAGATTTCGAGGGAACCTTGTGTAACAAATAGAAAGTTTGTTTTAGAGCATAACAATGTGGAAGGATTTGGGAATTTTAGGTTTAGGATATTTAGGATTGTCGAATCATGAGTGATGGTGAGTTGGAAAGGATATTTAGAAGAAAAATGTTATTGTTCTAATTAAATTTAAAAATTTTAGCACTTTGATTGATTGATTTAACTTTTGGAACATTACAAGTTTCAGTCAATGTGATATACTTTAAAGAAACAATTTAAATCAATTTTCTTTTCTAAAGAAGCAAACTGCGATTAAATAGTGAGACATATACCTAATATCTCATAATGTAATATACTGTTATATAAAGCCAATCCATTCTTTGATGCTAATTATAAAAGAAATAAATATCTGCCAAAAAAAGTACAAAAAATTTCACATTCATCCTCCCGCATCAACTAATTAATAATAAAACAAAAGATTTACCTAATTTCTTCTTTAATTTACCACATATTGAATAATCATCCCGAAAAAAAGTGGTGACTTATAAAACACTCCAATTTTTTGATTTATTTTCTATTCCATTTTTTTTTTTTTTTTAGAAATTTTATGGTCAATTATTGAATAACTAAATTTTAATACCCGTATGACTATAGGTGAAAAGGGTATACAAAATTTGCCATTACGTTTGTGACACACAGAGAAGGAAGGGGAACGGATCAAAATCGAAAAGTAAATCAATCTAGCTATTTGTGTCCGTCCATTCGTTCAGACGGTGGCTCAAAAAAGAAAGGAGCTTGGATTTTGAAATTTTCACAAATTCGTTTTAATGCAATAGCCGTCATCGCTATTTTGAAATTCAGCCAGTTTGCCAGTACCTGCCATACAACTTCTTTTTTTATATGAGCCTTTATTCTATACCTAGTAAAGGTGGATGACTGAAATTTTGTCAATAGCAGTTAACTTTAATGGCCAACGTCTGAATAAAATGAAGTTGATGTAGTGTAAGAGGTTCGAGGAGCTGCCTTTCAACTTTTATTTTCTTTTGTTAATAACTGAAAGCCTTATAAGGTGTGTATTTAAAATTTTGTCAAAAGTAATTAACCCGATGAATTAATGTCGATATTACAGTCATACGGGTATCCCAGAATTGTCACAGCTCTACTCTTCCTCGTTATCTATATATATAAAAGCGAATGTTTGTTTGTATGTAGCGAATAGACTCCTAAACTGCCCAGCCGATTTTCATGAAAATTTGTACATAAGGGTTTTTGGGTACGGAAAGAAATCGTGGCCCAAAAATTTTGCTCTAACGGACCGCCAAGTTGGGGCTGTGGTGCAAGTATTTAAACTTCTTTGTTCTAAAATGAAAACGGTTTGACCGATTGACTTCAAATTTTGTATACGTGATGCTCCTTGAGAATTGAGTTGACACTATTACCAGTTTTGGAATTTGTTAACCCATGTCGGGCCGACGGATGGTCAAAAAACATTTTGGGTCCAAATTTTGTCCGATTTTACGAAATTCTGCTTTGGCTAAAAAGAAAGCCCCAAAAAAAATTTTGTTGAGTTCCATTAACCCATTGCGGCCCAACAGCTTTTTGTAGGTTTTTTCAATACTTTGCTCTAAATTATAAACGGTTTGACCAATTGACTTCAAATTTTGTATACGTGATCATCTGTGAGAATTGAGTTGACACTATTAAAAGATTTGGAATTTGTTAACCCATGTCGGCCCGACGGTTGGTCAAAATAATTTGGGCAGCTAATATAGTCAAAATTTGCGAAGTACTGCTTTGGCTAAAATGAAAGCCTCAGAAAAATTTTGTTTAGTTCCATTAACCCATTGCGGCCCAACAACTTTTTATAAAGTTTTTGGTTACTTTACTCTAAATTAGAAACGGTTTAACCGTTGTGTGAAGCAACTTGAAAATAGAGTTGAGTCTGTTAACAGTCGGTCCTACTATTAGTTGTCAAAAAAATTTTTTGAAGTAAATTACGTCAAATTTTGGAAAAAAGTTTGTACTGCTTTGAATTACAGAAAGTTTTAAAAATTACTAGAATAATCCTAGAAAAATCGTTTTAAAAAAATTGCTTTCATACATTTTAAAATTTACATGTGAAATTTTTGTGTTAAAATTTTGCAGCAACATCAACTTCAATTAAAACTCCATTGAGAGGCGCAGCAACGCGCACCGGGTATTAGCTAGTATCTAATACTAAAGTAATGCAACTTAAAAAAAAAGTTTAAAATGAATTTGTGATTATGATGCGGTTATCACATTCATTTTTTTTTTAAAAATGTCTAACTTTTTATATAAATTTTGTGTCAGCTATTTTTTTTTAAACTTCATCCGCTTTTTCTCAGTTTGTTGTTTTTAAGTCTGACCGTGTTTTTTTTATTTGATATTGACAAGGTGTGGGTGATAATAGTTTTGGCACATGTCTATTTAATATTCTTAAATTTTTAATATATTCAATATTAAAATCGAGAAATTTAAGATGTTTTCAAATATCGCTTCAAAAAAACACAGTTTTAATGTTAAAATGTTAAAAAAAAAAAAAAAATTTATAGTAAATAAACAAAATTTAAAAAAAAACGTAAATGAATTTGAAATTTTTTGTAACAAATTGGCTAATTATTATTATGTGGTATCATTTAATGATTATGCAATATAGATTTGAAAAAAAAAAATGAAAGTTATTTTAAACAGTTAATTAAAGTTATAATAGTACAGGTAATTGGATATTAAAGTTTTAATAGTAAATACATTTATGAGTACTTAAAAAAATACAAATTAATTATATACGTATAGGTAAAAATCAAAAAAAGTCTTATGAGTACACAATTGCTTTCAGGGTGTCTTGTAGGAGAATTTTGAAAACAAGTTCTTGTTGATGAACTATGTTAGGAAAAATTACAGTGGCAAAGTGTCGAATGAGTTCAATCAATCTTGTAATCTAACTTGCCCTATCTAGGGTTCTGTGAAGTTTTGGGGATATAAACAAAACCGGACCGACAAGTCTTCTACCAAATTTGAAGGTTCTATATTTTTTGGCTTTGAAGATATGCTTGTTTGCCCTATTTTGAAACTTCCAGAATCCTAAGTTATGGTCCGACTTGACCCGTTAGTTAATTCACCCACCTTTCTTTTGTTGTAATTGCATATGTATGCGGAATAACTGAATTATGACTAGTTTGTAATACAATGTACATACAACCTCTCTACTACAATGTGAAATATTTGAGTAGCTACAAATTATACACTAGCTACAAGTTATACACTATCTGCGTATATAAACAATATTGAATGTATACCCGCCTTTGCATACCGAACCTTGTAGCCGTTTGTTTATATAAAAATGTTGAACCCTTGACTATCTAGCAGTACAGTATATCTACAATTTTAGAGTCAAGGTAACTTTTTGTAAAAAAAATTTTTCAAGATAGCATCATAATGTTTTTAATTATCAAGAAAAGGAAGTGACAGATATCCTCTAATTGACTCAAGTGTTAATTTTGATCAAGAATATATTTGATATATTTTCATATATGTAACGTATTTCATTTTAGTGGCTACAAACATTATACCAAAATCTAGACCTAAGCTTTTTAGGTGTAAGTTATGAAAAAGGAATAAACAAATTATAATAATTAAAGAATAACAAATTTACCTTAAATAGTATTTAATTTTGCGAGTCACTCTGTACTTTACACAAAAAATTTTGTAATTAGTGTAGAAAAACTATAACAGAGTGTAAATATTAAAATATTTGTACACCACGCCTTTAAACACAAAAGAAAAGGGAAGAATACATTTGGAATAACATTTTTTTTTTATTCCTTTTCCACTCCTTTAAAGAGTATAGGGCATTCACCAAGTTTATTTTAAACTAGGCTTCAGTTTCTTTAATCATAATATTCACTAAGCCGTTGATTACTCGGATATAGCTATTGTATAAGGTTATGAAATATGAATGCAGAAATGTTAACTTTGTGCGCCATCTATAATCTTACACAAGAATTATTTATATATTTTTATTAAATCTTATTTTATATTACGATATAAACTATTACGATATAATTATACAATTTTACGATATTTTTTTTATTATATATGATCTGACCGGGGTTTGAACCCGAGACCTTCCACATGAAAGGCAGCGTCTTTATCACTACGCCATTGGTCAGATTTTGGAATAACATGGTTTTATTAAATTAAAAAGAAAAACATATTATTAAACTACCGCTCTATAAATTAGGAAAGAATTGGTGAGAAGTCTAAATATATTAAAAAAAAAAATATCCAATTGTACCAAATTTCGAACATGACAAAATCCCAAAAAAAATAATCCAAGGGCAACTTTAAAATCATTTTAAAGATTTGAATGTTGATTTTATAATCAGAGTCTCTCAATCATTTGTTTAGTGGAAGCTTGAACGCTGCAATTACCTCTATTAGAAACCTCCACAATTAATGTATTTAAGTTTGGTTATGTTGAATTAATTTATGAGTGACTAAAAATGTATGAATGAGCGTAATATACAAGGCATCATGAATGTATGAACCATCAACTTTAATGTAATTTTATCTGTTATGCACCTTTTTATGATATTTTACATGTAGTTTTTATATTAGAACCCAATAGTTATGTTAGAGGTTTGCCTGTTATGGTGGCCGCAATATTTATGAAAAGTAAACAAATGATTGCTTGAATGAAACTTTAGGGTGAGACGAGTGATATAAATGTTTGGAGTTTAGTTTCGAGGATATAGAAATTTGGAAGAATTTGAAAATTTTTGGTTTAGGATATTTAGAATTGCCGGATTATGGAGGATGGGGAATTAGAAAGGATATGTAAATGCCCTTCTTAAATTTAATGTGATTGATTTAATTTTAGAACATTGCAAGTTTCAATCATTGTGATGCCAACGGTTATGTTTGAATTTACCTGTTAGGTTATCCGTAAAGTTAATGAAAATTTAACAAACGATGGAATGGATATACTGGTATGTAAAAAGCGTTAGGGAATTTATTTAATCAAATTTCCTTAGTGAAATAAAGGATTTAAACTAAATTACTTTAAACTCATTTGTAAAAATTTTAATGTTTAAATTATTTTAATAAAATTCGATTAAAAAAATTCAATAAATAAGAATAATAAACAATGTAAGTGGATTATTAAAATTCCGGCAATAAAATCAGTATCCGATTCAATATTTACATTTAAAACATTTTCAAAACAAACAAATCCTCTTTTTACTTCCTATTCATTATCATTTTGTCCTCTGTCTGTTCCAATCCCTAACAGTAACGCATACAGTTAATATCCTTCCGGAACAAAACCCAATAATAACACATACTTAATTATTTAGTTCTTTCAATGTATTCTGTCTGCTATTTTCAACAATTTTATCCTTTTTCGGGTAATGAACAAAATCCTTTTATATTAATGTCACTGACCACAATCAAAAAAACAACAACAAAAATAAAAAACAAATCCTACATGACATATGAATGTCCGAATTTCTGGACAATTAAATGATTTGATTAATTGAATTCAATTATCAGTATTAAAAACAAAATAAAATAAAAAAATTAACAAAAGTTCTGACCAAAATCCTATGGGAGAAAATTAAAATCAAAAAAAAAACGAATTTATTTTAAATTTAAATATTTTAAATTCAATTTAAATTAAATAATTAATTTATATATATACAAATATATATAGGTGCACCCTCAAAATCCCAGGCGTTTGTTTTATTTGAAAATCAAAAAAAAAAAAAATTAAATCAAAATATTGAATTTTCTCACTTTTATAGCGTATATTTTCAAAAAATTTTGAAAAAATGTGCCTATATATTGTTTCATTCAGTCCTTCCATCCCTTCGTATGTTTACAAAACTTCTGAACCGTTTGAAATAGAAGAATGAATTAATATGTACGAATTAATATGTAATAATAGAAAAAATTATTTCATAGAAGAACTTGTTTCTGTAGCCCCAGGCGCTACGGTGCTGGAGTTTCCAAAATCAAGAAAAGCACTATATTTAAACTGTTTTACAAGTTTTACAATTTAAACAAAAGTAAAAGACAGCTGCTTTTCTTAACTTTGTAAATATATGTAAAATAAATATGCAGGGTTGCCAAACATTTTTTTAATTTACCGTTATGCGAAACTGAATTTTTGCAAAATTATGAACTTTCATATCTTGTGAATGGATTAAGTTAGAATCTCAAAATTTTGGGAAAAGCTAGACATTAGAATGAAATTAGAATGAGTGATTTAAGATTCTTTTTTTGTGACGCTCAGTTTTTAGCAGCTGTAATGGTGTCCAAATTCGAAATTAAGCTATTTTTGAACACCTGTAACTTGAATACCTGTCAAAATTTTGTTTTAAGCAATATACAAAAAATTTAATTCCAAATATGATATTTAATCAGAATAAGAAACATTACAGAACTTCAGAGTTATTATTATCATAACTCACATTTTTTATCAAAAACACAGTATGAAACATTGTGCAGTTTTGGAAATGTGCTTTTTTAAAATCCCTTGGCTTTTTTCATCACTTGATTTTTACTGTTTTTTTATTTAAATACGCAATTACCACCAATTTTTAACCTCAAAGCAAATAATTAAATAAAAACAAATATATAAATTTAACTTAAATTCAATATATGTATTTATTTTTAAATATATATATAGAACAACTATTTAAATGTTGTATATTTTTAGGAAGGGAATATACCATTTATCTGATATACATATATTTAAGGTCAATCGAATTTAATTTTACATTCTATCAATTATTTAATTTCAAATTGGTGAAAAAAATTTAAAAATTACAAAAGTCACATACTAAAAATAAACTGAAAAAAAAAACTGGTTCAATTTTAAATACAAAATCAGATTATTAAAGCGGTTTAGTGGTCTAGTTAAATGCAAAATATTATTACATAATATTTGGTAACACAATGAATCTGAAGATGTTCGCAAATTATGTAATTAAAGTATTCCCTTTCGATTTCCAATTCAATATCTGTTCAAAAATTGCTACTGAACTTAAAAAAAAAAAAATTTAAAATTATCATACCAGGTCAATTGTATCATTATCCCTTCTTAAATCAATCTACCCGTTTCATATCATCACTTCTGATCTTCTTTAAATGAAATTTTTCATTAATTTTTATACACGTTGTTTCAGTGATAAATACGAGAAAAAATAATAAAAACTCTTTTGCGGTATGTGATAATGGAATTTTTTTTAATATACAATTTAACAAATTGGTTGTTGAAGGAATGCTGTGCTAAATTACCTTAATTCGGTACCCCAATTTTAATTTTGATAAATTTTGTGTAAAGGTATAATGGAATTTATATTTCGTATCATCAACCGAATCATCAATTAATAAAAAATCGGATTTATTTATTTCCACATACACATAAAATGTGATAAGTGGATCCGCCTTTATTTCTATTTTTTTTATCCAATCGAGAGTATCGGGTTCAGCTCTTCCATTGAAAGGAGGACGTCCTAACCACTACACCTTGGGTCAGATTATAATTAAAATCTTCTGTTAAAAAGAAGTAAAAAAAAAATTTTTTTTGCTCCGCCTAAAAATTTTCAACGAGAAACAAATTGCCTAACAGATTCTTATATCTATAGAATAGAAGTATTTAAGTGGCGCAAGACAGTCTTTTGAAAATTATTCGTTATAATACTCGCATGAGTGTTATGAGTGTATGTTCTTTCAAATGTGTTCCCTAAAGTACAATATACTTATGTGTGCGATGTGTTAAGTTTTGAAAGAATGTTCACATATTTTTTACAAATATCCCCAACCTTCCCAATCCTCGCCAAGCCCTACAATCCTAAGTTTTCTAAACTGAATACCTCAAAATCCTTTTTGATATATTTTCGAAACAAAACTGTCTTATTCTAAAATTTGTTAAAAAAGGTCAGTTTTATTGTGTTTAAGTCTCATACAAACCATAGAACTTAGTCCGGCCTAAATGGATGATTTTCGATGTCTTCCATTGCTCCTCGTAAAAATAATGTGACATTAAATATATGTACCTTTATATCATAGCTTTAATAAAGAATACAAGTATATTTGAATAATTAAATTGATTAAAAAAAGTTTTTTTTTTTTAAACGAGGAACACTGGAAAGCATCGAAATTTTAGGATGGAGCTTTTGATACAAATGTAAAACTTTTGGTTTTGAGGATAGGAATTGGGATAGGAAACTTTAGGAATTGGAATTAGGATAACGGATCAAACTCAAATATAGATCATAATGCTTCTCCAACTCCTTTCCAAATTTAATATTTTTGAAAAATACTCACTCGAATTCAATTCACATAATCACGAATTTCAGTGCTTTCAAAATTAGCTTTTACCGTTAAATATTCACTATAATTTATTAATCATATGTAGAATTAATTGGAAATATATATGTATGTGACGATGATTTTGGGCACTGATGATATAAAAAAAAAAGGTAAATGGTATATTTAAAAATTATTAAGATGAGTTTATTCCTGCTGTTTTCTGTCATTTTTTTTATAATTTCTTACTTTGCTTGTACACAGCTGAAGAATGGAGGCTTTTCAAAATTTGCAATTAATTTTACCCAAAAAAAAAAGGAACAGAATGTTGATATTTTTTTAATAAATTAATAAGTAATAAATTTTATTTTTATTACAAAATCTATAATAGCCCGCTAGGAATAATAGCATTTATACATATTGATAGTTTTTTTTTTTTTAAATCATTAATGTTTATTTATGTAAATCACAAATAATGTGCTATAAATTTAACACATTGATAAAAAAAAAAAATACAGTGATTGGAAACGCATGCTATTAATTTTATTCACAAAACAGAATATTGAGGTGGAGATTAAATCCAAAAAAAAATAAACCAATTTAATGTCTGACCCCAAAAACAAATATCATAAAAAAAAAAAAAAAATTAAATTGATTAAATAACAATTTATGATATTACTATAAAATACATAAACAATAATAATAAATTTTGTTGTTATCACAATATATAATTGCCTACATTTTCTTTTTTTTTTTTAAATTTTTTATTTCGCAAATAAAGGGTTAAAATCATTTTTTTTTTAAATAATTAACTATGACAAATATAAAAATGATTTTATGATTTATAAGTAATTATAATGAATAATAAATTAAAAAAATTATCAAAAGTAATAAAAATTTTAAAAGTTTATTAAATATTAAAAGATTTTTGACCCAATACAATCATTGACCTGGGCTCTATTGCACCAGGACTTATAACTAATCAAATAATCATTTTTATACCCGTATGACTATTAGTCAAAAGAATATACTAAATTTGCCATTACGTTTGTGACGCAGAGAAGGAGGAGGGGTAAATATAGACTCAAGTGTAGGCATCGGATTACAATCGAAAAATAAATCGATTTAGATATGTATATCCGTCCATTACCTATTAAAGCTAGGCGTGTGAAATTTTGCAAAAAATAGTTTAGTTTTATTGCCAAAGATTATGCAAAATTTGATTGTTCTACTACAGTGGGTTCGAGTAGCTGCCATACAACTCCTTCTTTAATATGCATTACACTACATCTATATGTGTGTATGAAATTTTTCCAAAAGTAATTAACCGGATGATATAATGTTTATATTACGGATATCCTAGAGTTGACACTGTCTTCTCTACTATACTCTTCCTCGTTTTGATAAGATATTATTTTTTAATTAATCGAATTTCATTAGTTTGTTGTCAAATATAATATTGGTGTAATATAAATTAATCAAAAAAATTATAATTTGATAAGTGATAAGTTGTTGGGTGCAATAGAACCCTGATGAATCATATATGAATCTTTTAAGATCTAACTAATAACAGAGAGTGAACTTATTCATTAAAAACTGTTGATTAACATTGTAATTGTAAAAGTACTTAATCGATTCCAGGCCTCGATGTTGTAGTATGAATAAGGATATGGCTTACTTAACAAAGCGAACCGGATTCAGTTCCCGTACAGGCCATAAAATATTTAATTAAAAAAAATTAAAATTGAAAAATTAAGTTTTCTAACAAAATCTCCTTGATGACCAAAATTTAATTTAACAAGTAAAGAAACAGTCAGTCGGTGCAACCGACTTAGAAATACCCTACACCTATTTGGTTCAAATTTAAGGACATATCCATAAGTCATTTTATCACCATAGAAGCTGTTATTAATTTGATCGTAAGACATAGCTAACCAAATTAACTGTATAATACTAAAAACATTTTCAAATTACCCTATCTATTAAAAAATATTACAAATTCTTACTAATTTATCTATTTAAAAATATTTAAAAACAAACAAACTTGAAATAAATGAAAATATATTTATTCCAATTCAATTACAAAATGAAAAAATTCTAATTATTAAATTTTGTGATAAAAAGATAATCAAAACATAATATATCTAATAATCCAAATTTTTAAAAATTGCAATTATTTTAAATGGTTAGTTTATATACCTAATAAAAAAGCTTATATACGCAAAATATGCAATAAATGTATTTCTAAAATACAATTAAAAGTTTACACCTTTTCATATAATTCATTTAAATATAAAAATAAATTTTACATAAATGCAGCAAGTACCATTGAACATAGCTGAACCACTACAATTAAGTCTAGATTTCGGAGACACATAGGACATAGGAAATATATTCTTTGGCTTCGAAATTAAACTCGACCACAACCAATTCCCATGGTACTTTCATTACTAGTAACCTACTGTTAAATTTCATCAAAATACCGGCATTATTTTTTGAGTTACGGTGTTTGTAAGATATATGTTTGTTAGTCCTTGAACTTTTCAAGGGTTCCAGGACCCGAAATTATGGTACGATTTCGCCCATATGCAGTCCCGTCATACTTTCAATACTAGTTAACCCTTGTACACAATTGGAACGCTCTATCTTAATTTTAAGTTACTAGTTTTATTAATTTCGATGATAAGCTTTTACACATTGGGGGGTCTAAGAGAGGTTCTGAACCACCACTCCAATTGATCTTAAATTAGGGGGGCACGCAAGAAATAGTAAAGAACACCCTTGTGGCAAATTGGAAGCTTCTACATTTGTTTCAAGTTACTATCTTTATTGATTTCGAAAATATGCTTTAAGGGCCTAAGAACTGAGTGGCTGGTCCCCGATCCACTACTCCAATGGGGCCCAAATTTCTAAGACACTTACGAAATAGGAAGGGACACCCTGATACCAAATTTGGAGGTTCTATCTTCATTGGTTTCGGAATTATGCTCGTTTGGCCTAAATTCGATCAAAAAGTTCTAAGTTCCGAACCCATTGTCCAATCCTCACCGTACGTAATCACCGCCGTAGTTTCGCTGCCAATAACCTACAGCACAAATTTCATGAAGATAGCCTCATTAGTTGTTGAGTTATCGTGATTTTTTATATATGTTCCTTAGCCCTGACATCGATTAAAAGGTCCGGATTCCAAACCGTTGGGCTGATTTCGCCCTTATATAGTCCGCGCTGTACTTATAGTACTAGTTAACCCTTGTACACAATTTGAACGTTCTATCCTAATTTTAAGTAACTATTTTTAGTAATTTCGATTATAAGCCTTTAAAACTTGGGAGGTCTGAGAGGGGTACAGAACCACCATTCCAATTGATCCCAAATTAGGGGAACACGCAAGAGATAGTAAAGAACACCCTTGTGGCAAATTGGAAGCTTCTACATTTTTTCAAGTTGTTATCTTTATTAATTTTAAAGATATGCTTTAATGTCTTCGGAAATGTGTGGCTGGTCCCCGACCCACTACTCCAATGGGACCCAAATTCACAAGACACTTAGGAAATAGGAAGGGACACCCTGATACTAAATTTGGAGGTTCTATCTTCTTTGGTTTCGGAATTATGCTCGTTTGGCCTAAATTCGATCAAAAAGTTCTAGGTTCCGAAGCCATGGTCCAATCCCGACCTTACGCAATTCCCGAAGTAGTTTCATTACTAGTAACCTACAGCACAAATTTGATGAAGATAGCGTCATTAGTTGTTGAGTTATCGTGATTTTTTATATTTGTTCGTTAGCCCTGAAACCGATCAAAAGGTCCAGAATCCGAACCCATGGGCCGATTTCGCCCATATGCAATCCCCGCCGTACTTTCAGTCCTAGTAACCTACAGTTAAAATTTCATCAAGATAGCTCCATTATTTTTTGAGTTATCGTGCCTACGGACGGACGGACGGAAGGACGGACGGACGGACGGACGGACATGGCTATATCGACTAAGGCGGTCACGCTGATCACAAATATATATACTTTTCCATATCTAGCTCGCTTCCTTTAGGTGGTTACAAACACCATACCAAAGTTAATATACCCCTTTACCTATTCTATAGTTGTAGGGTATAAAAATATTAAATATATAACATACACAAAACAGTTATTATTACTTAGCACGGCCTAGTAGTTAGAATGGGATATGCTATCCCCAATATAAAACAACAAAAACTTATTCGATTCTGATTATAATGATCAAAAAGTGTGGTCCTTTTAAAATCGATTTATGATAAAAACACAATCATTTACGTCATTTTGGTACAAAATGACAACTGCTTGACTATGCATAAAAGGTTAAACCTATATAGTTTATATTTTGGTACAACGCGTTACGTTTAAGCACTTTTTTATTATATATTCTTATTTTAGATGTTTCTTTCAAAAAATGCAATTTACGAAAATTATTTTTATTTTAAAATAATAATAGATAACTAAACAAATTTTCATTTCAATTTTTAATCTTTTAAAAGAGCTCACAAATTTTTTTTAATATTCTTCTCAAACTCAAATACAAACTCGTATAAGTGAGAAACCAATCCGTCAAAAAAAAAAAAACAAAAAACTACAGATAATAAAAAATTACAATATTTTTTTTAATATTTTTTTTAAGGTGTATAAATATTTTACATTAATATATTCAAAGTTTATAAAATTCAAGGTATTTAGGACACCTACATTAGTTGTTATTAGGTAAAAAATAAATAATAAACGTAAGCTCTTCAACAGTTGAGTAAATAATTGCAAAATTATTACATTACTTTTGGAAGGGTAAAAAGAAACCAGTGAAATATAGTTCTCGGGGTCTTATTTCCTTTTCAGTTAAACTTTAAATTTATTGAGAAATAAAGAGCCGGGGAGTTAATACTAATGTATAGATGATATTCTGAAGATCTTCTAGTTAGAATCAAAAATGGAGTATAATGGTTCCCCAATTCGAGAATTTTGAATCCGACTTTAAAATCTATTTTAATTTAAAATTTTACCTACACATTAATTCGAAAGTATAGAAAACTACACTACTGACTTTTATTTCTCATTAAATGTGAGAAAAAAACAATAAAACACCCCGGAATCTTATTTATTTTTAACTAATGAGAAATAACATCCGA
The DNA here is from genome assembly GCA_963082915.1 of Dolichopus griseipennis. NCBI lineage: Eukaryota > Metazoa > Arthropoda > Insecta > Diptera > Dolichopodidae > Dolichopus > Dolichopus griseipennis. The sequence goes on along the minus strand of OY720443.1, from coordinate 103,973,110 downwards.
GTGCGATTTATTTCGCATGGTCTTTTTCCACAGCTCCTTTATAACTATTTTTTCATTAATTGCAATGTTTTTTAAAAATCCTATAAATTTAACTGTCAGTCGAAAAACAAATCAATTATTTAAACATAACCTTTCATTAGCAGAATATTTTAAAACATTCGTTAATTGACTAGTTTGTTAAGAACTTGATCCATTTTTAATTATTAATAAAATATTAAAATATAAATAAAAAATTTTTCGACAGACAATAGAAAATATTGTCTGATAATAATAATTCTTTGCCGCTTTGACATTTGGACTTATTATTAAATTATCGAAATATACTCGTACACTATATTTTTCTATTAGATATGATCCGACCAGGGTTTGAACCCAAGATTTTTCGATCTTAAAGCCGCCAATTTACCACTATATAGGTCAGATACTAAATTTTTTATTAACTTTGATGCGACAAACGCGGCAGCCGGCTGCATTAAGTTCGCGTTAAATTATTTCTTTAAATTTATATCTATTGACATTTAAAGTACCTGTTATAATACCCAAAATACATTAACCATGACCTTAAGTAATTATATTGTTTTTCTCTTTTTATGCATTCATTAATTCATTAAATGTTTTTTTTTTACTATCGAAGACATTTATTTTTATTTTTTTTTAACTTTAATTCCGATAAATAGTTATTTAATAACAAAATATCGTAATTTTTTTTTTTAAATGTCATAAAAATTACGTTTACATGTGAAATAATTATCACTTTTTTTAAATACATTCAATCTTTTTTTAATATTGAATACAAATTGAATATATAGATACTTTGTAGGGTGTACAAATAGATATATGCATTCAATATTTTTAACTGATTACTCAAAAACAATTTTTTTTTTACCTTCAATGTTAGGTATTTTTGGTTAATTATTATGCATTAGAAATTACATAATAAAAAAAAAATAAAAACAAATTACCCAAAATAATTGTTTAAAAAAATTAAAATCGCACACAATTAAAATTAACATGAAAAAAAAAAATAATTATTAATATTCCTATATAGATTCACACGCACCTATATTTTATTTTATTATCTTTGCCGCAAAATTTCAATAATTTCTAGATAATTTCTTTGATTTGTGATAACTTTTATAAATTTTATAAATAAAAAAAAATAAAAAAAATAAAAAAATTTTGAATATAATTTTTTCCAAACAAAATTATCTGCAACGCATCACGCATCACGCATCACTGTATTATTTTCTTTAATTATATTTATATTTTATTACGCCTGTCAAAATTTTAATGATTATTTACATGTTTGTTTGTTTGTTTGTTTGTTTATTTGTTTGCTCACTTATTTATTTGTATCTTATATAGTTAATCTATTTGTAAAAAAAAATATTTAAATATACAATAAATATATTAATGTAAATTAAAAGTATTTAAAATAAAAATATATGTTTATGAAGATTAAAAGAATTAATAAAATATTTAAAAATTATTATTTCATCTATTGAATTTTTAATTAATTTATATTTGAACTTGATAGTATCGAATATCGATGGATTGACATATCGATTGATTTGGTTGAATTTAAAAATTCATAATATAGATATTTGATTGGATTTAAAAATATTTAAAAATGACAGATTAAAATAGATTAAGATGTTATTGCAACAGTTTTATTTTTAATTAATTTGTTAATTTTATTTAAAAAAAATGTTATGTATGTAAATTTAAAAATTTTAATTTTTAACAGACGCTTGATGCTAATTAAATATTTGGACAAATTGTATTAAGTCATATTAATTTTGGAGTTAGTAAAAGGTTTTTAATAAGTTTATAACCGTTTGTATTGAAATTTTGAAATAGTGACTGCAAATTGTATATGCCAGAGATTGGCAAAGTATGAGAGTTATTCTTAACTTAAATTATCTGTATTTTTCTTTACTTATTTTTTTTAATGGAAATTTAGATAAAAGCAAACATAAATTAAAATGAATTATTTTTAGGTTTCAAGTCAAGATTTGCAGATTTGGAAATATTGGTATTTTCTATTAGAATTCTCTCAAATCTATTTACTGTGAATATTATCGGAGATAAATTTAACATATCTGAAGCTAGCTTTTCAAAATCTATAAACTTGAAATTGGAGTTTGTAGAAATTCAGGACGATGAATCATTATTTATTCAACATAAAGAATTAGAATCCATAATAGAATTTTGGAAAATTGCTTTGGATTCCAAATATCCAAATTATTAATTAGTTTCGAACATTGTATTTATTTTCGGAATCACTTATAACTGTGAATCATTTTATTTAACAATGAAGTTTGTTAAAAATAAATATCATTCGCAGCTAACAGACGTCATCTGAAATAAATTATTAAGGATAACACCAACAAGTTATCAATCCGATTTGAAAATAATATGATAAAAAAAATAAATTTCAGTACATGCTTTTTGGGAGATCTTGTGGCTCCATTAATTAACAGTCGTATTAAAAATATCCAAATTAAAACAAAGGGTGCAATAAACAACAGTTTATTTCTGTATAAGGAATTAATACAGGTAAATATTATAAAAAGCACAATATTCAAAATATATTTTACATAAAATCATTTCAAAACTAAATACATCAAAAAATTATGAAGAATATAGTAATACAAATAGTGCAATACAAAATAATTATTATTTCAAAGTGATCTTACCATAAAGTACTTTTCACATCATGTTTTTTAATAGGTACTTAAATTTTTTTTAATTAAAATGCGATTAGAACACTCACCTGAAAATAAAAAAAAATTGATAAATTAATTAAAAATCGCAAATTGATTAAAAAATTTAAATTTCTTTTAATATTCATTTTTCTACCAGATAGGTATAAAATGAATTACATAAATGGTTACATATAAACTTACAAAAAAATGACTCAGAACTTAATTTACAGAAATTCGCTAATTTATATTGTATTTACATTACAACACCGGTGGCAAATTTTTTTTTTTTTTTTTATTTTCATTTAAAAATTGCATCACTTATAATTATTTTAACAAAATGCTAAAATATTACTTATTTTAATTAACTAATTTCTTATTTTAGTTATAAAATTCTAAATTAATAAGATGTAGCAGACGTAAGTGTTAATAAATAATGATAATAAAATATAAAAAAAAAAAAATAATAATATTTGTGATACACAAATTATTTGATTGTTAATTCGATAAACGGATCTAATCAGAAGATTTTCTTATTTAATATTATTTGCATTTTTGTTTTTTTTTAATTTTATTTATTTTTCCAATAATTGATTTAAATTTCCTGGTTCAAAAGATTGTAATGAAGAATTTCAATTCAATAAAATTTATATTATGCAAAAAATACTCGTACAAACGTAGTTCTAATTGTACAGTGAAATTGCCATTTCGTTTGTAATGTGCAAAATATACACTCAACTGTATGGAACTGGTAAGAATTAAAATGTTAATCAATTTCTATGAAAGTGATCAAGCGTCAGTTTTTCGATCCGGACCTAGTAAAACTGGGTATATGAAATTTTGCCAAAAATAGTTAAATTAAATTTCATCAACTTCTAACATATTTGGTCATTCTGGCCTAACTTTTCGGGTAGCTGTTATAGAAATGCAAAATTAATATTCTTAAAATCAATCTAGATCTTTCAGTACTTTACTTAAGGTTCATTGCCCAATCTTTTTTAAACTTTCCTCTGAGATATCTTAGGTCATAAGTAAAATTTTAGCCTTATATAGGGCAAAGGCTTCAAAAACCCCTTTAAAAATGTAAGGGGCGAACTTACTTAACGTACATTATATATAACACAATATACCTTGTTTTAAGAGCTTTCTTTTTAAGTAAGTTGTCTCTATAAATTTATAAAAGGTTTTGAAGTCTTTAACGTCCCCATCGCTAACTCTGACCCATATAATGTTTCATTACGAGACCTAAGGTATAAATTACCAAAGTTTCAAAAACATCTTACAATGTAGCTAAAGTAAAGTACCTTTACCCAAATACTTTCCAAATTATTGCGAATTTCTCAAACCTAATTGTATTACATTCATTAATATTATGTTTGTGTGAGTATCCTACAGTTGGCATGCTATACTATATTTTTTTTTCTCGATTATATTGATATTTACAATTTAAAAAAAAAAATGTTGCTTATCGAATTAAATTTGACGCTTTGCACCTACTATTTTGAAATTTTTATTTATTATTTGATTAATTTAGAGTAAAAGAACATGAATATTCAATTTATTTAATTTATGAATTGTTTTTATTTTAAATTGAATTTGTAGAGTTCTAAGTTTATCCCCTGATATTAGTTACTAATAAATAGTTGAATTTAATAAAGTAATTTGTTTTAAAACAAGAATTCATACACAAAATGGTTAAAAATAGATTGAGAATCATCAGTATTATTTGTTTCATAACTTAAGAATTGAAATTGGATAAATTTCATAGGTATTTTTTTAAAACACTTTTAATATTCCAAAATTACATAATTGATCATTTTCAACTATTTTAAAAATATATACATATTTCTAAAAAAAAAATTTCAGTGTTTTTTGTATGTGTATATATTTATGATACAAAAATAACCTCTAAATTCTTTTAATCCATTTATTCAAACAAATTAAAAACATTTACAAAAAAAAATTTGCACAAAAATAATATACAAATTTTAATATATATTTTTTTTTAAAATTTAATATTTGCATAATAAATACTGTTAAAAAAAAATTAGTAAAATAAACATTTAAATACTATGTGGTATATTCTATATAAATAATATACAAAATACTACAAATATACTATATACTAGTAAACTAATTTTCAAAATATGACTTTTCAATCAATGGTTAAAGAATTAATATAAATTAGTATATATATGAATATGTAAACCTATATTTTGATTTTGTCAATTTATTTTCTTTTTAAGCACTAACTGCTCAACTGTAAAACTAATTAGGCGGTCTATACCAAAGGTACATGTTGGAGCAGGGGGTACATATTATATTCTTATATTATAAGCCACATACAATTTAAACATGGGATAGTACTAGGCTAAATACCATGTAGAAACGCTTCAGATTTTCAATAGACACATACTCTGTGTATTATATATTGTAATATTTAATCTATAAGGTACTTCTGCATCTGTGGCTTATATTATTAAATTCAATTAATTTAGATTAGGGTAATTTAGACAAAATAAATTAAATTAGGGTCCTCTAGTAGTTAAATATTTGGCTTATTAACCGGTGGGTGCCAGTTCGATTCTCGTATGCGGTATGGATCATGAAATATTTAATTAAAAAAAATTATTAGAAAATATTACTTCTTTCAAATCCCCATGGTTACCAAATGTATATATTGAGAAGGAAAAAGGTTCCTTAACTTCAAGAAAAATGTTTTTAACATCAAACGCAAGCTTCCTATTTTAAATTTAAGTATTTTTATTTGCAAAAAAAAACCTGTATCCCGAGAACCAGTAGCCATGATTAATAAAAACTTACTCAACTATTTTGCAGAATAGATATATTTTAAGATTTAAACTTTTTCGCCCACAAATAATAGCGAACAGAGGAAACTAAGTTTCAATTATTTTATTACATTTTTTAAATTTACTTAAATTTCTATAATGCAATATTAAAATTAGACTTCTGGTTCCCAAGATATAGGACCTTCAACATGCTATGAAAAAACAATTTATGTGACACCGGTGACTGGATTCACCAAAATCGTTTGTAAATTCTTGCATTTGATGCGAAAAACCATCTTCTTAAAATTAAAAAAAAAATTATGTTTCGTTGTTTCGTATGACAAAATAAACTTTCGTTATCAATTAAAAGTTCATTTTACAATAAAGTTCCCTTTTGAATTAATTGAACTATAAATTAAACCTAAGCCACACCATATATATCTTAAATCAAAACCCAAAATCTAAAAACATAATTTATTCAAAAACAAAAATTTTATAAAAATTCAGAACATTTTATATAATTAACACCTCAGTGTTATGCAAATTTTTTTGCAAAATTAATATAACAATTGAAAAAATAAAATCAAAACTAACCCATTAGTATAAAATAACAGTATAAATTCTACTAATACAAATACTAATCCTAATAAATTTTCAAATGAGAATAAAATATTCGCACAATATTGTACTATACTATTAATTTGTACTCAATTACAAATAAACCATTCAAAATATAAATTTACAAATGGGTATTATAAAAAAAAAACCATAGAATAATCAAAAATTAAATAAGATTATTGATATTCAATTAGCATCGATAATTAGTATGTATCATGCCAACATATTTTGAACTTGATAAATAGTATATATATGTATATTTTATTCTGTTAATTTTATCATTTTTAAAACAAATTTGTATCACCTTGAAAATTTTAGTTTTTTTTTTTTATTCTTTTTTTTTTTAAATAACAAAATCACATTTTAGTCAAAATTTAGTTAAATGACTAGAAAATTTTTTTTTTAAATAAATTATTGTTTTTGAATATTTATATACATTAGATACAAATTTTTTGTGTTATTTTACTAATTGATAGAAAAATAATTAGATACTATCGAAATAGAGTATGACAATTAAATTAAATATTTGGCAACAGTATTAAATAATATTAAAATTAGTGTCTTTTGAATTTTGAAATTTCAAAATTTTATATAAATTACGAAATTTCATATAAATATAGTAAAAATGATATTAAGTTTCGTTTTTTTGTTACTAATCCTAATCCAGTTACGAATCTTTCAAAAGGAAGTCCTCTAATAAACTCATTGATTGCCATATACAGGTGCATGAATTTTATAAATAATATATTTTATTAAACCAGCTAATACCAGGTACGCGATATTGTGCCTCTCAATGGCTCTCTAAATTAAAATTGATGTTATTGAAAAAAATTTAAACAACAATTACATATGGTGTAAACGTTAATTCAAGAATGTATTAACTATTAGAGTCATTATTTTAAAGAGATTTTTCTATCGTCGTGCCCATGTGGGTTAACAAATTCTAAGTTTTTTAATTAAATCAACTCCAGTTTCAAACAGCAAAAGGGATTACAAAATTTGAAGTCAATTGGTTAAACCGTTCATAATTTGAAGCAAAGTAACAAAAAAAACCTTTAAAAAATTCATGTGGCACAATGGGTTAATGGAGCTCAAAAAAAAATTTTTTTAAACTTTATTTTGTGTCATTAGGTAGTACTACGTAAAATTGTACGTTATTTGCTTTCAATTTTTTTTTGACCAATGGTCGTGCCGTGCCGATGTGGGTTAATAAAATAAAATTTTGTAAATAGAGTTAAGTCCATTGTCACAGTATCGTTTTTATTTTAGAACAAAAAAGTTTAAATACTTGCACCACATCCATAAATTTGGGGTCCGTTAGAGCTAAGTGGTTAGTGGTTAGAAACACTCTCCTTACTTAAAAACTGTTGTACATAAATATTCACTATAATTAGCATTCTAGGGTCTTGTACGATTCAAACAAACAAACACAATAAACATTAATTTTTTATATTTTAAATATTCTTCGGTTTAAATTAGATTAAAATTTTATAATAAATCGCATAATAATTAAATTAATAATTGTTCAAATTCATTATATTTCGACTTTAGTTTTTAGTTTTAAATTCGCTTCTCTTACTTTTCATTAAAACATTGTGCTGTTATATTAAATATCATCTGATGTAATTAAAAGCCAAGTCATGACATTTATTATAATATTTAATTTTTTCAGTAATTTTTTTTTAATAAAAAAACCACCTTAAAAAAACGAATAACAGTTACTAAGAATAGAGAATTATATACAAAAAAAAAAAATAAAAGATTTAAAAGGTTACAGTTGTATAGATAGTCTTATGTTAGTCAGTTACTTTATTTGATGATTCAATTAAAATCTTCTTCAATTTTAAACTTATATGTATATATATATATATATAACTGGTTATTATATACCATTACATATAGTTTGAATTCGTTACTATCTTATTAGAAAGAAACTGTTATTAAAGAGTTTATTACCATATAGAGTGATATATGACTGCGAAGTTTGGTATAGTTGAATAAAATTGATTAGGAGTGACTACCAATACACTATATAAATAACAATTATGATGGTTTTGGTCTTGAACGAATTAAATTAAAAATTTTTTCTTATTAACTTAAGGATTGGATTACCATGGGATTGGATGAATTTTTTTATAATTTTAAATATGTTTTAAATTTTTAAGATTTTTATAAAAAAACACAAAATCGTTACAAAACATATTTTTTTTTCAATTGCAATTAATTCTCAAGGAAAGATTGAATAAATTCAATTTGTATCCGGTTCAACAATGTTTATAAACTTTTTCAATAAACCTTAAGGGAATTAAAAAAAAATGAAAACAAAATTCTTAAAAACATTCTAACTTTTAATTACAAAAATAACAGTAGCTTTAAAATTGATGAAATATTTTTTAATAACTCGGATTGATTATCATGTAAATTGTTGCAATTGTTTCATTGAATAAATTTACATTTTTTTTTTTTTTTTTTTTTTTCGTTTTTATTATTTATTTCAACTTCTGGTAGATTCAGAAGTTGTAAAAAAATGAATATCAAATGAACTGTTGTAGAATATCTTATTTTATTTAGTGAATCAAAAAGAGGTTACTCTTTATAACTTTCCAAATTAACTTAAAAGACCCTGTAAACCACTTACAAATGAATCTTATGTTCAAAGCTGTATATTAATTTTAAATATTCTTGAAATATCTTTTGGCTCCCTAAGAAGCAAGTTTATTTCCTGCAAAGCTGTGGCCTTTCTAATAAATTTTACAGAAAGATTTTGAATAAAAAAAACCTGAGCAAAGTTTATCGCTTGAATCTTTTTAAATTTAAAATACATTTTTCTACAGACCCTCACTCGTCCCTCACGAAACTTCAGTTTGAAAAAGTCCTATTTTTAAATTCTTATAACACAACTTAAATTCTTATAACACAATCTGTTAAAGCCTTATGACAGTTCTGCTTTTATAAGGCTTATAAATAGGGTTGCCATACGGTATTTTAATTTATCGTAATGGAAAACTCAATTTTTTTGCAAAAATTTTTCCCCTTTTATCTTCTAAATAATTTAAGTTTGAAATATTAAGGGCTGTTATATATGTTCTTGCAAATTAGGATGTATCATTTAAGAATAATTTTATGTAGCATCCCCTAGCTAAAAAGCAGTAGGAGTGAAAATTAAAAATCTATTTTTAAAGATATTTAAATTGAATACCTGTCCAAATTTTTTGAAGGAATTTATGAAAACAAAAGCCCAGGACACGATATTTTAAAGAGCATTCAAAAATTTTCTTAATTATAAAGGCTTTTAGATAAGTTCCAAGAAATTATTACAAGTATATTTTTCAATGTACTCTTTAACCAAAAATCTTATTGGATAGAAACATTACCCAATAAACAATAACATGGAATATTAATCTTCAAAAACTCTTAACTTCTTCCTTAATTTTTTTATTTACAATACAATAAGTTTTTATTTTAAAATTTCTCTATTTTATATTTGTTTTAATTATAATTTTAAATATATTCAATAACATAATTAAAAAAAATAAAACTTTAACAAATAAAAAAAATTGTATCAAATTCAAAGATATATTTATAAATTAATTCTAAAAACGTTTTTCTTCTCCACAAAATTCGAATCAAAATCTATTTAAAAATGTATCTACAGATAACAATACAAAAAATGTTAATTTAATGTTTTGTTTTTGTGACAACGAACTTTTGTAGCGTGAAATTTAATAAAAACACAAAATCTATACTAAAAATAACCCTCTATACTAAGATTTGACTGTTATATTTTTAGTACCAAAACAACAAAATATTGAATAAAAAATAAAAGCATTGTCATGCAAAAATTATTTATTTTTAAATATTCTTAAAATAATACGAATAATACTATAAATAATACTATATTCAGTATGTTATTTATGGGGTTGTTTTTTTTTTTTTTAGAAAAGTTATACTTATTATAATTCTGATTGTTATTGCCATATTAAAATGTAAATTAGACATTTCTAGGTCTAGGTTGAATATTTGATTTAAAAAAAAAATTAAATAAAAAACTTAAAAAAAATTAGAACATAAAAACGAGATTTAAATATTGATGAGGAAAGTATTTAAATCTGATCTGAATTATGAAAATAATATTGATTAGTAAATTGGGAAGGATTTTATTTTTGATTCTGATATGGATGATTGGTATTTTTTTTTAGAAGTGCAAGGTGGTTAACTGTTGGGCTAATAATTTGATCTATACTATAGGTTCATGTTGGAACACGGGGGGCATAGTTATATTCTTATAATTATAATTGATCTTAATGAATTCCACATATAATGTAACAGTGAGATAGTACCTTGTAACATCTTGAAACGTCTTAGATATTCAATAGATATAATTCTATAAGTTATATATTGTAATTATTTCATATTGGATTATAGGGTATTTCTATATCTGTGAGTTATATTATTAAATTAAATTATTTGGTTATATATTGTTATACTAATGTTATTACATTAATTTTGAGCACAATAAGGAATGGTTGCCGAATTCGAAAACCAGATAAGGGTTTTTTTTTCACTTTTACTGGATTTCGAACCCGAGCCTCTCAAATGAATATCAGTACTCCAACCGCAGTTCCACCCAGTCATTAAATCTTTAAGTAAATCATTTTGAATCAATAACGAATAATCCGAGTCAATTCGAAAACTAGATAAGAGTTTTTTTTTTCACTTTTAGTGGATTTCGAGCCCGGGCCTCTCAAATGAGTATCAGTACTCCAACCTCATTTCCAACTGGTCATTAAATCAAAAAATTTCAGATTTCATAAGTGAAGTTCCACTTCAAAGTACTTATGAAACGTAAATAGGACCTTGGATATTATTAATTCAGTAATGTAAATTCCTCCTATTTATTATTACTTAAAATTTTAATTGCCAGTCACCAGACGAAGCAAAAACTGAAATAAAAGGCAATTAAGAGTTCAGTTTAAGGATTCTGTAACTTATTTCCAAAAATCCTTACATGACCTAACTAAATTCTAAAGAATAAATATTTATTTAAGAAAATTTAATAATATAGAATTTAATTTATATACCTATAATTTTCCAAATTTCCAAATAAAAATAAAATTAATATCATACCATTAAATAACCCCATATACAAACATACAATAAACAGAAATATAATATTAATAAGATTCAGATCTCCAATTAAATAAAAAAAATAAAACCAAAATAACAAATCAGAATATTTTCTCCCTAAAAAAAAGAGAAGCGTCTCATATTACAATTTTTCATTCAGAAATTAGTAAATTATATTTGATTAATTAATCATTTTCAGATTATTAATAATATTATAACTGTTATATTAAACCCCAAAATATCCATAAGATATTTATTATGTATGTATTATATATACATATATATAAATATATATATTATATTTGTCATCACTATAAATCACTAGTATTATAATAATTATTCTCAAAAGATTCATTACATTTTATATACAAACATATATGTACATACATTACATTATAATATATCAACAATATATCTTTAGTATTTTGATCTTATCTGACCATTGAATCAACAAACATACTCATTACACACCAAATTTATCAATATTAAAATTATTTATAATAATTTTTATACCTTAGGTGCTTCAACTAAAATTATTCTTTCGTATCTTAAGATTTATTATAAAAAAAAATTATTGAAGTATCATCATACTCATTTATCACTAATCATTCTTCAACTTCTCTTTTGTTCCATTCAGTGTTATTTAAAAAAAAAAATAAATTACAAGAAAATATACAATAAATGATTTTTTTAGGTATTTTTAGTTTTTATCTTAAACCCGGCTATTGGTTTTACATTGAAAAAAAAAAACTCGCAAAGTTCACGATTACAGTTGTTGTTATGTACTTTACAAATATCAGTACAGATATAGTAGTTACTTAAAATTGTTTAAATAATTTTCCATTTCATCTGTATATATTGGATTATTAGAGATGTAAATAAGAATTAAGTATTATATAACAACAGATGTAAATTATATAAATTTTTTAAAAACATATATAAGTACAGAATATATAACACGTGCCATTTACAATTTTTTTCTTTTAACTGAATATTGTTTTGATTTACATAAGTACAAGTAATTTTTGTTGTAAATAATAACACAAGAGTAAGTGTAAAAGAACTATGCAATATTACGAAGCAATGGTTTAAATATAAACTTATAAGTAGAGCTTGCTGGTACTTGTATTTAAATTAATAAATCAGTTCCAGTACTGATAATGGAAAAAATATTCAGTAAAATTTAAGTTACTGGTACTTGAAAAAAATACATACAAATACCAGTAACAATACTGATACTGGATGCTAGCATTACTTTACCAGTACTTAACAGTACTACCAATACATACCAGTACTTACCAGTACATACCAGTACCTACCAATTACTTAACAGTATCAAGTACATTACCAATACTTACCAGTACTACCAGTACATATCAGTACCTACCAATTACTTAACAGTAACAAGTACATTACCAGTACTTAACTAGTACCAACCAGTACATTATCAGTACCTACTAGTAATTAACCAGTACAATCAGTATTTACCAGTAGCACCAGTACTCACTAATACTACCGGTATTAAGAAGTAATACTAACTAACCTTTACTAATTAGAATATTTTTTAAAAATATTTTGTTGCTCATATTTAAAATTTAAAAGTATAATATAAAAAGTTAAATTATTCAAAATATGTATAATTTTTTCTTAATTATAAATGCTTATTTTTCCATTAACAACAAAATCTTTTTAAAAATATTTTGATTAGAACAGGCTAATATGGTTGATACTGATTAGTACCAGTTGATACAGGTTGTGCTGGTAAGTACTGGTAGTACTGCTAGGTACTGGTAGTACTGGTTAGGTACTAATAAGTACTGATAGCACTGCTAGATACTGGTATTAAAGGTTAGGTACTTATAATATAAGTACTGGTAAAGTAATGATAGCTTCCAGAACATTATTATTTCTGGTACTTGTATTTTTCAAGTACCAGTAATAATATTTAAATTTTACTGAATATTTTTTCCATAATAAGTACCGGTACTTGACTTATACTTGTACTTGAAAAACGCGAGCTCTGCTTATAAGGAATAGTGCGAATTGTCAAAAGTGTATTACTAATATGTGCTTCAGAAGTTTTTGTTAACTTGGGAGTCATGGGCACATAAATTAGGTTAAACCAAACTAAAATTATATTCATTAAATATTAAAAAATGTCATTGGTGTTAGTGACCGGTAATAATGGCCTGAATTTGCAAATTTCGAAAATCTGATCTATTTACGGCTTTGAAAAATAAATAAAGTCGACTGTTTCGTTTTTGAAATATATAATTTTTGCTTTTCACTCTTTGATATCAATGATATATTAGGATTAAATTGGCATTTCTATTGAAGTATGTGGTGTAGTGCAATGAAGCAAGGTCCAAATAAACTCTAAAAATAAATGAAATATCGTGCAAAAGATTTTGTTGTCATAAGAATTACTGAGCATCGAAAAATATAAAAAAAAATTATCTTTGAAAAATTAAGGAACATTCCAAATAAGGACAGATTTAATATTCGGGCAAAAATCAGGGTTATTCGCCTTTTACAGAATTTTTTATAAATTTGCGAAAAATGAATATTGTGATTCAAATAATTTTATTGCTATGTACACTATTATTGATACCAAATGTTATTTTTGAATGATGAAAATTAGTCCCTAAAACAAGATGCAGCACAAATTTTTAAATATTCTGTAAAAGGCGAATAAATCTGAGTTAGTAACCGATTTCGAAATCCCTAAATATTCGTTTGTAATTGCACACTATTCGTTTGTAATTTTCTTTCAAAATAAAAATTAAACTTTGAACCAAAATACTTAACTAGCTTCTCTCTCATTATAAGAATTTTAAACTTTTTTAAAATTAATAATTAAAATAAATAAATAAATATATTTGAAGACAAAAAGGGCGTTACATCAATATATCTAAGTATTTTTTTAATGGTTGATACAAGTGGGACGCAGTTTTTCATAGAATTTCCCAGTCTTTCGAAACTTGCACTTCTCCCATATACACACCAATCAAACTAAAATTGAAATTTTTTAAAAGAATCCTTTTAATATCTTTAATAAACCACAATTTAATTCATTCATTAATATTCACGATAAGCTTCATTCACATTTTTCAATTATTTAATAAATTTTTTAACTTTTGTTTTTATAAAGAATGAATTATTTATGAGCTTCTATTCAATTTTAAATTTAAAAATCAATTTTTACGAATGAAAAAAAAATTTAACATGAAATCTAGCGCTTCATTTTTCTTAGGAATTTTACTAGGATTTTGTTTTAGAATATTTTTTTAGATATTCATATCAAAACGAGGAAGAGTGTAGTAGAGTAGACTTAGTCAACTCTAGGATACCCATACTACTTTTAGCAAAATTTCAAATACACAACTTATTAGACTTTCAGTTATGTACAAAAGCTCTTTGAACTTCTTCTTCAACACTAACTATATTTTATTCAGACATTGGCCATTAAAGTTAAATACTATTGACAAATTTCAGACATCCAACTTTATTAGGTATAGAGTAATGCTCACATAAAAAAAGAAGTTAATTGGCAGCTACTCGAACCCGTCGCGCAAACTGGCTGGATATCAATAGCGACGATGGCTATTGCATAAAAAAGAATTAGTGAACATTTTAGAATCCCAGCACCTTTACTTTTTAAGTTAGCGTGCGGGCGGACGTATACATAGTTAAAACAATTTACATTTCGATTCTGCTCCTTTGAATCCATATCTAGCCCACGTCTTCTCTGCGTCACAAACGTAATAGCAAATTTATTATACCCTTTGACCTATTGGAATACAGTTATAAAAACCATTGTGAATGTTAAGTTGTAAGAATGCAAACAACTTAAAAATATTTAATATTTTTTTATTTTTATCGAACAAAGTTGATTGTCGTCGAATATATAATGTATACAATATCAATATTCTGGAAAATTGAGAATATCCTGATTTTTAATTCAACACTAAATTCTAAAGTCAAGCACAATACACAAAATAACCCAGTCCCACTTACACAGTTTCAGATTCTATTTAAGTTAAATTTGATATGATTAATCAAGCGAATGCTTTGTTACAATTTTAGAAAACTTTAGAACACTTGATTACAACTACCCACAGGGTAACCTAAGCAACTACTATCTAATATTTTGTTCAATCTCTTTTTTATATTTTGAAGTGAAATATGTTAAAGGAATTATATATAAAAAGTATTTCTTCGCCAACCCCAATTCTATAGAAAATTCGATTCGAAAAGCCGATTCAATAGAAAATTTTTATATTTTAAATTTCTATAAAATACATAAGCGATGATATTCAAAGTTGAAACCATTTTTTGCTAATGGAATTCCCAAACCTTAAAATATTTAAGATTTTTGAATAAATGTTAAAGTGCTACATTAATTCGAGGTAAAAATGGAGAGTAAGAAAAAAAACGAAATTAAATTTAGAACTTAAAAGGTTCTTTAAATTCTTGAAAATTATAAATCTTAGAATCACTATTAAGCTTCGTATTTGGCCGAATACAGTTGTTGAGTTTTAAAGACCAACCAGTAAAAATCCCGATAAGATCTTACAATAAAATCTACGAGGAAGAGGATATGTTGACAGATTTGCCTCGGTTCACCTTTCTATGCAAATACCTACGCAGACTTGGCTAAGAGGAAAGGTAATCAGTAGCGGACTTGTATAATAAGGAGAGTTTGGAGGGCATGTTGGAAATGAACCTATATAAGTACTTTTTAAAATGTTGGAAGTTGCAAAATGTTTCGGAAGAGAGCACATTGTTTCCATAATCAGTTTGAACTATCGAGGAATTTCTACAGTTATTGGAATGGAAACTTGAAGCCTCCGCAGTGTTACGTTGGAACTGTTTAGGAAGGCATTTTTCATATTATTTTAATAGAACAAGTGTCATTACCTACAGGATATCTATAAAATAAAGTTAAAACTTTAATGTTTTGATTTTTGACAAGTAATAAGGGGTTGAAAATTGTGGTCGACAATTAGTCGTAATGTCCGTTTTAGGATTTTGTCTAGCTAACTTAGTAAAATTTGGGGGGCGCCATCCGATATGATCCGTAAAAAATTAGAAAAACATGATCTAGGAAAACTTTGTAATGTACACGTCCTTTGCTTTTAGAGTATAAACTCCATAACATCGAAAAAAATATATAATACGGTAAGGTTTTATGTGGACTATTTAAGACTACTTTGAATGCTTTATAATACAGAACTTGAAGATTAAAGAACTCGTAACTCTCAATGATATAATGATGAATACACGATTTTATTTAATATCATATCAAGTTGTAAACAGATAACATATATATAACTCCAAAAAACCTTATGTATTTTTTTAATTTTCATTCATAAAAAGATTTTTACTGAATAAAACCACAATGCGTGTTTTTGGGGTAGATTATAAAATGTTGGAACAAAATTGTTACGAATTTTATATCTTTACCATATAAAATTGCGATAATATAAAAATTTTAAAAGGAAATTCACCATCACAATTTTGATAATCGCAATAAATCTTATATAATTTTTTTTATCAAAAGGAAATTATTAAAAATTTTACTCCTTTTTGCCATGTAAAATATGTGATTTATAAAAAAAAACTTATTTAAAAAAATTGTAAAAATGCCATTTTCTATTTTTGTGTTTTCTTTTTTTCGGTCAAATGAACAAAACGAAAAATTTTACCCTTTCTAATGCGAATTATTTCATTTTATTAATCATATCCTGTTGTCAGTTTTTTTCATTTTTTTTTACCTTTTTATTTCTTTTCATCTTTAAACTATTTTTTGAATTTAAAGATCTCTATCTAAGGTGACCAGCATAGCTTGAAATAAGAAATAATGTAGTACTTCAATGTTAAGACTGAGCATGTCTATATCATAGGTATATGTTCGATGAGGGAGAAACTACTAAAATTATTTTAAATAAATTCCACTTACAATAAATACATGATATACAGGGTGGCGCAAAACGACCGATATGGTTTGAAAGTTTAATAACTTTTTAAATTTATTTATATTTTTTATTTTTATTTCAGAATTTTGTGAAGAAACTTGGGGAATTGGAAATGGAACAGTACACAACAGAACAGCGATCAAAAATTACGAAATGTTATGGAAAATGTACTGGAAAGGGCATGGATGTGCGAAGCCGAAAATGGTCACCACTTGCGGGATATATTTTTCTACTTAAGCTAAAAATATTCCCCATTAATATAATGTATAACAAAAAAATAATAATAATTAACCATTAAATAAAAAAATTAAACATTCAAAACATATTGGTCGTTTTGCGCCAACCTGTAGCACTTACTACATCTTATATCACGTGGAAACGTCATAGATTTTCAATAGATATACAACTTGTATCTGCGAGTTATGTTATCCAACTAAATTATGTGTTTATAGGTATTAATGTATTTTTTATTAAAGATATAAACTGGGATTCGAACCCTTCTTTATCGGATGAGTGGTCAACACTCCAACCACTCTACCATGCCAGCAATTGACTTAAATTTCATTTTATGTTTTCTATTTCATATTAGACTTTATCTGTATCATCCTGCCCTTCAACTTTCTTAACTTCAAAACTAGAACACTTAAATAATGTATATAGTAGACTTGATTTAGACCTCGTGTTAAGAATCTTATAAAAATTTAGAATAACTTTCTAGAGCAAAAAAACAATTACCTTAGAACTAAGTTAGTTTAAAATGATTTAGTACCTCATAATTCTATTATTCAATGGTCCCACCAAATTTGGTCATATAAAAATTCTTTTCAAAGTTATATAGAGAATCGATGAAGAACATGTGATGAAGTCATTATCGTAACCCAAAGCAGATACTTAAAAAAAAACCAAATGGACGGAGAAATGAAGAAATAAAACAAAAAAGTGGCCACATATTACTAAGAAAATTTTATTTGAATTTTTTTTCAATATATTTTCAAAAAAAAAGACATATTTGATTTTTTTTAATAACTATTTTATTTAAACAAAATATCTTTAAGATATTATATACATCCTTAAAACACGTGCTGAATACCCTTTTTATCAAAAGAAAAAAACACCTTTGAAAGGTAAGGTCTTTAAAAATAAAACATCTTAGGAAATATATTAACCAAAAAAAGGGACATTTCCTTAAAAAGAAAATTCTGGTAGCCAAAGTAAAGTTTTTATATAAAAAATATCTTAAGATAAAAAAAATTATGATCTAAAAATATCCACGTTATTGAAATTATTTTTTTCACTAAAAGATACCTATTGAAAATTTCTTATTATCACAAATGTTGATTTTTATGCTAGAAAAATTTTTTAATTTTACAAATCTTAAGAAAAAGCTTAGAAAAATATTCTATTAATTCTATTTTTTTTTTAATAAATCGTATAAAAATCAAGGTAAGCAAATATTTAGTGAATAAAAGGAAGAAAATAAAAAAATCTAAGATAGCATCTTAAGAAATTTGAGGCATCTAATGTTTCTATACCATCCTCCATTATTATTCATAATTCACCATCTCTATCCACTTCGTTTCATAATTCTAAACCCCCAAAGGGCGTAATAAAATATGTCAACCCTTTAAGTGGAAGGTCTGCGTTTAAAACCTCGTCCAATCATATCTAAAATTTCCTAAATAATATTATATAAAATATATAAATAACTCTTGTGTAAGATAATAGATGACGTGAGACTAATTGACTTGGTAAATCCCCTGCACTAATCCCCTTCTAATAGAAGGGAAAAAGGAATAAAAAGTATATCGCGTAGTTTGCTTTTAGTAGGAGCAGTTTTGATTCGTTACTAAAAACCAGCAATACACAATAGAATTTCGTGCAGCTTCAGCAGCAGACTATTGATTTCTACTTGACTTTTTATTGCTTTTTTTAACTTTAAAATAAATTAAGACTTCTAAAACCTTACTAATGGTTCCTTTTAAATACACTATACCAGAATATATTTTTACTTAAATCGCATCCCGAATCCCAAAAAATATCAAGATGGATAGTCAAATCCAAACTTTAATAAGCCAATTAGACTAAATACAAAGTTAGTTCATTATTAAAACAATGTTGACTATATTATCCATCATCCCTTTTAAATACATACTAATTATTCTCTGACCAAATTAACTAAAAAAAACTTCAAAATCCGATAAGTGTATAAAACCCAAATAATGAAAAGAAAAGGGTAAGAATTTCTTTATTGATTTTAAATTTGATTAGATTCTCATGAAAAAATAAGTTGAAAATATTTTTTTATAATTCTTTAACAACTCAACAAAGAAAAAGTTTTTGTTCTGGTTTTCATTTATAAAAAAAAATTTACTTCTGATGACATTTGATAACTTTTCTCCAAAAAACCTTTTTTTTTAATTCTAAAGAAAATCTTAATTAAGTAACTGAATTCCCTACTGATCTTCATAATTAAAAAATAAAATGTATAAACAAAAAAAAATTAGTTAAATTAACACTCAGTCCTCAATCTGGTTTCTAAAGTAAATGACCTTAATTAAAAAAACCGAAACAAAGTCAAAGAAAAAATGATTTGATATTAATTTGTCTAATTAAATTTTCTTATAGATTGTGCAATTCAATTCAATGCAATATCAATTCAAATTAGTACATTGGCCTTCTTTCATTGGCTATACAAATAAAAATCCTTTAGACTATGCCACAAAACCCAGGCCTTCACAATTATTTTTAATATTACAAATCAAAATACTTTAGACAATGCCAAAAAATCCAGGCCTCCCCAATTATTTGTAATATTACAAATCAAAATACTTTAGACAATGCCAAAAAATCCAGGCCTCCCTAATCATTTTTAATATTACAAATCAAAATACTTTGAACAATGCCACAAAATCCAGGCCTCCCCAATCATTTTTGAACTTTCAAATATAAGAAAGTTCAGAGTGATTCTATTTTAGAATCTGATAGGGTAGGAGCATTTATTTTTTAATACTAAATACTGTACTCCCTAAATACATATTTTTACCCCCCTCCGAAAGTTTTATGAAAAACCAAATTCATTGCGTCGTCTTTAATTCTTAAAAATACAATATTTAATCTGACTTTTTGAATGGAACCTTTTCTTTATTATTTTGTTTTGAATTTTCTTAACTTTGACCTTTTCTTAGCCTCTCTCCTCTATTTCCAAATGCTCTTTCATTTACTTAATGTTCCACTTTTTTAATACTATATCTGAAATGTGATGTTATCTGACGTTAAATTTCGTATTATACTAAATAGAAATACTAAATAAAATAAATATATATATATAAATTTTTTTTGAATATCAATTAAAGATTATAAGAAGTTGTCATTGTCATCAACACAAACACAACATAATGCCTTTCAAAATTAGGGTATTAGACTGTATAATGTTTTGTTTGCAAAAAAATAAGAGAAAAATGATTTAAAAAGAAATCCCCATTCCAAGACCCTTTTTTTCATATTCTTGTTAAACTTAAGATGATTTTGTACTTAAACAACTTAAACACTTATATACGTATACATATATTAGAAATATACTTGGACTTTAGTATTAATTCTCTAAAAGGAATTTAACTTTTTTGCAAAATTGTTAAATTATTTAACATTGGATTAAATTTAAAAAAATGAAGATTAAATTTATATTTTTACTTAAATATTTTTCCATTTCACATCAATTTAATTAATAGTTTGTAAAATATGATTACATATATATTAAGAAGAGGTAGCATAGTCCTCATTTTCCAAAAATGGCATAAACATAATATCTTTTAAATTAACCACACACGCACTCTTTACTACTTTTTGAAAGCTCTTTAGCAATATGAATAATTGGAAAAAAAACATTGTGATTTGATTTGAGTCATCAGATAAACCTTGGCCACCCTCAACGTACATTTTGTTATTAATTTTATGAAATCTAATGAATTCCAAAAATAAGTAAAAAAAAAACAGAAACACTGAACTGTAATTTGTAGCAAATAAATTAAAATTAACACAAACATTAAACACTTGTGATGGCTACCTTAAAAAATAACATTAAATACCTGTTATATTTATTTTAACACTATTTTTATTATTATTTAAATAAATAAAATAAATTAGAAGAACAAAACATACATATTTAAATATTTTTTTGTATGATATTTGTAATCAAAAGAAATTATGGTGTTAGAGGCTGTTGACTAATCAGAACGAGTTTAATATAAAATCTTAATAAGATGCTCTTATAATAAGTCAATTTGGTTCTCAAAATAGAAACTATCTCGACTCTCTCTTCAATTTAGTAATTCAATCCAATGATTTAACTCACAGATATTAAAATTCTGTTATATTGAGTCAAAGTGAAATATTTAAGGATAAGTGTCGAATTCCAGGGCTCTATTACATCAACACTACAAATCAAAATACTTTAGACAATGACAAAATTGTTTTTTGATTGTTTTTTACTAATCAATCTACATTGGTTTCTTGTCAAACACATGATTATGTTAAAACATAAAATTTATCAAAAAAATAATAATTTAATTATTTAACTAGTGGAAAGTTGTTGGTGCAATAGAGTCCTTATTCTTCTTCTTCTATGGCACTACAGTCCGTTATCAAACCTTGGCCTCCTTAGAGCTCAGATTACACATTATTAACTGTGGTTTATAATAATCTAAAGAAAGAAATAAATATTGTGACAAACACTACTACTAGTACATCGCTCTTCTACGATGTTCTTACAGAACATACTCTAACCATAATGAAATACTGAGATTTAAATAAATTACTTAACATAAATTTTTACTATCATAGTTTTGATGGTTTTATGAAATCAAAAAAATTTAAATATAAACAAAGTTTCATACAATTTTTATCCAATATTTTTTAAATATTACAAATCTAGAAAATAACAATTCAGAAACTAGTTTTCATAATAACATATACTACACATTTAAAATGACATACAAATTATTAATCTATTACATTTAAATTCATTTTGAATCTCATGCCCTTCATAATTCCAAAAAAAACATCTTTTACCTCATCCAACACAATGGGACAGATCCCAAATGATAAATATGAATGATGAAACCCAATATATTTTGTTTTAATTAAATGCTAGTCAAGTTAAACTTAACCATAACATATTATTATGTGCATTGATTTTTAATTTAATTTAATAAAATTGTTAATTTTTTGGAAACTTTTAATTTAAAAATTCACAACAATCCGACCTGCTTATAATTCATATTTTTTTAAAAAATTAAAAAAAAAAAAAAAAAAAGTTCATTTAAGTCATACATATTTAAATTATCTTATAAAAAAAAAACTATAATTTTATGTATTACTAACCTAATCATCTTTTTTAAAGTTTTAAAGTAAACAGACGGTAGCAACAAACATATGATTTCACAAAATATTTTTTTTTTATTTGTTGCAATTCACACGCACGCATTTCAAAATTAAGTATTCATAAAAACTTAATATTAATGCAATATGTTAAAGTCAAATCTCGTAATACTTATAATATTTCAAGATTAGGTTCAGATTTTAAAATTTTATATTGTTAGTGAATAGTACAATATAGTTAAATTTTTATTGATATAATATGGTATTAAGTATGATATTATTTCGATATGATAAAGTTCAATTATTCGATTCCTCGATTCTTTCTCAAGCATTTACCGTTATTTTGCTTAAAAGTTGAATAATTACTTCTTTTCAAAGCATTTATGCTCTAAAATCTTGTAAAAAAATTTATTTTCAAATACCGGCTATATAATTTTAAAAAAACTCGATGTTTAGGGAGAATATCCCACATTTTACAGTTATTTATACAATCAATTTCTTCAAGTTTATTAACTATATTTTATTTAAAGAGAAGTTAAGCAATATTGCGTAAGAAATTATATTCAAAAATAATTTAATTCTTGAATTAAAATAAATAATTCTTACATAATATTTTTTAATAGCTAATAGCTACCCCTAAATATAAGTAATTTAGAGCAATTTAAAGAATTGAATTGAGAAGGAATTATTATTGAATTATTCTCCAACTTTAGAATAACCTTAAGGTACTTTCTATTTAACTTTATCTTATATTATAATAGCCCATTGCCAATTTGGCATTTGCAATTTTTATAATAAACTATTATGATATACACTGAATTTTTTTGTTAGATATGATCCGACAAGGATTTGAACCCCAGACCCTTCATTTAAAAGACCGACATCCTAACAACTACACCACCGGTCTGGTTGGATGCATATAAATTCATTTATTCAAATTTTTTAACTTAAATTTTTTTTAATACTCAAAAAAAAAATATGACAATTTCCTTATTAATTCCTCTAACTCCACACTTAACTCCTAAAACAAAAACAATTTAAACTTACCGTAAATAATTTTACATGAAGCTTCATTTTCCTTCTTTCTTCTTAATTTTTGTTCCTTTCTTTTTTTTAGCACATAAATTATTCCATAAACAATAATTCGATATTTTTTTGCAATAATTATCACAAATTAAATTTTTTTTTTTTTTTTAATTAATTTGTTCACAGTTCACAAAAAATTCATCAATAATTTAATTAAAAAAATATGATAATTCTTAATTAATTCCTTCTCTTTCTATCGATTTTTTTTTTTTTTTTTCTAATTCATTCAGAACCTTTTTTTCAAGCACAGTTCAATCTAAATTTAAAATAATAAATTAAAAAAAAAATAAAATTTTTAATAAGAAAATCTGATTGAAATATCAGATCAGATTTCTTAGGCAAATTTTATTAGACTGAAGCCGATTCACGTGAAATCTTTTATTTTATATTTTTAAAAAAAATAAAAAATAAAATAAAAAAAAACAAACAAAAACTATAAAGGTACAAGATCAAATTTTTAAATTTAAAAGCGCGTCTTTAACTTTTTAAAATTTTTAGTATATACACACTTTCTTTGAAATGAACTGGAACTAAACAAAATGAAGATCCACAACGTTTGAGATCTCAACAGCTATTATGTTGAACAATTAAAATTACTTTTGGTATTATTTAACTGCCTTAAAAAACAATTTTGCATTTTTCTATTTTTTTGTTTTTCAATTTTTTTATTTTTTTGTTTTGTTTTTTTTATTCAATTTTTTACTTCACAAATAACTAACCATCATTTTTAATCAACTGTATAGATTGAGTTTGAGCAAATTCAATTCCTAAATACTTTTTATCATTAATGTTGTTGTTGTTGTTGTTGTTGTTGTTTTTTTTTACACTCAATTATCAAAATTACTTCTGACAGACAATGCCTAACTGCCTACTACTCACTACACTAGTTACTCATTTCACTACTACAAACAAAATCTATTACCTTTTTTATTTTAATATACTGTTATAATATTTCATTAAATTTGAGAGTTTTTCAAAAATCTTATGATGAGATGCAAAAATATTGATATTGATTGAACATATGATGATGATAATATTATTATTGTGTTATTTTTTTTGTTGTTTTTTGTGTTGATCATTACCACTTAATATGTCATCATACATTTATTATATAGCACCGCTCTCTTTAAAATATGATGTGAGTATAACAAAATAAATAACGTAACTTAAGATAACAATAACACGGTACATGGTACACACAGACTACAGCTTTAATAGAAGACAATCATTCTCCAGACACTTAATAAAGTTTTAAATATTACTGGAAAAATATTTTTTTTTTAATTTATGAGAAAAAAAGAATGACTCAAAAAATAAAAATAAAAACAAAAGTGTTAGAGATTTTGTTGTTGTTGTTGTTGTTGTTGTTTTTTTATTATTGTTGAATTCGCGTGTAGTGTAGGTCGAAGTTTTGTAACTGTTTAATATTGAGAAGAAAAAAATTTAAAGCTTTAATTTCAGTTTTAAATAATATATAAGAGTTACCTCAGTGTTTCGTATTTGTTAATTGAGCGGTTTTGTTAAGATAAACGATGACGTTAATGACGTCATAAATAGTAAATTAATCTCAAATAAGATAAAAATTTAGAAATAATAAGCAAAATAACAAAATGAAAATTCAAATAAAAAAAAATTATTAGCTCTGTAATAAAGGGGTTCTATAACAGTTGGTTTGAAATTTAAATAAATTTAATTTAAGATTTATTTTTTGAAGGAAGTTCTAATAATGACATTTGAATTTTTTAGTTTCATCGAATCTAAATGTAGAAACTGTTATTTCAATTCTAAAATAGTCTTGTATTTACTAATGTTAGTCAATCAAATCATAGAAAGGGCATTTTTTTAGAAAAAACTCTTCTCTTCATTAGGTTTTGACAAATTATTCCAAAAGCTAGAAGAAAAAACAATTAAGTAATAAAATTCTCTTGGTTATAGTGTGATTTGAATGGGTAGAAGCTTTCTTTTTTTTTTTTTTGCCGGCATCTCTACGTGCTAAATGTTCACTGAGATAGGCTAAACAGCCTGACTTTTTGCATAACAAGGGGGATATATATATTCATATATTAGAACTGATCCAATAAATTCCACATACAATTTAAACATTAGATAGGACTACGCCTTATAACATACAATTCTATTTTTGTTTATATTGTAATATTATGTTTTTGTGTTATATGGGATTCTATATCTGTGAGTTTTATTATTCAATTAAATTATTTGTTTATATTTTGTATGTGTTTATATTTTTATATTAATGTATTTTTTACTAAAGATATGTAATTATTAATTATTAATTAAGCCATTAATTTGAACCCAATTGCGAATGGTAGCTGAGTCGATTCGAAAACCAAAAATTTTTTTTTACTTTCACTGGTATTTGAACCCGGGCCTTTCGCATGAAAAGTCGTCACACTAACCACAGCGCCATCCAGCCGATATTTTTGCTGAAACGCCCTAGATAATGAATAATCAAATATTAAAAACTATTTTAAAACATGATAGACAGAATCTGGGACTTGTTTAGACACTAGAAAGCGACATAAAACTTCAAAAATCTATGTATCACAAACTTGGGAAAGCTTTGGAATTATCAAACGTAATACTAACCTCGTTGATTAAGTGATACGAACTTCTAAATTGAAAATTCTTTCATACGGTTGAATAACTTTCCCTTTATTTTGTACATAAGAAAATTCAAAATTTAATTCTATTATTGATGCTGTAATGAAGATTATTTCTGTTATTGTTGTTGTAATTTAAATTTTCTCATATAAATTTAAATTTTTCAGAAAATTTAAAAGTTTTTGTAAAATAATGTAAATAAATTTTTAATTGATATAATTTATAAGGTGTTTAAGTCATGGACCATTTAATTTTTCAAAATAATTTAATTTCCCTTAAATTAAATGTGTTTTTTTTTTCAATTAATATTAATAAATTATTTTATTTTGGATTGTCAAAATGTTAAAAAGGTTCAAAAAGTTTTGAATAAAAAATAATTAACCTTCAACATTCAGACACATAATGTACAGAAGAATTGTTAAGAACGTGATTCTATTAAATAGATTTTGGTAATAAAAGAAGGCAATTAATAATATCAAAGAATACCAATTGTACCAATTCAAATATTTTATTTAATTGAATTTTATATTTTAAAATACGGAAGTATTTTGTGTCTGATTTTTTGAGGATTTATATCTTTAAAATTAGTCATAGAACATTTAGTAATTAATTATTTATTATATTATAAAAAAAAAAAAGGTTTATTTTAAATATTTTTTTTTATTTTTAGAAATTCATTTAAAGGAAATCAGGCAACATAGAATTTTATTAAATATATATGAAGTTTTAAACAAAGAGAGTTTGTTTACCTATAGACAATGTTCTTAAGGAAGTTAAATTTTCCAAACAAAAGAAGGATTCACAGGAAATTTCAGAATAATTGAAATTATCAAAGTTGTACATATTATTATTAAATAAAAGTGGGTCTGGGAAGTGAGACTTTTTTAGCTCGTATATAGTATTTATACATATATATTTCAGGACCTGTGCTTTGTTTACTATACACTAGTGATCTTTCAGTAGTAGAAAATGTAACTGAGGCAATATTCGCTGATGATACTACGATATTAGCAGGGGGATCAAATATCGGCGAGTCAATAAGAAGGTTACATCAAGTGAAGACAAGTGAAAAATCAAAACCAATGAAACTGAATCCGCGCAAGTAAACTTCACCAATAAAAAAATATTTAATACACTAAAAATTGATTTAAATAATGTAGAAATTCTATCCGTATTCTCAGCGTAATACGCAGGAATAACACTAGATGTCAAGCTAAGGTGGAAAGAACATATTAAAAAGAAAAAATTAAAACTAGATAATAAATGTAGAGTAAATAATATTAAAACTACCGGCTCTTAGGTCGTAAGTCTTAGTTGTCAATTTATAATAAAGTGTTAGTTTATAATCAAGTCATAAAACCTATATGGTTGTATGCAATTCAACTTTAGGATTGTGTAAAACAAAGGTATCTAAGCAAAATACAAGTTTTTAAAAATAAAATTTTACGTAACGCAACATAAGCTCTCTGATAAGTACCATGTAATGACGATCTACTAGTGTATAGATCTAAAGTTGCGGATGACATCAAGCACGTCTAGAAAAACGCATAAATGTTAAAGCAGCTCACATTTTCAAAAATAGGTTATGAACTGTGAACAAATTAATTAAAAAAAAAAAAATATTGTATTCATCCCATAGTTTTTCCTTAAACTAAAATAATATGAAAGACAAAAACTATTAGTTCGGTGTGACTAGTTTTAATATAATATAAGAAAATTCAAGTTGTTTTTTTAAGGGGGTAGAGTAACGATCCTTCACTATTTTCTTTTTCTCTAGGAAAACTCTAGGAAAACGAATTCCTTCATACATAGCTAATAAATAGATATGTAAGCTTGGCTATGGGGCTAAGGAGTTAGATGGAAAATAGGATAGAAGAGGAGAGTTGGGTGGTAGGTTAGAAACGAACTTATTTAAGTTCTTTTTAAAACGTTGCAATTAAATTATATAAAGGTCTATTTCTATCAGAGGGGATCACATTGGATGGAAACATGTTCCATCTTCCAACAGTTCTTACAATAAATGTGTTTCCATAACCAGTTTTGAGCCACCTAGGGATTCCACTGTGTAGAAGTGAGCACTTCAGGCCTCCCTAATGTTGCGTTGGAATTATTTAAAGGAAGGCATTATTGATTTTAATACTTGGAATAAGACACTTATCGCCATCCTTGAAATCTCTTTTTTCACATTTTAGTATCCAGGAAAAAAAATTTATTAATATACATACTTAGCAGTATCTCATATTGCAATATTTACAAAACAAATTGGCACTTATTATATAATCTAGGCACTTGGAATTAAAGTATTTATCTTATTGAATATGAAATGTTTGAACTTTATATATATACATAAATTAATTAATTTATTCTTTGGTTGATTTTTTTTTCTTAAATATTAATAATTCATTGTACATCTTGAATTATCGTTCAAAAATCATGGAAATCTTTTAAAAGAATCCTAATAAAATTCGAATAATACAAAAACACTTAAGATAATTGAATAAGATGAACATAAAATGTGTCCTTCGGTATATCTATTGTTCGTCTAAAAAATAATTTTTATAAAAGAATATAAAACACTTACTTTCAAAAAAAAAAATCATTCATATCTTTTTCTTTGAAGGACATTTTTAAATTCTATTTAATTTTTTCTTTAAATTTTGTCTTCAGCGGAATTGCATGTGTGTTGAAATATCAAATTTTGAGTAGGTTTTTTTTTAAATAAGGTTTTATATACTACACATTTACAGAACATATTATATTTTTCGTCATATTAATTGTAATATTAGACTAAGACACAAGCCTAACCTCCAGTCTGAAGCTCTTATATAAATAATTTCCATTTGTTTTGTAATATTCTACAGGAACGACCGTACAAGTAGGCACTCGCTTAAATGCTTAAGTGTGTTATGTATACAAAATGTAAATATAAAAAAACAAAACATTTTCTTCATTTCAAAACTTCAAGATTTATTTTCAATCATAAAAAAATAGATCAATAAACTATATCTATTGAGTTTGAATTGAATTTTTACAAACTTGCTTTAGTATACGTATTTCGCTTCTGTGACCTATGAAGATATAAATTTTAGAAGAAGTTAAATTAACTTTTCTGAATGACAATTGAAAAAAAAATTGAAATCTCTAATCGTATGTAATAATATGCATTAAGAGGGTATAAAAAATTTTTTTAATTTACTCCAAGAAATATGCAAATTTTATTAAAATTTCCGGTTGCATTTGTGTCAAAGTATTTAAGAGCCTGATCGTTTTTTTCAAGAATATAATAATAGTATATATTATACAAGTACATAAAATAAAAAATATTAGTGGTCTAATATAATCTAATAATAATATCCAAACTTATAATAGTCTCAGTAATCGATATGGTTTTAAAATATTCCATTTTTCACATAACCATCATTATAATTGATAAAATGTAGTATTAATAAATTAATAAAAAAAGTTTCCAATTAAAAAAATAAAAGCATCATATCCGAAAACTAAAGCTGTAAACTTGAGAAAAACATTCATAGCAATTCAATTATCACATTCTTTATATTCACCTTTTGTCAACTTTCAAAAGGGTAAGAGAGAAAATTAATGTGGCTTTGTATTAATAGTATTAATATACCTATATACAATAATAGAGCGTACATTAAAACCTTATCCAACAAAATAAAGGTTCATAATCTCATTATTATATTTTGCCAATACAAACATTTTCTCAATTTCATATTTTTCATCTTCTTCTTTTAAAAATCTCTACTCATCTTCATTTTATTTTACATTGAAACTCTTCACATACACTTCTAATTTCATTCGAGCATTGGATTCTGATCAACACCAAAATAGAGATTCATATTAAATTTTCTCATTTCATTTTTATTTGTTTGTAGTGTTTCTCACCAACTCTTAAAAGTTATAACATATTACTTTTGAATTAAAGATGCTCTAAGCATATTTTGTGACGTCTTGGAGTATATTTTCATAGTTAACACATGGGTATTTTAAGATTTTATTTATCATTTTTTATTGTAATTTTTTGTGTAAATTAAAAATTCTACAAGAATTTAATATAGTTTCAAAGTAATATATTACTTACTACATCAATCATTAATTGAATTTCAATCTAAAACGCGGATCATCATAATCAATCATTTTATTTATAGCTATAACTCTTGCTATAAATAATTACACACACATTGTTGTTATTTTTTTCTAAAGAGTTTTTTTAAGGAAGCTTTTTCATCATAATAATAGAGTTCTGACTTCCGAATCTCAATTTTAATTTTAAGTTCTTTGAGAATATAATTCATTGATCTTTTTGCTAATGCTGTGATGTAATATTATCATAATGATTACTTTAGGGATCAATTATATGACAGTTTAAAAATGTGTAAAAAGAATTTAAATTGATTATTAATCGATTATTAAAATAAATATTATGTATTTCAAAATTAAAAACAATGTTTGTTGTGTTCGGAATTCTGAAGATCTTAGGTAATTTAACACACAATTCTTAATTATTAATTAAAATTTTAAATTTATATTCTGAAATTAATATAAGTATTTAATGGTCTGCAATTATCGTGGAAGCACAAGTTTTTTATGTATTCATGTTGGTAAATTGATTCGTTTTGCATCTAAAAACTGTTAACTTTCCTAAGGCGGGCAACAAATACTCATCCCTACCAAGTCGAATTATTTAGGTGATGAAACACAACTAATGGAAATTTGATTGTCAAGCGCTCACATCAAACCAAATGTGTTCTCCAAAGTTGGTACTGAATATGTGTGCGATTTAGAAAGGTTAAGAAGAAAATTGTTATCTTTCTTCTCAATATCTCATCCAATATCCCTCATTTTCCACAATCTCAGAATCGTGTAATCCCCAAACCCGACTTCTAATAGTCTTTTACATGATTATTATTGAAGGTGTACATTTGTATTACAGTTGTGGTTTTGGTGTGTTAGAGTCGCATATTACCTACATAAACTACTTACATCTCCAATAGGTGGCTTTTGAAGCTTTTTCTGTCCCTCGTAAAAAATAAAAAAAACAGGCCATTTTTAAATCTAATTTTTCTCAATTTTTTTCAATTAGTCGTTGAACTTATGCTATCGTTTTTAACACATTTTCAAAAAATTTGAAGTGTGTTAATTAGTTTCACTTTATCCATCCCTCCATCCATCTTTCCGTGGTTCCGTATGTTTTCTAAAACTTTCACGCCGTTTGAAATAGACAGAATAAATCTCAACTTCAGGTAAGTATTAAAGAAATAATAAATTACATGGAAGAACTTTTTTCTGTAGCCCCCTTGAAGGGCTATTAGGACTTAATAACTAATAATTTCCCATTTTTATAAATTAGTAGCAATGTATATTTCCAAAATTAAACATTAAAATTGAAGTTCCAAAATACTTCGCTCTTATTAAAAGGTTTTCTTGAGTACATTGGGATTATATTTTAAGTATTGGTTTCACTATTATTCATAATTAAATTAATAATGAATTGATAAAATAACTAAATTATAATATTATCATTTATTTTTATTTGTATTTTTTACTCTAAACTAGTAATTTTTTTAAAACCCTTGGTTTTTTTCATCACTTGTTTAAATAATATATGAACTATTGTGATTAATATGATTAATAGTTGACCTTCTTTCTATGAGAGATTATATTTTATTTTAGGGTTATAGATATGACAATTTTACAAACATTTCTTACAGGCAATAGGCCAATGAATAACCGAGGAAGATATCTAAATAATGTTGGTCGTATTTTACTTATTTTGCCATTTAGTTTTCTGCAATTAAATATTATTTTATCAGTTTGATTTTGTGAAAAATGACTGTTGACATTATTTATATATTGAGTTTGAAATTATTTCAACATAGATAACCTACTTTGTAACTTCGATCGCAGCATTAAAAAATGTGTCTATATAGACTTCCTCTATCTTCAATTTTAACTGAGGATTGTTATTTCAAATAAATGAAACTTCATAGAACTTCGGTATTCTATCCTAAGTAACTGAGCTACAGCATTCAAAAACTTCACAGCAGCCCTATATTTAAATTGTTATAACATAAGTTCTGCAAGATTAATAAATATGGTGTTGCCATATACTATATTTTATTTTACCATTTTGCAAAACCCAAAATCTTCCAAACGGTTTAAGTTCAAAACTTCAAATTTTGAGGGAAGGTAAATAATAAGTTATAATTATTATTGGAGTCATTAAAAAAATATATTTCAAAGAAATATACTCTAATATGTAATATTTTAAAATATGATGAATTAAATTCTACATAATATAAAATTTTCCATTTATTATTTACCATTTTTATATTTTAATATAATTTAAAGGTGTGTAAATACATTAGTATTTAATGGATTTGTTTTTTCTCTTAAAAACAATTTGAATTTTAAATTCTTTTAAGTTGTATGTAATAAGATTATAGAAATGACAAAATGCTTTATACTCATCCATACTTAGATGTGTCATGTTACAATAACAATCAATCCAAAATAATTTTAAAATTGAAAAATAAAATAGCAATAAGGAAATTTTTTTTAATTTAATATAAATAAAAATAATGTTCTTGAAATTATTTTGAATAAATTTGTAAACCCCTATCCAAAATAGGTGGTTATCCAGTATATTTGGAATGTAAAATGCTTAACAAATGGTAATTGACCAAGGTTACCAATATTGTTATTATTAATCTTGAATTTTATTTTTTAAAAAGCCCACAGGTCAGTTCAAAAAATAATATTCTAAAAAATTAAAAAATATGATACCATTTTTGGATCAAGTAAAAACAATTGAATAAGAATACAAAATGTCCATATTATGCCAAATTAAATATAGATTTATTTTTGATTTTGAAAAATCCTAAATTTCTTTTTTAAACTCATCACAATTAAAAATTATTCAATATTTTATTTATTAATTTTTTTATTCGATTTTCAACGTCAAAGTAAATCACAATTTATGACAATTTAAATTAATTCATTTTATTTGTGAATCGATTAATTGCATTTCAAGGTAAAAAAATTAAAAATCAAAAATATAATGGTCAAGAAAAAAAAGTTGCAATACAATTATGTCAGTTTTTTTTGTTTTTTTTTGAAAATCAGATGCTGGTATTAGAATAATTGATTTACGGAAATAAAAACCTTGATTCAATTCAATTTAAAAAATATTTAATTAATTACAATGCCTTCCCAAAATTGTTTTAAAATCGATTATTATATATATTCAGAAAAGAAATAATGAATGAATCGATTTTGATAAGATTATAGATTATGAATGCAAAATTAAAACAATTAGAAATATTATTCCATTTTATATAATTTATGTTCTAAGACTAATTAGGAAGAAATATTAAATATATATATACATTATATTTTACAGCTTGAGTACAATCAAAGCTATATTTCAAACTCTAGTCTCAAGTTTTTCATGTACCAAATTGAATCAAAATTTTTCTTCAAAACTAGAATAGCTGAACAGATTTCTATGGCTGCACGCTTTCCTTGCAATTATGTCAGTTTTTTTTTGAAATTCAGATGCTGGTATTAGAATAATTTTTTAATTCCAATGACAATTATTGTAACTATGCAAATATATGTACATCCAGACAGCTAACCAAAACTAAACAGCAACATAGTTATACAACAAAAGTCAATATAAAGATCTGATCATACATGTAATTTAAAAACAATACCACACTATTACTAAGACAACTCTGCTTAAAACGGAGAAATTGCACAGTGGTTAGAGTGCCTTTATTTGTACCAGGACAATTGTTAATATTACCTGATATTAAAATAGTCCTTTATCTATTTGGCATGTGGGCTTCTTAAATTAAATTCTTTCTATTTATTTATAATTAGTAATTACAATATTAACCATGTTGTTAAGTTATATATTTTTAAATTTTAAATTATATTTGGTCACCAAGGAGATTCGTTAAAAAAAAAAGGATTTTTCAATAATTTTCTAATTAAATATTATATGACCTGAATGGGAATCGAACCCTAATATGTATAATTATATAATCAAATACAAAATATAAACCAAATAATTGAATTTAATAATATAACTCACAGATACATAATAATTTATAATTCAAATTTAAAATTACTACAGTATATAACAAATAGAAGTGTATCTATTGAAAATCTAAATCTATTAATTGTTTTTTATGTGGAATTCATTAAAATCAATTCTGAACATAATAATGAGGGTCATTCCAACATGTACGTAAATAAAATTTAGAAACAGAAGTTCTTATTTTTATTAACTATTATTAAAACGCCTCACTTGTTAGATTGATTCTTTCCGTTAATGATTCCATTTTAAATGTTAGGATAAAAATTGGCAAAGAATTAAAAATAAATTTAATAACTAATAATTTATTCGCCCTCCTATTCAAAATTATGCAAATTCAATTAATCAACTTAAAGACTAAACTTCCTGTTTAACTAATTATTAGTTTGCTCTATACTAATTATAATAAATTTTAAAAAAATGCAACCCTCTTAAAATCTATCTTTTAAACCTATTTCTTAATTATTATGAACTAAAAAAGTTCTAGGTAAATGAAGCGCAAAAATTTTTTAATCATAAAACAACTAATTCAATAAAAATTCTTAAAACCACCTACAAACTACCTTAAGAAAAAAATCTTTAGATATCAGGTTTGTCAGGATTGAATTTTATAGAATTTTTAATTATAATGAACTCACCAATTTTGGGATCATAAACGATTTAATTATATAATATACTCAATATCTATAACTCATTTTATTACATTTGATTAGTAAATAACTTTTTATTTGGACAACTTTATTTAATATTTTTATTGTTAATCACCAAAACTCTCATATAGGATGCCCAGTATAATTTTAGTAAAACAACCCAATTTTTTTCTATTTCCGTGATTTAAAATTTTGTAAAATTTATCAGAACAAATCAAGTTTTGTCCCTTATCTTAAATCTTTTAACAATTTATTGATTAATTCCTTCTTTATAAATTTTCTAAACTTGATTGTAATATCTTTGAACCGCGGTATCTAATTAATTATTAATTAAGTCCATTTAGACTCTATCTATAAACATCGGCGACGTGTCAAATTACCCAGGGTCATTATGCCCTTGGACAATTTGTCCCACCAGGGACAAATTCAATTTGGGCATAATATCTGATTATCACTGTGGGACATATCATCCAAATAATTTTTTTTTATTTTTTGATCTACCCGCCAAAATGGAACAAAACGCCATAATTTAGAATTTTATGACCTACCTAAAAAAATGCTTAAAACATTTCAAAAAGAAAAAAACAAGTTCCAAAATTAAGGCTTTCTATCTAACAGAAACTAACTTTCTATCCACATAAATTTATTAATTTGTTAATATTACTTATTATATTACAAAGTCTTATTTACAGATTATACATATGCATATTAAGCGTATGTTTATTCCTCATATTTTAGCCAGTTCCGAGCTAATGCGGAGGCCGACGTGAGCCTGGCACGCCACTGATGAAGCGAAATCGCGGTCGAAAGTGCATTCCAACTGCGAGGGACTATTTGCCAGGTACGGAGAAGGCATAATTCTTACATGCACTTATTATATAACACATTCTAAATTTGGAGGGATTTTTATAGTTGGTTACGAAATCAGAGTTATGCCCTTTTCTTAGGAGATGTACATAACCTTAATTTTGTAACCGACTACAAAATCCCTCCCAATTCAGAACCTCGCATACAATACTATTTAAATATTATTAGTATTAATTATAAAGTCCCTCCAAACTCAGAATCTGGAATATACATAATATATGCACATTCTGGAAAAACGGACTGCCCTGATTTTGAATCTAATTCCAAAATCCCTAGTAATGTACGCATTTGTCATGGATTTTTTTTGTATGTGACATGATAGCAAATTTCTGTTTTTAAAAAGAAATATTTTTAATTTAAAAAAAATTAATATTAATATGCTATATACTAGTATTTTAAGCTGCATTGTCTCACTTAAAGTGAGTCTTAATGCCCTAATAATTTTCAACATTAATTAAAAAATAACTTCAATGTTTGGTGGGTCATAAGATCCTAAAGATTTTTGTGGTGTTGTAACCCATAGCTGGTGGGATATATTGCCCTTCAACTTTAGGGGAGCCATTAAACCCTTAATTACCTTTAGGGTAATGTGTCTCAAAGACGGTGAGATATATTCCCCCAACAATATTTGGGCAATATATCCCTCCTCTGGTGAGAAATAACACCTCAAGGTATAATGTTCCGGGGCCACATGACACGTCGCCATACACATCTATTAAATGGGATAAAAAAAATCTTTAATTGTTAGTTTGCTTGCCTAGAATCCTCTTTACTATAAGTCTTGCAAAAGAATATCTACTTTTAGACATAAGAGCCTATTAATAATATTTTGTGCAGGATCTTCCCACCATTCTGCTCTTTAGATGAAAATAAGTTTATTGATGATAGATATATTATACAAATTTTTTATAATATTATTTTATAACATTATTATTTAGAAATTCATATAATCAATTCAGTTTCAAAAATAATCAATTAGTATTTAACTAAACCTATAGACATGACTAGTATCAATTTGCTTTGTTTTTTAATACAAAAAGAATCAGAAAAATATTTCATTTTTATTTGGAAATTTTTTTTGAAATCTAAATTAAATTAAAATAATCAATAATTTGCTACTTTATTATTGAATTTCAATAAGTTATTATATTCCAAAAATAAACCAAAATTATAATTAGTTTAAATATTAATAAAAAAATAACTAAATAAATATAAAAATTTGAATATTTATAATAGAATATAACTTTTAAATTAAAATTAAAAAAGAAATGACGAATAATAATTTATGAACAAGGAAGACTTTAATTCTTTGTGTTGTTTTATGATAAAAGAACGAAATATTCAATAAATAATTTGAAAAATTTATAGTATATCTAACCAAGTTAGATATTATACAATTTATACAATCATCACAGTTCATTTGATTGGCAATACTTTATACAGACCATGTACGATCTCGTTGAGCTCTTAGAAGTTTGAATACAATATATATGTGAATAAATCCAAAGTGTTAAACTTTTAGATATTTAATATTCACTATTGAAAAAATGCTGTTGATGGAATTATAAATATATTTGACTATATTAGATTTATTACTCCTAGTGCGAAAAATAGCGTCGACACTGTTTTCATTACCAGTAAAACCAATCTTATTTTTCTGAATATTTCCTGAAGATTTTCATCCTCTGATTTGCAATACCCCTGATTATAAGACATTTCGGATATAACTGTTTTCCCACTTCATAAACACGATCGTCAATTTTCCAATCAAATTTACTATGGCTAATAGATTCAATACGCTTGTTGCTAAAATATAGCATTTATTTCAGCCTTACAAAGTAAAAGTTAAGTTGTAAAAATGATTAATATAAAAAGTTTATCAAGGGTAATAAGGCAATAAACGCACTATAAAATTAATGTAGTGATTTTCGTTAATATTTGAATAAAATCATTTAAGTCATCAGTTTAAAAATTCTTTAAAGACTAATTGGAACTAAATTTGTGAGACAACTTTAAATCTTAAAAATCAATAACGTTGTTTAAATCTATTTTTTAATGAAATTACTTAAAAAAAATAAACAATAGATTTCGGCACTTGCTCCCAACATTTCAAATAATTTCATAATTTTTACCATAATATTATCCACATATACGAACGATAACGGTGGATATATTAAAATAGCTTCTTCGTTTGTAACACATAGAACTAACAAATATGTAGACTCAAGTTTATAACTGGGACTAAAATAAAAAGTAAACGTTTTAAGCTGAAGTTTATCAAATACTATAATTTAGTATTAGAACGTTTAGGAAATCATATTGGAATTCCTTGGGAAATGTAACTTCCTTATTGAATTATTAATTAACTCTAAAATTAGAACTAAAGTTCTAATACAATTCTTATGTTTGAAAATTTTAAAGACTAAAAAGTTGAAATTGAAATCGACAAATAAAGTAATAGTAACACCACAGATCCGCAAGACCTAGGTGTTAGAATTGCACATGCTATAGTCCTTATCAAACAACAACAATATGACTAAGACCCAAGTTTTTAGATTCAACTCATTTTATTTTATAACAGTACATACCTGAAGAATCAAATCAACCAAACTAATCAAGAATTGCAAAAAAAAAAAACAATGCCACGGCACTATTAATTTTTAAGTTCAATAATCGGATTTAGATCTTTTTGTGGCAGCTTCCAAAAAATGTAATCCAATCATTCTTAAAAATCAAAAATCTACTTGTCATATTATATTACATGCGGATTTTAATTTGTTCCTTCAAACCTTATTAGTTGCACTTATATATGTACCATGCATTAGGTTCCAGTAATTTCAATGGCAGCCACTGTAAGTCTTAGAATCCATAGAAAGCTCAAAATTCTGCAAACAAGCTTGCCAGCAACTTCATATTTTAATTGGTTCTAATTATATGCAGGTAGAGTTCAAAAATGTGTATGGCAGCTGCCCGAAAAACAAAACCTTAACCTTTTAAAACTTCATACAAGTGCTTGCCTATTATATAACTTACCGTGTGTAATTTTCGTGACGGGTGGGTCCATGACGGACATCGCTAATTCGATTTATTTTTCGATGCTGATCCGATTCATACACTTGATTCTATAACTAGCATTTCTAGATCGATGTATTACAAACGAATGAACAGATTTAATATATCCATGACCTATGGTTCGCTCGGGTATAAAAACTACAAAATAACATCTTTAATTACCAGTTTATTAAACTACATAAAAAGATTTTTACGCGATAAAATTTCAGATAATTTTTACGGTATTATGAGTAAAAAAGTTTCTTAAAAAGTTTTTTTTTTTCATATTTTGTTTATTTTGAAATGCGAAACAAAAAAGATTATCGATCGTTGTTGATATATTTATTAATAGAGGTACACACATCATTAATACACACACTGTACATATGTATATTAATTTTCAGGATTTCTACAAAAAAATGAAAGACGACCTTGACATAAAGGAAAATAATTTTAGAATAAAAATAAATAAGTTAAAAAAAACTCATTTCTTCTTTTGTTCTTTATCTATCAGATAAATTTATTCAAAAAAAAACTTTTTTATGTTATTTATTTATAAGATACTCATATTCTTGAAATTAGAAGATTTCATTTCTGGAAAAGTAACAAAAAATAAAACAAGAGTTAAACAATAGAAGTAAAAATAAATATTTAAAAGTCTTTAAAAAAAATGATTTATTATCTATCTATTGGATATAAAATTGATTTTAATAATAAAAATTTTACAGTTACGTTTCTATGCAAAAAAAAATTTAAACTTCTATTTATTAAAGGAATACTTATTTAATTTTAAAAAACAAGTAAAGAAAGAGTAGCTCGGTGCAACCGACTTAATAACACTATACATCTGATTAATTCAAATTAATTTTAAAATGCAGAGGTTATTTTAAATCCATAAAAGACTATATTAGTTCTATCGTAAGATATAATTAATATGAATTTTTAATATTTTTGAATAGATAAATTAATTAGAATAAGTTTTTAGTGTTTTGAAACTGATTTCTTAAATTTACCTATTTAAAAATATTAAAAAACAAAAGAACATGAAATAAAATGCAATTACAAAATTACAAATTTAAATTTCATCAAGATAACTTCAATAGTTATTGAATTATCGTGTTTTTTTGATATATGCTCGTTAGAACAGATCCAATATCCCGATTTCGCTTATATGCAATTGACGCCGTATTTTAATTGGTAATAACTAATAACGTACAGTATTAATTTCATTAAGATAGCTCCATTAGTTTTTCACTTATCATGCCTGAGTACGGACGGATTTAGTGAAATCGCCTCACGAGGTGATGCTAACCAAAAATATATATACTTTATTACAGCTTGGCTACAGGGATGGGGTTATAGCAGGATTTGGTATTTTGGTGAATTTTATTTGGGATTTCAGGATTATGGGGGATGGGGAAAATTGGATGAGATATTTAGAAGAAAAATGTTAATGTTTTTCTTAAATTAAGCTTAATCGTACACATACACATTATCAACTTTGGGGAACACATTTGGTGGAATATGGTTCCATAGACGTGATGAGTGCATGACAAATGAATTTCCATAAGCCATGTTACGCCATCTGGTTAGCTCGATTGTGTAGGGATGAGCATCTGTTGCCCATCCTGTTCCCGTTGGAAAATTTTGAGTGGAGGCATAAGTTGTTTGATTTCTTTAGAACAGATGTTAGTCTCTACAAGATATCAATAAAACAAGGTCAGTGACTCAATAGTACAACGATTGTAAAGTGGATGAGCGTTAAGGTAACACTGGGATCATTTATAAAACGAAAAGCTCTATTTTGCACTTTATCAAGATATCCCAACACCGTAATGGGAGCACCAGCCCAAATGTGTGCTTTATTCTCCATTTTCGGCCTGATATAAGTTTTATAAATTTTAAGGGGATCAGAGGAGGAGAAGTAAGTTTTGCAGCGTTACAAGAAATTTAAACACTTAGCAGCGGCCTTAGCTACTCCAAAAATAAATTTGACCAAGTCAATTTTTGGTTTAACTCAATTTCCAAAATGTTCAAGTCTGCCGTATGATGCAAAGTTTGTCCTTGAAATGAAACGTTTGTAATAGTTGTTGCTATTTTCCGTGAAATTAGACAACATTGAGATTTTTTGGTTTTGAAGTCAACTCTGTCACCCCATTTTTAGCACATTTTCAAAAAATTTTGTAAAAATGTGCCTATATAGTTTCACTCTGTCCGTCCGTCCGTCCGTCTGTCTGTCTGTCTGTCTGTCCGTATGTTTACAAAAACTTTTACATCGTTTGAAATAGAGAAAAGAAATTTTAACCACGAGTAGGTATTACAAAAAAAATTATTTCGTAGAAGAATTTTTTTCTGTAGCCCCACCCGTTACGGAGCTGCAGCCCTCCAAAGTTGGGAAAAGCCCTATATTCAAATTGTTATAACAAGAGTTCTATTAGGTGTATTTTCAATCTAAAAACGGCAAAAGATAGCTGGTTTTATAAACTTTATAAATTTTTAAAAGACAAATGTTTAGGGTTGCCATACGGTACTAAAATTTAGCATTATGCAAAACTCAATTTTTGCAAAATTTTTGGCTACACATATCTTCTATACGGGCCAAGCTAGGGTCTTGAAATTTTGGTAGTAGTTAGATCCTTAGAAATAAATAGAAGTCGGTTAACAAATTTTTTTTGTCACGTCCCCTGTTTTGCAGCTATATGGGCCCGAAAATTTAAATTTTGCTATTTTTAAACACCTGTAACTTGAATACCTGTTCAAATTTTTTTTTTGTGTTTTGCAAAATTGAAAGCTCTTTAAATATATTTCAACATGTGTCAAAGGTTTTTCTTAATTTTAAAGGGTGACGAAGCTACAGCCCTCGCAAATTTCAAAAAGCCCTATATTTAAATTGATATAATAAGAGTTCTGTTAGCTATATTTTCAATCTAAAAACGGTAGAAGAGAGCTGCATTCTTAGGCTTTACAAAAATATATCACTTAAATGTACAGGGTTGCCATACGGTACTAAAATTTATCATTATGCAAAACTCAATTTTTGCAAAATTTTTGGCCCCACATATCTCCTAAACGGTTCCAGCTGGGGTCTTGGAATTTTGGGAGAAGTTAGAACTTCAAAAATTAGTAGGTGTCAGTTAACAAAATTTTTTTGTCACGTCCCCTGTTTAGCAGCTATAAGAGCACGTAAATTGAAATTTTGCTATTTTTAAACACCTGTAACTTGAATACCCGTTCAAATTTTTTTTTGTTGATATAAAAAATTTTAAGGTCCTACATAATACTTTAACATATGTTAAAAGATTTTCTTAAATTCAAAAGTGGTTCTTTAAATTGAAGAAAGTGTCTGTCAGTTTTAACCATTTTTGCTTATATAGTAAAATTCAAAATAAAATTCCAAATTTTGGTAGAATTAACAATTTAATTTCTTGAACCTAAAAAAGTTGGGGGAAGGGGAGAAGTGAGGATTAGATCCTTGAAAAATTGGGCAACCTTCCCCATAGAGGGGCTATTAGGACTTAAAAACTAAAAAAATTACGGTTTTTATAAGTAAGTAGTAACTTAGTCACCAACGTATATATTTCCTTAATAAAACGTTAACATTGAAGCTTCAACATTATACTCCGATAAAATAATCAGTATGAAACACTATATTATTTTGAAAATGTGCTTTTTTAAAAACCCTTGGTTTTTTTCATCACTTGTTTGATTTTAACTTCGCTTATAGTGAAATTTTTTGCTGTTGTATTAATCTGATTATTAATGTTACATTGGCTTTGGAATTCATAGGAAGCAACAAGGGTACTGTCAACTGTGAAGCTATGAGTTGGTTTGGATGTTATTGAGAGTAGGTCATTTATAAATATTAGGAAAAAATATGAATATCCATCGACCAGACCACGAATCGTACGATTTGAAAAGAAATCTCCAATCTATTTGACAAAGGCCCTACCTAGACCCAAAGCCCTGCATTTTGCCGATAAAGCATCATGCCAAATTCGATCGAAAGCTTTAGAAATATCCAGAGCTACAACATCAGACTCGTCAGAATCTAACCCCACTTCACTCCGCCCAAACTTTTTAAAATCAAGGAATTATATAATATTATTCAAAAAAACTTCTCTTGTTATTCAAATTATAGAGGAATTTTTTTTGGGAAATCCCCTTAACAAACACTAAATCAATTTTTTATTAAAGAAATATCTGTATAGAGCAGTTCAATTACAAATTCATTCTTATCAAAATCTATAATTAAAATATAAATAAACGAATAAACTACATCATTAGTTAAAATCTAATTTAAAACAAAAGCTAACCACAATAGCACGTAAAAATAAATAAAAATAAATACAATTTTAATTTAAAATTTAAATTTTGTGGGCTACTTAACTACGTTCAGTTAATTTTTCTCACTTTTTATTATTATTTTGTCATTATTATCGTATTTTGTGGTATAGTATCTAACTTGTAATAGTTTTGACCTCAATGACTTTTGGATGTTAATGTTATGTTAAAATATTATCTATTCGTCAATAACAACACATTGATGGTTAAGTTAAGATTTTTTGTGTTTTATAGTGTTTTTTCTCGTGTTGTCCAAATGTCTGATCTGATCAGACAACATTTGACAGTATAATATGTAATTAATTAATGATTTAATTTATTTTAATTGTTTATTTACGTAATATATTTTATACATATTTAATTACAATCAATTTTGATTGAATGATAATTAGAAAAACTTATTTTGTAATTGAATTTTTTTTTTTTAATTGCAATTCAAATTAAACCTTTTTTGTCCTACATCTAAAATAAGTAAAGTTAGGGGTATATTAACTTTGTTGTGGTGTTTGTGACCATTAAAGAAGCTGAATATAAAAAAATCAAAGACCATGGGTTGATTAAACCAAGGGCAAGCTCGCAGCATATCGCTGAGGCCAATAAAGATAGAAACTTCAAATTTGGTATAAGGGTGTTTCTTCTTGTGTCCATTAAGTTTGAAATGAATTGGAGTGATGGTTCGGTACCTATCACATAGCTCCCAAGTTTTAAAAGCATATTTTCGTAATTAATAAACATATTAACATGATATTCTATGCATGGGTGTTCTGTTATGCTTGTATTATGTCCTTAAATTTGGGATAAATTTACAGGGCTAAAAAGCAGTCATATAAAGCGCTAGATTTTGCAATTTAGCTTTCAACAAAATTAAACATCTTATGG
Source organism: Dolichopus griseipennis (assembly GCA_963082915.1). Classification (NCBI taxonomy): domain Eukaryota; kingdom Metazoa; phylum Arthropoda; class Insecta; order Diptera; family Dolichopodidae; genus Dolichopus; species Dolichopus griseipennis. The sequence continues at coordinate 103,928,899 of OY720443.1, read as the reverse complement.
CTAATTTTTTACAAAAAAAAAGTATTATTTTTGTGTCCTATTTATTGCGTCCTATAAATTTTTACAGGAACCACAAAATAAAGAACATGTATAGCTGTATCCCAGAATTCCAAGTTCCTACAGGAAAACATATTATGGAAATTAAAATTAATCTCTAATATAATTATTTAATACGCTCTAACATTGAAAATAATACTTTTAAACTATTACACTTGAATCCGTTTTAACATTACACTCGTACCAAGTACCATTATATTAGCCTCAGTAAATTTTATTTTAATCTTAATTAAAAATTTAAGCAGATTTACCAACACTGTTTCATGTTGATTCACTAAAAATAAACCTTTAATAAAAAATGATTTGCAATGTCATATTAGTTATTTATTCTCATTCCACTCTTCATTATTTTGTTGAAACATTTAACATTAATCAAATTATGCTGGCTTTTTTATTATTTTTAAATAAATTAACATTAATTCCTAATTTAAATATTATCAAAACGGTTAAAAAAAATAAAATAATACAATATTTTCGTCATTTTTAATTTTTTTCATTGAAAATGCAAAACAAAAATTTCCAAACTATTTGAATAAAATAATTTTCTTAAAAATAAAAAATGATTAAGCACCCTATAGATTACATTTTCAAGATCAAATGTCAAAAAAATTGGAAAGTAATTTGTCAAAAATTAGAGAAAATATTAATAAATTCTATTGTAAAATTACAAATGACCTTGATTTATATATATTTTGTGGTGACTAATAGCTGTTCTAAAGAAATTAAACAACTAATGCATCCACTCAAGATTTTCCAATGGGAAACAAGGTGGGCAACAGATGCGCAACACAACTTATGAAAATTCGTTTGTCATGCATTTATGGAATCATATTCCACCAAATGTGTTCCCCAAAGTTGATAATGTATATGTGTATAATTTAAAATATTATTTAAATTATATTTAAATTTAAATAATTTAAAATAAAAGAAGAATGTTAACCTCTTTCTTTTAAATATCCCATTCCCCATACTCATACAATACTAAATATCTTAAATCCAAATCCCAGAAATCATCCACAATCTCATTTCCCAAACCAAACTATACATTTGTTTCAAAAGTTCCACCCTTTAGTTTAGTTGCAAACGGTTTGTGGATTTGGTTTGCAAAGGTCACGCAATACCCAAAGGAACATCACACTGTTGGAATGGGGTGCTTCTGAAGCTCAACTCTCAAATATACTTTCGGGTGAAGATAAAGAGAAAATCTTAATATTTAATATTCTCATGTGATTTTATCTTGTGAATAAAGAACTAGCACAAGAATAACAAAAGTAACAATTGATCTAATTTCAAAAAGGTCTCTGGAATCCATTAATTATTCGACAGCCTACAATGACTTCGCATCCATAACAGCTTAGAAATAAGAAACAAAATAGAATCTACATAGGTTGTTTAAAGGTTTCTAAAGGGGCGTTCGATATTTCGAAGCATACGTTAAACTCAATAGGCCCACTTTCAAGTTGTTAAGCTATTTCCGAAGACAATCTAATTTTAGACACACTTCTTGTTTCTATGCATCTTTCTTAAACACTTCAACCACTGAACCGTTCTCTACAATTACTATATAAAACATATTATTTATTATGATAATATTTTTTTTCCATTTGACAAATTACTAAACAATAAACTCATTGAACTTGTCAATACCTTTTCATACTATGTTACCTATATTTTACATAAATTTTAAATACCTTTCAACATAATTAATCACCTTATCTTTCAATCTGTATTTGTAAAGATTAATATCTCTATTAAATTTACATTAAAAATTATTAAATATTATACTTAATTAATACATAATTTCAAAAAAAATGTCTGCTGTTAAAAATGAAACAAAATTTGTCATCATGGGAAGACATTTTTTTTCTATTACACGTACACAAACCCAAAATTTTGTATGTATTTGCAACATATGTTTTTTCCTAGTCTATGTGAATTTTGGCAAAAAACCACGATTTTATAATAAATGATAAATGTTATAGCATTCATCACATGCAACATCAACTTTCAACATGATGTAATTAATTAAGAAAAAACCTAATGCCTAAAGCAGTCTTATAGCACAGGTTAAAACCATTTATGGAAAATATTAAATTTGAAAAAAGTTAAATACTGTTTAAAAATGGTTTAAAAATCTACCGAATTATTTTAAATTTTTTAATATAGTATTTAATATATAGTATATGCAAAAATGTTTAATTTTTGGAATTTTATGTCAAGTTTTAGAACGCCTTTGCGAAAATTAATTAACTATTAAAAAAATCTAATAAATAATAAGAAATTTGGACTATAATTTCCGATTTTAAAACAAAGATAATCATTTTTGATAAAGTAAATATAAAAGTTAGTGTAGGATTTATTTTATGTAAGAAATGAGTGTAAATATTGTTAAACTTTGCAAACATTGAGCTACTGTTTTGTAGCATCGGGTTATTTGAGTTAATTAGTTTCAGAATCTAGGCTTTACAACTAATTTACTTTTATTTCTTTTTGATTCCTACAAGCCAATTAGAATAAGCTTCAGTTTAGATAATCGTTATATTCCCAAAATCATTGATTATTCGGCTGGAGCTATTGTATAAGGGACGCTCTTATCAGTTATAGAAGTTCCAACATTAGCGTATCCTAAAAAACAAATGCTTAGGGTACGTTAAAAAAATTTTATGAGCCTTCTTTTATCTTAAGCAAGAGTTATTTATTCAATATCCCACACGTAAGGTTGGAGTCTTAAATGTTACACGCTTGATCAGATTGTAACTCGCTATTGAGCTTTCATTTTTTAATTCCTATTCATTGCAGTTTTTCCAGGAAGGTTTTTCCCACTACAGTTTAATTTTTTCATTTTTCCCTATTTGGGAAAATCAAAAAAACGGTAGAATTCAATTTAATTCTGTTTATTATTTATTTTTTAAATTTTGTGTTTTATTAAAAGTATGCGCTAATAATACATTAGCAGGTAATTATTTATTTTTAGAATTAAGAAAAATCATAAATTAAATAAATAATTTTTCTTATGGTAGCTTGGATTTCCAATAAAACAAAAATTAAATTTTATTTTATATTTTTTTGTATTCTTCAGGTGTTTATTTCAACTCAAAAACTGGTAAACTGTATTTTTATAAACCTGTCCAAAAACTTTTAATATAAATTATTACACTTTATTAATTGATAAATTAAAAAATATCTTTTAGTGTCAAAATTTTTTTATTTGCTATAAGAAAGACCGCAGTATATTTAAATTAATTTAAATAATTCATTAACCAAAAAACAACAAAACTCTATTCATAAAATATGATGAATATATTATATTACAAAAACAAACCAGGGAAGTCTTAAATTATGTGATCGGGGACTATGTAGTATTTTAAACAAATTTGCATAGTTCAACACTGGTTGTTTGACCTTTTATGCAAGAGGTCCGCGAACGAAAATCAGTGAAATTGAAAAAACTTTTATCTAGTTTTTGACTCTACTCAGCTTCTATTGGCTACAAATGAATGAATGGCTAAATCAATAAACTTATATATCTTTAATAAAAAATGCATTAATATAACAATATTAACAAATACAAAATATAAACAAATAATTTAATTGAATAATATAATTCACAGATACATAAACTATATTACTGAAATAGAAAAATTATTACAATATATAAACAAAAAAAATTGTCTCTATTGAAAATGTAAGACGTTTCTACATGATACAAAGCCTAGTCTTATCTCATTTTTAAATTATTGTGTTTATAATATCACTTCAGTGTTCCAACACGCACCTTTCGTATAGACTTGCTTATCAATCTAACATTTAGCACTTAAAACAAAACACAAACCTCAGACAGTTAAAAATAAACTAAAAAATTACTGCCCGCTACTCATCCCATCTCTCGAAGCCGCACGTATTCCTATATCGCTATGTCGAGGCAAAAGATTTCCCTGAAGAACTGTATTAGCTTTCCCTGGTCCGACTCCTTTACAATGCTGAAGTCTTCCCAGCGTCTTTCTCCCAAAACCCTTATTCTTAGATACTTCAGCGTTTCGCATTAGCACAGGGCGTGAAGAATCTCACAAGCTAAAATTGTAAACCATCAGAAGTTAGTGATTTATGCAATAAGGTCCAGTGTTGCACGATTTTTCTTATATATTTAAGTTTTTTTTGGATATGAAAAAAAATTGTATCAGACACCAAATAAACTTTAGGAAATGGTTTTCCATGACCGTCAACCACAACCAGTTTTTTGAAAACTCAATTAATACGTTTTTAATTAGGAAAAACAAATGTTCAAATTCTCTTATATTAATCAAAGTAGTTCAATAAGAAAATCAGACGTTATCGTATTTCATTGAAAAAGAAATAATCGAAATGTTTAAAAACTTTTGTACGTTGTAAACGAAATTTGGATTTAAAATTTTAAAAATATTTAGGAATTTTACTTGAAACAGTCAAGTCAAGAATAAATTGTTAACAAAACTTCGTTGCTAACTTTTAAGTCAGATTACATTCCAATCTCCTGATACAGTAAGCTTACAAAATTGATAAAAATTGGGTTATTCCATTTTTGGTCGACAGCAAAATACGAAAACAAAAAGTGCTGCAATATATAACAGCAAGTTCCTTTTGCTAAAGGTGCATTGTCAAAAATTTGAAGTCCATAGCTATTAGCATTTATATAACAGTACAATAAACCAAAATATGGTCCTACCGAGATGGATTAGGAAATTAAAAAAGAATGAAAAGACACTTACCAGGTTCAGAAAACGTGTCGTTTCAGTATGTATGGCCTATAGAGGACAAAAACACGTAAAGAGTTTTTTGTGTTGGTAATAGATTAAAATTTTTAAAGTAACTTAAAATAAAATTTAAACTAGTTTACAAAAGATTCACTTAAAAACTATATTTGTCAACGAAACAAACAATAAAACATGAAACTTCTTTTTATCGAAATTTAAAAAAAAAATATTAATAGCATATTTTAATTTTTGAAAAACAAACACACTGATAAACTTGATAATCTTGTTTCTATATCATTATTTCATAAATTTTTGATCTTTCAAATGATAACAGTACCTTTAAATAATACATATATATATCTACCTGTTATTAACCTGATAAAAAAACATTTAAAGAAAGGTGTTTTTGATTTTTTAATAAATACAAATAAAAAAAAATTAAATTAAATTAACAATTAATAGGTGCGGTATCTTAGACAGCAAACAATAAAGACTGACAAGTGAAAGATATACATATAATGATTGTGATAAATATTATTGAAATACATAATAGAATGTATTAGATGATCCTGTGTCATGCTTGTTTTTCATAAATATTTAAAAAAAAATAAAAGTACCGGTTCTATTTTTAAGTACCGTTAATTTACCACTAATTTTTTTATTTCCTTTTAATAAATTTTGTTTTCCGGTTAGTTTTTTTATTTTTTTTTTTAATATTTTATATTCTAAAAATTGAAAATGACATCAGTATTATTGTGTTGAGCAACTGTTAATGTGGAGGGTTTTTTTTTTTTATATAATAAAAACATTAATTTAAATATTTTTAATATCATTTGTAACATTGTCAAAGTTAATTAAAATTTTATTATTTAATTTATTTCCTAACTCAATCCTATTTTTATAAATCAATCAATTTAACCCTAACTTCAAAAAAAAAACTTAAATTGAATCCAAAATAGAATTTTATAAATAAATTGCCTAAAATTCTTACAAAAGCCAAAAAAGCTATCAATTAATACGATAAAACTATACTTTACGTCATTATCTTATTATATTAACAATTATTTTGTATTTTATTTTGTAAAAAAAATATTTTAAGAAGTTTAAAGTTCAAAAATTTTTTTTTTAAAATGCTGATCATGTCGGAAAATGCAAAAAATCATTCTATTGTTCTTAAAATATACAGACAACATGTAAGACAATCAGGCGACAGCAGCCGAGTAATGAAATAAATTTAGTTTTACATCATGAATTAATTAAATAATCAAAATAATTTAAAAAAAAATAAAAATTTAAAGTGTAAATAAAGAATTATTAAACTTGTATGTGTGTATATAATGTACCTATACATACTGAAAAAATTAAATCGAATAACTTTACTTTATTCTTAAATCAAATCGTGCTATTATTTTGTTTGAATTTTGTTTTTAATTCTGCCCAACCCTGATTGATTGCTACTTAACGAAGAATACTTAGGTTATCTTTTAATATATTAGAAAAGAGTTTTTTGTTTTTTTTTAAATTATTTAAAAAAGCAAAAAAAAATATTTTAATTTTAAACCTCATATAAAAAATAAAAATATTTTTTTAATTATCTTCCCACGCAGCTACAATAAAAATCGATTTGTTTTTTTATATTTTTGAAAAACTTTAAAACATTTTTATGTTTTTTTAATTATAATTTTAATTTAAAATAGTTTATTTTATATTTTTGGACTATTTTTTTAATAATTTTATTATTATTATTCTCATTATTGTTAAATATATTTTATTTAATATCAAAAATGACATTCCCTTGAAATGTCATTCAGATTCGATTTTGAATAGTCTATTTAAATATTGATTATCGATTAAAATAATATCGAAATAAAATAAAATGCAAATTTATAATAAATTTTGGAAATTTTGACGTATAGTAATAACTTTTTAATTGATGAGAAAATTATGACCAAAATGTTTTAAAAAATTATATATATAATATAAATTTGAATTATTAATTAATTACCACAATTATAAATATTTGCACGCAATTTTTGAACCCTTTGCCAAATAGGCTAGTGGGCCAGCTGATAGATATTAAATTATAAGTTATTTTTATATAATTTTATATTGTTATATCCTATTTATTGAATTTACCCAGTCAGAGATCGAACCCAGGGCCGTTTGCATGAAAGGCCGGCGCCACAACCACTGCGCCATCGGCTGGATATTTATAAGTAACATTATTTATTTTGTTTTTATTATATATTTGTTTTATATATTTTAAATTATTATTTTAAATTATATTTGGTCACCAAGAGGATTTGTAAACTAAAATTATTTTTTCAATTAAATATTTAATGACCTGTACGAGAATCGAACCCGCAACGTCTCGGTTAGTAAGCCAAATGTTTAACCAGCAATCAACCGCGGTCCCAAATTATAAATATTACTTATATAAATTAACAAAAAGTTTTTCTTTCCCTCCGCGCCATAAGTGCAAAAACAGGCCCACTGCCTTAAGATATTCATGTGATTGAAGACGGTATAAAAAGGATCCGTTAATGAATTCTTGAAAGTTAAAGCTATTGGTGAACAAGTAATAATACGTCACGATTTAATTACCCAATTAATAAGAACATGAAATTTTGAGAATAAGTTCTTTTAAAATTATTATAACCTTCTTCACAAAAAATTTTTCTAATCCTCCATATTTTCAATAGATGAAAAATTTTAATTTTGTTAATTTGGGTGCAACTTGTCTGGGTGTAACTTGGCCGTGAAACTATTTTGGATTTCCCATAAGTGAAAGAAGATGTCTATATTAACACTTCCAAAAAAAATGAACGCAATTGAACATATGACACAAGCCTTGCAGTCATAAGTCGGCGAGGCAAAATAAGCTCTTGAATGAAAATAAGTTCCTGAATGATTAAAATTAAAATGAGTAAGCCCATCACCAACCACTAAGGCTCCAAAAATCTGTAATAAAAATAAATGTTCGTTAAAAGAAACTACTTTGCTAATTAAATAAATTTTTATTAGAATATGATACATCGTCATTACCATCTTCTTTTAAAGTCGTTTAAAATCGTTTTTATTATTTTAACAATTATATTGTTTAGAAAATGTCTTCCACCGGAACTTTTCCATTCAAACGACAACATTAGACTTCATTGCTTTGCATTGATATTTTATTATAATTTAAAAATCAATACCCAAAAATAAAATTTTATGCAAAATACTTAATAAAAGAATAACATTTTTATTGTAAAAATATTTTATTAATAGCATATACGAATATTAACGCAACATGTCTACAATAGCCATTATTAAACGTCTAGTAATTCACACCTTAAAAACATAAACAACAAGCCATTCAAATTTTTTTTTTTTAAATTCTGGTGCGTTTTATTTTAAATTTTATTTTACCGTTTTTTCACCATTTTTAAATTAAAACGAGGAAGATTATAGTTGCCCTTGTCAACTTTTAGATACCCGTGCATACCCACTATGGTGTATAAAATAAACCGTAATTTACTTCTCTTATACATTTAACTCATTACCCCATAATTTTGACGTAAAAAAAAAAAAAAAAATTAACAAAAAAAAAAAAAAAGTCACAAAACAAAAATTTTCATTCATTGTCCCATAACTTTAGCTTAAAAAAAAAAAAAAAAAATTAACAAAAAAAAAAAAAAAATCACAAAAAAAAAAAAAAAAGTTTTCATTCATTGTCCCATAACTTAAGCTTAAAAAAAAAAAAAAAAAAAATAAAAAAAAAAAAAACAACAAAGAAAAACAAAACAAAAAAAAAAAATTGGCCCACCCTAAAAGTCCGATGGTCCGAGTGATGTCCAACTTTGCCAAGTAACTTGCCCTATTAATTTACCTGCCCAATTTTAATTTTAACCTTGTAGCTTTATTAGATTCACAGTTATTGAATCGAAAACTTTGTATGGCAGCCCTCCGAAAATGGGGCCCTAACATTTTGAAACTTCATATAAGTGCTCGATTCATTATATAACTAACCGTGTGTAGTTTTCAGCCTCGTAGTATAATTAGTTTTGAAGAAATTCATATTGGTGCAAAGAAGTTGTATGGCAGCCCCCCATAAATGGGGCCCTAACATTTTGAAACTTCATATAAGTGCTCGATTCATTATATAACTAACCGTGTGTAATTTTCATCCGCGTAGTATAATTAGTTTTGAAGAAATTCATATTGGTGCAAGGAAGTTGTATGGCAGCCCCCCGAAAATGGGGCCCTAACATTTTGAAACTTCATATAAGTGCCGGAGTCAATATAAAACTAACCGTGTGTAATTTTCATCCCCGTAGTATAAATAGTTTTGAAGAAATTCATATTGGTGCAAAAAAGTTGTATGGCAGCTCCCCGAAGCCTTGGTCCGATTTTAACCAAAAACAATAGGGAACCTAGAAATTGTCTAAAAATGACTTTGTGTGAATTTCAAGACTCTAGCCCTTTTAGTTTTTGAGTTATCGTGATGACACACGGACGGACGGACGGACGGACGGACGGACGGACAGACACACATAGCTAGATCGACTAATTTTTCGATTCTGAGCCGATACGTACCCTTGACACTATATCTAGCTCGTCTAGATCGATGCGTTACAAACGGAGGAGCAAATCTAATATACCCGATGTTCATATATATATGCACGGGTATAAAAACATTATCCACTCATCATTATTTTTATTAGTTAAATGCTTTTAAAAAACTAATGAATGTATTAAATAGCAACAAAATGTCTGAAATGTATTGTTTTTTGCGATATTTCGCAATTTTTTTTTAAAACTTTTTTTACCGCAATCAAATCAAATGGTTGTCTCTTTTTTCATGCTGATATTGTTTTGATTAATTCATCTAGGAAGTATTAAAGCATTGCCATTATTAATTTAAACATATCAGATTAAAAATAAAAATAATCGATTTGTTGGCGTTCAAAACTTTGAAAGGGTGAACAAAGTTTTTAAAATTTGGCTTTAAGTTAATTGCAATACAATGATCAAAGACTACAACACTGTAAGATCCAAAAAATTGTGTATTTCGAAACACTATATTTTTGTATTTTATAATTAAGTTATTTTATTACTTTTTCCCTCGTAATTGACTTCCTTTAGGAGCATAAGGCATCCAAAAAGTCCTAACATATCTTTTGTGGGCTAATTTTTTAGTTTCAGTCGAAGTCTTACGGTTATCCTTCATTTATTTCTTGACTGACCTGTACCATGTTATCCGGGGGTATACCTACTTTTCCCTTCGGAGTCTACTGCAAACCCCGACGCATAGTATTGCTCTTAGATTTTTTTAAAATGCATTTGGAAACTTGTTTGTTCTTGTCTTATCATTTCTCATAGCTCTATATTTCTAATTTGTCTAGGTTAGAAGATTCTGCGTATCACTTGTACAATTATACATTTCTGCATAGCACTTTTACAATTCACGTCTCACTGACATATAGTTGTATCGATTTAACACATGTGACAAATATTCTTAACGTTGTGCCTGTTCCAATTTTTGGTTACTTATAAACATAACAAATGCGTCCGAAAGCCATTCGTGTTAGTTTAAGTCTTTTATCTCTATCTTTCTCACTACTTCCGTTGGTAATCATTATATTTCCGAAGCGCAACTATGATGAGTTAAGCGCAACTTTATCAAACTTAATAAAAATTTCTTAACTAGATATTAGACCTTACTGATTTTAAAAGGATACTTAAATTTGAAAAGTTCAATTTTTCAGTCCATCCTAAAAAAAACCGACCGCGAAAATTCAAGGTTTTTCTAGCTTCTATTTAAATTTCTGGGCCTTAGATTTTTCAAATAACGTCGGCAAAACTTTTGATTCACAAAGGGAAAGAACTAAATTAGGTGCGCCCAACCTGAAAACGCATGACCCTTCGTGCGATAATAAATAAATAATAAATAAAAATCTTGTTTCAAGTCAGAAATTTAATTAGCATATGAATATTCAGTACAAAACAAAATATATGCTATGATGAATGTCAATTAAAAGTTTAAAACCTTCATAAAAGGTTACTATTGTATTTTTTTAATCCTATTGAAAACAAGTGATGAAAAAAAACCAAGGGTTTTTAAAAAAGCACATTTTCAAATATATTGTATTACATACTGAGTTTAACTTTGGAAATATTTACTTGGAAATAGTTACTGCTTACTTATAAAATTTACTGCTAACAGTAAAGTTTTTAATTTAAAGTTGTTATAGCCCTTCAATGGGGAAGGTTGCCCAGTTTCTCAAGGATCTAACTTCATCTAACTCCCCCCTCCGCCCCTCCATTTTTTTAGGTTCTAGGAATTAAATTGTGAATTCCACAAAAATTTGGAATTTTACTTGAATTATACAATCTAAGAAAAAATGGGTAAAACTGAGGGACGCTTTCTTCAATTTAAGGAACCGCTTTTAAATTTAAGAAAAACCTTTAACATATGTTAAAATATAATGTTGGGTCTTCAAATTTTGTATATTAATAAAAAAACAATTGGACAGGTATTCAAGTTACAGGTGCTTAAAAATAGCAAAATTTAAATTTCCGAGCCCTTATAGCTCCTAAACAGGGGGCCTTACAAAAAAATTTTGTTAACCGACTCCTACTAATTTCTTAGTATCTAACTTCATCCAAAATTTCAGGATCCTATCTTAAACCGTTTAGAAGATATATGGGACCAAAAATTTTGCAAAAATTGAGTTTTATATAATGGTGAATTTTACTACCGTATGGCAACTCTATACATTTGAGCGATATATTTCTGTAAAGCCTATGAAAGCAGCTCTCTTCTACCGTTTTTTTATTGAAAATAAACCTAACAGAACTCTTGTTATATCAATTTAAATATAGGGCTTTTTTGGAATTTGCAGGGGCTGTAGCTTTGTCACCCTTCAAAATTAAGAAAAACCTTTGACACATGTTGAAATATAATTATACAGCTTTGAATTTTGTATATCACTAAAAAAAAATGTTGACAGGTATTCAAGTTACAGGTGTTTAAAAATAGCAAAATTTCAATTTTCGAGCCCTTATAGCTTCTAAATAGGGGGCTTGACAAAAAAATTTTGTTAACCGACTCCTACTAGTTTCTTAGTATCTAACTTCTCCCAAAATTTCAAGACCCTAGCTTGAACCGTTCAAAAGATATGTGTGGCCAAAAATTTTGCAAAAATAGAGTTTTGTGTAATGTTAAATTTTAGTACCGTATGGCAACCCTAAATATTTGCCTTTTAAATATTTATAAAGTTTATGAAACCAGCTATTGTTTGCCGTTTTCAGATTGAAAATATATCTAACAGAACTCTTGTTATAACAATATAAATATAGGGCTTTTTCCAACTTTGGGGGGCTGTAGCCCCGTAACAGGTGGGGTTACAGAAAAAAATTCTTCTACGAAATTATTTTATTTGCGAAAACTACCCATGGTTAAAATTTCTTTACTCTATTTCAAAAGATGTAAAAGTTTTTGTAAACATACGGACAGACGGACGGACGGACGGACAGAGTGAAACTATATAGGCACATTTTTACAAAATTTTTTGAAAATGTGCTAAAAAGGTTGTCTAGATTGAAAACAATGGAATCTTAAAAATCTTACCCGTTTTGTTTTTGATTTTTATACTAAAATTTTACAACTTATAATTAATTAATTATTTTTTAATTTTTAAAATATAATATTTTAAATATTTAAAATATATAATATAATTAAGTATTTCAATATATGTATAGTGGTTTATCTTGAATTTACATGCGTAACTAATTTTAAGAACAATTTTATATCCATAAAATAGAATATTTATTAATTTATAAAAATTTGTCCGTTATTTTAATTAATAATTATTAATATTTTTTTTTTTCAATTAATAAAATCTTTTTTGATGTAAATTAACTAAATTAGGTTACCAGTTTTCTATTTAAAATTTTATTATTATAATAGTCTTAAATAAAGTAATTGAACTGGTTTAAGATAATTTATGATTGTTTATTTTTCATTGATCTTTTTTTAATTGTTCAACAATTCCATTCTAAATTTGAATCTAAATCTATATTAAATTCAAATATTATATTAAAATATTTTTTTATTTGTTTCCCAAATAGATAACATTTTTACTAATTCCAAAACTAAATTAGTTCAGTGAACTTGTTAATGATTGTTTTAGCGTAGTAATTTAGTATTTTAGCGTAAAATAGTAAAATTGGAGCAAGGTCAAACCACCATGTGGAATTTCTTTTAAATAAATTGCTAAAAAATATAATTAAAATTATTAATAAAATAATTTTAATGAAAATTTTGAAAAACAAATAGATGTAGATTTTTCCCTCACACACGGTCTATATATCTTTTGTAATTGGTAGATCTGTCATAGAGCTAAAACATTTTCTGAATGAAAATTGAATTCGGAACAATTATAAAGTGCTGTATCTACCATGTGTTATTTAAAAAAGCTTTTCTTTAGGTGTACTAAAAAAAGGCAGAACCTAAAAATCTGAGACAGAAGCTCCCATTTTTTAAAAGAAGCGGGAAGGAGGGTCCAACATAAGCCATGATTATGAGGAGCTTTTAAAGGAGGTCGCGAAAGCCACGGCTTCGACTAGAATATATAAAATTGTTTAAAACGTGTTGAAAATTTTACAGTCGTCTCAAAATTTAGAATTGAAATATAATAATAACATAATATTTGGCATTATTATCTCAACTCTACCATCTTTGCTATCTCAGGTGTACTTAGCTTTACCAAAAACAGCAATTTAGCATTATGTTAAATATATTTTCCAAAATTAATAATTTATAATTTTATAATTTACAATTTATGACAGAGTTATAATGTAGAATATGTAGAACTCTTCAAAAATGTTAATGGTTAATTATCATTACAAATGTTATAAAAACATTTGTATCTTAAAAAACCTACACAAAAGTTAATTCAATGAAAATATAAAACAAAATTTAAACAAAAGATACCTTCATTTTCAACTGAAATTCTAAACAAAATTTTGTAAATTCAAAGAAATATTATTTATTTGTTTAAATCAAAATTTATAAAAAGTCATTGTATCGTCAATTTCATTTAATTTCCAAATGACCTTGAAATGGTAAAAAAGCTTGTTTCCATCTTATAAATATTAATTAGGTTATTTTTTGAAAATCAAAACACATTTTTTTAGTTAAGTTCCTACAGGAAACTATTCACTACGTTTATTCCATAAATTAAATTATTTATCTTGAATTCAAAAAAATAAAAACATTTAAAATATATTGTTATATATATCTATATTCAATTGGCGCTATGAACTAGCCCTCAAAGTCTAAAGTGAACTAATCCAAAATATTTTTACCAAAATTTAACTTGGAGATTACTTCAATTAACTCGTGGATTAGTTTTTTTATAATAATCCCATTATTAAATGAACTAATCTCCCAATTATATTACCAATTTTTTTTTTGGGTATAAGTTATTGTTGGAATTAAGGGATTAATTCATATATGAAAATAAAAAAATTATTTAAACCCCATATTAAAATTATAACTAGAAAGCATTTAGGGTTTCGTTCAAAATCAGGGTATTCTCTTTTTCAAGAATCTAAATATATATAATTTCGTAAGCCTGAATTTTTACTTTGAGACAGTGCGGAAAATATAATCTCAATTGTCAAAATTCATACGAGATGATCCAGCATCGGAAAAATTATAACCATGTCTTTAGAGTTAATAGATGTAGAGATACATCGATACATAACTTTAGGAATGATTATACAGTTGAATACCCAATTTCACGTACAGACCAATCTAGTATTTATATATATCTATCTATTTTAAAGTTAGTTACAAAATCAAGGTCATACACCTTTCTTTACCAGAATCCTTCTAATTCAGAACCTCGCATATACATATATATACATACAAGCTATTGGCCCATCACAGAATAACGGAAAATCAATTGAAAGAAGAACTTTTTCTAATTAAGAACTATTTCTAATTTTATTATACAGGGTGTCCCGGGAATAACGTGCCATAAAACAGCAGATGATAGGGGAGTTCAAAACGACCAAAAAATTGTATGGGAAGGGGGGTCTATCTCCAACTTTAAAAAAATCTTAAACTTTAATTTCTTCAACAATAAAATCTTTTGAAGAAATTTATTTAAAGGAAAAAAGTATTTTATTGAAACTTTATTTGGTTATAACTTTTATGATTTTTGAGATAAGAATAAAATTTGAGTTTCAAAATGTTCGTAGAGAAACAAATATTTTTTTTAGAAAAAAAAAATGATATGGTAATTGCTCAATTTTTTGAGCTATAGGGTTCAAAGCAATTTATGCCTAAAAAAATGCTCATAATTTTAACCTTTAAATCATTATAACTTCCAATTTCGAAGAGCAATATGCATTACTTTTTATGAATTAGAAAAAGAATTCAACAGGCTTTAATGTGCACGTTAAATTTTTTTTTTAGCTACTAGATTTTTGCTTTTATGGGTAAAAACAAAACATCAAAAAATTTAGTGAAAAAATATAATTTTTTTTAAAAATCGGATCTTTAAGGCCTTTTAACTCCATATGGGTTGGAGATAGACCCCCCCTTCCCATACAATTTTTTGGTCGTTTTGAACTGCCCTATCATCTGCTGTTCTATGGCACGTTATTCCCGGGACACCCTGTATATGTACATTTATTATGTTAGTAGTATAAATACCATATTCTTAAATAAAATCGCAACCGTTACATTTTGTATTACGCAAATTATAAAATAAAAATAAATAAAATATTTTTTAGCCTGCTTATGATAATTTATGATATTTTATTTTATAAAATAAAACACATCCAACAAAACATTAATATTTTATTTTTTTATAATTGAAAACATCCAACAAAACACATTTAATTGAATGCGTTCGTTACACCTCATTTCCTGGAAAAATGTATTAAGAATAATAATAATTCTAGAAAAAACGCATAACTATTGTTAGATTTTAGTTACTTAGGAGTTACTTCGTAGCATCTATATTCTTCATTCAATTAATTAAACAAAACATTTCTTTTAAATATTATCAACATCCAAACTTTAATTAATACCATCTAGTATATTTTACCAATAATTAACTGATATCTTTTTCTCTTTCCTTCATTAATTCATAATTAAAACAATTGAGTTTTAATGGTCCGAAAAGAACAAGATTATAAATTTTTAATTGTTTTAAAATTATTTTGTAATACAATATAATTATAAATTTCTGAATATTATTATTTGATATAATCCAAGACAAGATACTAATCTAAAGATACATAGCTATATAGATACATAAAGAAATGATTTTAATATTAAAGATAAAAGAAACCAATTTAGTTTAAATTAAAAAAGCTAAAACCTGTAAGTAAATAACAATTATATCAATTTTAATTATAAAAATCTTTTAACCGAATTCTGTAGTTATTTAACACGCAACACTCAAATTTTGAATCCTCAATTAAATACAAAACAACTGAATATTTTGAAATGTTATGACAATTAAAAATATATGTGTGTGTGTGTGTGACAGTTTTTAAAATGTCTGTTCATAATCATAACAATATAATTATTAATTTAGTTTATTTTAAGTAAAGTTTGGATGATTATTATTGTATATTCAAATTAAAATTAACTAGCAAAAAAACATTTTGACAAGAAATCATTTAAAAAATTTAATATTTTACGGTGAATGTTTCCTTATTTCAACATTGTTTCTTCTTTACCTCTTATTTTTTTTTATGATTTTAAATATCTTTTTTAAAATTTTAAAAAAAACCATTTCTGAATAAAAATCTTATTAAATAATGTAAAACAAAAATTGCCTTCCTCATTATAATATTAAAATATACGCTGGTTAATTCGGTTCTATTAAACCAAAAAAATAATCTCAAATCTATTAATTCCATCTTACGGAAAAGTTCTTATTAACATCATTATCAAATTACATTCTTAATTATTATTGTATTCTTATGTACACCTAGACTGATTGACATTTAAAACTTAATGTAAGCAAAAACAAAAATACTTTAAAATTTAATTAATAATAAAATTAACCACACCTTATGCCAGTAAAGAAATACAACAAATTTTTGAACCTTTAGTTCTTAAATATTGAAGAAACTTTCCTATAAGGTTATAAAAAAAAATTTGAACAATCCATGCAATCAAATTAAGTCCGGATCTAAATATTTAAAAAATGATTTTGTAATAGAATTAAAATATTTCATTAATAATTTAAAAAGATTGAGCAGTACTGAAATATTAAGATATCAATTATTCCAACTTATCTTAATTTAATTTTCTTCACTGCTTGTCTGACATTTATAATACCCTATATATGAAGATTCGAGCACAACTTATGTGGGTTGTCCCTTTCGCCGCAACTATTCACCATTGTATTAGACGATATTCTAAGGTAAACCAGCTGTATTAAAAGGGGCATCTATCGGATGAAATTCACATCCTGTGAAACTGGCATAGAGATTAACATAAGTAAACCCAAAGTTATGTATTTATACCTTGCAAATGATAATCCAATCAAATTAAACGGTCAAACCATTAAATATACAACTAGTTTGTGTGTTCTAGGGAGTATCATCTCGTCTACAGCTGGCATTAACGAAGACGTACAAAACAAAATCGATAAAGCTAAAATAGCGCTGGGGAGACTTTGCCCCATATGGAACAGTTCGCAAATATTAAAACGAATCAAACCAACAATATTCATAAATACGTAAAATCTACATTAACATATGGAAGCAACGAATCATGGTTCTAATCGCATTAAGAAATAACCTACAAGTCCCCAAAATATGATTGGTCTCTGGTAAATTTATATTGAACTGTAAGTTAAATTTCCCAAATATATCTCTTAAAGACCTGATTTGCCTCAAGTTTTTTTCACTGTTTCCGATTTAGAGCATTTATTTCCAATAAATCAATATTTTATCATCTTCTTCGATATACAATATATATACATACTAATTAATCCCAACAGTATTCCGACATCCTTGGCATTACTGTTGTCTGAGATTTATATTATCCCCTACTTCTTTAATATGAAATAAGTTTTTACACCACTACATCGATAACTAAATAAATCTTAACCCACCCTTTATTATTAAATGAATATATTTACAATTGACTTGTTTAAAACCTCTTAGTTCTATAAACACTTTCTAAGCACAAATTTTTTTTTGGAATGTTTTGGAATTTTGTGGAGATTTTCTACAAACCCCCGAAATATTAGAACAAAAATATAATGAAAATATAAACAGTAGCAGACATTATATTTTTTAGCATCATTTAATAAAATTAAAAAAAAAAAATATTTAAGTTTGACACGAGTTAAATAAGTTTTTAAAGTGGTTACAGAACCATGCCACATTATTTTAAAGCATTAGTATCTTAAGTTGTATTTTACTTTATTATTTTAATAACAAATTTTTTATTATTTCTATTTTTTTTTTTAAATCAAATAAAATCCATTAAATTTTTATGGTGTTATATTTTATATTTTTAGTTATTATAAAGGAATTTTTTTATTATTATAAATAAGATTATGTAAATATTTTGAAACATAACATTCGTAGACATTGATTTGGTTAGCGGTTCTTTTAAGAAGACTTTAGAAACTTTACTATATTCGTGATATTCACTTGTTATAAAATATACCCGAGAGAAAAAGGTTTAAAACTTTTCAATCATATATAAATACAGGGTTCCAAAACTGAAACGTTCAAAAGAGTGGAGATAATAAAGAAGTTTATAATGAACCAAAATTCATTCTGGAGAAAGATAATAGCTTGCAGAGTAATTTCGTAAACTTTCTTAAAATACATCTTCGATACATCAACATAGAAGATTCGTTTAAGTGTCAGTAGCTAGCTGAAGTTATGGACTTTTATAATAATAAACAAAATTTTCTTTATCTCTCACAACGACTTTAATCCGAAAAATATTGATATTTTTTATTGTACTTATTAAGTAACAGTAATTTTGCATAAAAAACCCGTTATTAATATACCAATTTTATTGCATTGTTAAAATCACCTATTCTTTAGCTTCAGTTTAAGTCCTCGAATTTCTCTCATATCCCTTGCCGTTTTCGAGATAATCTTCTATGTTTTACAGGGGCGAACATATTGCCATTTTTTAAAAAGTTTACGAAATTACTTTGAAGTTATTTACCTCGGAAACCGTTAGAAATAGAAATTTATGTTGTACAGGGATGAAGATATTTTTATTTTTTTGAAAAAGTTTACGAAACTACTTTGAAGTCAGTTACCTCGGAAACCGTTTTTTTTTTTTTGTTTGATCTCAATTTCTCTATCACTTCGACTTTTCATAATGTTTGAGTTTCGAACACCCTGTACATGGAAAAAATTAATAAATTCCAATAATAATAATATGTATCTAAATATAAAACATCTATAACGGTTAATACGCGCTTATTAATTTCATTAAAATTTTATAAAATTCATATTTACTCCTACAACCAACAAAACCTGATAAATAATATGAGGGTTTTTCGTACCCTTTTACTGACTCAACAGCAACAACATAATTTGTTTTTTGTAATAAATGATGAAAAATATAAAACTTTGCGCCTGTAGGCACTTAAAAAAAAAATTCAAAAACATTTTGTTTTTTTTTAATATAAATATTCAATTAGTGTACATTATTATAAATATACACACGAAATTAAATTCTTTAAACTTTTATAAAATACTAAAAGCTGCCTAAAGATTTACTTGTAAAATTTTTATTATAGAATGATTTGTCGCAACCTACTTGTCAAACTTTTCAAAAAAAATTTCAAGGCCATACTATATATGTACACTATAATTATATTACACAATTGTTGTAAATATTGTATGATGTCCTAGCTCTAAATCCAACTTTAAAATTTTCAAACAGCGAATATTTAAATTTAAAAAAATGTAACAGAAGAAAATTAATTAATCCCTTAAAATAAATTAATCCAACTTTTAAATTCTTTCGGAAAATTTTTCAAATATCCCTTTTTCTTGTTAAACAAAATAACCGTTAAAGCTAATAATAAGCAAATTACAATAACAGACTTTTCTAAAACAAAAACAAAGATGACCTAAAAAATTAAGGAATGAAAAAAGTTTTTTTTTTTTTGACTTTTATATTCCAAGTTAATCTCATTTAATATTATATACTTATTGCTTTTATTCTTGTTTTAGTTCTGATTTTTGTTTTTGTCCTTGTTCTTGTCCTTGATAATAATCGCTAATATAATAAAATTTTCAATATTTTATTGGATTTATAATAAACTTAACTGTTATTTTAAAGCTAATGACCCAAATTTCAGTTGTAGGATTTCTTAATCGCATATTGTGTTCTATATAAAAATCGACTTTAAGTACACTTTCAAATGTAATAATTGGATTCGGAATGTTAAATTCCAGGTCCTCCTTGCTAAAATCTCTGTGTATAGCACAGTTTTAAAATTTTTTGAGGTTAGGACGTCAAAGTTTGCTTTGTATTCTGTCGTTTGTTACTCTATTTTAATGGATGTTTCAACTAGTCGCAAATCTATTAAACCTGTATATTTTTCTAATATAGCCTGTATTATCACTTGCCTGTATTTTACTTATCCCTGTATATTACATTAAGTATATGTAAACAAATTAAGAGAAGTCTTTTAATTGGATACAAAATGAAATTTCCAAATATTTTTTTGGAACAGCAGTCCCCACTATTTAAAAAGCTTTGTTGCTGACAGATATTTATGAAAAACGCAATATAGGGGTTAGAAGGTTTAAAAAAAACTCAAGGTTTTAATAACTTTTTTTTCCGGAAAAGGTTAGAAGTGTGCGGACCCCATTATTTAAAAAGCTTTATTGCTGTCATTTGTATAAGAAAACGTTAGACGGGTTTTAAATACAAAGGCAAGTTAAAATCCAGGCATAAAATACAAACATGTGATAACAACCAACTTTTTATCATCATTGCTGAAATGTGCGCTCTTTCCTGCCTTGGTTTTACATGCAACTATGTTTTCACAAACTTTTGCAAAACTGATTTTCATTTTCCCACCCCTCCTGTAGACCAGCCCTCCTTCATTTCCCACCTCTCCTATAGACCAGCCCTCCTTCATTTCCCATTCCTCCTTCATTTATAGTTCAATTGACCTGTAAAAGTTTTATAATAATTTAGTTTTAAACATATTTTGCATTTGTTTTACAGTAAACTTTTTATCTTAGATAAAGCAGGTCTTTTTCTTAGAAAAATTAAATCGAACTGCTAAAGAAACCTGAATACAATTTCGAAAAAGAGGGAAAATATAATTGCCCAAATTTTATTGTTAAAGGTTGTTATTTGATGTTTATGTTTCCTTTCGAGAAGATAAAAAGTTTAATTTTACATAAAGGTTTTGTATATATATATATATATATATATATATTTGTACGATGTAAATATATATATGTATATATATATATATATATGTGAGCGTGTGTATATATATATTTTTATAATACATAAATTTCAATCAAGGATTCTGTTACAATAAATTGCCTTAAGGAAATACAATAGTAGGTAGATATAACTAAGTTAACACATACATGTACATAGGTACATTTATTATTTGTTTTCCAATTTTAGGTAGAAAATTTCAAGTAAATCGGATTCAAGGCCAAATTTAAAATGATTCTTTCGAATTTAAAATCAAAACTTGTAAAATTAAATTTTTGTATATACTTTAATTTTTAAAGAAGTCAAATTTAATTTTTAGAATTATTTTATTAAAAACATTTAATAATTTTTAAAGTGTTGGTTATAGAACATTTTTTAAAAACTCGAGGTAAATAAGCAACAGAAAGGATGCTGTAATGTAAGGGTAGCTTCCACACACTTCCCAATATTAAACAAACATTAATCCGAAACTAATAACAATTAAAACTTTAAAATGGATATAAAAATTTATTCTGTTATATCTTTTTAATGCTCATCAGACACTGGAATGAATAGAATTCGTGGTTTAACGGAAACGTCAATTCATTCCTTAAAATTTAGTGTTAGAGTCTTCTATCAAATTAAATTACGTACTTAATTATATTTTACAAACTTAAATACATTTTTTATTTTATATTAAAAACTTATATTGAATATTTTATGGAATTTAGTATATTCTGAATGTTTTAGGGGTAGTATATATTAACCCTTTGCCGGGCCCTTATGTATCAAATTGATACACCCGAATTAATTTTCTGTACGATTGCTAAACAAAAGTTAGAATCGACATGATCTATCGTGTAAATTTTTTTTAACGATTTTTATATTAATGTACTTTAGTAATACCCCGAACTATAATAGTCATACGATGTCATATGAACTTTCGATAAATATTCGATATAATTATATATGATATACAAAATCATAACCCTAACTATAATAGTCATAACCAATCATACGCATAAAATGTCAAACATAAACATTTAATTATTAAAAATTTATGTATTTTTCTTTATTTTATATTTGAATCTGAAATTTTTTAAGTCTTTTTAATTTTAGTTTTAGTTATTATTAATTTCTTTTCATTTAGTTTACTTGTATGTATGATATCATATGATATGTACGCTTTGCTTCGTATGCCTATGACTTGACGAATGATTTCTAAAGTTATATGAAATGTCATACAATCGTACAAAATCATATGATATCAAATGACATCATTTAACTATTATTGTTAGGGGTATTGTGTTGACTTCCGTTAACTGTATTTATAAAAGATTTGTTCAAATGAATACATCTGATCTGTATATAACCAATAGAAAATTGACAAAATATAACTGCAAAAATTAAATTGGAAAAATAAAAAATTAAAGATATGTCAAAAAAAAGTTGTCAAAAAAAGTCGAAATGATGAACAAGAGCGTGATGCATCAATTTGATATAACATAAAAGACACGCGCCCAAAAGAGTATTAATATTAAGGCCTTATTGTATATCAGAGTTAAACCAATTAGAGGCGTTTAAAATGTGGTGTTATAGAAGAATATTGAAAATTTCGTACACAGACAGAGCTACAAATCAAAAAGTTCTCGGAAGGCTAAATATAAATAGAGAACTGCTTCTAATTATCAAGAACATAAAACTAAGTTACTTTGGTTACATAATACGAGGTCCTAAATATGAACTACTCCAGCTAACAATACAAGGTAAAATAGAAGGCAAGAGAAACATAGGTAGAAAACAAATGTCGTGGCTTAGAAACATCCGAAGCTGGACAGGTATTAACACAATAGGAGAATTAATACAAAGTGTACGATGCAGAGAAAAATATGCCAACATCATTGCAAATCTACCGTAACATGTGATAGCTTATCATCCAGTAGTGGATTAGGAGCGGAAGAAGAAGATTTTATATCAATGATTTATCATATACTTATCAAATAATCATTTTATTATGAAACAAAACTTATTTGAATGATAATCAAATAAGGTTCGGCAATTCAACAGAAACTTAACAAAAAATCATTATTTGTTTATTTTATGAATATTACTCATAAGCAATTGTTGTAAAGCCCAACTTAAAATAAATTGTAGGAACAATAGACAAACACAAAAGGTTTTTTTGACTTTATGAAAAACTTGAATATTTCTTAAACATATGAAAGACGTATTCACAAAAAATCAAGTTCATTTCAAAATTTTTGAAATTTTAAAAAATTAATATCATGATATGTCACAATTAATAAAGTTACCATTTAATAGACATATAAGATTAGCACCTTTTTATATTAAAACAACAAAATAAAACGTTTAAAATTAAAATAACGCTTCCGAATTGCTTTATAAGTCAACTATTCACGGTTAGTTACATTTTTTTCTATTGGTATTTGCTGTCATTTTTTACATACAATTAATTTAAATAAAAAAGTTAAAAATTTTAAATTAATAACCAGATAAACAGCAAATGAAAATTAGTTTTAGACGTTAGCAGTTCATTTAAAAATAAAAATTTAAATAAATTTTAACTTAATCTTATTATTTTCGTTAATAGATGAACGCAAATAACGGCATTTTAAAATTTTAAATCGTTTTGAATTAAAATCGTAAGATCTTCGTTTTGAATTAAAATCGTAAGAATTTTAAAATCTCATTTTCATGTCACAGATATCTTAAATATTCGTTCCGCCTTTAATTTAACTTATGCATACTTTATAATTACACACCAGATTTAAACGGCTGGATGGCACAGTGGTTAAATGCCAACCTTTAATTTGAGGACCCCGGGTTCAAATCCCAGCAAAAGTGGAAAAAATTGGGCTTAACACATTTATTAATAATTATATATCTTTATTAAAATACACATTAATATAATTTACCTTAAGAAATTGACCAAAACTGAAAATAATTGACTAATATTGATGATCTAAGACGTTTCTAAATTTTATAAGACCTAGTGCTTTCTCATGTTTAAATTATATGTGGAATTCATTAAGATCAGTTCTAATAATAAGAATATAATATTTTCCCCATGTCCATCATGTACCTATGGTATATACAGACTAATAGCCCAACAGTTAAACAGTTAGCCCTCAGAAAAAAAAACACTCTAAAATTGACGATCAATAAAATCCACTTTGTAAATCTCCAATTTTTGGAATATCCCATCTTACTAAAATGGCAAATAAATAAAATTACAATGAACAGCAGTTTCTTAAAATAACCCTACAGTTGCTCTTTTACTTAATCTTTAAAAAAACAACGTATGTAATACCTTAAATAAAGCAAAAAAATTCAAATCCATTCATATTTTTTTTATTTATTGGGATATTTAGTAGCTTATTTTATCAAGATCATTAATTAACATTATATAGGCAATATTTTAGTTCTGGAAATTGTTTAAACTTTGTTTTTATAATTTGTGTTGACAGAGGTTTGTAGATATGTCTATGCATCTTTATCTGTGTGTATCAATTAGATCATACACTGATTATATCATAACTTACTTACTGAATAAATTAGTTAAATAGTTTTTACAAATTACATTTATTTCAAAAGCATTTGGAGAAACTAAACAGTTAAAACTCAGTCCAAAAATTTGTTGTTTTAAAATCAAATCACTTGATTGAAATTATAATGGGAAGTTGTGGCTCACTTTTTTGGGGACTTTTGGTTCACTCATAGCAATCATAATTCCACGGAGGCTTTTGGCTTATGTTTTGAGTCATAACTCTCCGGCGAAATTTTTACTCCGGGACTTTTGTCACCTCGCCGAAACTAATATATGCTACATTTTATTTCCCCTATAAAAATATTATACATAATAAAGAATATTGTCCAACACCATATTTAAATATTTCGTAATAAACAGAATCTAGGTCATCGGTTGGTGTTAATGAACTCATATATAATTGTCAGTTTATGTAACTTTTACTTCTTTCAATATGCAACTTACATAAGCGTAAACTTACTAAAAATAATAATTTTTAATTAATAATCTTAAAAATATGAAGCTAATGACATTATTAAGTTAATTCATAATTATACCAAAACATTAACAATTTTTTTTATTATTAAACTTTCTTCCATCTTTTTCAAGTTTTGGAAATAAACATCGCAAGAGTTAAGCAATATTAGTCCTTATAATCAACATTTTCTCATACATGTATAATTAATTTTTATAATATTAATAAATCATTTCAACAAAATTATATAATAAAAACAGATAACATTCACAAATATATTAAATTAAATATTTATAAATTTATAAAATTAAATTTTAATAAAATTTAGGTAAAAACTTGTATAACATTTACAATAACCTCATCTTTATTATCATAATTATAAGAATATAAGTAGCATATTACAATAATATTAATAATTTGTATGCCATTTGTAATAAAAATGATAATTAAAAAATTAAAATAAAACAACACATTTTTTGATGATTATTATAATTATAATGATTATTAATGAAATAATAACATAAAGATATCATCTTTAAATGATAATTAATTCATGTTAACAGTAGTACACTATATATCACAAGTAATGCAATGGAATTAAAAAATCAATCACTGATCAGAAAATTTGTAAGCTTGATTAAAATCTAAAAAAAACTGAGACTCATAAAAGATAAAATTGATAAGCTATCGAAATACAAAATACCCTATAAAGCGTAATACGCAAGCTTCTGCGGCTACACCTTTGTAAAAATACCGAAATTATGCTTATTAGACCTTATTTTCTTAGGGTATTGTATCGAGTCTCTCTGTATACGAGATAATAAGATCCGTTTCCGAACTTTAAAATAATAGATTTACGTGCGCCACCTTAATTAACTTGGTCGTTAGTAT
The DNA here is from genome assembly GCA_963082915.1 of Dolichopus griseipennis. Taxonomy (NCBI): domain Eukaryota; kingdom Metazoa; phylum Arthropoda; class Insecta; order Diptera; family Dolichopodidae; genus Dolichopus; species Dolichopus griseipennis. The sequence continues at coordinate 103,902,749 of OY720443.1, read as the reverse complement.
TTTGATTTCATTTTCGGGAATTCCGAAAGATAATTTTAAATCCTGTTTAAGTACTGAAGCTGTTCTGAAATACCTTAAAATAAATGAAACAACAACAGTTATTCTCTATTTCGCTCTCTTTTTATACCTAATAAATGCGGAAGTTATATTAATAAACTTAAGTGTAATTAATTTAACTGTGACAAAGTTTTGAATCACCCTTGAAAAGAATTACTTCTATTCACCAATGAAAAGGTACTGAAAAAGTACTGAAAAGAAAATTTTTCATTCACCACTGAAAAGATTCAAAAAAGTGAAGAATAGAACTACTTCTATTCGCCACTAAAAAGGTATACTGAAAGAGAACTAAAAATAACTACTTCCATTCAGTACGGAAAAAATCATGAAAAGTCCTGAAAGGAGAAGAACTTACAATGTATTAATGCATAAGTGACGAATATCCTATTAATTTTAGGAGAAAAGAAGTACTAATTCCATTCAGCAGTGCTGAAATACTTTTTAAGTTACTTCTGGGTTATCAGGAATAACTCATTCACACACATATGTTACACACTGTACTGTAAATAAAATTATGAAATATGAAATTATGTTATATATTCGTATAACATGTTAACATAAATTTATTTTAGTACAATACAAACTGTACATACCAAAGTTAACTTTAATCTTTAAAAAAATGTCGATGTCAAGCAAAATTGATACAAAACAAGTAAAGAAACAGTCAGTCGGTGCAACCGACTTAGAAATACCCTACACCTATTTGGTTCAAATTTAAGGACATATCCATAAGTCATTTTAACACCATAGAAGCTGTTATTAATTTGATCGTAAGACATAGCTAACCAAATTAACTGTATAATACTAAAAACATTTTCTAATTACCCTATCTATTAAAAAATATTACAAATTCTTACTAATTTATCTATTTAAAAATATTAAAAAACAAACAAACTTGAAATAAATGAAAATATATTTATTCCAATTCAATTACAAAATGAAAAAATTCTAATTATTAAATTTTGTGATAAAAAGATAATCAAAGCATAATATATTTAATAATCCAAATTTTTAAAAATTGCAATTATTTTAAATGGTTAGTTTATATACCTAATAGAAAAGCTTATAAACGCAAAATATGCAATATATGTATTTCTAAAATACAATTAAAAATTTACACCTTTTCATATAATTCATTTAAATATAAAAATAAATTTTACATAAATGCAGCAAGTACCTTTGAACATAGCTGAACCACTACAATTAAGTCTAGATTTCGGAGACACATAGGACATAGGAAATATATTCTCTGGCTTCGAAATTAAACTCGACCACAACCAATTCCCATGGTACTTTCATTACTAGTAACCTACTGTTAAATTTCATCAAAATACCGGCATTATTTTTTGAGTTATGGTGTTTGTAAGATATATGTTTGTTAGTCCTTGAACTTTTCAAGGGTTCCAGGACCCGAAATTATGGTACGATTTCGCCCATATGCAGTCCCGTCATACTTTCAATACTAGTTAACCCTTGTACACAATTGGAATGCTCTATCTTAATTTTAAGTTACTAGTTTTATTAATTTCGATGATAAGCTTTTACACATTGGGGGGTCTAAGAGAGGTTCTGAACCACCACTCCAATTGATCCCAAATTAAGGGGGCACGCAAGAAATAGTAAAGAACACCCTTGTGGCAAATTGGAAGCTTCTACATTTGTTTCAAGTTACTATTTTTAGTAATTTCGAAAATATGCTTTAAGGGCCTAAGAACTGAGTGGCTGGTCCCCGATCCACTACTCCAATGGGGCCCAAATTTCAAAGACACTTACGAAATAGGAAGGGACACCCTGATACCAAATTTGGAGGTTCTATCTTCATTGGTTTCGGAATTATGCTCGTTTGGCCTAAATTCGATCAAAAAGTTCTAAGTTCCGAACCCATTGTCCAATCCTCACCGTACGTAATCACCGCCGTAGTTTCGCTGCCAATAACCTACAGCACAAATTTCATGAAGATAGCCTCATTAGTTGTTTAGTTATCGTGATTTTTTATATATGTTCCTTAGCCCTGACATCGATTAAAAGGTCCGGAATCCGAACCGTTGGGCTGATTTCGCCCTTATATAGTCCGCGCTGTACTTATAGTACTAGTTAACCCTTGTACACAATTTGAACGGTCTATCCTAATTTTAAGTAACTATTTTTAGTAATTTCGATTATAAGCCTTTAAAACTTGGGAGGTCTGAGAGGGGTACAGAACCACCACTCCAATTGATCCCAAATTAGGGGAACACGCAAGAGATAGTAAAGAACACCCTTGTGGCAAATTGGAAGCTTCTACATTTTTTCAAGTTGTTATCTTTATTAATTTTAAAGATATGCTTTAAGGTCTTCGGAAATGTGTGGCTGGTCCCCGACCCACTACTCCAATGGGACCCAAATTCACAAGACAATTAGGAAATAGGAAGGGACACGCTGATACTAAATTTGGAGGTTCTATCTTCATTGGTTTCGGAATTATGCTCGTTTGGCCTAAATTCGATCAAAAAGTTCTAGGTTCCGAACCCATGGTCCAATCCCGACCTTACGCAATTCCCGAAGTGGTTTCATTACTAGTAACCTACAGCACAAATTTGATAAAGATAGCGTCATTAGTTGTTGAGTTATCGTGATTTTTTATATTTGTTCGTTAGCCCTGAAACCGATTAAAAGGTCCAGAATCCGAACCCTCGGGCCGATTTCGCCCATATGCAATCCCCGCTGTACTTTCAGTCCTAGTAACCTACAGTTAAAATTTCATCAATATAGCTCCATTATTTTTTGAGTTATCGTGCCTACGGACGGACGGACGGACGGACGGACATGGCTATATCGACTAAGGCGGTCACGCTGATTACAAATATATATACTTTTCCATATCTAGCTCGCTTCCTTTAGGTGGTTACAAACACCATACCAAAGTTAATATACCCCTTTACCTATTCTATAGGTGTAGGGTATAAAAAAAGCATATGACTACACTTTAACATTTAAATATTTAAAATTCAAAATGCGTATGAAATGTCAAAAATACTTTTTTTATTTCTGTTTTTACTTTTTTTAATTTAATAAAATTTAAATTCTATTGTTTTTGGTCAAAAAAAAAACAAAGGTTGTAAGGATTTTTAATTATTTCTCGTCATCATATTTTTAGCCTTTTTTTTTTCATTTTTCATTTTTGACAAATTGTGACAAAAATGTCATCATCACAAAAAGATAAATAAATGCGTAAATAAAAATCTGACATACAATTGGCATTAAGTAAAAGTTGCAAATTAAATTAAAATAAATAATGTTAATGAATGTTAGGTTTTGTTTGTTTTTGGAGATCCGTTATGAATATTTTAAAATGTTTGTTAATTTCTCCTGAAAGATTTTTATTAAGAGATTTTATTTTAATTGAACTATTTGAAAGCCCTTTTTTAAATGATGCATAAAACATTTCTCCACTTTTAAGCTGTTTTCGATTTTAAGATCATTTGTTTTCGATTTTAAGATCAAGGATTTAAGATCAGCCCTCAATATGTTAATTCAGAACCCTAAGGAAGTTCTCGGACAATTATCCTCAACCAAAAAAAAATAGAGCTCGCGAACACTTTTTCAACATGACTAAAAGATCAATTTCTCAATATCAAAAAAAAAAAGTGGGATGGATGCTGCTCGGTCATATTTCTTTTTTGTGTCTCAATAGCCGATTGACATGGTCTAACTATTTTCTCAGAAATGGTTCCCAATCCAACTCAAAAACAAGACAGCTCTTCCTGTTTGAGATAATATACTATTTTGTACCTTAATTTCAATTTCCTAAGTAAAGCTAGGGTGCACACAGAGCTAAATCTAAACTATCAGACACTTCAAAAAAACTGTTTCTCGAGAATTGAAACAAAAAAAATACCTTAAAATATTCGTCAAACCTTGGTCAGTTTATTATAGAGGTCAAATCTATAGTTAATGGTAAAATTGGTCAATTATAAAAAAAATATGTCAGGAAATTGAAAATATAGATGCAATTTTATATCCCAGTTGAGATAGTAACATATATTTGATAATTCAGAATTTCGAATATAATAATACATATACATTTTGTAAAATATAATAACAGTTTTCTCTTTTCTTTGTTTCAGAGATAGGATAAAAATTATACATTGTAAAGATCAACTTTAAAGGAATATATGGCCCCTTAATGGATTAATCAGGCATTCCTCAATATTTCAGATAAAGAAGATACAGTACAAGATTTCTTATTCAAAAATAAAAATATTTTTCTCATAACTTTACTTTATGCTACCCTTTGCACTATATATGTAACATGTTCACGATTTTTAAATTCCACTGTTGTATTCACTATACTGAACAAATAAATAATATACAACAGTAGTACATACAATATGCGAAATATATTCAGCTACACAAAAGATCCGCTCTAATTACACATTTTTTTACATCCTTTTATTCAATTAAAAACATGAATAAATAATTAGGTTCTTGTTCACATTTCTTTACTAAGATAAAAATCAGTTTTTTTTCAACGTAATAACTGATTATAAACAGCTTGATAATAAAGAATGAAGATATTAAATTTCCTTTATATCCGTATGACTATAGGTCAAAAGGGTATAATTTGCATTTCGTTTGTGACGCAGAGAAGTAGGAGGTTAGATATAGACTCAAAGGTATGGATCGGATCATAATCGAAAATTAAATCGATCTACCTGTGTCCGCCCGTCCGCCTCCACGATAACTCGAAAAATAAAAGAACTAGGATTTTAAAATTTTCATAAATTCGTTTTTATCGATATTTAAATCCGAAGACGAAGAATTCAGTCAGAATTTGTCCTTTTATATGAGCATTACTCTATACCAAATGAAGCTGGATGTATAATATTTTACTAGAAATATTTTAATTTTATGGCCAAAGTTTGCGTAAAATTTAGTTGGGGTAGTGCAGTGGGTTCGAGTAGTTGCCACACAACTTCCTCTTTTTATTTGAGCATTATGTCAATAATAGTTAACTTTAATGGCAACGTCTGAATAAAATAAAATTGGTGTAGTGGAAGAGGTTCGAAGAGCTGCCATTGAACTTATATTTTCTTTTGTACATATAATAAATAAACTGAAAGCCTAAAAAGCTAGGCATTTAAAATTTTGTCAAAAGTAATTAACCGGATGATATAATGTCGATATTCTGGTCATACGGATATCCCAGAGTTGATACAGTCAACTCTACTACACTCTTCCTCGTTTCTTTTAGGTTTTCAATTCAACAATAATTTTAAAATATTTCAAAGTTTTCGATAATTTTACATCAATTACAAAACCATCCAAAGCCAAAGTTACAAAATTCAATGAAAAAATATTTTTTGAACGAAATTGTAAAGTTTACAAGAGTTTTAAAAAGTGCTTCTTACATTTTTGGAAATTCCTGTGAATCCATGGAATATTTTGGATTGAGGATTAAAAAAAATATCAAATTTTTAGAACCGAATATTTTTAAAAAAATTATACTCTTTATTTTTAAAATGAAAAACCTACATTGGAAAGTTATACAGGATATTTCGTAATTAGCCTGATATGACACTAGAGGCGATTCAAAATGTTATTAAAATTAAAAAAAAAATTAAAAGTTATTTAAGGGAATAGAATTTAATAATAAGTCCTACATAAGAAGGTAATATATACAGCATATTTTCTAAGTAATCTAATATGGAGCAGGAGATGATTCAGCATATATACAAAAAGTTTAAAGTTGAGTTTGTGAATGGAGTTTATTCATTATCCTTTTATTAATAATAGAAATGGTTGACCTTTTCAAGGGATGGAGTATTTTCCAAATTTTTTGCTTACTTCCTGAAATCTTATAAAATTTTTGAATCTACTTAAACAAAAGTAGTTTTATCCTAAATTTATAAACTGTTGAGAGTTATAAATAAGTCACAAACCAACTTTTTGACAAAAAATTTTAAAATTACTGATATTTGGAAATTAGTAAAGTGGAGTTGAATTATTCTAAGTTACATTATGTCCGACACACAAAATTTCTTAATACTTTTTATTAAGAATACCTTTTAAACATATGCATTTTATAACTCAATCTAAACCTTTTGTACTATTAAATTCTTCATTAAATATTTTTTAAGTAATAAAAAAATAAAATTTAAAACTATCTTAAAACTTTAAACCTACCCCAACTTACACCAATGAAAACATCAAAAGTAATGAATAATACTATATAAACAAAGTTTTCCTAAACTAAATAAAACGGTTTCTCTGTCCCAAATGATAAATTCTTTATCCAATCAAATTATTAAGAAAACAAGAGAAGAAAAAACCATGGGTTTTTAAAAAAGCACATTTTCAAAATTATATAGTGTTGACTAAGTTACTGATTTATAAAAGTGAAAAGTTTTTAAGTCCTTTAGTGAGATAATAATGCTTATAAGCAAATTCATGGTGATTCTTGAAGATCTAATCCCACTTCCCTCCTTCCAAAATTTTTGCGTTTTAGGAATTAAATTGTGATTTCCTCTAAAATTTGGAATTATTCTTAGAATTTTTTTATCTAGAGGGAATTAAAGGAAAACCTTTAACACATGTTAAACTATAATATTGAAACTTATATATTACTAAAAAAAAGTTTGGACATTTAGGTTTCAGGTGCATAAAAATAGCAAACTTTCAGTTTTCGACCCCTAACAGCTCCTAAACAGGGGACGTGACAAAAAAAATGTTCTTAAAATGTTATTACTCGTACTAATTACAGGATCTAACTTCTCCCTAAATTTCAAGTTTCTAGTTTAAGCCGTTCAGAAGATATGAGAGACCAAAAATTTTGAAAAAATTGAGTTTTGAATAACGGTGATTTTTAGTATGGTATGGCAACCCTATGAAATCGTCCATAAAAAATTTATAAAGCTTATAAAAGCAGCTGTTTTTGATAATAAACCTTATAGAACTATTGTTATAACATTATAAATTTAGAGCTTTTTCAGTCTTGAGGAGACTGCAGCCCCGTAAGTGGTGGGGCTACAGAAAAAATTCTTCCATGAAATAATTTTTTTGCAATATCTTGCCGTAGTTATAATTTCTACTCTCTATATCAAACGGTGTAAACATTTTCGCGAAAATACGGTCGGACGGACCGGAAGAGTGAAACTATATATGCACATTTTCACAAAATGTTTTAAAAATGTTCTAATAAACTATTAAAACAATAGCACACAAACATGTTGACAGCCAATTTAACAAAAGTCATATTTTTTAACACAGCCTTAATTTAAAATCCTAGCACGTAATTCAATATGTCACCTCTAAAAGAATTTTTATTTTTGGTCTCTGAAAGATTCCTTTTCATCTTTAATCTCGTTGAACAATTGCTAGATACGAGTATATAATAAAATTTCATCCATTAATTACAACAATCTCAACAAAATTCTGTAATAAAGAAAAATAAAAAAAAATTAACAAAATGAATTTTTTGTTTGATTTCAGCATATACATACAACAATTACGATTAAAATGATAACAATGTATTTCATAGGTCCATATACTATCATAATTGGTTGCATTCATAAATCTTTTTATGAAATATTATATTACATTGGGTTTCCTGGTGGCATTAATGGATATGTGCATGAAATATATATGAGATGCACTTAAAATTAATTTTTATAACTTTAATGTCCTTCTTATAATTTCCATATATACAAATTGCGTATGAAAAGTCATATAGGCATCCGTTGAACTTTGTTAATTTTATTAAGGTCTATATATATATATATATATATTTATAACGTTGTGGTTTTTTTTTAATGACTGATTTAGTTTTCTCTTATTTATATTATATCTCATAATTTTTATTATTCCCTTTAAATATTGCGATTATACACATTTGTGTTTATGGTGCTTGTACTATTTTTAAAATTTTAAATAAATTTTGAATAAATTCACGTTCTAAAAAAAAACTATTAAATATTATTTTTAATAGTTTTATTCAATTTTAATCTAATAAAACAAACAGCTGAAAATTGTTTCAAATATCTTAAACAAATAAATTTAAGATAATACAAGGAAGAGTTTAGAAGAGAAGACTGTGTCTACTCTGGGATACCCGTATGACCATAATATCGACATTATATCATCTGATGCATTACTTTTGACAAAATTTTAAATACATAACTTATTAGGCTTTCAGTTATGTACAAAAGAAAGTATAATTTTAAAGGCAGCTCTTCGAATCCCTTCCACTACATCGACTTTATTTTATTCATACGTTTGCCATTAAAGTTCATTACTTTTGACGAAATTTTAGGGATCCAGCTTTATTAGGTGTAGAGTAATGCTCATATAAATTATGAAGTTGTATGACAACAACTCGAACCCACTGCAGTAGACCAAACTAATTTTGTACCTTCAAATAAACGGTCAAACAATTGAGTATGTCAAAAACTTCTACTACCTTTCTACTGCCTATAAACCAGTGTAGGAACGCAAGAAAACATACATAACCGACTTAAAAAAGATAGAGCAGCGTTTGGAAGATTGCTAGCTGTATGTAGAAACTCAAATATGTTTAAAAACACCAAGGTGCAAATTTTCCGGGCATGTCTAAAAAGCATCTAAATGTATAGTAGCAAGACCTGGCTAACCTCGAATACCTAAAACCGCAGGCTGCAGGCATTTATAGTTGTGTAGGATAGTCTGAACTGGAAAATCACGATTTATGAAACGAGAATGAACAAGACTCCTAAGGATGTGTTCGGCCAAGTAACACCTGACGCAGAAAAATAGTACTAGTGTTAAACTAAATAGTTATAACTCGGGAGAGTGCAAAAACATCAGCACCTAACAGTGTTCCATGGAAATGTATAGTGGCGGCCATGTACCCCAAGAGAAGTAAGGAAAATAATATAAAATAAAAACGAATGCAAATGTTCAGTACATTTACTCCAAATACTTCTATATTTAACTTTATTTACATTTTTTCAGAAACATAAATTACAAATAAGAAATAGAGGTCACTAGTCATATGGAGATAAACAACCTTAAGAAAATCCTTAATATTTAGAATTTAATAAACCCTATATCAAGTTATTCCAAATATTATATCTGAAAAAAAAATTTAACTGCATCATCACCCAATAAATAATCAATAACCAGTGACATAAAATATAACCAAAAAACCATGAATTATCCATCATCACATTTTAACCAAAAAAGAAAAAAAATTAAAAACATAACCTCTAATAAATTTTTTTTCATTATATGACATCAATTGTATGTTGTGGTTCTATATTTTGTTTTTCTTTGCAAATTTGGTTTTTTTTTGTGTTTTTTAACAAATAAACAACAAATTATTATTTTGGTTTTTTTGCTATTGCCTACCTACATTTTATCACACAGTTATTGTGTCTCGCAGGTCGATAACCATAATCAAGACCACACCAGACCAGACTTTCATCAGTTTTAGGAAATTTTCAAAAGATTTTGTAAAAATACAGTATATACAGTTCCACTCTGTCCGTGTGTCCGTCTGTCAGTATGTTTACAAACACTTTTACACTGTTTGAAATAGAGTAACCCCATCCGCTACGGAACTACAACCCTCCAAAGTCAGAAATAGCTCTATATTTAAATTGTTATAACAAGAGTTCTATTATTTTTATTTTCAATTTGAAAACGGTAAAAGAGAGCTGCATTTATAAGCTTTATTTATCGCGTATAAAGTTGCCATAGCGTATTAAAAATTACCGTTATGCAGAAACTCAATTTTTGCAAAATTTTTGACCTCTCATATCTTCTGAACGGAAATTTTGGGAGAAGTAAGATCGTCAGAAATTAGTAGGAATCGTTTAAACATTTTTTTTGTCACGCCCCTTGTTTAAGAGCTGCAAGTGATCGAAATTACAATTTTGCTATTAGGGCTAAAAAATTTCCCATTTTTATAAATCAGTAACTCAGTCACCAGTGCATATATTAAGTGCTTTATTAAAAGCCCTTGGTGTTTTTCATTACTTGTTTATTTTTATTTTTACCGTTAGGAACAATAACTTGAACCAAAATTTGCACTTCAATAAGAAATTCTTGGTTAATCGTATATATGAACTGGAAAATTACTGTGATAATAATTGTGATAAAATTCAGGTTTAAATTTTGGAAAACCGATTGATTGAAAAATGAATCATGGTATAAGGTATATATATACATATATGGCATATATATATACATATAATGTATATATTAAATATTATATTCTTAAAAAAAAAAACACAATTTAACCTTATTAAAATTTTACAAGAATATTCCATAAACCTGTAGATTATATTCACACATGTTTTCCACCTACATATCAAATTTGTTTAACAATTTTCAATTAGAATTTATTTCTTTTTTTTTTAATCAATAATCTTGTGGAAAATGTTTGTATTAAATATTCATTTTATTTTTCATTGAATTTTATTTTATTAAAGGTTTTTTCAGTTTTATTAAATAAAAACAAATACATAAATCTGAATTATTTCTTTTGGAAAAGGAAGTATCCTTTCCAGGACTACATTTAAAAAAGGATTTAAAGATATAATATTGAAATTGTTTTTGCAAAGGAAACGAAATCCTGTTGAAATACGTTATTTTTGTAAAAATATTCATTTCATAAATGAGGTTGTCATGGTAACGACCCTAGTCTTGCTTTAATTCTTCTTTCAAAATGTACCAAAAATACCCAAATTTTCACTTTAATAAAACCACTAATAATTTTTTTTGTTTTATTTAACACGTCTGATTTAAGATGATTAATTAATTATTACAAAAATTTTGTGTTTTAGAATTATTCCGTATACTAAGAAGGATTTATTGCTTTTTAAAAAAAAAAATGGTATTCATATGAAAAGAACTGGAGTAAATATAAAAAAAGGGCTATAGAAGAAAATTTTTCAGAAAAACAGAACCGAACGAAATTTTCTAAGAATTTGTTAATCTAAGCATTGGTATTTTTTAAGGCCATTCAAAAAATTTATATATTTTTACAATAAATATTATGAATTATATTTAGATAGAAATAATTCTGAAAATAAACGTGTATTATAACAAATAAATAAAGGACATGATAAAAAAACAGGAAAAGTTTGCTGAAAACAAACAATTTTTTATAAAGGAAATAATTTACATTATATTTTTATTTATCACATAAAATTTAAAAGTAAACATTTTCTATTTATATATATTTCCTTTGCAAATTAATTAAACTTTTTACCCTATATTTTTAACTAAACAAATTGATGACAAAGGATATTCATAGGGAATTTGATGTTATCAAACAATAAGTCTATCTTCAATGCTTCAAAAAAGTCAGTCACTTTTCGTCGTATCTCAATCAATATCTATATTCTATAATCAACAATAGACCCTTTTCCAACTATAATTCTGACTTTTTCAAACCATGTAAACGGCATTTACAAATTTTAGAATAAATTACAACCATCTATGCGTTTCCCAATTCTTGCAATTTACGAAAGGTTTATACAAGTAGAGCTTTATCCCTACTATTATCCTTTTATCCCTTCCTATCCTTTTCCACACAGAACGAATGTACCCAATTAGAGGGTTTATCCAAATACTCTGGCTGGTGAGGGAAGCTATTTTGGATGAACTGGAGCCTCACACTTTCAAGGGATTCAGGATTTTGCAGATCCTTTTGATGGTTTCCATCTCCTTTGGAAAAAAAAAGTTCTTCTAAATGTTACTCATGTAAAACTTTTAAATAAAATTTCAAATTTCGAATTTCAAACCTTACCATAATATGGTGAGCCACGCCACTGATAAAATTCGGAAGCAATAAAAATAAAAATTTTTTCATAAAATTAGGAATAAATTATGGTCAAGGACTAAAACTTTTTTTCATTTTTCTCTTTCAAGGTCTTTCGTATTTGTCCAACCTGATGTTATTTTGTTTTACACTCCCCCTCAAAATAATTAGATTAGGTAATAGATCCTTTATTTTAATATAATCGTGTTTTAATTTTGTGTGAATGAAATTAGTAAAAAAAAAAATATTTTAACTTTTTATCCAAGTTTTTTTTTATTGTATTTTAGACTCTTATAAATTATAACTTCCTTTATCATCTCAGACTTCAACTCTAAACCGTTTTTGAATCTAATTTCCCATAATTTTTTAGATTTTTATCTTTTTTAGTTCTATGCTTCATTAGGACCATTAATAAAAGGTTTAATTAAAGGAAATTGACTTAGTTGGAGTAGGAGTAGTTCAAATTCAGGAGTAGTTTCATGCTTAATTAGAAATTATTCGCATTTATTTCAAAATTACCGTTTTTTTACTTATTTATTAAAATAACGGTTCTTTTATTTAATAACAATTTAATATTAAAGATGTAAAAATTTTTTCTAATAATTAATTGTCATTTAATAAAAGAATTAGAATACGTGTCAGTCTAACAAGTTGAAAGACATACATGTGTACCAGCTATATACCTAATAAATGGTAACAGTGGCTCTCAATCTAATTTTCATTATTTTATTTATTTAATATGTATATGTTTATTTGAATATTACGTATTACACTGAATTACGTAATATTGGTAAAGCCCTCGGCTGCCCGTGCCATTGTGGGATGGTTTTAATTAATCTTACATCTTTACATCTTTCCTAAATTTGTATCTTAAAACTATTTTGGCAGGTATCTTATTAAGTTTATTATATTTTCTAAGTTACAATCTTAAGACTACTTTCTAGATTTCTTAAATAATCTATATACTATTTAATTTAATTATTTAACAATTTTTTTTCAAATTTGCAATTCATGTTTTTGTATCTAGATTTTATTGTACTTATGTTATTGTGTTTATGTTATTTTAGATTTAAATTTTGAATATTACTTTTAAGAATTTGTTTTTTCTCCTCTTTTTCTATTATTTAAAATGTATTCCAAATAGTAAAGTCACTAGCTACCTTTTGAATTGGTTCTATTATATTAGTGTGAGATTGAAAAAGATGTTGAGTGTCTAGATTATGGTTTCCCAAAATATTTAAAGTGAAAGAACACTCGATGAAATTGTGTTTAACAGAGAGTGTGTGTCCACATTTGAGACAGAAGGGAGGGTCTGTTTTATCAAAACAAAAAAAACAGTTTTATATTAAAAATATTTTTAAAAAATATCAACATTCAATATTTTATTTCTAGGAAAATTCTCGAAATTTCTACCTTTAAATCAATTTTTGTGAAATATTAATTATTTGTATATAAAACCGAATTCAATTGTTAAATAAAATAAAAGAAAAAGGTGATTTCTGAAAAATCAAATAAATATAACAAAGTTTGAACACAATTGAAATACAAATAATAATTTTATTATTTTATATTATTTTGTATTTTATTTTTCATATTTTTTTTAATCTCACTCTGACAGAGACTGAATCTTTTTTAAATATTTCTAAAAAGTTTTTTCGCCCAAAGATATGCAAAGAGAAAAACAGAATTCTTTTTGTTTTTTTTTCTTTTTTTTTTCTGAAAAAGAACTTTTAAATTAACATGAGTGAAAGTTTTTTAAATTTTATTACAGAAAAATGAACAAAAAAAGTTAAAATTTAATAAAAAACCGAAAAATTTCTGAGAAAAAGTAATTCAAAAATAAAAGTTTTAACCATGTTACAAAAATTTTCCAAAAAATATTTTTCTCTACCTTCAAAAATTTTTTTTCTTTATTTTAATAGACTAAAAATTTGGAAAAATTTAAAAAAAATACTTAATTTCATAATAAAAAAAAAACATTTGAAATATTAATTTTATTCAATTATTTAAGTTGATTAATGATCATAGATAAAGTAATCATCTATGATTATGATTTGGAAGTTAGATAGAGTTTTGATTAACGATTAGGTATTATTTGAATTTTAAGAATAAATCGGCTTTGAGTTTTAATAAATTCAAAGGATTTTTAATAACCCAAATCTGAAAATACTGTTTTATTAGATTGTTTATCTCCGTTTCTGGGAATGCTTTATACAAGCTCTGAAATTTAATATTGCTTAAGCGACTTCTCGAACGCACTTTTATTCTTTATACCTGAACGAACATATTTCTAAGAGTGCGCTGTAAAGGAGGAGTGATAGATATAGATTCAAGTGTATGGATCAGATCAGAATCGAAAAGAAAATCAATTTAGCTATGTGTTCCGGTCTATCTGCACGATAATTCAAAAATTAAAGAATCCAGAATTTAAAAGTTTTCAGAAATTGTTTTTATTCAGGAATTTCTCTGAACTGAATTGGGTCGAGTAGCTTCCATACAACTAAATACTAACTATATAACTATAAATTATAGGTACTATAATTTAAAGTTACGAAAAACTCAATTTTTACAAAATTTTTAATCCTTCATATCTTCTTAAGCTATTTTTTTGTAGTAATAATTAAAAAATTACTATTTTTTAAATTAGTAACTTTAGCACCAGTGTATCAATTTCCAAAATTAAACGTTAACATTGAATTTCCAACATTATATTTCGATACTCGTTAACAGGTTTCTTGACTACATTAGGATTATATGGTATGTATGGATTTTATTATTTTTAGTTTATAGTTAATAATGAATTGACAAAATAGCTAAATTATAATATCATCAATTTATTTTTGATCAAGCAGAGTTTTATGACAATGGCCAATGTCTGCTATAAAATATAGTTGGCCTAATGCAAGAAGTTCGAATAACTGCCATTCAACTCATATTTTCTCATATACAAAATTCAGTCTATAATAAGTTTTTCATTTGAAATTTTGCCAGAAGCAGTTAACCGTAGCATACAATGTTAATATTAGGTTCTTGCGGATATTCTAGAATTGACACAATCTAGTTTCCTCCTTGTTTTTATATTAAAAACTAGTATTCTTTAAAATTTGGCCAGTAGGTACAACAATGCTAAGTGAGCCGAAATGTAGAACAAAGTTTAAGTGGATTTTATTCCGAAACATTAGTAAATTGTGACTTTGATATTTAAAAAAATATATTATTTAATTCCGGTAGTATTAATTTCGTACTTAGGTTTTTCAATTTTCAATTAATTTCGTACTTGGTAGGTAGGTAGGTGGGTAGACTGAGAGCTACTGCTGAGAGCACATTTAGGCCAGGTTAGGCCCGTTGTGACATCCCTGGATCTCATTCTCCTAAACCCAACTCCCAGTCGGAACTTTTTAAAAAGTATTATATTAGCGACCGACAAATCAATAAGATTACATAAGAAATAAGTTTTCATAAATTTAAACTTTCTGTAAATTTAAACATTAACATTATTACATCATTAAGAAATTCAAAAGAAATATATATTACATTTTTTTAAGAATCCCATGACATTTAAAAACTCTTCTCTGTTTTTTATCATTCCTTTGTATTTGCGATTCTTTTTAGAATAGAGTTATAAAAATGATAAAAGTGGCGCGACATAAAAATCCCTTTTAATCTTTTTTTTACTTTTCATATCTTCAAAAAATAGAACATTAAAAAACAAAAAATACGTAAAAGATGTAATTTTAATAAAAAATTCTAATTAAAAATATGTAACTTCCAGAAAAGATTCGTCTTATATATTCTTATTAAGTTGGTATTAGCTTGCCTTGTTTCCAAATTATCATTTTGACTTTAATTCCATATCGTGATGAGGCCATATTTTACTGCGCTTGACAATTTTTAATTAAAATTTTTATAGAAAAATATTCTACTCAGATTTATTAAAATCTCGTGTTCATCGTGACAAAATATGATTAAAACTGGTTAATTTCTTTTATTCTTTCATAATAACCACAAATTTCACAACTGATTTAATGGACGAATATTCATAAGTATGAAAATTATAAAATAAAAAGAATAAAAATCTCTCTAGAACTAGGATGTAGTAATTCCTAAAAGCCTATATGTTAATAATCTTTAATTCAATGTGTATTGTGGTAGTTTTTTCGAACTGAATAAATAATTAGTATTATTAAATTACAATATGTTAACCCTTAGTGTAAATTGTATTTAAATTAAGAAATTTAGTAAGGGATTATGCTTTTGGTATATCGATTATAATACAATATTTAAATGAAAGAATTCAAATAACCATATACATATACATTTGATCTACTATCTTGATTAGCGCTTGCTTCGAATGCTTAAGGTAAAGTCACAACATTTATACATAATCAAAATATTTCTCATAGTTTTTCAGGATAAAACAATGCTCATCAAAGAGTGCGGCAGACGCTGTACTATTGAGTTCGTAATATGGCAAAACAATGCTTATCGAAATTTGTTTGTTGTATGTACATCACGGTTATGGAATAAGTTACCAGGCAAAGTAAGCAAAGTTTTCCCTAAGAAAAAGATGCCGCTAAGAAAATCTTATCTTAAAGTTTCCCAAGGAAGAACATGGAGTGCGACTGACGCTTCACTGTTGAGTGCGTAATA
Organism: Dolichopus griseipennis; assembly: GCA_963082915.1. NCBI lineage: Eukaryota > Metazoa > Arthropoda > Insecta > Diptera > Dolichopodidae > Dolichopus > Dolichopus griseipennis. The sequence goes on along the minus strand of OY720443.1, from coordinate 103,886,260 downwards.
TGGCAAAATCAAGGCTTATCGAAATTCATATTTTGTGCATACATCACGATTATGAAATCAGTTACCGCATTTATTAATCCATAATAATAGCCCTCAAAATGTTTCCCTATATATATCGAACTTAATTCATAATTCCCAATTCGTAACTTCAATTTCTTTTCCAAATATCGACTCTCGAAACAAAACGGTACATTTGTATTTAAAGTGTATTTCAAGTTTGTTTTTAAATGATTAAAGTCCAATACTATACCCAGATGATCCCCAGTACAGTGATTGCCAGTGAATTTCAATGCTTACCACCAAACCATGCAAGGCTAACGAATTCTCTTTTTGGCAGACGAATTCCTTAAATTTTTAAATTCTCAAAATTCTTCATTGTCAACTTTGGACTTTAAAACTTATAATCCCATAATAGACATAAAACAATCTTGTCATTTACACGCATATTTTACACATAACTTGTTTAATTACTAGCTGTCTTCGTTTTCAATTAGACTTTTTTTGGTTTAAGATTTACATATTTTTAAATTGAAATAATTGGAAAAAAAAATTTCAATCAAAGAGGGTATCAATTTTCATTTGGTGTTGATAAGAATATTAAATTTCCGAATAAAGAAAAATATGCAGCATCTTCATTTTTATCGTTTTTTAAGTACACCTGCTAATTAATATTAGCTTTTGCATTATTGCATCAATGCATTCATCTTAAATTGTACCACCACAGCTAAGAAGCATTCCATAAGTTTAAGAAAGCATGAAATAGAAACATAATAATAAGATTTATAATTATTTATAGACTTTTTATTGTCTAGTTTAGTTAAATTGTTTCTTAAGTCGCCAGAATCTCAAGGGTTCATATAAATGCAAAATGATAAATTTGTTAACAGAATATTAAAGAGTATAATATTCCATCATGTAATGAAGGACGTAACAACAATCGGATATTATTTAAATTTTATTTTTTGCTGGAATGGAATTAAAATACTGCCCAAATCTTTGATGGAGACAGAACAATAAGATGTAGATTTCTCACAAAACTAAAAACAATATTAAATCCAGTTTTTCTTTGATGTTATAAACATCAGTTTTTCTTTGGTTTTAAAAACATGGCTAGACACTTTAAATGAATATTTAAGGGGAAAATTACTATAATTTTTGTAGAAACATTAGTCTTCAATTACTTATTGATTCCATTAAAATTACATGTCTCTACCACTTTTAATAATATTTAATATGAATATATCTTGTACTTGTAATATAGAACTTATCATGAGAACCACAAAATATTAATTTTAACATATTAACTTGTAAATTAAAATTTTAAGAATTAAAATTAATATTTAATAAAATAATTATCATTTAAATTTACCAGATAAAATTGAATGAAAATTATTCTTAAGTTCAGGTTCAAAAAATGGTAATAAAGTAAAGAACTCTAATAGTTTCCATGATACCTTTATTACAAAACGGGAAAAATAATACTTTAAAAGCTACCTGATGAAATACTTTAACCCCTGATAATGTAGAATTTCTATTAAAAACACGAGGAAGAGTGTTGTAGAGTAGACTGTGTCAACTCTGGGATACCCGTATGACCGTAACATAATCATTATATCATCCGATTAATTACTTTTGGCAAAATTTCAAACATACAGCTTTATTAGGTGTAGAGTAATGCTCATATAATAGAAGGAGTTGTATGACAGCTACTTGAACCCACTGCGGTAGACCAACTAAATTTTGCAGAAACTTTACCCATTACACTAAACTGTTTTTGGGAAAATTTCAGACACCCGCCTTCATTAGGTGTAGAGAAATGCTCATATAATAAAAGGAGTTGTATGACAGCTACTTGAACCCACTGCTCCAACCAACCAACCCAACTTGAACCAACCAAATTTTGCAGAAACTTTGGCCATTACAATAAACTATTTTTGGGAAAATTTCAGATACCCAGCTTTATTAGGTGTAGTGAAATGCTCATATAAAAGAAAAAGTTGTGTGGCAGCTACTCAATGAAGCTCAGGTGTCTGCTGAGCGGGTTTCAGAAGAGTTGAAATTTTGGAATAAGATTTTTAACTTCTTCAGAAGTATTATCTAATTGTCATAATAATGAATTAATTGTTCATATAACTTATGAATGTTTCAAAATATCGTATATCAACATAAACTTTAAAGCAGCTAAATCAAGAGAGATCAAATAATGAACCTTCTATTAACATATATCAAAGAATTGCCAACTTTTTCTTTGTCTTCTTCCCTTTTTGGCTATCCTCAGGTAATAAAGCTATACTTTACATCCAAATATAAATTTTTAATATTCAAACGTCAATTAATTCAACAAATTTATAAATTTTTAATTTTTATTTATTATTTAAATTATTAAATTCCCAAAATTCCCATATGTTTATTAAAAAATAAAATTTTTAATTGAATTTTGTCTTTTTCTTAATTTTATATAAAAATTTATTTATTAATTTTAAATTTAAATAATATATTTTTTTTTTTTGATTATCATTTATTATTTAATTAATATTTTATATTTAAATTAATATAAAATTTTATTATCCATTAAATTAAATATATACAAGGTTGTGGTGAAAAATATATAAAAAGAAAAAATTCAAACTATGGGTGAAAATAAATTAACAACTAAATAATAACTTAAAAACATTAAACTTTTTTATACATATATAAATAAAGTAATTATTATAATATTAAATATTTAAATTTTATCTTATATTTTATTCACTGTGAATAACTAACTATAATAATCATCTACAATAATGTTTTAAATAACACCACATTTTCAAATTAAAAATAAAATAAATGCAAAAAAAAAACTAAAAATAAAATTTTAATAATGTCCAAGGTATCATAAAAGTTTGTATAGTACTTTATTTTTGCACAAATAGTTATCATTGCATACATAGCTTCAATTTTTAATAAGGAAACGCTTAAAACGGGTGGTTTTTTAAATAAGAGCGAGGCAAATCATTAGCTTGTGTGTGACCTAACCCCTAGCCACTTTTTTTCTATCCCTTTTCCACTACTTTAAGGAATATAGGGCATTTACCAATTCCATTTAGAATAGGCTTTAGTTTCTTAAGTCGTTTTAGTCAGTAAGCGTTGATAACGCGGCTGTAGCTATTGTATAAAATTGTGAAAACACAAATGTTAATTTTGAGCGCCATCTATTATCCTATATTATGATATAATTATACAATTTTAGGATATTTCTTATTTAGATATAATCATATGATCTGGCCGGGGTTTGAGCCCGAGAGCAACACAAATATGTCCATCATAATAAGTTGACACCAAAACGTCAAGTAATAAAAATGTCAGTTTAAACTCTATGATGTTTATATTCAACGTATGTTCAAAGGGTATACTAAGTTTTCCATTACGTTTGTGACGGAAAGAAAGAGAGGGTTGATATAGGTACAAAGGATTAGCATCGAAAAGTAAATCCATTTTATTAACCTGGATGTCTGACATTTTGCCAAAAGTAGTTTTATTTTATAGCCAAAGTCTGTGCAAAATTTGTTTAGTCTATTGTAGCGGAATCGGGTAGCTGTCATATAATTCCTTTATTTATTTGAGCCTTTCTCTATATCTAACAAAGCTGAGTGTCTAAAATTTTACTAAAAGAAGTTTTATTGTTTTATGGCCAAAATTTTGTTTGTCTAGCGTAGCGGGGGTTCAAGTAGCTTAGCTGCCATACAACTTCTATTTTAATATGAGAAAAACTAAATAGGTAATGAAGCTATGTATGTGAAATATTGTCAAAAATAGTTAACTTTAGTAGCCAAAGTCCAAATAAAATATAGTTGGGGTAGGTAGTAGAAGAGGTTCGCAGAGCTGCCATTCAAATTATACTTTGTTTAATGCATAACTCAAAGTCTAGTAGATTGTGTATTTGAAGTTTTGCAAAAGTAATTAAGCGAATATTATAATGTTTATATTACGCTCATACGGATGTTCTACAGTTGACACAAATCTAGTCTAGTACACTCTTCCCCTAATTTTGCTTGAATTCAGTAATAAAACCTATCAATTATCTCCGTTATAATTGTGTAAAAAAAAGGAGGAAATTGGGTTTCCCTTACAACTAGGCTTCGCGGCCCGTTTTGCACCCATGGTCTCAGAGTCGGTCGTATATTCCTACAGGGCCTCATTGAGCCACTCTATACCTCTCACGAATCTTACTAATTTTCCTTGGTCTAACTGCCTTACAGAATTGAAGTTACCTTCCAGGGTTTAGCATTGCCATAGGTTGCTACATATTACTGGTTTTAAAAATCATATAAACAAATGACAATAGTTTCCATTTCGCTATTTCTATTAATTGATATGACATTTGTTTAAAAACTTTAAACTTAATATTAAGTTAATAATTGTATCCTATAGCTATTGTGAAATTTTTCTCTTAATTGGTTTTATAATAAAATTTATAATTTATGTTTGTATGTTTGTAATATATTATACCAATATTATTTAAATTGTTAATGTTTAATATTTTGCAAATTTTACAATATTTATTATTTCCTTGTTTTTTATTTTTATCCAAAATTAAAATAACACAAAAAGTATAACAAATTACAAGTTGCTTTTATTTGATAATTTCATATTTATTTAATATCTAATAATTCCCATATGGCAGTTCGTTTATTGCTCTTTTAGAAAATTTTATGAAATTCAATTGAAATTTAATGTAAATTTTTATAAAAATTAAAAAAAAAAAGTGTAATAATTTTTTAATAAATTTTTATTTAAATAAAAATTAAATTGCATTGTTATTGTATAGGACAGTTGTATTTTAAATAGTTTATTAACCCTAATCCATAATTAGAGGATTATAATAGGGATTTATATATGTATATATAATACAATTGTATGTAGTTCAAAATTTTTTTTATGTTCTAATATCTGAATTAAAACTATAAGTGTAGACACCTTAGGAAACAACCTTTCCATCTGTTCTATCTGCTAGTTCTTTTCAACCTATTTTTAAGGTTTAGCTTTATTTCTTTTTTCTTAAGATTTCTAATTATGGAGCTTCCATATTTGTTCTTTTAAGTTCTAACTATTCAACCTGTGTATACTATAGCTAAATGCTGGAACAGGGGCGATATATTATATTCTTATTATTAGAATTGATTTTAATGAATTCTAAATATAAACATGAGGTAGTACTAGGCCTAATAACATGTAAAACGTCTTAGATGTTCAATAGATACAATAATATTTTGTAATAATTTTATGTTTAAGTTATATGGTATTATCTGTGAGTTATATTATTAAATTTATTTTTTTTTTTTATATTTTGTAATTTTTTATATGGTTAACACAGGGCTGGTGGGTTTGGGGACCCTCCTCTATCTTAACTACTTTATGTGACTTATTTAAGACCAATACTTTAATACGCTAGCCAGGTGTTGCCATCATATCGTAACATTGACATTAAGAGGATTGAATCTATCCAAAAACGATTTTTAAGCTTTGCTATGTGTCATTACTGTAGGTCTGACCCGCTTAGTTTACCTAGTTTTACGAGCAGGTAAAGTTTTGTTGGAATTGACTCTCTTGTGAATCGTAGAGTTATGGCTGACGTGGTTTTCGTTCACCAGATTTGGTTGAGATCTAGTGAATTTTTCACTGTTCCTTTTAACTGCACTGATTATGATATGTTTGATCACATTTGATACTAACTGCTAATTCTTCCAGCTTCAAATAGTAAATTTACTTTGGGACGCAAACTAAAGAATGGTTTAGCAGCTTTTGTTGCTGACACACCTGCTTAATTCTATATTTTATGAATATAGCTTCAAGTTGCGCTCCATTAACAAGGAGTTAAATGTGCTTCAACATATAAAAATCTTGTTACCAACACTTTAACCCAATCAGAATTAGAATAATTAAAGATTAGACGCAAAGCAATAACATCATTTACAACAGACACCTAATAATTAATTCAAAATTTTGTAAAATTGAATTAATCAAATTAGACAGCGAAAATTGAATAAACGACAGTTCCAAAAATTTTAATTGACTTTTAAACCTCTTTAAAGTCCTCAATTTGCTTTCATTAACTTTTCAATATTAAAATAAGTTTAAATTGTTTAAAATAAAATTAAAACAAAAAAAAGGTTTTCCATTAAAAGAAAATTTTTACTTTATTTGCGATTCTCTGAAAGGCATTGACACCATCAAAACAACTTCAAATTTGTAAGAATTCAATAAAGTACCTGAATAACTAAATTTGATCTTATAGCAAACCAATTAAATACCTGAATACCTAAATGGCTAAATCTGATCCATTGTAAACAAAAAGAATTCCAATGAATTTTAAAAGGACGATAGAAAAAAATTGTACAACAATTTAATGGATGTTTTTGTTCAAAATGAAGTTATAAATTCTTTTTATCATTTTCCTTTCAAAAACTTTTTTAAATTATATTAAATTTTAAATTGATTCTTGGTAAAAATTTTTTTGGCTATGAAAAATTTAACTTTAATTAATCTATGTATTTATCTTAAGCGAAGTTTGTAATTTGAGATATAAGATTGAATTAAAGTTCCCATAAGATTAATGTTTTAAAGTGCTTCGCAATAAAATGGTCAATGAACCTAAAGGACGCCTAGAAGTGGTTATCAAATTATAGTCAACTTTTTCATTGAAAAACTCTTATTAAATTAATTTTTATCTTTAAAGATTTAATAATTTTATCTTGTCATTTCCAAGCCATTCTATGACAAAAACGTATTAAAATTCCAATTAAAATTATAACCAAAAAAAATACTCACACACGAAGCATTTATTATTTTTTGAAATAACAGGAGCGTGGATGCCACTTTTACGCCTGGGCTTTGCAGTCAATTGTGCACACCTGCTCTCGGAGCCACTACTATTCCTATAGCGTCACGTCGAGCCAATCAATACCCCTGAAAAACTGGATTAACTTTGCCTGGTCTAACTCCCTTACAATACTAAAATCTTTTCATTATTTTCCTCACAATACCCTCATATTTAGAGTTTCGCATTGGCACAAGACATGGAGAATCGTTTCGTCCTCCCTTGCAGGTATAAAAAAGTTAGAATTTAAATTTAAAACTTCAGCAATTTGAAATTCAGATTATTAAAAAATAAATAGTTTTATATCTTTATAAAAATATCAATTTTCTATTTTTATTAATGCCTAAACAAATTAAAGGAATTTTCAAAAAAATTAAAAATTATAAATTCCTAAATCCGATTAATATTGTTTAAATTAATTATTTTTATTTATAAGTTCATTTTTTATAAACTTATTTTTGTACAAATTTAATTAATATATATATATTAGGAATATACATATATATATAAATAGTTTTATTTCATTTATTTGTATATTTTTTATTTGTAGTACAATTGTTATAAATTTAATTTTTTAATATAATTAAATTTAATTTAAAATCAATCAACGTATTCCATTGGATTTTATAAACATTTCAAGTAAAATTTAATTATTATCCAATAATAACATAGTTCAGATTAAAATTTAAATTAAATTAAAGAAATTTAATCATATTTTACAAAAAAAAAAAAAAAAAAATTTAAATACAATATCTCCCTCGATTCTATTCTATTATGCTATTTAGCATGTGGCTCAGTTTTTAAGAAACTAAATTGGGACCTAACACTTACAAAAGTGGGTCATGTTCTTTTAACAGATTATTTTTGGTCCAGAATCTATTTATTAACCGTCTCTAAACCGTGTTAAATAACCGTGTAAAATCTAATGCCAATACAAGTCCATTCTTTATTTAAAATCAAAGCCCTCAAATTTTTTAAGAATTTTCTTATATATAGAAATTAATCTTAAATAGGTGGGAAATTTGTAACTTCATAAATATACACATAATTTTTAAGCTATATTTATAATTTATCATATTTCTGCTGGAATAATGAAAATCTAATTGGTGCAAGAGTTTATAAGATGTAAAATTAAAGGCGTGTATTAAGAGATTGCCAAAAAGTTAGTTAAAAATTAGGGTTTTACGATTGCGGAATAACGAAAACATACTCCTCAGATCAGTTAATTCATGTAAATGTAACTAAAAAATGGATAAATATACATTATACATACCTACAAAATTTATCAAAAAATTAATTTAAATGTTTAACATACATTATGATTACATACCTATGTACCTACCTACATGGAGTTTTTGTTGACTTCCTTATCAGCCTAGAATCTTCTATAGTAATTTACATTTAATCAAACAAATTATTTATTGATAGCAATTTAATAATTTAATTCAAAAATTCTACAGTTTTATTTTTAAATGAATAGTGAGATTTCAGACTTTTATATATCACATCAAATCACAGAATTAAACATTTTTTATTTTATAAACATTAATATATAAACATAGATAAACATACATATACAAATATTTAAGTACATACTTTATTATTATTAATTATTAGTGTTTATTAGTTTATTATAATTTATAATCAATTTCCATAAATTTGTTGAGATACATTTATTGCATGAATATGATTATAAACATTTTATCAAAATTCGAAAACCGCGGTAAGGCTGGTACGAGTTTTAAATGCTAAGTGTCTTTTAATTTAATTTTTTTTTATTTATGAAAAATAAATGGAGGTATTTTAATTTTTTATATGGGGATTTTAAGTTAAATATCTAGTAATATTATTCATTCAATAATTTATTTTGTTAAGATCTGGTTAAGTCAAGACAAAAAATATTTATTGTTATAAAATGGTTACAATATAATAGTTTCAAATTTCAACACTACATAATTCTATTGAAATGAATTGGAAAATAATCTCCAATTTACGAATCGATTATTTATAAAATACTATTTTTCAACCCTACAAATGTTAAATAAATGTCACTTGTCTTATGTCAAATGTCAATTCTAATTGTCAATTTTTTCTACTTTCTAATTGGAACTTTTTGATGATTTCATTGAAAAATACTATTTTTGTTGTACTTGAAACTAAACAAAACGAAATAAATTAGAAAAAATACTTGAAATAACCTTTTTATTACTTAAAAAAATAATTTAATTTTATAAAAGTAACTTAATATGTCTGTTAATTTTCCTCCAGTTCCTCCAACATTAAAACAAGTTCAGTCGTATTTAAAAACAGGTGAGTCATATTATTGTGGACAAATAAAGTTATGTATCAACATATCTTATATATACATATGTACCTCTATCAACTTTACTTTTCGCATTAAAGTAAAAATACAAAATATAAATCAATATTCATATTTAATTCCCAAATTTATAATTCAGCGGCTGAACATGACGAACGTGATATTGTTATTGCTTATTGGGCAAGATTATATGCTCTTCAAGTTGCAATGAAAATGTCTACAAAGCAACCGGAAGAAACAGCATTACTTTTAGGTATTTTCAACTGTTTTATGTTTATGTAAAGAATTTTAATAAAACTTCTAATAGCTTTAATGGATTGGTTGGAAAATGCAAAAAAAGAAAATCATGAGAACGAAGCAATTTCGAATGAAGTGGTTGCTCAAGCCCATTTGGAAAATTATGCATTAAAATTATTTCAATACGCTGATAGACAAGATAGAGATAGTAACTATGGAAAGTAAGATCAAATATTAAAAGAAAAAAAACCAAATAAAAAAATTATTTTACAATTACAAAATTTTAGGAATGTTGTCAAAGCATTTTATACAAGTAGTATGATTTATGATATTATTCAAACATTTGGTGAATTAAGTGAAGAAGCATCACATAACAGAAAATATGCTAAATGGAAAGCTGCATACATTCATAATTGTTTGAAAAATGGCGAAACACCAGTTCCTGGTCCAATCGAAGATAATGATGAAAATCAAAATACAGAAAATAGTGATTATGCTGCAATGGGTTTTTCAACACCAGGAGATGGTAACTCAGAGTCAAGCACATTTGTTCAGCCACCACCAACAGCTGAAGAAGTTCTTGATGATCCCACAAAATTACCAACACCACCAAAAGATGAAGAAAAAAATCCTGGAGGATTTGTTGCTTACATACCATCACCATCAGAACAACCACAAGGAAATTATATTCCAGCACAAACAAATGTTAAATTATCAGCAGAAGAAATACAAAGGGCTCAAAAATATTGTAAACATGCAGCTAGTGCCTTAAATTTTGATGATGTTCCAGCTGCAATAGAAATTTTACAAAAAACATTACATCTTTTAACAACTGGCGAAGATCTACAATAGACTTCTTGGTTATTCAATATATTCATTATGAAAAGTATTAATTGAGAATTATTGCAGATATTATATTGTTGTTTTTTATTTTGTATTTTAACTTGTAATTTATTTAAATAGTAAGCACGCTTTTTAAATTCAAATGAATGGATTATTTAGTTTTATTTCATAAAATATTGATAACCTTCAATCCTAACAGTATTCCAGTATCGGAATTTGAAATACACCAAACAACGCAAGTAATACGCTATAAAAATTAAAAGATCTTGATTTCTAAATTATCAAGTTAATAGTTTAGGCCCTAATATAGATCATTAATAGTGAAATTATTAAATGATATTTTATTTGTAAAACAAATTTTTTAAGAGTTTATTCGCCAACTAGTTATGTCCAATGAAATTGTAAAAACTTTTGAAAGTTTTTACAATTTTTATAATTTGAAAAATAAAACTAAAAGCAAAGCTAGTCTCATTTGATTTACACTTATAAATTATTAATATTATGTATTAATTGAGAAATCACCTAAGCCATAATAAGGCTACAAATCCCCTTTGTTAAAATTCAAATTAATTAAAAATGCTTTTGCAAGGAAAAATTTGTGTCGGAATAAGTTAATGAACTTGAGTTATCATCCACTTAAAAAAAGGTGTAAGTCTGTAATATATTAAACACAATGAAATAAAATACTATGAGTTTCACTTACAATTTTTTTTAGTTTATTTCTTTTCAATCATTTTTATTAATTCCTTTTATTCTTTTATTTATTTAAATTACATAAGTCTCATTTATATTTTTAAGTGCAAAATTATACACAAATATTTATTTTGTTTTTATTTTTACTTTTTCGATATTTTTAACAAAAACAAAATAAATTAACGAAAATTGAAAAAATTAAAATAAAAATAATTAAATGTTTTTAATATGGAAATTTTATTTAAAAGGAAGTATTTATTTACAAAAGATTTTTATGTACTTTCTTTTTTGTAACATTTTGTTTTTTACTGTTTTTTTTTGTGTTTTTTTTTTTTTTTTTTGGCACTCAAATTGAAACCGATTACATAAAAATTATTTAATGTCATGAATTATAATATCGAAATAAAAATTAATTTAAAAAACATAAAATAAATAAATAAAAATTAAAATATCACGAATATTATTTACATAGGAGTAATTTTTTTTTCGGAAAATTAATAACAATTTTCAAAATATTAATTACAAAATGATAGGATGAGACATAAAAATTGTATTGTATTAGAATTATTTTAAAAAGTTAAATGATTTATATTTTAAAAATATTTTTGTTCTGTTATGTTTTATTTTTGAACAAAAACAAATAAGAGGAACATATATGTTTATGTTTAAATATATTAAAAATACATTTAAAGTTAAAATATGGATTAAATAATGGCAGTTTTAAGTCATCTTTTCTCAAAAGCTCTAAAATAACTGGAACGCTAGTTTATAAAATCGTATATAAAAAAAAAATTTTTAAATTAACATTCTGACCAATTTTTATTAATGAAAGTACCATTGCAATTGTTTTATTAGGGAAACAACTACCAGAAGAAGTTTTAGTTCTTAAAAATCTTACCAAACTTTTAAAATTAATTTTCTATTCTAAATAAAAAATTAATATCCATATTTAATATTAAATTCCCAAATAAAATATTACCCTATGTTCGTTTTAAAGAAAATTTCTTTAACTTTTCTTTACTTTTACGTTTTTGATTCATTTAAATTGAATCCCCTTAATAATTATTTAATTAAAGTTTAATTTAATTGAATAAAAAAAATTTCTTTAAGAAAAATAAAAAAAAAAATTATTTGAAATTAAAATAAAATCATTTTTAAAGACGTGGGTGTTGCGCATACTTTTTAGTGCTGGGTTTTGTATTTAAACATTTTGTGTCATAGTTTAGTTTTGTGTTATTACTTATTTAAATTTTTGCTTCTTTGTCATCCTATTTTTAATATTTAATTATTAAATTTTTTCTTATTTTGTTCACTTATGTATTTTTTTTTTCTTAATTATTGTTAGTTGAGTCTTTTTTCATTTTAATTAGTAGGTAAATTTCATATTTCTTTATGACTTTTTATTTAATCCTGTTTAACTCCATTTGCTTGTGTCTGTGATGTTCCACCTAATTCGAGTTCTTTTTTATTAGTCTAAAATTAAAATTGAAAGAAAATTTGAAAATTGTTTTATATTTAATTTAATTTGAAAAAAAAATATATACATATATTTATTTTCGCTATAATAATTACACATTTAATAAAAATTTTATTTAAAGTAACATAAAATTAAATAATTTAATATATATATATATATATACATCTATATCGATTTATAAATTCGGTCGGAACGAAAGGTATTACAAATTAACAAAATATTTTGAGGGGGGGTTGTTATATTTAATAATATTTTTGTTTTTTATATACCTGATACCAGACAACAAGTCTTCCACTTAACATAAATGTAAAGACTAATGCTGGTCCTGATCTTTCAAATGGATCACTGACCATATAATGTTGGTAAACACCGAGTAACATCAATAAAAGTAATGTAACATTGGCAGTGTTTTTTACTTTATCTAAAAATAAAAATAATATTAATTTTATTTATATTATTTAACTGGTAATTAATCGAGATCAAAAGTAAAGAAAATTTATTTAAGTATCTGGTAATCTTAAAATAAAAATTTTATTGACATCTAAATTAAATAAACTTACGATTTGGAATCAAAGCCATTGCAAGCCCACAAACAATTTCCAAAATACCAACTGATCTTCTATACCATTTTGATGGTATTTTAAATCCCAATAAAGCTGTTAGGGGGAAAACTTTCGCATATTTAACGTATTCTGTCCGCTGTAAATTAATAAAATACAGATTATGAATTATTAAAGTGATTATTCATTTTTTTTTTAGGAAATTTATATCATTTTATATTTTGCCAAAATTTTAAATTAAATTATATGATTTATAGTAAAAACGTATACGGAAAAGGAAATTTTAAATACAGTCGATTTTTTTTTTTTTTGTTAAAACGTTGACTATATTAGGTGGGTTTTTTTAGTGAGTTCTAGGACAACTTAGAGCAGAAAAGTACAGGTTTTTGCGTTTATTAGTTTTAGAACAGGTATTATTATGCCCTGAAAACTATTAAACAACCCTATTATTTTTTTTAAAATATTTAAAAAAAAATAATTTTGCTGTATGAAATTAAAAATTGAAAAATTCAAACATCATTTAAGATTTTTACCAGTAATTTGGAAATGTAAATTTGTAGTAAGTTCTCTTTATTATAAAAAAAATTTTAAACTTTTACTATTGCAGATTTAAGCAAGCTCTTAAATTAGTGTATTAATTTAATTTATTGATTAATGTAGGTTTTAATTTAGGTTCTGAATTTTTTTCATTTTCCATTCTCTTTTCGTCCTAACTGTTCATTTGTTAGACTAACAACCAATTTTATATGAGATTGTACAAGGCCTTATAAACATGTAGAAACGTATTAGATTTTATTTGTATCGGTGAGTTATATTATTCAATTAAATTATTTGTTTTTATTAGGCATGTTATGTTATTTTTTAATATTGATATAAAATTTATTACATTTTAAACCTAATAACGAATTAGAGCTGATAATGGAATAGCCAGATGTTTTTTACTCAGATGGGTAGCCAGATATAGAGGATTTTAATAATATTATATAACTGAGGAAATATTAATAACTGAACTGAATTTTTATTGATTTAAGAAAAAAATTAAATAATTATCTGAAGTAAACCCCTTTAGCAATATAAACTAAGCCCTGTCAGTGAAGCCACAATACAATAATAAGCCAGTTCATAACACTAAAGGATCTAGGAGGCAAATATCTTGGGTGAAAGATGCAGGGAATATCTGAGAAGCTTAATCCAGTTCTTTTAGAAGGATAAATTGCTGTAGCAAGTCCGAGTACAAAATAAAAGATTCTAAAATCAAAGCTCAAATGCCAAACACAGGCATTTTATGTTATTTTTATAATTCTTGATTATGCCAACATAACATTTGAAACCTAATTGCTAATGGAAGCTGATAATGGAATCGAAATCCAGATAGAAGTTTGACTTTTATTGGGATTCAAACACGAGCTTCTCTAATATGATATAAGCACTCCACTACTGTGTCTACTCATATTCCTTAAATTTCCAAAACAAACACTATCAGTTCTTTTATGTCGAATGTTTTTCAATATAAATGAGTTAATATTTGATTTAAAATATTATTCATTTATTTATTTAATCCCTAACCACATAGGGTAGGGGAGTTATTCCTGCCTATCCTTTTCACGTATGGCAAGTGATTTTAATTTAATTACTATAAAAAACAATTTATTTTTATATTAATTATACAAATTATACAATTAAGTATACAATTATTATACAATTATTAATTAATTATACAAATGAGAAATTGTAAAAAATAAAAATAATATTAATTTTATTGATTAAAATATTAACATTCATGTGTTAAGGCAAATTTTTGTCTCACGAATTAAAATCAAATTTCCACAATATCTCCACTGTCCCATTACCCTACTTTTACAATTTTTGCAATGTTCATCACTAAACACTAGCCAATATTTTACAATTTCTTTTTCTTAATTTTTAAAAATGTTTGATGATTGATAAAAAAGTTGACAAAATCAAAAATGACACTCAATGTGGGTGGGTGGTATCACGAAATTTAACATTTATTTTAAAATGTTTGTTAGCACATTTTCCACTCTGTCTCGTCTGTTCGTCCGTGAGTTTGCAAAACTTTTACACCGTTCGAAATCCTTAAGAATTAGCATAAGTTTGGTTACAAAAAATTTCAAAGCGTTTTCTATTCAAGGGCTATTAACACTTCAAAATTAAAAATCTCTTATTTTTAAAAATAGTATCTAGTATACATATATCATCATATGTGCTAATCGGCTTACTCGGTCATAAAATTGCCAATTCGTGGCTCAATTATAAGTTTATAAATATAAATAATAATTAAAATGCGAAAATCGCTCGAGTTTTTAGCGCTTCGCGACACTAGTATAGTTTTTAAACTTAAATACTGTTTATATATAATATAATATAAATATGAACATTTGAAGCTTTAGCATTATATATATTTCGAGACAAGCTTGATTGGACTAGAGGCTCATATTTTAAATATGGATTTCATTATTATTCATAATTTATAATTAATTAATAAAATAAATATCTTTTTAACATCATTTAATTTATTTAAATTTTTTTCTCAAAACAAGATATGAAACTTTGTGTAATTTTGGAAATGTGCTTTTTTTGAAAAATCTTGCTTTTTTTTATCACCTGTTTATTTTTTCTATCTTAGTGACGTCGTCAGTTTTTTTTTAAACACTTGTTTTGAAAATTTTTTAAAAAATTTTGGTATAAAAATTATTTTGGTTGACAATAGGTTTAAAATAAAAAAGCAGATATACAGTGCATATGTATTAAATATTATATATATATATATATATATATATGAGCGGAATTTTCCATTCAAAATATTTTTAATATGACATTTAACATTTTATAACAACTGCATATTTAAATTACATTTTAAAATTATCATTTTTTTACCGTTATTGAACATAAAAAGAACAGTTTTTAAAGAAATTATTATTCTTATTAAGTACATAGTTATAAAATAATGTAGTGTTACAGTTATATCGACTTTTATATCATCTATGTATATTTTACAATACGCGCCTAAAAGTAGGCAATAAATTAATAGTTTATATATTTTACATTTAAAAAGGTTTAAGGGTAGATCGCGGTGGCGCAGTGATTAAAAAGGTGCGTTAAAAATATTGAAGTTTCGTTTATGATATGAAATATATAATCAAACAAATTAATAAATAAAGTGTTAGAGTCTTACTGACGGTATTGCAATATTATTAGATCAGATTAGATTAAAATAAATAAATATTAAACTTTAGGGGCTTCAGTGGAGAAATCGTTCGGCACATTACTTATTAATCGAGGGATGTGGTTGCAAAGCACAACCAGCTTATCGTAAGAGTTTAGTTCAAAGAATAAAATTAATATTAGTAACCAAATATTTTAACAAGTCCACAAATTATATATGTTAATAAAAGGAAAACAAATATTAAAGACCCATGCCAACACCATTGAACCAAGCATTACAAACATGCTAATCAAACTACAAATTCTAGATCAGTCATACAATCTACGAGAACTACTCATGCTCGCGTGAAGTCTGGCTATCAATGTTAATTTGTTAATTTTAGTATCAAAGATACCATAGATATACGCGAATTGGCTTAAATTTACCTTAGTCTGTAGAATGGTGTGAGATTTTAAAAGCTCGACCGATCTTACGTTATTCAAATTTTCCCTAAATCTCAATTGTTCACAAATAGCAAGTGAAATAATTTAACTGGGAATATTGGCTGAACAAATATTATCTGCGCCACCTATTGTATTTTTCACCAGACGGGACTGAAAGGAGTTTACATTAATAAGAAGAAGTCTAGCTTCATAAGGAGGAAGACTTATTTGATCAGCCCAAGCAAGATTGCGTAGAATGAAAAGGAGACTGTAGGGATTTCATATTTATAAAAAGAAGTCTAACTTCATATGGAGGAAGACGTATTAGATCTGCCCAAGCAAGATCACGTAGAGCGAAACGGAGAATTTTTTTTGTACTGATTCAATACGTGGAATTATACTGATTCTTTATCACGTTAGGGAGACCACACTTGGCTTACATATTAAGGTATAAGTAGCAAAGAGTTGTTTAACAATATTATCGAAATAATAATGGTCTTCAAAGATCTTACTATTTAATTCTTATAAAACAAAATTCAATAGGTTTCTATTATCTTTAGTAATTTAGTGGTTAATTTACTCGTTTTTTATATTTTTTATTATTTACCACTAAATATATTTAATTTATACGAATTTCGAAAACGTCACTGTAAAAATAAACTTAAAGCACTAAAAAATATTTAAATTGACCCCCAATATTTTATTACACACATTCATTTCCAAAGACCTTTTAAATTAAAAAATAAAAAAAACTTAAATAAAATCTATTTTTAAATAGATTCGAATAAAAATTATCATCACTGGAATATTATACAATAAACTTTAATTTTGAATATTTTCAAGTTCAGTGATACTTAAAAAAAAAAAAAAAGAAACCTCCTGCTGGTATTATCAGTTTTTTGACTTTCCTAAAACAATTTTGTTTGAAACTTTAGAAAATATTGAGGAAAAACATGGAAATAATAATTAAATTTCGAAAATTAAAAAAAAAACAGAAACAATAAAATTGGAAGCTCCACTAAAAAATTTTATTAAAAAAATATACAATAAAATCGGAAACAAGTGATTTTATATGTTTTATTTAATGTGTGATAGATATTCACATGTTCTATATCCCAATTTGTTTTTTAATAATTTTATATTTTTTTAGTTAAATTATATGTAAGATATGTATATAATACATATTATATATATATTTAGTATATAAATTAGTATATATTCATAAATTATTTCTATTTGAATTCCAAATGTTGTTAAATTTGTGTATTTTTCAGATTACTTTTATTTTTTAAAGCAAATTTTCAAAATACAAAAATAATTTAGTAGGGTAACCAGATGTACAGGATTTTATACTTAATATAAGTATCTGGACTGAGTTTTTTATGGATTTAAGAAAAAATTAAATAATTATCTGGAGTTAACCCATATTGGCAATATAAACTAAGCCCCTTGTTAATTAAACAGAAAGGCTGTCAAAGACTAAGCACAGGAGTAAAGATTAATGCTTCAGTGAAGCTGCAATACAATATTATGCTTTATGAACTGACTAAATAATCTCGGAGCAAATATTTTGTGTGAAAGGTACTGGGAATAGGTTGATCAGAGAAGCTTATTCCAGTTTTCTTTAGGAGGGCAATTGGGCGGCTTCGAGCAACTCTGGGCGTAAGGGCACATAAACTAGACTATTTCAACAAGTTCAAAAGTTTCTAAAACCAAAGCTGAAAGAACAAACACAGCAGTAAGAACTCCTGTGTTTGTGGCTATAATATAAGCAAAGCAGTCAAATTTCAAACTTATGCAAAATCTCGGTGATAAATAAATTTGACTTAGAGATACTGATAAAAAGATGACCAGGGAAGCTTAATCCAGTTCTTTAGGCGGATAAATTGGTTTCACGAGACACACTGTAGCGACTTCGAGCGACTCTGAAAAGCAAGAGCACATAAACTAGACTATTTCAACAAAATATAAAAGCTTGAAAATTAAAGGTCTAAGATCAAACACAGGAGTAAGAACTCTTGCGTCATGAATATAGGTAATGCAGTCAAATTTCAAACTTATGCAAGATCTCTGTGATTAAAGAGGGGGATCGATTGGTTTGACGACACGCCGTAGTAGTATGAGCGACTCGGAAAATCAAGGGTCCATAAACTTGAAGTTAATTCGTTATACGAATAGTTGTATGTTGAAAGTGAAGTTAAGTTAGCCAACTGATTACAGTAAAGAAATTGGATTAGACAATATTTTAACATTCAGTTTTTAATGAAATGCACTATATATATATTATGAAGTATGCAGACTACCTCGTAACATTTTTAATAATTGGGTTATTAAATTGGGTTGGGTTAGTAACATTTTTAATAATTGGGTTATTAAAAATATATAAATTAAATTTCTATATAGAAAATTGTTATCAAGTTTTATAATGCATGTGTATAAAAAAAGTATTAGCAAAAGTGTATTATTTTAAACATCAAACAAAAACGCTTCTTTAAATATTTTCAAAATTTTCAATGAATCTTAAGAGTTTGGAAAATTTATTAAGTTTTATACAAAAAAAAAAAATTAATAAGTAAATATTAAAAATAATTATTCCGATCATATGTATCATATCTTTTATAAAAGCACTTCTATACATAATATACTAATGAAAGAAATAAAATTTATTTTCATTTTATAAAGATACTTTTTATTGATTCTTATATTTAGTTTAAAGTTTGATACTATAAATTAATTAAATGAAAAATAAAAAAAAAAAATGTTTTGGTTTAAATTAACAATAAATTGAAATGTTCGACATATTCATTTAGAAATTGTATAATTAAAAAAAAGAAATTTTAAGTTTATCTTATTTCAATTATATTGTAAACAAATAATTAATAATGTTCATTCTTGTAAGGCTAATAATATTTACGATTAAATAATTTTTTTTAAAAATTTAATAATAATTAAATTAATGAACTTTAACATTAAAATATTAAATATACAATTGTTTACATTTTTATTAATTATGTTATTATTTTATAAATATTTATTTTAGATACATCCAAAATTATATTTGAAAAGATTTTTTTACATTTTTACATTACATTGTAAAATGCACATTAACTTACATTTATTTTTAAAATTTTTGAATAGTCGTGGGGTAAGTGACTTTCGTGAAAAAAGATATGGATTCCAGTCCACTGAAGCAAGTTATTTTATAACTCTAGTTTTAGAAACAAATTTAAGATTTTATAAAACTAAAAAAGGGCGATCTCAGATTAATAACATGGATAAGCTAGGACCATTTTGATGCTCAGGGCCTATGCAGCCAGAGAGTGTAGAGGCTGTGGAATAGAGGACAAACGGTTCTCCATGTCCTATGCCAATACAAAGCATTGAAAAGCCTAAGACTGAGGATCTTAGGATTAAGATACTGGGAAGACTTTAGTATTGTAAACTAATCCAATTCATGAGGGGTATTGACTGGCTCAACGAGGCGCTGTAAAAAATGAGCGGCGAGGCCCAGTTTTGGAGAATATCTCAGTATCTAAATCAGTCCGGTGCAAACTTTTTTGACATTCGGGCCATTCTTACAACTTGGGTATAGCAATGGGCCGCATGAAATGCTATGATTAATAACATGAATTTAGAAAAATATATATAATATGTATATTTAAATTTAAATACAAAATAATTTTATTTTATTCATTAGCATGAAATTCCACAAGAAAATAATATCCACAAATCTTAATTTTGTATATGGTTGGTATGGTTACAAATATTTTTTGTGGTTACTATTGCTAAGTTGCAAATTTTTTGTCTGTTTTAAATATTGTTTCCTAATGATAAAAAAATATATATAAATGTTACAAAAGTTAATGTTCATCTTGTGTTTTTTGTGAATAATGAATTGCAGTTTAATTAAAAAAATTGTAATTTTTAAGTTTCACATTTATATTTTTTAACAAGTACAAAATATCTGAGACGCAAAGAGATTTTAAAGTTGATCCGAGGTACAAAATATCTGAGATGCAAAGAGATTTTGAAATTGATCCGAGATTTTATACTTACACCTAAGGTTATACAATTTATGTTATATGTTAGAAATAGAAAACTTTACTTCACGAAACGCACATAATTGTGGTTTTATGTTTAAAAAAAAATTATATTTTGAAAAAAATTAAAAAAAAATATTATGAAATAGTAAGAAAAAATATATTATTAAATGGGCCGCACAATATCTTTTTAGGGCCGCAGTTTGCACGGGTCTGATCTAAATAATGATATATGAAATCAAATATAATATTAGATATTAATTGCTGTGCAATCAACATAAGTCTTTGAGTTGTGACCCATCATTCACCCATTTTCATTTAGCATCGTCGAGCTAAGGGACAATTATTCTTAATTCAGATTCTTCCTATACTATAAAGTTTCAGCTATTTTCCTCGTGTGCCTACATTCTGTCGTGGAAGTCCTATACATAGGACTCTTAATACTAGCTGATGCATTATATCCATATATTATGGATGGATTCCTGCATATAACTACTTGGAGGATATTTCTATTTTGTTTAAGGATCTTCAATTTTTTACTCCTAGTTTTTCCTAAAAAATTCCTTAATATAAAGAAATATTTGAAACCCAGCCTAATTTTTCCTAGGTTTCAGTTCTGACTTTAGTTTCTTGTTTTATCATCCTGTGAAAACTCCAATGACTCAGAGTCCACTAGGTCTGCGTAGCATACCGCTTAATCTATAGTTCATCTTTAAAAAAAACCAAAAAAGGATGGAATTCTTTACAAATTGAGTGCATTATTAACCTACCAAATTTTTTAAACGCTTCCTAACATTTAGGGTAGGTTGTTTTGGAGATTTATGCAGACTGATGCTCATGATAAGTTTACAGTCTGTACACAACTTTATTTAGTAAATGAATTTCTAAAATAGAAATCGCTTCACATTGAAGTATAATCACACAAACACTAATTGTTCTAGCGATTGTGATTATTACCTATACAAGTAACATTTCTTTTGTCCTCGCTGGTGTATACTTATCTCGTTAGATGCCTCAATACTACTGGGTTAATACTTAACTATCCCAATTTTACAGTCTATTAAAATCAGTATGATTTGTTAAATGGATTCTTTTAAATTATTTAGTTTTTAATTTATCAGACTGGATTCGATACCATCTTGGTTGGGTTTATCCAGAATGCATAGTTTCTATGGCTTCGGTCAAAATGGATTTAATAGAACGGAGAGCTGGACTTACTTTGATTTTGGAAAAAATTTACACGTATAATCTTATGCAGAGCTTTTATTTGTGGCTGGTTTAAAAATCTAAAAATCGTTATAACTCAAAAACCATCCATTTTTTTGATTTTGGTTGAAGCTTGGCCTTAAAATTCGATCTTTAAGCTGTTTTTTGGTGTAATTAGATTTAAAAATTTTTTTAACTAATTGAAAATAAGTTTAACACACCAAAACCACACCCTTTTTGAACCATACTTTAGGAGGGAACCTGTAATACAAATGTACAGTTTGGTTACAGGGATGAGCATATGGAAGGATTTAGGATTATTGTGGAAGTTATTTGGAATATCTGGATTATGGGGGATGGGGAAAATTGGATGGAATATTTAGAAGAAATATGTTAATTTTCTTCTTAAATTTGGTTAAATCGTACATATATACATTACCTACTTTGGGGAACACATTTGGTGGAATATGGTTCCATAAACGAGATGAGCGGATGACAAACGAATTTCCATAAGCCGTGTTACGCCATCTGGCAAGCTCAACTGTGTGGATGAGCATTTGTTGCCCTCCTTGTTTCCCGTAGGAAAATCTTGAATGGAGGCATAAGTTGTTGGATTTCTTTAGAACAGGTGTTAGTCCCTACAAGATATCTATAAAACAAGGTCAGTGACCCAAAAGTGCGACGATGGCCGAGTGTGAGTGGAGTGAGCGTTGAGGTAACACTTCGATTATTTATAAGACGAATAGCTCTGTTTTGCACTTTATCGAGATATCCGAGCGCCGTTATGGGAGCACCAGTCCAAATATGTGCATTATAGGTACTCCATTTTCGGCCTAATATAAGTTTTATAAATATTAAGGAGATCAGAGGATGCGAAGTAAGTTTTTTTTAGAAATATAGCAAAGAAAATTTTAAAATTAACTAATTAAATTATAAAAATATAATATTGTTAGTTCTGATTCAGTTAAACTATTAAATAAAATTATTTATATATTTATATATTTTCTTAGATTTCCTTTCTCTTTTTAACTTTCACTTCCGCATTCGTAAATTTTATATATGTACTTTTACAAAAAAAAAGTATCAGTTGTGAACCCAATTTAATAAAAATTTAATATATAGACGGATACAACAGTCAATGTTAATTAATAATTTATTTCAAAAATTACAGTATTTTCCTTTCAAAAATTATTAAATATTTAAATTTTTAAAAAAATATATGTATACGTATAATTGATAATAATTAAAATAATTATTACAAAAAAGTTTAATTTTCTAAAATTAAAAAATTACAAATTTTTTTTCCTTGTGATTTATACAATGCCATATGTTTACAGTTTAAACTTTCACCTCGTGTACATTTTTTTTTTCTTTTCTTATTTACAAAATGTTTCATTCATTGCCAATTTTTACAGAATGTCTCGTTTCATCAAATTAAAAAAAAAGACACGAAAATATATTTATTATATTATATATGTTAATGATATTTTATAATTTTTTAAATAGATTTACTTTAGTAGATTATATATTTAACATTTTATTTATTTTTTTATTTATAAGTATTCTTCGTATTTATATTGTACATACATATGTATATACATATTTAAATAAACTACTTGTACAATATATAACTTTGTAAATATTTAAAAAATTTATTTTCTGCTCTAAAAAAATCGAGTAAAATTAATGATGAGAAGAAAAATAAAATAAATAAATTGTAATAAATTTGTATATTTAAATAATTTAATACTTTAAAGAACTCATCCCTTCATAAAAGGTAGCCAAAGAATCGAAAATATTCGCTATTTTGCTAAAAATCATATGAGTATTTCAGCACTTTTTTAATTTAATTTCTTTTAATTTTTTTTTTTTTTTAACAAGAGAATTTCAGGTCTTAAGATAATTTATTTTTAAAAATATAAGTACATATGTTAAGTTATTTTACGTACATACATAAGTATAATGTATAAATACACTAACGGTAAAATTGAATTAAAAAAATTGTTAGAAATTCATCAGAGGAAAAATAAATAAAATATAAAAATTTTAAATAAAATTCAAGAAGAAACTTTGATATTAAATTTTAATTTGGCATCACCACAAAGTACAAGTACAAGTAAGTAAATAATATTTTGTGACAAGTTTTTAATATTTATAAATATATAAAATAATAAAATGCATATTTCACACTATATTTGAAAAATAAAGAGACAACAAAGATTAAATTAATGCCAATTAAATTTTAATAGCTCTCAAAAAAATATACAAATCAAAATTTTTATTTTATTTCTCTATTTAATAAAAAAATTTTTGATAAATTTTCGTTTTTATAAGTTGTCGTTATTTGTATACATTCTTAAATTGTAATTTGTAATTATGCCCATAGAGACTAAAAATCTTTTAAAAAAAAATGTTCATACAGTTTGGGTTGGATATTTGCCATAAATTTTACTTTTAAAACTTGTTATTAATTTTACTAAAATAAAAAAATAGCTAATTATTAAATAATAAATTAATCTTAAAAATTAATTTCATATTGCTTGTTAAATGAGGCAGCACAAGTTT